>CM076571.1:279005766-279655636 GCA_034641835.2 Pinus albicaulis
GTCCAGGAAGGCTAGGTCCTTGGGCTCCAAAGCTTGGTTTGATGTTACATCGTCATTTGGCTAGCCAATCGGCCAAATCACGGGACTCTAACAGGTTTTTGCATGGTAAGTTGTTTTGTATGTGATGCGATGTGATCGCAGATCGCATGGAATAAGGGTTAACCACTAAGTTAAGTGTTAAAGCATGCAAAGTGCGAAATCATGAAATCACAAAATCGCAATTCTATTAAATTGTTAAAAGTGCAAAGTTGCAGGGAAGGTAAATCATATAAGTTGCAAAGTGTGATTCGCTTCTGATTGGTTTAAACTATTGTGGGACACTCCAGTAAGAAATTCCGTGCGTATTCTGATTATATTGAAACTTGTCTACATCATTTTATTTCTTTTAATAAGAGTTTTGTATGTATTTATCTTATCAAATTTTAATGTTTTGTAAGGAGCATCCCGAATCACTTTTTTAGCAATTTTACAATTATTATTATACCAAGGGTTGGTAGTTTTATTATTATTTCTATATGGAATCTTGGTAGAGAACATTGTAATGGTAGTGAAAAGGATTGTAATAAAATTATGATAAAGGTTTTCAATGTTATCTTTATAAGTTAAGACGTCTAAATCCCTATTTAAATATTTTAAGAAGAGATCCATTTTTTTTGGTCAAAAAGCATGTATTTGACTCTCACAATTCTCATGCATGTGTTTATTTTGCATGAAAATTTTTAGAGTTAACATTAAAGGTCTTAGATCATATTCAAACTCATGGTCATTTAAGCGCTCAAAGTTCACAATTTGGATAGAAACAATGTTATCAAATACCAGATAATCCATGACTTTACTTCCAAGTCCATGAATACAAACCACATTAGGGGAATTTTGAGGTCAAAATGGGTAGGGATGGAATTTGAAGAGAAAATTGCACGGCACGGGGTGATTTTCTCGTCAAATACAATGTCCTGTGACTTTCTCGTCAAATACAATGAATTTGTTTCAGAAACCGTCGACATTTTATGTTAAAATGATTGAAACGGGCATTAGAGTTGTTGAAACTCTCAAATTTGACAAGGGCTTCAGATTTGAAATTCCTACCCTAAAAATGGACCTCAAAATTAAAAATGTACTAACAAAATAAACTTTAAGAGAACCAATAGGATTCAAGTTAATGATGTTATCCCCAGGGGAGAATATTTTTGGAGGGAAAAGATGAAAATTACTTTTTTAGTGATATTTTTTACTTATCTCCTTGTAGGTTTACCCAAATTTCAAGTGAGTGCACTCTTTGTATGTGGAATTAGATTTCACATCCAAAAAGTACTCACTCTGCATACTTTTGAGATATCCACACAGAGAAAAATTCAAAATACATGAAAAAATGTGTTTCAAACATGTTTTTTCACGTATTTTTATTTTTTCTCAACATAGATCTACTCAAAAGTATGCAGAGTGGGTACTCATTGGATGTGAAATCTAATTCCATATTCAATGTGTAGAAATTATGATGTATATTTGAAACTGTTCATGAAGTTTTAATCAAAACCATAAGACACAAACCTACTCTACTATTCTACAGAAAATATTTCACAATTTAGAACAAAAATTTCAGACATGCAATAAGAAATCACGCACATGCAACAATTATTTTCATCTGGGGAAAGAAATATGCTAAAAACCCCATTTCACCTTGCATTAATCATATGAATAGAGGTGTAATACATTTTCTTTTCTCAACTAAGCTCACCCTGCAAGTGCCTAACCTATCTCTCCATTCATTGAAGGCCTCTGACCCAAACTTAGTCAAATTTTTTCTTGGATTGAGCTCCTATTTCCTTGCATCGTTCCTTGAGGAATTAGCCCCTATTTTTTAGGAAATTTTTTCCTCCAATTAATAACGCAATTCCTTTAGGCTGGTCATCTGATTTCATGAAACACCTGTACACTCAGAACTAGTCTACAACTGATATTACAATGCCTTGGAATCTCCATCTCAACTGGGTAACTCGAATTCTTTGCATGAACTAGCTATTTTGGGTTGATTTATCATTTAAATGGATGATCACTAAGTTTGACTGAAGTTCCATTGCGCAAATTGACCCTCCAATAGTTCTTCCAAAAATTGACCTTGATTGCTACAAATTAGGAATCACACATGCTTAAGTGAACTCTAACTCCTCCAACTTGAATTATCACTCAAGGCATGTCACTCAAGTTAACATCATCCAAGTTCTCTGCTAATGTGGAAATTCTAATTTAATCAATTTAATCAAGGCAAAATCAAGTTGATAATTTATTGCTGCATTTTTCAACACTCCCTCATAGCAAGAAAGGGATTATCAACCACCCCTATCCTGCATCTGTGGAACTTGAACTTCCCTCTTCATGAGGCCTTTTTCAAAATGTCTTCATCTTGTTCCTCTATCGAAATGTACCGCAACAACATGATCCGCCTCTGCACACAATCTCGTAGATGGTGATATGGGATATCTATATGCTTGGATCGATTGTGAAAAAAATGTTTTAAGAGAGATTGATGCAACTCTGATTATCACAGTAGATCATATTTGGATCCATTATCTGACCAAACAATTCAACAAGTATCTTTCTCATCCAGATAGCCTCACAAGCTACTTGACTGGCAGCGATGTATTTTTCTTCTGCCAAGATGAGCGCCACAAATATTTTCTTCCTACTCTACCAAGAATCTACGGTGAACCCAACACTGAAAATTCCACCTGATGTACCCTTTTGGTCTAATGGACTTGCCTCCCAATCTGCATCTATGAAGCCATGCAACTTCACTCCCATTGTCCGTATATACCATATTCCAAACTGGATAGTGCCTTTGAGGTACCGTAGACTCTCGTCTGGACATACCACTCGTCCGGAATCACCAATCCGGTCATCCCACTCTCAGTCATCACCTGGACTCAGCCGCCAATCCGGGGAGACCACTCTAAGGAGAATTTATAACCTATGAACTACTAGCCTATAATATGTGTTCCCTCAGTTCCTATTCTATGAGCTCCTTTGAGAAAGATCCCAGCGTTAAACAGTGAAAACACCTCAAGTCCACGGTGAAACCTTTCTGCTTATTGATTGAACTTGCTCCTTGCCAAAGTTATATTTCTATCTCTCTCTCTTGCTCTCCCTGGAAACGAAGAAAGAAATTGGGTTGCTTGCTTGCTTTCCCATTGCCCCCATCGTGGAACAGTTCGTCATCCCAAGCCCCCATCCAACTGCCCACGGTTGGTTATCTCATCACCCAGTTAGTCATATAATCACCCAGTTTTTACCAACAGCCCGAAGTTATCAAATCAATCAGTTCCCAACAAACAGTGAGCAGTGGAACCTAAAGTAAGTCCACAGTTCTAAGAACACCCAGTTTTTCTCTTAAAGGCACAGTTCATATAAAGCCCCTTGTTCTTACAACGAACCTAGAGTCCACAACTAAACTGATGCCCACCAGTCAGTTCCACCTACCTGCTTGAGATATTATTGCCCGTAGAGAGAATGCTTGCTTACTTATGCTAACCAGACCTAGGGAGGTGAATACCAATAGGACACAGTACCACCTACCTGCTGATCGATTTATGCTTGCTGGTTGGGAGAATAAATCACCGGGGCTTGCTTTTTATCGCTTGCTTGCTAGATGTGGATGGATGTATGTGTGGGGGAGGGAGGTTACCGAATGAAATATATTTTTTTACCCCGTTTGATTCTAGGAATTCAAGCTGAACGGGCCTGGGCGGGCAATGGCATGCTTAGCCCCCCACCAAAATAATTTGGTCATTCGAACAATAGCTTGGTTGAACTGATTGACTGCATCGCACATATTTGGCTGTGTGTTCACAAGATACATGAATGAACCCACCGACTTCTGGTAAATAGTATAATCCACTTCCTCATCTAAAGTTGCATCCTCTTTCCTCCAGTTGGTCGCTAAAGGAGTCTCCATGGGTTTACATTTGTCCATGTGGAAATTTTGAAGTATCTCATTGGCATACTTTCCCTGAGAAACAAAAAATTCCTCATCTCCTTGCTAGAATTCCTATATGAGGAAGTAGTGCATGAGACCCATGTCCTTCATTTCAAACTCTCTTGCAAGGTCCTCTTTGCAAGATCTGATTAGTTATTCATCGCCAGTTAAAATAAAATCATCAACATATAAGACAATAATCAACAATTTACCTTCTACCAAAATATGATAGATTTTTTCATCCGCTTCACTTTTGATGAAGCCCAAACTGGTGAGATAACTATTGATCCTAGTGTACCAAGCACGGGGTTCTTTCATGAAACTGTATAATGCTCGCTTAAGTCTACACACATGATACTCTCGATCAAAAGTAAATAATCCTTCTGGTTGCTCAATATACACCTCCTCCTCAATAACTCCATTGAGGAATGTTGTTTTCACATCCATATCGTGGCTTTTCCACCCCATCTATGAAGCCAGAGCAAGAACTAATTTGATGGATGAGTACCTTGCTACAATAGCGAAGGTATCCTCATAGTCAATCCCTTCAACCTGATAGTACCCCTTGGCCACAAATTTGGCCTTGTACTTTACTATGCTTCTGTCTGCTACAGGCTTCACCTTGAAGATCCATCGTGAACCAGCAACTGACTTATCTTTTGGTCTTGGGATCACTTCCAAAACATTTTTATTACAATGGATTCACAGTCCTCCACCATTGCATCAACCCATATAGGTTTCTATACTTCTTACTTGAAAGAGGATGGCTTAGCATCTACAAGCTCAGTCATTAGAGCCATGTAGCCAATGTATCAATCTGGTGACTCTCTTGGCCTATGCTGATTTGAAGGAGCATCCACATTATCCATCGCATCCTGCACAAGTATCTCAGCTTCCCTGGTCTTTTTCCTACCCTCTCTAGATGGTTCTGCTTGAGTGGTGGTCTCCACTCTGTCCTCCTCAATTTGTGGTTGCTCCAAATCTTCTTGAGGATCCTCCTTTAGAGCTAAAATTGCCTCTTCTGGTGGGATCTAAAGCTCCCTCTCAAGAGAGCCCCACATCACCTTCTCTTCATCAAAGTTTAAATCCATTTGCGCAATTTTCATTCTAAGGGATGGAAAATACACATGGTAGTTTTGGGGAGTTTTTTTGTATCCCACAAACATCCCTAGCTCTGTTGTTGGCTCTAGATTCTTCCTGGAATCTTTGGAAATATGACAATAGAAAAAGGCTCCAAATATCCTGGAGTGTGACACATTCGGCTTCCTCCCTGAGAAAGTCTCCTCTGGTGTAATCATGCCCAAAATCCAATGAGGACTTCGGTTCTCCAAATAGACTGTTATGTTGCATGCTTCATCCCACAAGTGCAAAGGTAGGCCTTATTCATGCAACATCATCCTCGCTGCTCCCACAATTTTACGGTTATTCCTATCAGCCACCTCGTTCAACTATGGGTTGTGGGGTGCTTTCAACTCCCGTCAAATGCCTTATTTTGTATAGAAATTTTCAAAATCATTTGACGCATACTCACCTCCATTATCGCTCTTGAGAGCCTTCACCTTCTTGCATGTTTCTTTCTCCACCAGTGCTTTGAATTCTACGAACTTGGAGAAAGTCTCCTCCTTCTGCATGAAGAAGATCTAGCACTTCCATGAGAAGTCATGAATAAAAAAGACAAAATATTTGTGCCTAGCAATGGAGGCTATCAAGAAAGGTCCACATACATTAGAGTGGATCCTTTCTAGGACCACATACACCTTGATGTATCGATAATGGAAAGTGGATTTTGTGTACGTCCCCAAAGTACATCCTTTACATACATCTTGTTTCTCAAGTGTTCCTTTGGGAAGGCGTGTGGTGATCTTTTGTATGATCTTCAAAACTCCATGATGAAAATGGCTAAGTCTTATATGCCAAATTTCACCAACATCATGGCTCTACACCTTCTCCTCCTTTTTGCTTAATGTAACAAAATCCTCAACATCTAGATTGTACAGGTTCTTCACCCGAACCTTGATCTTATTCACCTGTCCCATGGATATGTGTCTCAATAATTCCTTTCCTTTGTTGAAGATCACATCATATCCACAATATTTCGAAACTGAAACAAAGACACGATTTTTATTTAGGCCTGAAACGAAAATGACATCATTGAGCCTGAGGGGGGAGCCTAACTTCCTATGAAAGGTGATTTTACCAACCCCGATCGCGATTTACCTTTCATCATACCCCATCTCAATATGCATCTGCAAATATTTTCTTCCATGTCACTGAAAAAGTATTTATTCCCTGACATGTGGAACGAGGCACCTGATTCCAAGTACCACAGGCTTCCCATAACTGTGTTGGCCATGCATGTAATGAGGGTAAATTCAAGTTCGAATTGTGAAGCCAAGGCTTCACCTGCTACTACTCTTGGGGTATTCTTGCTTGTCTTCTTGTGTGGACACTTCGTGGCATAATTCCTTAATTCATGACAATGGAAGAATTTTATTTTTGACAAATATTTTTTCTTGACCCTTGACTGGACTCTGGTTTGGATTGGGATTTCTTCCCTTTACCCTTCTCTTCGTTTCCAGCCAATGCAATTTTTTCTTCATCCTCGTCCTTGGATGGCATTCCATCTCTGGTATTCTCCCTTATTTACTCCTGCACCAAATCAAACCATAGGCACTCCCAATTTGGTAGTCTCTCCCTCCCATTCACAGAATCTTGATAGTTGTGCCAGCTCTTGGGAAGGCCCAAAAGAGCTAGGCTTAAAAACTATTCTTCAGGGACATTAACACCAACCCCGCCAATTTCATTATGACATTTTGTGAACCTACTCAGATACTGCGAAATTGTGTCATTATTCCACATCTTGATACTTCAAAGTTTATCATTGAGTGTGACCTTCCTGTGGTCACTATTATTCTCGAACAATTTTGTCAGTTCTTTCTGCATCGCAAACAGAGTTTCATTTTAGTGGATATTGGAGACAATATGATCTTGTACTCCCTCCAATATGATTCTCCTAGATTTGGATACATCTTTCTTCCATTGAGAAAGGTTTTGGGCATCAGATGCTTGTGGCTTTGAAACATCTGAGTTGATGTATTATATAAATCCATTATCATCCAATACTGCCTCCATGTGATCCTTCCATGCAACAAAATTAGAGGTGCCTTCCAAGGCATACTCTAGCCTTAATCCATTGAAATCCATCTTCTCAGTTATGAAGAAAACCTGCAACACTGATCTCCAAATTCGAACCTCTGAGAAACAACTTCGAATTTCTTCTCTACTATGAATCTAGTGTTGATACCATGTAGAAATTATGTTGTATATTTGCTTAGTCTGATCATCTGACTGCATCCAACACCTGTACACTCAAAACTAGTCTACAACTAATGTTACACTACCTTAGACTCTCCATATCAACTGGGTAACTACAATTCTCTGCATGCACTAGCTATTTTGGGCCGATTGATCAGTTAATTGGATGATCACTGAGTTTGACTAAAGTTCCACTGCACAATTTGACCCTCCACTAGTTCTTCTAACAGTTCGAGCTAGTTTAACTGAAAACAACCTTAGATAACTGACCTTGATTTCTATAATTTAGCAATCACACATACTTAACTGAACTCTAACTCCTCCAACTCGATTTTACTGAGTAAAATGGGTGACACAAGCCATGTCTCTCAATTTAACATCATCCAAGTTGTCTACTGATGTGGAAATTTGAATTTTCTCAATTTAATCAAGGAAAAACCAAATTGATAATTTCTTGTTTCTTTTTTCAACACAATTAGTGTACTCAGTTTAAATTTGAGTATATCTACAAGGCGCTAAGTGGAAAATACAATAAAAAAAAGTTTTCTCTACCCTTTTATAAATTCATAAGTTGTATTTTATTTTTATTATTATTATATTTTTAGTTTCCTTATTATTATTATATTTTTAGTTTCCTTAGGATGCCCATGTTAGAACAAAAAATTCCCCTAATGTCTAGTTGGAGTTTAACCACTTTATTACCCCATCAAAAATTATAAGATTTTTGGAACTGCAAAGTTTGACTAGCTTGGTACCAAATAAATTCTTAGTTAGGTCTTCAAAGTTTCTTCAGTGAATATCCTAGTTGAATTAAGGTCCTCGTCTACCTAAAGAGGATTAGGGTTTATATCAATACTTAGAAGAGTATTTTGGTTAGATGTGATTTTAGCATTAAAGTCTAATAAAAGAGGATATTGCATTCATTCCTTAGACTATGAATATATTTCTCTAAATTATTATAAGATTAATTCTTATCTAGATTATTTCTCTTGTAAAAGGTCGAGTTGATAGGTGTGAAATAACAAATTTTGATATAAATCCTCTTAGAATTGATGTCAAAGTTTTCAATCCAAATATATTGATTGAGGAGGTATATCTTATGAAGCCAAATGTGCAGAGACACTTTTTACATAGCAGACTATTCCTCCAATTCCTATGCGAGATAATTTTTTATTTCAAGCTAAACACAGAATGAAACCATCTATGTGAGGAACCTTATATTCATCATGTTCCCAAGTTTCAACTAAAACAATAATATATATTTCACTCGAGATCCAAATTAACATGGGACCTAAGTTACACCATAGAAATCCACAATATTTCCAAAAGAGGGTCCATAGTGTTACAAATTCTTATTTATTTCTCTCCTTTTCGTCTCTATCCCTGATAATAGATTTCATATTTCTAATGAATGCCTATTTTCCTTTCTATCTGGCTTCCTTTACCATTTGAACATCCTTCTTTAATTTATCTTGGTCTAGTGGGATGAGGTCCTCATTTATAAAGATTATTTTCCCTGTCACGCTTGAAGATTTAATGGGTATGCCATATAATCATTTCAAAATACTCTTTGGTGTTTCATACTTTTGGTTTGGAATACATAAATATTATTCAAATTATTATAAAAAAAATATCATTTTATTGAAATTTAATTAAATATAAATAAAAGGTATATCTTTAATAAATTTGGAGGTGTCAAGAACCTCAGAGTTCAAATCTCTGGAATTTGTAGATCAGTGCCTTGCTTGTACTTGGCAGATTTTTCTTTCTACACTTTGTTGATTTGTTTCTTTTCTTTGTAACTTTGACCTTTAAGATCTGAAAATCATACTTTCTTCAACCCAAATTTACCTACCCATCATACTTTCCTAGCATGTTTTCTTCATTTTGGTGCACTTAGACTGGCAAACCCTTAACATTATTCTTCTTTTTAAAAGCAAAAACTATCTACTTCTACCCTTATATCATCCAAAGGACCAGATTAAACAGATGAGTTATTTTATTCTCTGCCTAGTCTACTTATCTATCAAGATTAAACAGTTTGACATATTTTTATTCTCTAATCTATTAACAGGAAATTGAAAGCATGACCAAACCAAGATTAAGCAGTTTGATTTGTCATTAGCTGTGGCATTTTGGACAAGCTGCACACAGATTTTATTTTTGCAGAAAGTAAAACTCAAAAATGAGGGCTATAATCTGGAATTTTTCAATCATCCCTCTCTTTTCTTTGGTTCAAATTTGAACTTTGAAACCAATATCTTTTCCTATATAGCTATTGATAAGCCAAGTTTGAATAGTTTGGCAAATATTCATTTCTAACTTATCAACAGAAATTAAAAATTTGTTCAATCAGGATTAGGTTGTATGACTGAACAAGACTTCCTTTCTCAAAAGTAGTGGCATTTGGATTTGCACACTTTCAGAAACATTATTTTTTGGTACGGGGCCTTACCTTTTCTTTTATCTGCCCTCTTTTCTTCTTTTCTTTGTTTTTTGTGTTTTTTTTTCTGATCTTTTTGTTCAAGAAATGTTATATACAATGAATAAAGCTTTAAACTGAGGTTTTTCAACTGAAATAATGCTTGAGCATCCTGCCATTGATAGGACCTCCAAATAATTATGTTCCATCCATCTCTTGTAGGAAGAATGTGTTGTTACCTATTGCAAAATGGATGATGTATGGACCTTTCCATAAATTGTCAAAATTTCCATGCTTGCCTTTTTCCTCTCTTCTTGAATCCCACTTCAGCACTTTTTCACCAAAGTTAAAATCATTTACCTTGTTTCTTTTGTAAAAAAAGCTTCTTTATGTTTTCCTGCACTTGCTGAGTTCTATTGTATACTTCTTCTCTAGTTTTCTGCAGCTGGACAGTCTGATTTATTCTTTTTTGTGTTGAAATTTGGTTACCGGAGGACAGGTGGTTCCCTAAGGCTTTGATCTTTGTCCTAGGGAAAAGTGTCCAAAAGAATTTAATTTTTCTCCTAAAGTGACTTTATAAAGTTATAAAGCCAAATCTAATTTAAAAGTGACTTTAAGTGATAAAGTTACTAAGTCTAATTTTAAAGTGACTTTAATAAAGTCAATGTGAAATTAAAAAGGGAAAAGTGACTTTGGAAATAAATGACTAAGAGGGTCTTTATTAAAGTGGGGTGAACTAAAAAATAGAAAGTGAGATTTAAATGAGCATTTAATCTCAGCCCTAGAACTAAAGCTATCTCAGCCATTGGATTTAGGGATTCCCCAAAAGTCACTTAGGGTTAGGGTAAAGAAGGAAAATGAGGGAAAAGGTCATTCATTCTTTCATGAGCAGATTGAGAGAAGGAGGAGAAGAGAGTTGGAGACATTTCTGGTTTTGAGAAAGAGAAGGAGAGAATCAGTTCAGCAAATCCGTACAACAAGGAGAGGTTTCATGCATTTCAAGGCAACAGTCCATACAGAAATAAATCAACACAGTTTTCGAGACATATTTTCATACAGCAGTAGTGGGCATGTTTTTCAAGGTCCATACAGCAGCAAGGAGGCATAGATTTCGAGGAGAAGCAGCAGCAATGTGTAGCATGCATTCCGAGGCTAAGTTAGCACGGTTTTTGAGGCTGAAAGAAGTTGTTGTAATTTTTGTACAATCCGTACAACAGTACGAAATTCTTGGCACAATTTTCGAGGAGGAAGTACAACATTAAATGCTGTTATCTCTTGCTATAAAATTTATGTTATTACTGTTTTGCTGATTTCGCACATTTTCCGAGGCGAAGGTAAGCACGAAAAATGAGATAAGTCTGTATATTGTTTGTTGGAATTTTTCCTGTATATTTCATTTCTCTGTAAAAGCATTTTCCAAAAATAAAGAGAAGCTTTCGAACTAGTTTTCCCCAAGATTTGTAGGGGGTTTTTCCAGGGTTAAGTTGACCAAAAATCAGCATGTCAAAATTCTATGTGTGGCTGATTTATTTTTCTGAGTTTTTATTTCTGCATTTCAACACTGTGAAATTTTCAGAATTAGTGTTTTCAGAAATTTTCTAGCTTTTTGAATGTATGGCTATGTGAATGGGAATTTAACTTTATGGGAGAAATAAGGAGAAACTTAAAACCGGGGTTGGGAACCAAAATTTCTACATGGTACCAGAGGTATTTTGTTGAAATTTGTTGTTTGGGACAGCAAGAAGAAAAATTTCAGCAAGCTGATTTTTCACACAAAAAACAGTACCTTTACTACAACAGTGTTATTTTCAGTTTATTAGGACAGCAAGCATGTATTTTGGCTTGAGGGTGGAGGATAGGTTGGATGGGAATAGTAACTACAGTTTATGGAATGAGCGAATGCAGAGCATCTTTGAGGAGGCAGAAGTTTGGGATATCATGGTGCATACTGCACAGAACCCTGTTAATGTGCCTACTGATGTTGTTCAGTTGGAAGCATTTAATAAAAATAATAACAAGGGTAAGAGACTGATTCTGGATGGAATCAAAGACCATTGCATTCCTCATGTGAGAGGAAAGAGATATGCTCATGAGATGTGGACATCATTGACCAATCTCTACTAGAGTACCAATGAGAACAGGAAAATGGTCCTAAGGGAGAAGTTGAAGACCATTAAGATGGGAAAGACTGATAGTGCAGCTGGATATCTCACAAAGATTACTAATGTGAGAGATGCATTGGAAGCAGTTGGAGAGGTAATTCCATCCACTAAGTTGGTGCGGATTGCAGTGAATGGCCTTCCCAGTTCATGGCTGAAATTTACTGATGGGGTTTGTGCACGTGAGACCCTTCCCACTTGGGAGAAGTTCTAGGATGATTGCATACAGAAAGAAATCAGAAAGAGCTAGCTTGGGGTAGCCAAACTAGTTGAGCAGGATGAGGATGTATCACTGTTGGCAGGAGGCAAGAAAGACAATGGAAAGAAGCAAGCTTCCACAAGTGTTGGTGGGGGAAAAGGAAAAGGTAAAAGTAAACAAGGGAACACACAGAAGGACTATTCCAAGGTGAAGTGTTGGAATTGTCAGAAGATGGGACACTATGCAGTTGTGTGTCCGGAGAAGAAGAAGAAGGGGAAGAACTAGAGCATGGTAGCATCAACAGAGATAGAGGACTTTACAGATAGCTTTGACCGAGATTTTGGGTTCATTGGTTGTGAGTCCACTAGTGCAGGATCACCTGCCACGAAGGTTGAGAGGGAGTGTGCATTTCCCTCCACTAGCAGAGCATCTTCAGGTATCTGGTATGTTGAAAGTGGGGCTTCACGTCATATGACAGGAGTCTGTGAGTACTTCTCAAAGCTTTCAGAGAGTGGAACTGATATATAGGTAGTACTCGGAGATGACAACATTTTTAGAGCAGTCGGTGTGGGGATATTGACATTTGATAGGGAACCCAAACCTCCCTTGAAGGTGTCAGATGTTCTATATGTTCCAGGGATGAGGAATAACCTCATATCTGTATTGGCATTGGAGGACAGAAGATATGAGATATTGTTCAGGAGAGGACAGGTGCTGATATATCTCGGGGGCGCTCCAGCTGATTCAGCTAGAGTGATTGGTGTATGCCATGCAAAGGTGTACAAGTTTTCTTTTCAGCCGCTTTTGGCATTTATTAGTAGTACCGACAGCAGAGCTAACAGTTCAAAGTTGTGCGATATTTGGAACCGCGGGATGGGGCACATGTATCAAGGATACTTGAGTACATTGCGGGAGATCACTACAGGTGTGCCAGATTTCAGTACTGATCACTTTGATACATGCATAGGATGTGCTATGGGCAAGTTTGCCAAATCCCCTTTTCCTAGTAGTGACAGCAGATCGACTGGGATACTTGATTTGATTCATTCTGATGTGAGCAGTCAAATGTCTCATGTTTCCTTAAGTGGATATGAATATTATGTTTTATTCATTGATGATCACTCTAGGAGGACCTGGATTTATTTCTTGAAGACCAAGAGTGAGGTCTTCAAGCGGTTTCAAGAGTTCAGAGCTCTTGTGGAGACTCATACAGGTCAAAAGATCAAGTCCCTGAGGTTGGACAATGGAGGAGAGTACACACTTGGTGAGTTTGTTGAGTATTGTGCGGAGGCAGGCATTAGGAGGGATTTCACAGTTCCTTACAACCCCTGAAAGAACGGGGTTGCGAAGAGGAAGAATAGATCCATCGTTGGGGCTGCCAAAGCCATGTTACATGATCATGGGTTACCATTTTTTTTGTGGGCAGATGCCTGCAACACTGCTATATATTTGAAAAACATGATTCTGCATCGTGCCTTGGGGCATGTGACTCCAGAGGAGGCTTTTTCTGGGAAGAAGCCTGATGTTAGTCATATTTGTATCTTTGGATGTATTTCATACTCCTACGTACCCAAGGAGAAGAGGACCAAGCTAGAGCCCACCGTAGAGAAGGGTGTCTTTGTGGGCTACACTGAGACCTCGAAGGCCTTTCGGATTTATATTCCCACACAGAGGAGAGTTGTTGTCAGGCATGATGTGAAGTTTGAGGAGGACAAATATTTCAGGAGGTCATGGGAGATAGAGTATCTGGATTGGCCAGACCCTGAGGAGCAGCTGAGTCAGGCACGGAGATCCAATGGGCAGGGATCAGGATCAGAATCCAGAGGTATATAGATTACGGTGTCGAGTCTATCAGTGAGTAGTAGCTCACGGAGTTAGAGGGGTGGTGCTTTGGGCAACATGCAGAGCATTCCACAGAGCAGTTCACTAGGGAGTCCATTGATGGACAGTTCACACGGTACTTCAGCATCTACAGGTTCAGGTTCAGGTAGGAGGACAGTAGACAGACAATAAGGAGTTCAGGCTCCTGATGATGATGAGGAGGAGTTTTATTATCCGGTGGGAGAAGTGTGCTTAGGGAAGAGGAAGCTCAAGTGGCTTCGGGATACCTTGAGAGAGGCCACATCTGTTGTTGGGCCAAAGAGGCCAGTCAAAGAGAGCAGACCACCTGAGAGGTTATGTAGCTATATGGCAATGGTTGCCAACATCATCGACTCTAAGCCTTCTAGCTATGAAGAGGCATCTAGCCAGTAGGTATGGAGAGAGGCCATGCAGGAGGAGTATTCTTCTATCATGAAGAATGATATTTGGGAGCTGGTGCCGAGGCTTGAGGGAAAATCCGTGGTTACTTCCAGATGACTTTACAAGGTAAAGCATGCTGCAAATGGCAGCATTGAGAAATTCAAGGCAAGGTTTGTGGCTATAGGGTTCTCCCAGGTAGAGGGAGTAGATTATGAGGAGACCTTCTCTCCCATGGCCCGATATACTTCGATTCACTCCATCATATCGATAGCAGCAGATATGGGTTGGAAGATCCACCCGATAGATGTGAAGACCGCATTTCTCAATGGCTTCATAAAAGAGGAGGTGTACATTGAGCAGCCACAGGGCTTTGAGGTGCATGGGAAGGAGTCCCATGTGTGCAGACTAAAGAAGGCCCGTTATGGCCTGAAGCAAGCTCCTAGAGCTTGGTACTCCAAGATAGATACATACTTGGAGGAGATGGGTTTCACAAAGAGTGATGCAAATTCGAACCTTTACTTTATTGTGATAGGTGAGTAGCCTCTCATTCTGGTGTTGTATGTGGATGACTTGGTCATTACAGGTGCAGAGAGACTCATAGAGCACTGCAAGAGAGATCTTGCGTCGAAGTTTGAGATGAAGGACATTGGCTTGATGCATTACTTTTTGGGTTTGTAGGTGTGGCAGGAGCAGGGGCATTTCTTCCTGGGGCAGGGGAAGTATATTGTGGACATCCTTGGCAGATTCCACATGGAGGATTGTAGACCCATGTCGACACTGATGATCACCAACCGGAAGAAGCTTCACGCTTCAGATTCCAAGTTGGTGGATCCCACATTGTATAGACAGTTGATTGGTTCCCAGATGTATTTGTTCAACATGATGAGCCAGTTCATGTGTGAGCCCAGGTGGGTGTACTGGGTTGCTGCTATTGGGAATCTGTAATCAGCAAGATTGGAAAAGTCCGATCACAGAAACAACATCATTTCAACCAACTTTGGGATTCTAGGATCTAGCCCTCCTAAATCCGGAGAGGGATCTCTCCAATGAGTGCAATGATGGATTTGTCTTTGAAGTTTGGGGTAATAATATTAGGCTAGTTATGAAGTCCAAGGGTTTTGTTTGTTTTTGGATGGTTGAGCATGAATACTGTTTGAGGTGAAAAGTCCTAAGTGCAAAGATTTCCAAAGGTGAGAAGTTTCAAGTGAATAGAACAGCTAGGCTAAAAAGATAGATATAACGCTGGTTTTTCGTCCATTGGGCTATGGAGTCATAACAGGGCTTTAATTGAGCAACAACATCAAGAGTGATCCAAGGGGAAAGTCGTCTACATCACAATATTATTGAGATTAGAGTGATGGAATGGAAACAATAAAGTGTTGCAGGGGTGGAAACTGATAATAATTTCACAAGGGATTTACAGTCAGTCCAAACAAGAAAAGCCTCTTAAGTAACTGTTTAAAACCAAGCAAGTGCAAGGCTAACCATTGACTTCTTGGGCAAGTTTGTATTAAAACAGCTTAATTGACAAACAATCCAGTAATCCACATAATTACCTTCAAAAAGTATGAAAACATATAAGAGAAGACAGAGTATAAACTTAAGATCAGATAAAATACTTTGAAACCTAGTCTGCTTCAGTTAATACCAAGGGAAACTTTCAGAATCTGCCTTTGGAGAATAGAAGCTAGAAACAGGGCAAACCATCACTTTCTAGTCTAACTTTAATAAGAAAATAAGGAAAATAACTTTCAAGAACAATGTTTAAAGAAAACAGTAGGACGAGGGAACTCCAGCATTCCTAACTTCTTAAACTGTATTGAATCATTCTTAAATAAACAATTTAGAGGAAAACATTGAGATAAATCTTTTCAGTTAGAGAAGGTTACTGATGTACAATAGGTCCTAACTCTATAAATGTTGTTCTTTATTAGAGAATAGTGAACAAATATGACATACATAGAAGGAAAAAAATAACAAAGAAAGGAGCACTTCACCAGTGATATAGACCAGGATCCCAAGAAACAACTTGTTTATTGATGTCAAACCAGTTACAGTCCTCAAGTCCAATGTTTCAGTTCAACAATCATCTTCACTATTCAGCCTAACTAATCATTCACAAGCAGAGCTGCAAGAGCCAGTAAACACTATTTACAGATAGAAGTCTCAAGCTCAGATGTATTTCAAAGTTCTGCAGCCAACAGTTTCTCATCTTCTACAGAAGTATTTATAGAAGGATGAGGAGGTGAGATCTGATAAAAGATCTCTTAAGGCAATTAATACAGATTCAAGAATTCTTGGCCTTTTGAGGGGCTAGATGAAGAAGTTTACAGGTGGTTCACTGTATTAACTGTTTTACAATTAATATCAAAGCTCGGTGGGAGCTTTATTTGACTTCGAGGCTCTATGTAATGTTTGGAGTAACTCTACAGATATTTCTGCATTTATTTCCTTGCAGAAGTAACTCCCTGGCTACGCTGAGGCAAAATATCTGATTCTGCAATAAGTTCAACCTCTGTTTGAATGCTTTGAGGCAACATGGGGCATTTATGGTAGCTGAGGAATCAATTCGCCTCAAATGTGGCGGTGGAGGGCTTCCTGCATGTTTAAAAACTTATGATTTCTTTTAATTGTGTTTTAATTCTGGGAATTAGGCTTTTGATAAGCATTCTTAGCCGTAATTCCAAAATATGTCTTCAATCTTCATTCTGTTGTGCTATGTCTTCAAAACTGATACTCTTTAACTGTGTTTTTTAATAAAACAGTGTCTTGTCGATGTGCAGGGCCGCGCAGGTCTTTTAAAGGCATCAATGCCCATGAAGCATTGATAAAACGTTGAATCCGACCCGTGGATGGCTTCTCTTTAATAAATCGAGGGCATGAAAATCGTCATTCTCAGCCTTCGGTTTTTCTTCATTTATAATGAAAAAACCATTCAAACCTGCAAAAACACAACATATTAGAAAATCCTACGCTTTTGGGTTAAACTGTTTAGAAGGCTGCGGGGAGGAGCGTGGCCGTTGGATCTGGACACATGGACGGTCTAGATCTAATCGGGGGTTCGCAATCGGCGGGAGGAGAAAAGGGGTGCGATGAAAAACTCCGATGCGATTGCGCGATCGGAAGGGCCGAGGTGATTAAGCGATGGTCGTTGATCTAAGGACGAGATCAACGGTGGAGAATGAATCAGGGGACTGGCTGATCGGGTGAGGAAATATAACGCAGCGATTTAAGAAATGCGATGCGATTGAGAAATACGATGCGATTGAGCGCCGGTCGTTTTATCGGTCAACAATCAACGGTGGAGATGAACCGGGGAAAAACCCTTTTTATAATGTATAAAACCCAAAGTTTTTAAATAAAACAAAGGTTTTTATGGATCGGGGCGGGATATTTATATAAGGTGGATAGGCGCCCGACTGCGGGGCCTTTGGACTTTATGAATGTAATATGCCTGGGGCGTATATAAAACAAAAGGGCCAATCGCAATCGGGCCATCGGGCCTGGTCTTTCAATCAACCCATTGAATTTCCCTGATGCAATAAGCGCCTTGGGACCTTTAACTCTTAGTCCTGGGCACAGGCTATATGAAGTAAGAAGGCGGGGGGCGGAGTTTATATATACAGGGACTCAATCGCATCGGAACATTTTGATGTGGTCTTTTCAATCAACCCATTGGATTTCTCCGATGCGATTGCGTGATCAGCTCTTTTCAATCAACCCATTTATATTTAGCACGTGATTTTGGTTTTTTAGTTTAAACTTTGAGAAAGTGGGTTTTAAGACTTTACAAAGAAAAAATCAGATTGGGAATGGATTTTCATAAGGTTTTAAGCGCAAAGGCAGGCCCACATTATAGTTATATAAAGGCTAATCGCATCAGAGCTTTCCAATACAAATCCAATCGCATCGGAAACTTCAGAACATGGGAAATACTTGTGCATTCGAAACTTTCCGATGCGATAAGCACCAGATAGTTTTAGCGCTTGGGTTCCAACGTGTGGGCATGTGGGGGGAAGTGGTTAGGACTTAGCCCAAGGGGGGCTTAGGTCCATAGTAAATAAAACTTGTTTTTTTATAAGTTTTTCAGAGTTTTTCAATGGGATTTGATGGTTTCGGTAAGGTTTAAAAGTGAGTTTTCA
Organism: Pinus albicaulis; assembly: GCA_034641835.2. Taxonomy (NCBI): domain Eukaryota; kingdom Viridiplantae; phylum Streptophyta; class Pinopsida; order Pinales; family Pinaceae; genus Pinus; species Pinus albicaulis. The sequence goes on from CM076571.1 coordinate 279,024,215, forward strand.
ACCTTGTAAAGATGATTTTCATGAATGGAAGAAGGGAAATCATGAAAAATAGAGGAATTTTATGGAGAAAAGGGGAGCAAATGAAGGTTAATTTTGGAAGAGGGGGAGGGGGAAAATGATGGTTTTTCAGCAGTCTTTTCTCATGAAATTAGCAGAATTTTTTGAATATAAAATGGGAACAACAATGAATATTTGGGACAGAGGCATGAGGCCTTCAAGAGTCTTCAAGAGCCAACAATTTTTAGTAATAAAATTTATTCTTTGAAGGCTCAAAAAGTCTTAGCCACCTTTTGCTATAACAAATATTATAGGTGGCTAATAGTGGCTCCACTTGGGGATGATGCCTTTTTGAAGGCATCAAGAACTTCAGACTTGCATTCTCTGGGAGGCTGACCTGTGCCACATCCTTTATGTTCTCTGGGAGGCTGACCTGTGCCTGATCCATTGGGCTGCCCTTCCTTTGTTGGGATGATCTTCTCTGAAAACATATTTAGCAGCTATGAAAACAATGGACCTTCATCAATACAAACTTTCTACCTACCCAATCCTACTGATCTAGCATTTTTTCTTCATTAGAGTGCACTTTGATTGGCAAACTCTTTTCACAACATTTTATTCTTTTGAAAGCAGGAAATCTAATCTATTTCTACTCCTTATTTCTCCATGGACTCAGATTAAACAGTTGAGCCCATATGATTCTCTACCTATTCTATCAATCTGTTAGGATTAGACAGTCTAACAGATTTTTTATTCTCTAAATTCTAAAACATAAATTTAAAAACAGTCAAGTCAAGATTAAGCTGTTTGACTTGCTGTGATCTATGGCATAAAAACAAGCTGCACATAGACATTTTTGCAGAAAATTTAAAACAAAATGGAAGGCTTAAGATCTAAAAATTTCTCATCATGACCTTCTCTTTTTACAGCTCTGTTTTAACTCTTATGTGAGATGTTTCTTCCTTGCTCTCTTGTTCAGATTTTGAGCTAATTAGAACCAGATTTACTTCTTTTTGACTCAGAAAAAATAAAACAAATTTGAGTCATTTATTTTTGAAACCTTAGGTTCAGATTTTGATCTTGTTTGAACCTTTAATTTCTATCCTAAACTATCTACTGATAAGCCAAGATTACACAGTTTGGCAAATAGAATTCACTATCTTATCAGCAGAAAATTTAAAGCTAATTAGTCAAGTTTAGGCTGTTTCACTAACTAGAAGTGTGTTATTCAGGAGTGGCATTTAAGCTTGCACACTTTCAGATTTTGTTTCTCTTTTTTGGCATGGGGCTATACCTTTCTTGTTTTTCACAATCTTCCCTCTTTTCTTTCTTTCTTTGTTTTTGTATTTTTGACTTTTCTAACTTTGAATGCAATGGTGGATGAGATATTTATAATGAAAAAGATAAAAAGGCTTCAAAACATAGCATTGATCAAGAGAATTAATGCTTAAGCATCCTGCCATTGACAGGACCCCCAAACAATTCTGCTCCATTCAACTCCTGCAAGAAAAATGCATTGTTACCAGCAGCTGAATGAATAGAGTAAGGGCCAAGCCATAAGTTGTCAAATTTTCCATGCTTGCCCTTGTCTTCCCTTCTTGAATCCTATTTTAAAAATTTGTCCCCAATCTTGAAATTGCTGGCCTTTGTTCTTCTGTCAAAAAGCTTTTTAATGCTGTCCTGCTTCTGCAATGCTTTGTTATAAACTTCCTCTCTGTTTTGCTGAAGATGAATGGTCTAGTTTATTCTTCTGATCATGTCATTTTCTTCAGTTTGTAACTCTTGAATGAACTTCATTACTAGTACACCAAGGTTTTTTGGAAAAATTGCATCAGTACCATACACAAGCTGGAAAGGTGACATACCAATAGATTTCTTCAAAGTCAATCGGTCAACCCAAAGTGCATGAACCAGCTTTGTGTGCCAAGATTTCTTGTTGTCCTCCAATAGTTTCTTGATTATGTTCACTAAGATTTTGTTTGAGGATTCTGCAAGTCCATTACCTTGAGGGTAATAGGCCGTGGAATGCCCCAATGTTATGTGATATCTATGACAGAACTCAACCATATTCTTTGATCCAAATGCTGCTGCATTATCAGTGATAATCTTGGTAGGACAACCAAATCTGGAGAGAATATTAGTCTCCATAAATTTTATAATAACTGAATCATTGGCCTGCCTACAAGGAATGGCTTCTATCCACTTAGTGAAATAGTCTGTGGCAGTGAGAATCCATCTATGCTGGGCAGAAGATGGTGGATGGATTTCTCCTACAAAGTCAAGTCCCCATTGTTGAAATGGGGCTTCAACAGTGATTGGATGCAGAGGCAGGGGTAACAGTTTTCTTTTGCCTTCAAAAAGTTGACATTTATGACAGGCTATGATCATCTTATGCACATCATGGAAAAGAGTAGGCCAACAGAAACCAGCCCTCAAAATTTTGTTGGCTGTTGTCTTCCAATACAAATGACCTCCACACTCTCCTTCATGAAACTGATATTTAACCTTCTCTGCATCAAACTCAGGCAAACATTTAAGAAATAAACCACTTTCATTTTTCCAATAAAGACATCTATCTATAATGCAATAGTTTACAGCTTTTAACTTTAGGAACCTTGCATTTGTTTTTGTCAAACCAGGAGGAGTATTTAAATTAAGAAAAACATAAATAATATCAGCATACCAAGGAGAATTCATAAAATGATATTCAACTATAGGAGTTGTGAATTCTTCTTGGTCATCCAAAGCATCAATCATATTAATATCAAGAACTTCAAAATTTGATTCAGCCATTAATCTAGCTAGACCTTGGCCTTTGATGAGTTTAGTGGGTTTTATCTCTAAATCATATTCAAGAATAATAGCAATCCACTTACCTCTATTACCATCTGGGTCCTATGTTAGAATGTCTTTAACAACTGAATTTGAGACGAAGGCAATGATGTGTGAGTGAAGGATGTACACCCTAAAGTCTTTCAAAGCTTTAACCAAAGAAAAAGCTTGCTTCTCCATAATGTTATACTTCAAAGGGGCATCCCTCAATGCCTTACTAAAGAATGCAATAGGCTGCTCTTGTCCTTGTGGATTTTTCTGCAAAAGGACATTAGCTATGGTATGTTCTGATGCAAATGAAAAAATATAAAAATCTTTTGAAAAATCAAGACTTATAAGAACCGGTGTTTTGGTTAATGCTTGTTTCACCAGTTCAAAGGACTTCTTTGCTTCCAAGGTCTATTTTACCCCTTGCTCCTTCTTTAACATGTTTGTGATATTCCTAAGGAGCTCAGCCAAGTTGGGGATGGACCTTCTCAAAAAGTTAATCTTTCCGATGAAAGACTGCAACTCTTTAATGTTTCAAGGATGAGAGATTTGCAATATGGCCTCAATCCTCTTGGGAAATATCTTTATACCCTCTTCCGAAACAATGTGCCCAAGAAGTTTACCTTCTTGGAGACCAAATAGTGTCTTCTTAGGGTTTAAATATATCCCAAACTTTCTGCACTTCTTGAAAACCTTTCTTAAATGTTCTAAGTGCTCTTCATCTGTTTTTGAAAACACAGTAACATCATCAAGATAGATAATGATGAAGAAGCCCAGTTCCTCCGAGAATGCTATGTCCATGGCTCTTTGAAAAGTTGCTCCAGCATTCATTAGACCAAAAGGCATATTCACATACATGAAAGTGCCCCATGGTGTAGTAAAGGCTGTATTTAATTGATCAGCAGGGTGAACTAAAATCTGATTGTACCCTGAATAGCCATCCAGCAAAGAAATTCTTTTAGACCCTACCACCCTTTGTAAAATATGATCCATCTTGGGTAAAGGGTAGTTTTCCTTTAATGAAGCTTTGTTTAAGTCTCTAAAGTCTATACAAAGCCTGATTTCTCCAGTTTTCTTCCTAACAGACACCAGATTAGATACCCATTCAGAATATCTAACAGGGACAATAATACCAGCATCATACATTTTCATGATCTCCTTCTGAACCAATGGTAACTAGATAGGGTTTATTCTGCGCAGTTTCTGTTTGAATGGTTTTTGGTTTTCTTTGAGGGGAATTTTGTGTTGTATTATTTCAATGTCGTAGGATTTAAGATCTTCGTAACTCCATGAAAAAACATCAGAGAACTCTTTAAACAGCTCGATGTATTTAAGTTTAATATGAGCCGGTAAAGTTTTGGACAGTTTGATCATTTTCGGCTTAAGTTCGCTGCCAATATTACACTCTTCCACTTCGGTCTCTACAGGTTCCAGTTTTGGTTTATTCGCCACATCATTAAAATCGAACAACTCTTCTAAAGGGGCCAAACCCTTAGGCAAAATTTCATCTTTAGAGTGCAGAGTTTCTAACTCCTCTGTTTCAAACTTTGCATTCATTTCTGTTTCGTTTTCAAGTTTTCTAGATAACCAATTTATATTAGCAAGCTCAGGAGACGGTTCTTCTTCATTAAGAAAATTTTCTTTGTTGCAGTATGTTTCATAGTCTGAGTCTGAACCGTTTAGTTCGAATTCATTTCTGAATTGCATGAAGTCTTCTATTTGTTTGTCATTGTCAAACACCTGCCAATATTTCTCATTATCAGGCACAGCTGGTCTAAATTTTATCTGAGTTGTGCAATCTTTGGTGCTATATGGCATTAAGCATGTTCTAGCTGCAAAGGCTAAATTGTGGGCCGCAATATTTCTTTTTCTTGGGACAAAAAATAGTTTGGACTCCTCGAATGTCTTCACAAGGTCCATGACATCGTTTCGATAGGCCCTAAGTTTGGGATGATTTGCGTTATACTCCCCATTGACCTGCCTAATAACTAACTCTAAATCCCCGTGAACTTTAATTATTTTGGCTCCTATCTTTTTCAATAGATGTAAGCCTAAGAGAAGGGATTCGTACTCTGCTATGTTATTGGAACACTGAAAGTTTAATGTACAAGAAATACATTCTGTGTGGTTGTTTTCAGTGTTAGTAATCCAGACACCTGCGCCAGCATTGTTCTTAGTGCAGGATCCATCAAAATACATACTCCACAGAGGATTGTTCTTAGTTTCATCCTAGTTATTGTCCTCTTCAACTAACGTGCTCAAATATTGTTGTGGAAACTCAGCACTTAGTTGTATTTGTTTCGATTCCCCAAGATTTGCGTTCATTTGAGGGTCATTTTATTTAGTGTCCAGGTTTAAAATCAAAGGACGCATGACTTGTAGTTCGAGACCATTGTTTAGTTTGCTAATGTCTTCAAACGCAGCAAACTGTTTTAACATTTCTGCGTTGTGTTCCTCTTCCTCCCTGTCAGCTGCTAACTCTGTCAAAGTTACTTGTTCGTCTAATGTTTCTTGATTAAAGAGGATAAATGAATCAAGGCCTGTGTTTACAGAATATAAAGGGGAGTTTTGCGGTCTGTCTTGACTTGTAACTGTGTATTGCATATGAGACTCCCAGTAAAGTCTTCTATTCTGATTGAAAATAGGGATAGTCACGTAGGTCATGTCCATTTGCATAGTCCCTTGTAACTTAGCCCCCCAATATCTTGATAATAACATTACATACTTTGGGGGCACATCAGCCACAACAATATCTATGACTAAACATTTGGCTGGAATTTGGGCTAAGTTAACACAAAGGTCTTTGATTAATCCTAAACATTTTACTCTGCTGGAATCAAAGGAGTAAAGGTCTTTGTAAGGTCTGGTGATTTCTAAACCCAGGCTCTCCATTACAGCTTTTGGCATTAAATTATGAGAAGCCCCGGAATCATGCATAGCATTGTGCAAAATTTTGTCATGAACATTTAAACTCACATAAAAGGGAGGAACAGGTCCCTCTTGATATCTACCTTCAATCTTAGGACCAAAAATCAACTCTGGTTGGTCATCATTAAGATTGACTGTGTCCTCATTTTCTTCTATTTTCAAAGCCTTCAAAATTTGGGTTCTATATACATGTTGGGCAGCTAACTCAGTCAAGGGAACAGAGATTTTGATCTTTGAAATTTCCTGCTCCAGGCTGAAAGGAATTTGACTCTTTAAAGTGCTGGTTTCAGCCTTATTAGTTGTCATTCTATCAACAATATCAGCTTGCTGATTTGTTTTATTTACACTTGACAAAATTGTTTTCACAGGAGTACTAGCTGAAGTGTTAGTACTACTAAGATCTGCACTCTGTTTTTCTTTGTTTTGAGTGTCTTTTTCTTTATCATTACTAGAATTTACAGCCACTGTTTTGTCCTTTTGTTTGACAACTTTAGGTTTGGTTGCAGTGCTGTTTTGTGAAGATTTTTCAGAGGTTTTGTTGCTGTGGGGTTGTTGACTAGTTTTACTTCTAAGGTCGTATTCTCTTTGAGGCTCTATGATGACATTTTCCATGTCTTGATAACAATTTTCATCATCATCTCTTTTGTCATCATAAGGTGTGTATAGACCTTGTTTTCTATCATAATGAATCTCAAATTCAACATTATCTACCCCCAGCATGTTGATATCATCCTCCTCTGTTGTCCCATCTATTTCCTCAACCTCACTTACATAGTTTTGATGAAAGGGAGGAGTGATCTGCTGATCATCTTCCCTAGGTCTGTTTGGAGGTTGGTTCCTTCTAAAATTCTGATTTTGGTTCTGGTTTCTATTTTGAGGAGCAGTTTGGTTTTGATTTTCTTGTGCTCTCTTAATTATGCTCATCTCTTTCATCATTTCTTCCATAATTCTCTCCATCTTTGAGTTTGAAGTAGAAGGTGTGGATTCCTCTCTAAAATATACTCTCTTCTCAGTTTTCATTTTGGCTCTCTTCTCCATTAAGTTGACTTCCACAGAAAGAGCACCCTTTTGCATATCTTCAAGAGTTGTAAAATCTCTCTCTCTCAGCTGATAGGTCATGTCAGAGTCAAACCCTTCAGGAAACTTGTTTAAAGTTGAGCCTTGTGGAGGTTTTAGTTCTGGGGAAAGTGCATTATACACACTATTGAATCTAGTGCAATAAGCTTGCACACTTTCCCCAATGTTTCTATGGAGGTTCTTGTAGTCGAAAAGGACTTGGAGAGGGTTTTTCTTTACTTCCCATTTGTTTAAGAATGTTTGATGGAAGGCTTGGAGATCATTAATACTATGGGGGGCTAAGCCTTTGAACCATTTTCTTGCTTCCCCCCCTAAGCTCTAGATAAATAACCTAAGCTCGACAGAATCATCATCAATTTCGTTTCTGTCAAAGTAGTCATTCATCTTATCCACATGTTGTGATGCAGTTGTAGCATTGCTAGCATCATATAATGGAATTTTGGACTGATAGTCCTGTGGAAGATTGACTAATGGTGCAGGAAGGACTAAGGGAGCATACCATGTTGCCATGATATGTGGTGGAGGTGGATTTACAAGAGGTGTATTAACAAAAGGGAAAGTGGGCTGAAGTGGAGTGATTTGAACAATGGATGTAGGGTGAGCAGAGGTAGATGGACCAGGAATAGACTGCTGAGTTGATCTTGGATGAGAGACACCTAAGTTGTGAAGAAAATGCAAATCAGGAGGTGTTGTTTCTCTGCTACCAAGAGTTTCAATTGTTTTCGGGGATGATAGTGAAGACTCAGAATCTAATTGATCTAAATCCCCAAGAGAACTATTTCTAAATGGATTTACTAAGTCAACTTGAGATTGTTGTAAAGCTGAAAGATTTTCAGTGACTGAATTAGCTCTCAAGGGTGATCTGAAAAGAGTTGATAAATTAATCTTAGGAGACTTCCTAAGGATACTTTCTGGGTTATCAACTATCTTAGGTGGATCAGGGTCAGGATAGGCTCTAGTGTGAATCTTTCTAGGAGCCACTATGCTGTGTTTTTCAGATCCAAATAAACAAGACAAGTTAAAACAGGTATGACAATATTTAAGAGGTTAACTAGTTTGTTTTGCAAAAAAATTTAATCCTGCAGTCTTCTGACTGAGTTTTGAAAGATATTATAATGATAAGGGTTCTTCCCAATGGAGTCTTAAGGTTTGTTCAGGATTGTGGAGTCGCCAAGTGGAAGTTTTTAGCCCCTAAGGAGATAAAAGGTTTTATGGTCCACCACCATGTTTATTTAATACCAATCTGAAATATTTTTAGGTATTTTCTGAGTTATTTTTCAATTTTATGGTTTTTAAGAAAATCCTAACTCCGTTTCAAAACCTAGCTACGGTTATGAGACAAAGACAGTTTACTCTTATGGCTAAGCCAGCTGATTTTTCAAGGTTAGATAAAGTCTTAAGAGAATCCTAGGTTTTACCTAGCTTGTCACTGATTCAAACAAGTGTTACCATGATTACCTCTCTTAGGTAGTGCTTGAAAAAGGCTGCTTTTAACTCACAAGTTTTATTTATTTTAAGGGGAGTAGTCCCCAGCGGAGTCGCCAGAAATGTTGGGAATCTGTAATCAACAAGATTGGCAAAGTCCGATCACAGAAACAACATCGTTTCAACCAACTTTGGGATTCTAGGATCTAGCCGTCCTGAATCCGGAGAGGGATCTCTCCAATGAGTGCAAAGATGGATTTTTTCTTTGAAGTTTGGGGTAATAATATTAGGCTAGTTATGAAGTCCAAGGGTTTTGTTTGTTTTTGGATGGTTGAGCATGAATATTGTTTGAGGTGGAAAGTCCTAAGTGCAAAGAGTTTCAAAGGTGAGAAGTTGCAAGTGAATAGAACAGCTAGGCTAAAAAGATAGATATAACGCTGTTTTTTAGTCCATTGAGCTATGGAATCATAACAGGGCTTTAATTGAGAAACAACATCAAGAGTGTTCCAAGGGGCAAGTCATCTACATCACAAGATTATTGAGATTAGAGTGATGGAATGGAAACAATAAAGTGTTGCAGGGGTGGAAACTGATAATAATTTCACAAGGGATTTATAGTAAGTCCAAACAAGAAAAGCCTCTTAAGTAACTGTTTAAAACCAACCAAGTGCAGGGCTAACCATTGACTTCTTGGGCAAGTTTGTATTAAAGCAGCTTAATTGACAAACAATCCAGTAATCCACATAATTACCTTCAGAAAGCATGAAAACATATAAGAGAAGACAGAGTATAAACTTAAGATCAGATAAAGTACTTTGAAACCTAGTCTGCTTTCAGTTAATACCAAGGGAAACTTTCAGAATCTGCCTTTGGAGAATAGAAGCTAGAAACAGGGCAAACCATCACTTTCTAGTCTAACTTTAATAAGCAAATAAGGAAAATAACTTTCAAGAACAATGTTTAAAGCAAACATTAGGACGAGGGAACTCCAGCATTCCTAACTACTTAAACTGTATTGAATCATTCTTAAATAAACAATTTAGAGGAAAACATTGAGATAAAGCTTTTCAGTTAGAGAAGGTTATTGATGTACAGCAGGTCCTAACTCTATAAATTTTGTTCTTTATCAGAGAATAGTGAACAAATATGACATACATAGAAGGAAAACAATAACAAAGAAAGGAGCACTTCACCAGTGATATAGACCAGGATCCCAAGAAACAGCTTGTTTATTGATGTCAAACTAGTTATAGTCCTCAAGTCCAATGTTTCAGTTCAGCAATCATGTTCACTATTCAGACTAACTAATCATTCACAAGCAGAGCTGCAAGAGCCAATAAACACTATTTACAGATAGAAGTCTCAAGCTCAGATTTATTTCAAAGTTCTGCAACCAACAGTTTCTCATCTTCTACAGAAGTATTTATAGAAGGATGAGGAGGTGAGATCTGATAAAAGATCTCTTAAGGCAATTAATATAGATTCAAGAATTCTTGGCCTTTTGAGGGGCTCGATGAAGAAGTCTACAGGTGGTCACTGTATTAACTGTTTTACAATTAATATCAAAGCTCGGTGGGAGCTTTATTTGACTTCGAGGCTCTGCGTAATGTTTGGAGTAACTCTAGAGATATTTCTGCATTTATTTCCTTGCAAAAGTAACTCCCTCGCTGTGCTGAGGAAAAATATCTGATTCTGCAATAAGTTCAGCCTCTATTTGAATGCTTTGAGGTAACAGGTGGCATTTATGGTAGCTGAGGAATCAATTCGCCTCAAATGTGGCGGTGGAGGGCTGCCTGCATGTTTAAACACTTATGATTTCTTTTAATTGTGTTTAATTCTGGGAATTAGGCTTTTGATAAGCATTCTTAGCCGTAATTCCAAAATCTGTCTTCAATCTTCATTCTGCTGTGCTATGTCTTCAATAATGATACTCTTTAACTGTGTTTTTTAATAAAACAATGTCTTGTCGATGTGCAGGGCCGCACAGGTCTTTTAAAGGCATCAATGCCCATGAAGCATTGATAAAACGTTGAATCCGACCCGTGGATGGATTCTCTTTAATAAATCAAGGGCATGAGAATCGTCATTCTCAGCCTTCGGCTTTTCTTCATTTATAATGAAAAAACCATTCAAACCTGCAAAAACACAACACATTAGAAAATCCTGCGCTTTTGGGTTAAACTGCTTAGAAGGCTGCGGGGAGGAGCGTGGCCGTTGGATCTCGACACATGGATGGTCCAAATATAATCGGGGGATCGCAATCGGTGGGAGGAGAAAAGGGGTGCGATGAAAAACTCCGATGCGATTGCGCGATCAGAAGGGCCGAGGCGATTAAGCGATGGTCGTTGATCTAAGGACGAGATCAACGGTGGAGAATGAATCGGGGGACTGGCCGATCGGGGGAGGAAATATAACGCAACGATTTAAGAAATGCGATGCGATTGAGCACCGGTCGTTTGATCGGTCAACAATCAACAGTGGAGATGAACCAGGGAAAAACCCTTTTTATAATGTATAAAACCCAAAGTTTTTAAATAAAACAAAGGTTTTTATGAATCGGGGCGGGATATTTATATAAGGTGGATAGGCGCCCGACTGCGGGGCCTTTGGACTTTATGAATGTAATATGCCCGGGGCGTATATAAAACAAAAGGGCCAATCGCAATCGGGCCATCAGGCCTGGTCTTTCAATCAACCCATTGAATTTCCCCGATGCGATAAGCGCCTTGGGACCTTTAACTCTCAGTCCTGGGCACAAGCTATATGAAGTAAGAAGGCGGGGGTCAGAATTTATATATACAGGGACTCAATCGCATCGGAACATTTTGATGCGGTCTTTTCGATCAACCCATTGGATTTCTCCGATGCGATTGCGCGATCGGCTCTTTTCAATCAACCCATTTATATTTAGCACGTGATTTTGGTTTTTTAGTTTAAACTTTGAGAAAGTGGGTTTTAAGACTTTACAAAGGAAAAAGTGGATCGGGAATGGATTTTCATAAGGTTTTAAGTGCGAAGGCGGGCCCACATTATAGTTATATAAAGGTTAATCGCATCGGAGTTTTCCAATACAAAGCCAATCGCATCGGAAATTTCGGAACATGGGAAAGACTTGTGCATTCGAAACTTTCTGATGCGATAAGCGTCGGATAGGTTTAGCGCTTGGGTTCCAATGTGTGGGCATGTGGGGGGAAGTGGTTAGGACTTAGACCAAGGCGGCTTAGGTCCATAGTAAATAAAACTTGTTTTTTATAAGTTTTTCGGAGTTTTTCAATGGGATTTGATGGTGTCGGTAAGGTTAAAAGTGAGTTTTTAACCTTGTAAAGATGATTTTCATGAATGGAAGAAGGGAAATCATGAAAAATAGAGGAATTTTATGGAGAAAAGGGGAGCAAATGAAGGTTAATTTTGGAAGAGGGGGAGGGGGAAAATGATGGTTTTTCAGCAGTTTTTTCTCATGAAATTAGCATAATTTTCTGAATATAAAATGGGAACAGCAATGAAGATTTGGGACAGAGGCATGAGGCCTTCAAGAGTCTTCAAGAGCCAACAATTTTTAGTAATAAAATTTTTTCTTTAAAGGCTCAAAAAGTCTTAGCCACTTTTTACTATAACAAATATTATAGGTGGCTAACAGCTGCAAAACACATTTTGTGATACTTGCAGGGGATAGTGGAGTATAGTCTGGATTATAGGTAGGGAGATGGAGTGAGATTGGCAGGTTACACTGATTCTGATTGGGCAGGTTGTGCTTCTTATAGGAAGAGCACTTCAGGGTGTTTTTTTGGGTTGGGTTCGGCAGTGGTGTCATGGTTCAGCCGAAAGCAGCAGTCAGTAGCAATGAGTTCAGTGGAAGCAGATTACATGGCAGCTAGTCTAGCTAGTTGTGAGGCCATCTGGCTTCGCAAGATGTTTTTTGGCTTATTTGGTCAGTCGTTGAGACCTTTAGTGATTTATTGTGATAATCGGAGTTGCATTAAACTCACGGAGAATCCAGTATTTCATGACAGGTCAAAGAATATCGGGATCAAATATCTTTTCATTAGAGACTATGTTCATAAGGGAGATGTGTAATGTTCCAAATCTGGAATCTTCTACTCCATTGGGAATATCTTAAGATATTCCAAAATTACTTCTATAGAAAGACCACAAGTCCATTCCAGAGATTGATTGTTGGGGAATTTACCAGATATGTCACCTTCACAAGGAAGTGTGAGATCCAGAAGCTAGCTGGCCCTTCACAGACTCTGTCTATGTATATGCAATATTTCCACTTCAGGAATTTCTGCTACAGGGTCCTTGAGGATGCTGTATAAGGAAGTCACTGCATAAATAAGGAAAACCACTGTGGGGATGCCCTAGAATATATCTAATACAACTCCCTTGCAGAAAATGAGCTCAAAGAAATAACTCTAGATGGGTTATATAGATCTCCCCAATCTATGTCTCTAAAAAAATACTCAATGAAAGAGCTTACAACAATATAAGACATAATCAGGAACTCTGCAACTCTGAATACATCATGAGAGGGAAAATTCTACAGCCATCATTATATTATGATATCAGCAATAAAATATAAGAAATATCATGAGGGGCAAGCCACTCAAGCTTTAGGAACCAACCTCCAATGATTAAGAAACAAAGTACATGAGTTGTTGCAACTCCACAAAATTCCGGAGAGCAGTGACTGCGCTGTCTCTATGAAGGTATGAGCTACTGAATATGAATGAAATGTACATGTGGCTGAAGGAATACAAAGAATAGCCCAATAACAAAGGAATGGGCTGAAATACTAGATTTCTAGCCAATCTAGGAGAGATTGCTAGAAATGCTGGAGAATACAAAATGTGACAACTGAGTTGTCACTGCAACTGAACTGAAAGATGAATGAGGCCATGGCAGATCTGAAATGTGATTTCACTCCTCTGATAATGTCTCTAAGCACAAAGGGCTGATCCCTTGGTCTCAAAAACACACTCCTGATGAGCCCAATGAACCCCTCTCTCACTGCCTCCAGAAAATAACGCAGTTCTACCCTGGACTGCGCAGTGGGAGATGATGAATACTTGGCCAAGTGTCAAAGATGTGAAAATGAAGCACGGGAGTCTCCTTTGCAGCTCCTCCAATGAATATATCCCTCCTCCACTGAAGAAAACAAGCTAAGATGACTCCATGAGTTTCTCTCTTGCTGCACCCAGCAACACAACGTCCTCTCTGCTGCAGAGCTAACGCTGTAGGTGATGAATGTAGTTGTGGCCAATGCCAAATTAAGGAAAATCAGCTCAATATTCATCCTTCCTTGAGGAAGAGGTAGGGATTCCCAACTAGGAACACCCTAGTGACCGAGGGCACCACCACCCTGCTAAATAGCTTGAGGATGCAAGCCTCTGCAGACCCAATTCGAAATTCTGAACTCAAACATGATACAAATGGGCTGCCATCTCCTCCTTATAAAGAAAGGGAACTCTTCTCCACCATGGTCCCACCAATTAGGGTTTCCACCCTCATGTGAGCATCTTCCCTCCAAAACTACGTAGCTTCTCTAAGAAGCCTCTCCTCCTTGGGCAGCACTGTTGACTTTAGTCAAAGGTGACTAAATCAAGTGATCCGGGTTCCATTCACACCCTTAGGTTTTTATATTAGCTGCTTTATTCTTCTCCTTTTCACATAAGGAGTTCTATTTCTTCATCAAAAGAGGGTTAAGGTTCTCCTTCTGCATTTTATTAAACAAAAATAAAATGTGCAACTATAATGTTCCTTTTAGCTTGAAGCTAAAAATTGGGAACATTACAGTCCTCCACTCCCACATGTTTCTTGTCCTCAAGCAACTACATAGAGAGAACAAAATTCCTCCTCCTTCTTCTCTTGTGGCCTCCTCATCAACAAGCTCTACCACTGCTCAAAAGATGCTGCAATAAACCTGTCCTCCAATGCTTCCTCCCAAGTATGCTGACCAGAATGGAAAGATAGAAGGTGTAGGTGGAATCCTTCTTGCTGGAATGTGGCCTCCTCAAGGTAGGAGTGATGACATGCATGGGATATATTTGTCCCCCAATGATGATCCTCTCATCCATGCAATCATCCAAATAAAAATCTCAACCCCTGGTTTCTGCAATGTGTTGGGGCTGAATGGAGAGTTGTGCTTGTGCTTCTCAAGATGGTCCTCTCTCCATTTGAAGTGTCCATGGGGTTGCCTCTATCCTTGGGCTGAAATGGTATGGCCTCCAGGAATGGCCCAAGCTACCCCATCAAGAAAATCAGCCATGAAATGCCTCCTCAAATTCTCCAAGTGGTCCCTCCCACAAGAAGAGACAAGTAGTAATGTGGCAATCATGGTTTGCCCATGGTGTCTCCTGCAGATAAGACATGTATAATGGGGAGAATCATGCTCCCAATGGGCTGTACATCCAATACTCTCCAAATAATGCTCCTCATGAGTGTTCAAACATCAGAAATACAAGGAGCAATACACAATAAAAGAAAGTTGTCAAATGACAACCAGAGAGTGGTTCAAAGTTCCACTCATGGAACCCACGCAGTGCCTCTTGGCCTACCTAAAAATCACAAATAACAAGTGCTTTACTAGCCACTTGTTTTCTGCCACAAACTCCTCACAAGATGGAATCATAAAAATACAAATTGGTGCCAATGGTGCAAACCAAGAAGCATGTGGCTTCCCCCACACAAACCATCATAAGACTGGCCACTCCCATTGCTGCAATGGGCCAAAATTACATCAAAATAGGGAGCATAAGGAGATTTGATCATCCTTAGCTCATCAAGCTGCTCATAAGAAGTAAAGAAAAGAAAATCAAAATGAAGATCTATACCTCCTTTACCACGTACTCTAGTCCTTGAGCTGAAATGGCTCATCTGAATGCTCTCCCTCTCCTCCAATGAGTAAGGGAATGGTTGTGCCAACCTCTCCAAAAATATCCGGGCTATGCATCTATCCATATGTTGATGTAGATCATACTGAATGCCCTCCCAAAATGAACTCCCCTACCAAAACAGAGTATGCATCCAAGTGCATAGCTAGGAAGTCCTCATGTGCTGCATGAAATAGTTTCTCCTTGAGACTAGAAGCCCTAGTCAAGAAGACTCTTACATGGTGATAGATGATCATATCATCCACTAAGTATCTGCTATCTCCATCAGGGCCATCCAAGATCATGCATGCAACTAGATCCTTGGACTACTCCTCCCAAATATGGGATCTCCAATCTGGATCTATCCTCCTCATAGACAGTGCTGGTGTTCTGCAATATGTGCTCCCTCACGCTTCTGCCTACTACTTTGACATCCCCCATGCCAAAGTCATCCTCCAAGTTACTGCCATGCCCATCATGCAGCTACTCATGCTCAAATAGAAATAATGATCTCTGAAAATCACCCTCCCATGAGAGACTATCACCCCCAAAGAATCTCCCGACCATGGCCAATGTAAGCATGAGTGGCCTCCATCTAATCCAATTCATGAAAGAGTTCTCCCTCAAAGGAAGAATCCTCTGTCTCTCCAAATCCATGGATCAGTCATCCTCCATCATGAATATGCCATCCTCTATCCATGCAGCAAACTCTATTAGCGCAGTATGACTGATGAAGGAAGTCACTGCATAAATAAGGCAAACCACTGCTGGGATGCCCTAGAACATCTCTAATAAAACTCCCTTGCAGAAAATGAGCTCAAAGAAATAACTCTAGATGGGTTATACAGATCTCCCCAATCTAGGTCTCTAAAACAATACTCAATGAAAGAACTTACAGAAATATAAGACATAATCAGGAACTCTGCAACTCTGAATACATCATGAGAGGGAAAATGCTATAGCCATCATTATATTATGATATCAGCAATAAAATACCAGAAATATCATGAGGGGCAAGCCACTCAAGCTTTAGGAACCAACCTCCAATGATTAAGCAACAAAGTACATGAGTTGCTGCAACTCCACAAAATGCCAGAGAGCAGTGACTACGTTGTCTCTATGAAGGTATGAGTTGCTGAATATGAATGAAATGTACATGTGGTGAAGGAATACAAAGAATATCCCAATAACAAAGGAATGGGCTGAAATACTAGATTTCTAGCCAATCTAGGAGAGATTGCTAGAAATGACGGAGAATACAAAATGTGACAGCTGAGTTGTCACTGCAACTGAACTGAAATATGAATGAGGCCATGGTAGATCTAAAATGTGATTTCCCTCCTCTGATAATGTCTCTAAGCATAAAGGGCTGATCCCTTTGTCTCAAAAACACACTCCTGATGAGCCCAATGAACCCCTCTCTCACTACCTCCATAAAATAACACAGTTCTACCCTGGACTGCACAGTGGGAGATGATGAATACTTGGCCAAGTGCCAAAGATGTGAAAATGAAGCCCGGGAGTCTCCTTTGCAGCTCCTCCAATGAATAGATCCCTCCTCCACTGAAGAAAACAAGCTAAGATGACTCCATGAGTTCCTCTCTTGCTGCACCCAGCAACACAACGTCCTCTCTACTGTAGAGCTGACACTGTAGGTGATCAATGTAGCTGTGGCCAATGTCTGATTGAGGAAAATTAGCTCCATCCTCATCCTTCCTTGAGGAAGAGGTATGGATTCCCGACCAAGAACACCCTAGTTCCCGAGGGCACCACCACCCTGCTAAACAACCCGGGGATGCAAGCCTCTGCAGACCCAATTTGAAATTCTGAACTCAAACATGATACAATTGGGCTGCCATCTCCTCCTTATAAAGAAAGGGAACTCTTCTCCACCATGGTCCCACCAATTAGGGTTTCCACCCTCATGTGAGTGTCTTCCCTCCAAAACTACATAGCTTCTCTAGGAAGCCTCTCCTCCTTGGGCAACGTTGTTGACTTTAGTCAAAGGTGACTAAATCAAGTGATCCAGGTTCCATTCACACCCTTAGGTGTTTATATCAGCTGCTTTATTCTTCTCCTTTTCACATAAGGAGTGTTATTTCTTCATCAAAAGAGGGTTAAGGTGTCTCCTTACCCATTTTATTAAACAAAAATAAAATTTGCAACTATAATGTTCCTTTTAGCTTGAAGCTAAAAATTGGGAACACTACAAGATGTGAAGCTTGAGTATATTCCCACTGATGAGTAGGTTGCAGAGATTCTTACCAAAGCCTTACCATGAGACAAGCATGTCTACTTCAGAGACAAGAAGGGTGTGGTGAGGAACACCTTCCTCAGTAAGAGGGAGTGTTGAAATTTGGTTACTGGAGGACAGGTGGTTCCCTAAGGCTTTGATCTTTGGCCTAGGGAAAATTGTCCAAAAGAATTTAACTTTTCTCTTAAAGTGACTTTATAAAGTTATAAAGTCAAATCTAATTTAAAAGTAACTTTAAGTGATAAAGTTACTAAGTCTAATTTTAAAGTGACTTTAATAAAGTCAATGTGAAATTAGAAAGGGAAAAGTGACATTGGAAATAAATGACTAAGTGGGTCTTTCTTAAATTGGGGTGAATTAAAAAATAGAAAGTGGGATTTAAATGAGCATTTAATCTCAGCCCTAGATCTAAAGCTATCTCAGCCATTAGATTTAGGGATTCCCCAAAAGTCACTTAGGGTTAGGTTAAAGGAGGAAAAGGAGGGAAAAGGTCATTCAGTATTTCATGAGTAGATTGAGAGAAGGAGGAGAAGAGAGCTAGAGACATTTTTGGTTTTGAGAAAGAGAAGGACAGGACCAGTTCAGCAAATCCATACAGCAAGGAGAGGCTGCACACAATTCAAGGCAGCAGTCTCTATAGCAATAAATCAGCACAATTTTCAAGGCATATTTCCGTACAGCGGTAGTGGGCACATTTTTTTAGGTCCGTACAATAGCAAGAAGGCACAAATTTCGAGGAGAAGCATCAGTAGTGTGCAACACGCATTCCGAGGCTGAGTTGGCACGATTTTCGAGGCTAAAAGAAGCTGTTATAATTTTTGTATATTCCATACAACAGTATGAAATTTTTGTCATGGTTTTTGAGGAGGATGTACATCATTAAATGCTATTATCTCTTGCTGTAAAATTTCTACTATCACTGTTTTGCTGATTTGGCACATTTTTCAAGGCGGAGGCAAGCATGGAAAACGAGATAAGTCTGTACATTGTTTGCTAGATTTTTTCCTGTATATTTCATTTCTCTATAAAATCATTTTCCAGAAATAAAGAGAATCTTTCAAACTGGTTTTCCCCAAGAGTTGTAGGGGTTTTTCTAGGGTCAAGTTGACAAAAAATCAGCGTGTCAAAATTCTGTGTGTCGCTGATTTATTTTTTTGAGTTTTTATTTCTGCATTTCAACACTGTGAAATTTCCAGAATTTGTGTTTTCAGAAAATATTTATTTTTCCAGGTTGTTTAATATATGGCTATGGGAATGGGCATTTAACTTTATGGGAGAAATAAAGAGAAACTGAAAACCGGGGTTGGGAACCAAAATTTCTACACTTTGCATATCATTTTCCTCAGACTGTACTTCTTGGATGAGCCTCATCACTTGCACTCCCAAACTTGTTGGGAAAACTGCATCTTCTCCATACACTAGCCGATATGGTGACATTCCAATTGATTTTTTATTTGTTAATCTATCTTCCCATAGTGCATGTACTAGTTTTTTGTGCCATGATTTTTTGTTCTCTTCTAACAACTTTTTAATGATGTTCACCAAAATTTTGTTTGAGGATTCAGCCAACCCATTGCCTTGAGGGTAATAAGTTGTAGATTTTCCCAATGTAATCTGATATTTGTTGTAGAAATCCACCATTTTCTTGGATCTAAAAGTAACAACATTGTCAGTAATGATCTTTCTAGGACAGCCAAATCTAGACAAAATATAGTTTTCAAGGAATTTGATGATTATTGAGTCTGTGGCAGTTCTACAAGGAATGGCCTCTATCCATTTTGTGAAATAGTCAATTGCAGTGAGGATCCATTTATGTTGGGCAGAGGAGGCAGGATGGATTTCTCTGATAAAATCTAGGCCCCATTGTTGAAAATGAGCTTCAACAGAAATAGGATGCAAAGGTAATGGCAGCAGTGTTCTTTTGCCTTCAAAGATTTGGCACTTATGACAGGCAATTACCATTTTATGGATGTCTTGAAAGAGGGTGGGCCAATATTAACCAACTCTAAGGATTTTATTGACAGTAGTTTTCCAATAGAGGTTACCTCCACATTCTTCTTTGTGAAACTCATGATTGATCTTATCTTCATCTTCCTCAGACAAACATTTAAGCAATATACCGCTAGCATTTTTCCAATATAAAACTTTGTCTAAAATGCAGAAACTTACAGCCTTTAACTTTAAGAATCTAGCCTTTGTCTTGGACAAACTAGGAGGAGCATTCAGATTAAAAAGCACATATATAATATCAACATACCAAGATGAATTCAGAAATGAATCTTCAATAGGTGGCCAGCTCCTCTTGTTCATCTAATGCATTAATCATATTCATGTCTAGTGCTTGAAAGTTTGTTTCATCCATGAGTTTAGCTAGTCCTTTCCCTTTGATTAACTTGGTGGCTTGATTTCTAGATCATATTCTAATATAACAGCAATCCACTTACCTCTTTTTCCATCAGGATCTTGTGTTAGTATGTCTTTTACCACTGAGTGAGACACAAATGCAATGATGTGTGAGTGCAGAATGTAAACTCTGAAATCTTTTAATGCCTTGATCAAGGCAAGATCTTGCTATCCATTATGTTATATTTTAGAGGTGCATATCTTAATGCCTTGCTGAAAAATGAAATGGGTTGTTCTTGTCATTTTATATTTTTCTGCAGTAGGACAACAACAACTGTATGTTCTAATACAAAAGAAAATATGAAGAAATATTTGGTAAAATCAGGGCTGATCAGGACTGGTGTTTGTGTAAGAGCTTGTTTTACCAGTGCAAAATATTTCTTTGCTTCTATGATCCACTTAACTCCTATTTCTCTTTTCAGCATATTAGTAATGTTTCTTAGGAGTTCTCCAAGATTTGGTATGAACCTTCTTAAGAAATTTATCTTCCCAATGAAAGATTGCAACTCTTTGATATTTCTTGGATGGTTGATTTGCAATATTCCCTCAATCCTTTTTAGGTCAATTTTGACCCCTTATTAAAATATGATGTGGCCTAAAAGTTTTCCTTCCTGAAGGCCAAACAAAATTTTCTTGGAATTCAAAGATAAACCATATTTTCTTCACTTTTCAAAAACTTTTCTTAAGTGAGCTAAGTGCTCTTCATTAGTTTTTTAGTAGACTGTTATGTCATCAAAGTATATCACAATGGGGGGGGGGGGGGGGATAACCCAAAAGGCATTTTAACATACATGAAGGTGCCCCAGGGTGTAGTGAAAGTTGTCTTGTGTTGATCATTTGGGTGTACCAACACCTGATTGTATCCTGAAAAGCCATCAAGCAAAGAAATTATTTTGGAACCCACTACCATTTGCAGTATATGATCCATTTTTGGTAAAGGGTAGTTGGCCTTTAAGGAGACTTTGTTAAAATTTCTAAAGTCTATGCATAGCCTAATTTCTCTTGTTTTTATCCTCATTGATACAAGATTTGAAACCCATTCTGAGTATCTTAGAGGGACTATTATTCCAGCATCATACATTTTCTTAATTTCTTTCTCAACCAGTGGCAGTTTCACAGGGTTTATTCTGCGTAATTTCTGTTTGAAGAGCTTATGGTTTTCTTTGAGAGGGATCTTCTGCTGGATTATCTCAGTATCATATGACTTTAAATCTTTATAGCTCTAAGAAAACACATCACTAATGTTACACCATTTTTTGGTCATCTAACCTATTATCATTAGATGGACCCAAGTACACCATGTAAGACCAATTTTACCCTAAGTAAAATTACCTTCACTATGTTAAAACAGGAAACCCCAAAAGGAAATATTAAACAAACCTATATTTGTTTGATTTTCCTCATGGAATAATTAATTAAACCATAATTTAATTATTATTCCCAGTCATATTTAACCCAAAATCAAAGAAATTAATTAGATAAACCTTTATTTATCTGATTATTTTCTAGGAATAATTATTTAAACCTTATTTAGATAATATTCCTTGTTAAATATGACCAAATCACCCACAAATAATTAAATAAATCATTATTTATTTGATTATCTCCCAACCACTTCCTTAAAAAGATAAATAAATCATTTATTTATCTATTTTTGACTAATCAAGGGATTTGACCCAAGTCAAATACCTTTTCCCTCCAACAAATATAATAAAATATTCCATAAAAGGTGGATCTAGATTTGGTTAACATTATTTTAATCATGCACAAAGATCTAGAATGACCCAATATTTTGTTATAAATAGGAGGGTTTTTCCCATCATTCTTCATCTTTTGTTGCCTATTAGATCACTCTGGATCTATACACTTGGTCACCATTTTCTGCCATTTGCTCCCATTGAGCTCTACTCTTTGCATTGGGTTTTCTGCATCAACTAGAGAGAGAAATCTTAGATCTGAAGTGCTGAGGACTTCCAAGAACCCATCCCACTGAGGGGAATTGGATACTCCTTCTGGTTTTCCTCCCAGGTGCCCCATTAATACAAAAATTCTTTCAAAAATTGTTCTTGTCTTGTTTATTGGTATATGGAGCAAACCCTTGTTTTTACTGCTTAATGTCTTTCCATGCATAGATCTGGTGTTTTGCAGCTCTTTTCTTGTCTAACTAACCGCAGATCTGAAGATATTGGCAGCCACTTTTGTTGTTAGGGCTATTAGTTATGCGTAGCTAAAGTGGCCCTTTTTCGTACACTTCGACAAAGGATTCATACTAACAAATGGCGACTCCACACGGGTTTTAAATTACGACCGCTGTCGTTTTTCATATTCCTGCATATCCAGCTACTTCAGACCCTAGGGTTTCTTTTCAGCTGTTTATTTTTCCTATTTTCATGTTGTTTTTCTCACATAAAACCCTAAAACATCAAAATTTCTAACTTCTGTGTGTTTCTGGCCCTATTGCGCAGGTAAGCGACACCAGCCGCAACTGAGACGACAACTTTTGTGAAAATCTGCTGCCGAGACAACCGGAACGGGGGGTCGCACTTTTTGGCCCTAAAACTGTGACCTGGACCTCCAGGTTGCACTTTTCAGCCTGTTTCCTGCGACCTGCACTGAAATCAGGTCTGAAACTACGACCTGCCATTTTTTCAGTGATTTTTCTACAATTTTTCTGGGTTTTGCTGCAGCTTCTGTCAGGGTCTTCCAGCCTCTGTCTCAGCCTGCCTTGACCAAGTTCTGATCTGTTTTTACTCATCTAAGTGGGAACCTAGCCCCCTAGGGCTTTAGTACCCTCCACTTTTTGTGGAAGAGTTTTAGCTGCTTCAGCCGTCTGTTTTTCAAAGCTTCAGCCTCCTTTTTTCCAGATCTGTTACCTCCCTTTCAGATCCTTTGAAATCAGCCTTTCTTCCTTTCAAATCACCTCCTGTCGTTTTGTTTGGACCTCCTTTGAAGGCCTCCGCCTTGCCCCCTTCGTTTTTTGCTGATTTCCTTCCTTTTTCCAGCCACCTTGCCTCTGTCTCTTGGCTGTGATCTGCACCTCTTTTCAGTAGCTTTATCCTTTAGATCCCTGTCCCTTTTGACCTTAGATCTATTGGCCCCTTTTCCGTGTGTTTTACATAGTTTTTTCCCTTTCTTTTCAGATTAGTTTTGAGAGACCCACCTTCTTGGGTTAGATCGATGCACAAGTAGCTGTTATTTTTCTGTTATTTCAGCATTATATACTGTTCTCTGTAGGTTTATTTTCAGCTATGCAGCACACTTTTTTCTTGCTCTCAAAACGGAAAGGGTTTAAAAATTAAAATTAACGCACGCCACACACTGACCCTAAGTGAAGAAGTGCCTGGTTAACATCGCCTGGAAAAGACTCTAAAATCAATTGTCACTGCACCTTATCTGCCCTTGACATTACTTGATTCTGTCCCTTTCTGCCCTTGTCGGTTTTCTTCTTCCCGTCATCATTGCGCCCCCACGGCGACTTTCCCGGAGACTTCTTGGCCTTCACCCTCAGTTTCCGGTTGATCGACCTGCTCCGCACTGCCATCGTCGAGCCAGTCCACCTTCGAGTCCGCACTCCGACTCCTCTCCTAATTCATCGGGTCCTCCTTCTCCTCCTGGTTGTCCCCCTGTCACCTTCACTATGTCTGGTCCATGGCCTAACACTAGCGGTTCTCCCGGCCCCAATGCCAGCCCTACTGCTAGAGGAACCGCCACAGGAACTACCCCGGCCACCCCTGTGCTGCCGTACATTGCAGGCCTCAGCCTCCCCGATTTCCATCAGTTGATCAATGACCCCATTCACCACAATGCTAACTGGCCCGCTATGCCAACCAAGCTACCCTCCGACATCCCTAAGTTTGAGGGCCTTAATGGAGAAGATCCAACCAATCATGTCCGATCTTTCCACATGTGGTGTTCCTCCAATTTCATAACCAATGACTCCATCCGTCTTCGTTTGTTCCAACGCACGCTTACCGGCGAAGCTTCTAAATGGTATGTCGAACAAGCCACCTCTACCCATACCACCTTTGAGACTCTTGCCCAAGCCTTTTTTTCATACTTCCAGCTCCCTCTCCGATACGATACTGGCACGGAGCTCTTGACTTCCTTCAAGCAATCCTCTTCAACACGCCTTTCTGCCCATGTTCAGGAATGGCGAAGAAGACGGAGCTTGTGTCGAGCCCCTCCCTTCGAAGATCGGGTTTACATGGACTGGTTCCTTCGCACCCTTCCTGCTCCTATCGGCAAAGATGTCGCCTCTCACTTTCCTCAAACTGAAGAAGCCGCCCTCCAAATAGCCTTGAAATATGACCTGATCTACGCTCAATCTGGTTATGTTTATACCGTTCTTCCTGACCTCCCCAGGCCCGGTGGCGCTAACGCCCCGGGGGCATCCCATTCCGCCGACGGTATCGTTGGAGCCCTCTCCCATCCGTATACCCACCCCCCTGTGGGCTATGGTCTTCCTCAGGGAGGGGCCAGCACCTCTAGCACTCTTCCCCCTCCCGGTAGCATGTATCCAGGATACGGCATGCCTCCTCCTTTTTCCCAACCTCCTGCTTACCTCAATGTTGCCCAACCCAACCCTTATCTTTATCCACAGCCTGGTGCGCCAGCTCCCCCAGCATATGCGCTTCCATCTCCCTTGCCTCCTCCAAACCCGCAACAGCACTTACATCCCCCTCCAGGGCAAGTATTTGCACAGCAGGGTGCGACTAATCCCCCTTCTTCTCAAAGAAGGCGGAGAGGCAACCAAAACCAATCTACCCCTGGTAACCGAGGACCCAATTCTGGTGTCGACCCTAACACTGGCAACCAGCAGCAAGGCATTCAGCCCAAGCCGGACAGGCCGCTTCGCACAAACAAGCCCTGTTCGTGTTGCGGTGTTTATGGACATTACACACATGATTGTCCCCTTTTACCCCAAATGCGGCAGATGTGGGAGTCTCAAGCCACATTGCGCGGACAACACGCCTCCCCTCATGCTCCTCCTAATGTGGCCACTACTCAACCAGCTGTTTTCACCGATCCCTTCCCTCAGCAAGGATTCGTAGCTACCCAACCACCTGATACCTAGGTCGCCACTCCCCCTTCCATTTCTGGTTCCTCCGATTACCAGATCCTCATGATGCACTCCGATCCTAACCCGCCCGTCGATCTTCACCTTCAAACTCGGTCCCGTCAGTACCCCAAGCCTCCTGCTCAGTCTGCCCCCGAGCCTCCTTCTTCAGGTTCTACAGAGCCTCTTTCGACATCCAACGGCCCCTTACATATCCCTCAACCCAAAGTTGAGGTCCATACCAAGATTCCTAAGGGACCGTTACGTCGAAATGCTGCTTCTGGTCGAGCTGCTCATTCGTATAGTATAGTAGACGATTTGGCGCAATCCCCTGCAGCCATTTCCACACTGGAACTCCTCCAGTCGTGCCCTTCCCAAAATAAGGCTCTACTATCTGCCATGGGTGCTGTAGATCCTGCTGATGACCAAATGATTGTTTTCGACGCCACTCAATCGGACCATCCTCCTCTCCCTCCTTCCGTCGCCTTCCAAATCCCAGTCAAAATCCGGAATGCCAACGTGTCCCAGTGTATCATTGATGAGGGGGCATCCACCTGCGTGATGTCCGCTTCGGTTTGGAAGCAACTCGGATCCCCTGAACTGGCCCCTTCCACAATCACCCTACGAGCGTGGGACGGTCATGCCTCCCAGCCCATCGGCCTGTTTCGTAATTGTCCTATCACCCTCGCCGGTAAGACTGTTTGCGTTGACGTCGAAGTCATCGATGCCCCGCTAGATTACAACATTCTATTGGGGTGAAGCTACACCTATGCTATGTCTGCTGTCCCATCCGCGGTATTTTGCAAGATGTCTTTCCCCCATAATGGAAAGATAGTCACCATTGACCAGTTGACATATCATGAGCCAAAATCTCAGACCTCCCCTGAGACGACCATCTCTTCTGTAGCCAACAAGCAAACCGTTGATTCCTTGACCAGTGTCTCCCCCGGCGTTTACAAAGATTCCTCCCTGCTTGGAACTTTCCCTAACCTTCCCCCCCCTCCTGTCACCGATCCCAGCTCATCGGATATTCGCATGATGCAATCGTCTCAGGCTGCCCTTAAGCGGCCTGCCTCGGCTAGTCAGCAACCTCCACCTGGCCCTCCGCACCCCGCTCCTAGCCATTCCTCTCAGCCAGCCGGACCTCCTCCTTCTGGCCCTCCCCCTACAGCTAGTATTCCGGAACCCCTTTATCCTTCTGGAACGGTTCCTCCTGGCCTTAACCACCTCGGAGCCGTCCCTCCTGGTCATTACCCTGCTGGGCAGATACCTTTCCTGGCTCCCCCTCCCGGAGTATTTTCTGTCCCCGTCTTGGCCACCCTCTCTCTCCCTAACCTGACCGTCGGCATCCCTGTCTGGTACATTGACCCTCCAGCCACTACCCCTCCCGGTCACCCCAAACCTTACCTTGCTTTGACACCGGTTCAACCGATCCCCCTCACCTCCTCCGGGCCCCCAGCACCTCCACAGGACCCTACCCCTGTGGTACCAGCCCCCGGAAAGAGAGGCAAAGCTCGTAAGGGGGCAACCCATCAGGACCAGGCCGCCCCGACAACCCCTACCCCTCTGCGACCACCAAAGCCCGCCATCCAATGCGCTTTGTGTGATATCGTCAGTCACGCCACCCACATGTGTCCTGAATTGCCGCACCTCAAGATTCTGGTCAACGAGACGTTTCCCAACTCTGACATCCCAGAAGTCTACGTCACTATCCCAGACTCTATCCCTAAACTCAAAAACTTGCGCACAAACCACCCTTGTGCCTTGTGCGATTTCCACGGTCACTACACCCACCTCTGTCCCCGCCTTGACGAGTATCGTTCCTCCTTGGACATGTACCGCCAATTCAAGGCCATCTCGATAGGACCAGATGACCTTCCTACTCCCATTAACATTCCTCCTCCCGCCATCGAGCCAACAGAGCCGTCAACCACCATTTTGTACCTGTCATCATCCTTGCGAGATAGTTCACCTGCCCTTCAACCTGTCGTTCCTCTCGGCTCCTCAGCCGACCTTGGATCTGTTGATATCGCACATCTGAGCCCTTCTCCTCTTGATGACCCGTCCCACACTACTACCCCCTCGGGTGACCTTTCTTCCTCCAGTCTTCCCATCTTCCAGTCCGATGAAGACATTATGGAAGCCATGACTAACCCGGACTTTCCATGGGACGATATGCACCATCGCGCATACTTTCTCCCGCAGCAATCCCATGACCAATTTGCCGTGGAAACCAAAGACTTCATCCCCAATGCAGTCGATTGGTTCAAAAACCCCATCCCTGCACCTGATGCTTTCGAAGAAGGAAACATGGCCAATATCTCTCCTACCATCAAAATTGACATTTCAGCCAAACCAGGAATCGAAGAGTACATCACCTTGGGCGCCCAATGCACCCCGGAAGAAATTGAAGCTTACACCAAGCTTTTCAAAGAATTCCGCGATGTTTTCGCTTGGTCCTATTCTGAAATGCCCGGACTCGATCCCGCCATTGTCGAACACCATATCGACACATGGCCTGATGCCAAACCGGTCCGTCAAAAGTTGAGACCCATTCATCCTTCCAGACGTGACGCTATCAAGGCCGAAATCGATAAGCTCAAGCAAGCTGGTTTCATTTACCCCATTGAATACACCACTTGGGTCTCCAACCCAATTCCTGTTCTTAAGAAACAAGGCACCATCCGCCTCTGCACCGACTTCCGCGACTTGAACAAAGCTTGTCCCAGAGACAACTTCCCCACACCGTTCATTGACCAAATCATTGACGAGTGTGCGGGGCATGAGGTTCTATCCTTTATGGATGGTTTCTCCGGATACAACCAAATTGCTATCCGTCCTGCTGATCAACTCAAAACCGCGTTCATCAGTCCGTGGGGAACTTTTGCATACCGCGTCATGCCTTTCGGCCTTAAAAACGCCGGCACCACTTTTCAACGGGCCATGTCTTATTGTTTCCATGACTTATCTCATATTATCCTTGCTTATTTAGACGACCTTACTGCACGCTCTAAGCATTGGGCGCAGCACCTTCATGATCTGCGTACCATTTTTCTCCGATGTCGCAAGTATAATATCCGCCTTAACCCGTTGAAATGCGTTTTTTGCGTTCCTGCCGGCCGTCTCTTAGGCTTCATCGTGTCTAAGGATGGTATCACTCTTGACCCTTTGAAATTTCAAGCCATTATTGAACTTCCCATCCCACGTTCCCTGCGCCAGCTCCAAAGCCTTCAAGGCAAAGCTAATTTTCTTCGTCGGTTCGTCCCTGACTATGCCACCACTGCCCATGGGTTCCTTAGACTCCTCCGATCTAATATCCCATTTGTTTGGGATACCCATGCTCACGAGTCTTTCGACGCCCTTAAACAGGCCCTCACATCCGCTCCTTTGATACGCCCTCCCGACTTTGATCGGGACTTCATCCTGTACATCTCCGCTTCCACCTATTCGGTCGCTGGAGTCCTTATCCAGGAAGATGACAACGGTATCGAGCATGTGATTTACTACGTCAGTAAGAACCTTGTAGGTCCCCCTGTTTCCTACTCGTATGAAGAAAAATTAGCGCTGGATGTCGTGTTCTCAGTCCAAAAACTTCGTCATTATATCCTCATGCGCTCCACCAAGGTTGTGACTAATTCCAACCCCATGGCCTTCCTATTGAGTCGTCGTATCCTCACTGGGAAGTACGCCTGTTGGGTCGTTATTCTACAAGAATTCGACCTCGAGTTTGTCACACCAAAGAGTAAGAAAGGCTTAGCCCTCGCCGAGCTCATTTCCAACTTACCTACCGGATCGCCAGACCCTCCCGTTAATGATGATTTTCCTGATGAACACTTATTTGCCATCACTACCGACGACCCATGGTATGGCGATATCCTTACTTACTTGCGAACCCAAAAGTTCGCCCTCCACCTTGATCGTGAGGCTTGCCGACGTATCCGCCACCAAGCTCCCCGATACCTTCTTATCGGTGATGACCTCTATCGTCGCGGGGTAGATACTGTCCTTCGTCGTTGTCTTACACATGCTGAAGCCGAACAGGTCCTTAATGCCTACCATAGCGGCGCTTGCGGTGGCCACCTCTTAGGTCTTGCTACTGCCCAAAAAGTCATGCGCGCTGGGTATTTTTGGCCTTCCCTCTTCAGTGATTGCATTGAGGTAGTCAAACACTGTCCCAATTGCCAACATTTCGCCCCTAAGGCGCGAGCTCCCCCAGCTCCCCTCCATCCAGTCGTCTCCACTGGCCCCTTCTGCAAATGGGCCATCGACTTTATGGAGTGTCGCCCGCCATCCGCTGGTAGCCATAAATATATCATCGTGGCGGTCGACTATTTCACAAAATGGGCCGAGGCCATGCCTACATTCAACAATACGGCAGCTACCGCGGCCCTCTTTTTCTTTAACCACATTATCGCTCGATTCGGAGTTCCGAAACAACTGGTCTCTGACCATGGCAAACATTTTGAAGATGATATATGGCACGAGCTATCCTCACTGTTGGGTTTTGAGCACCAATATTCATCCTCCTATTACCCCCAAGGTAATGGCCAAGTTGAAGCAGTCAACAAAATTCTCAAGACCATGATTCAACGAACGGTGAATAAGCACAAGACCAACTGGCACCTCATGCTCTTCCCCGCTTTATGGGCCTATCGGACCTCTGTCAAAACCGCCACCGGGTTTACTCCTTTCCACCTTGTTTTTGGAGAGGAGGCAGTCTTACCAATCGAGTGTGAAATCCCTTCCCTGCATCTAGCCATCGAACTTCTCCCTGACACCCAACCTCTAGAACAACGACTTATCATACTCGAGCGCGCTTCCGAAGACCGCCGTGTTGCCTTGAAAACCATGGAAGCGGCCAAGAAACACACCAAAGCCCAATATGACCGAAAAGTTCAGCCTCACACTTTTCACGAAGGCGACCTTGTTCTAGTCTATGACCAAGCCCATGATGTCCTTGGTCATGGGAAGTTTGACTCATTATGGCTAGGCCCTTACATCATTAGTAAGGATCTTGGTAAGGGGGCATACCTCTTAGAGGATTTCGAAGGCAATCCCCTTCCTAATCCTCGCAATGCACTCTATCTTAAGAAATATTACCCTTAGCATTTCCCCTTCGAAATGCATGTTTTATTTTCTTTTAGATAGCCAACATCTGTTTTTTCATGTTTGTGATGGGATACTTCACCAGGACACATCTTGTCCAAGAAGGGTCCCTTCACCACTCCTTAAAATCGAATTTCCTCACTTACAACACTTGTAGTTGGGGCACCATCTTGCTTCCTTACTTGTCCATGTTCGTGACGATTTTCGTCATGAGTCCCCACCTTGTACTCATGTTTTTATGGTCCCCCATTGGGCCTTTTATTGTGTGGCAGCACCATAGAGTCGCCCTTGTTTAGAGCATCCAAGTTGAGTCATCATCGCATTCATGGAGTCTATCCTGAGTCCCTTTGTACCCCACCATAGCCCTCCATCCTTCATTGCTTGGTCTCTCTCTTGTGTCGCATACTATGACCTTCAGTCCCACTGTCCCCTATCCCTTTCGATATTGTGTCAGTCGCTGCCATGCCATTCATGCCCTTTATGCTCTAACAAGGGAAGTCGTCTATTCGCTACTCAGTCCTTTCCATTCCGCCATCATCATTAGTGTCATTCTGTCCGTCGCTCTACTATTTTCTCTTGTGCCTTCGTTGAGGATCTCTCGTTGCCTCACCTATGGCGGACCTCCTTCTGTCGACATCAGCTCATTCATTCCAGAAGCCAGGTCTAGAGGGCGGTGTACCTTGGTTCCAGCTTCTACTCTTGTTCGGTGCCTCGGATCAGGCAAAGGGATCTCTCCTTTCCCTTTGACTTGATTGTTTCTCTGGCTCCTTTCAGCATGATCGAGATCCGTATACCTGATGGTCCAGTGATCCAGTAGCAGCTCTTGATGATTCCCGGGTGTGTGTGAGATGTCTCAACCCTCATGAGGGGGTGGCCCTACCGGTAGTCCCCCACATGCCCGGATGACCTCTTCCTTGCAGCCTTCGATGCAGCTCCAGATATTTGATGATGTTGGCCGTAGCCACTTGCAGCGCCTCTTTGATTTGCATGTATCAATCAGATTTTGTGAGCCCTTCCCCATTTACAGGGGGCATTTGGGTTGTATTTATATCTCATATACTCCGATATTATTGTACAAGTCCTGGCTGTTATCCCAGGCACAGCACGTATGTGGGATTCCTCATTGTATTTTTATCTGGCTCATGATTATGCCAGTTGTACTTTATGGTTCGGTCCCTTGTTTACTGGACACACTATTCTTTTGTACTTTGTCTCGGCAGGCATAGGTATGCCCCCCTGCCGCCTTCAGCACAGGTACCCTCTCATAAAAAGAGACTTGTTGCACCTGCGAGTCTCGTCTCCTCAGGGTCTAGTCCTTCAGCACACTATCTACCTCACATTTCTCTCTCTGACACCCCTTTTGTTTTCTAGTGATTGTGTTCTTACAACGTACTTCGGTCATACGATTTGCTCCTAACACTCGCACGCTGGGGGGCAATCTGTTACACCATTTTTTGGTCATCTAACCTATTGTCATTAGATGGACCCAAGTACACCATGTAAGACCAATTTTACCCTAAGTAAAATTACCTTCACTATGTTAAAACAGGAAACCCCAAAAGGAAATATTAAACAAACCCATATTTGTTTGATTTTCCTCATGGAATAATTAATTAAACCATAATTTAATTATTATTCCCAGTCATGTTTAACCCAAAATCAAATAAATTAATTAGATAAACCTTTATTTATCTTATTATTTTCTAGGAATAATTATTTAAACCTTATTTAAATAACATTCCTTGTTAAATATGACCAAATCACCCACAAATAATTAAATAAATCATTATTTATTTGATTATCTTCTAACCGCTTCCTTAAAAAGATAAATAAATCATTTATTTATTTATTTTTGACAAATTAAGGGATTTGACCCTAGTCAAATACCTTTTCCCTCCAACAAATATAATAAAATATTCCATAAAAAGTGGATCTAGATCTGGTTAACCCATGCACCAAGATCTAGAATGACCCAATATTTTGTTATAAATAGGAGGGATTTCCCTACCATTCTTCACCTTTTGTTGCCTATTAGATCACTCTGGATCTATACACTTGGTCACCATTTTCTGCCATTTGCTCCCATTGAGCTCTACTCTTTGCATTGGGTTTTCTACATCAACTAGAGAGAGAAATCTTAGATCTGAAGTGCTGAGGACTCCTAAGAACCCATCCCACTGAGGGGAATTGGATACTCCTTCTGGTTTTCCTCCTAGGTGCCCTATTAATACAAAAATTCTTTCAAAAACGTTCTTGTCTTGTCTATTGGTATATGGAGCAAACCCTTATTTTTCTGCTTAATGTCTTTCCATGCATAGATCTGGTTTTTTGCAGCTCTTTTCTGTCTAACTAATCGCAGATCCGAAGATATTGGCAGCCACTTTTGTTGTTAGGGCTATTAGTTATGCGTAGCTAAAGTGGTCCTTTTTCGTACACTTCGACAAAGGATTCATACTAACAACTAAATTATTTGAACAACTCAAGATATTTCTTTTTTATATGAGCTGGCAGTGTTTTGGACAGTTTTATCATTTTGGGTTTTTGTTTACTGCCTATATTGCATTATTCTATTTCAACTTCGGTGGGTTTCATCTTTGGCTTCCTAGCAACATCATTAATGTCAAAAAGTTCCTTTAGAGGAACTAGTCCCTTTGGCAGATTATAATTATTGGACTGCAGCACTTCAAATTCTTATTTTTCTAAGTTTGTGCACATCTCTGTTTTATGTGGGTGTTCTTTTTCTAACAAATTTATATTAGCATTATCAGGAGGTTCTTCTTTGTAAGTTGATTCCTTAGCAAAGCAGTCTTCTTCATGATCTGAGTCTGAATTTGGCATTTCAAACTCATTTCTGGACTGCATGAAATCTTATATCTGTTTATCTCCTTCAAAAACTTTCCAATATTTTATGTTATCTGGGACTACTGGTCTGTAGTTGATTTGTACTATGTATTGCTTATTTTGATAAGGTTTTTGACATGTCCTAGCTGCAAAGGCTAGACCATTGGTGAGGATGTTTTGATTTCTAGGGACGAAGGTAAGATCATATTCTTGGAAGGTTTTCAATAGGTCAAGGGCATCATCCCTATATGCTTTCAGTCTAGGATGCTTAGCTGTGTATTCTCCCTTAATTTTCCTAATGACTAACTCAGAATCTCCATGAACATAAATCCTCTTGGTTCCTAATTTCTTCAGTAATTGTAGCCCTAGGAGGAGTACCTCATATTCAACTATGTTATTTGTGCATTGAAAGCTCATTTTATATGAGTGGCCTTCTGCATGATTATTTTCTGTGTTGTGTACCCAAACACCTACTCCTGAACCATTTTTGCCACAAGAACCATCAAAGCTCATACTCCAAAGAGGTTCAATTTCAGATTCATTTTTATGTTGGTCATTGGGGTTGCCACTATGTTTGTCATTGTTTTTTTCTTTATGGTCTGCACTATTATCACTCATAATTTTGTGATTCATTACTTGACATGGTCATACAGTTCACTCCTCAAAAGGGTAAGGACTCCTTAAAACGTTTTCAAGTTGGCATAGGAAATTTCATTTTTTCCTATTTAACATATCCTAAGTTTCAAGACCACCCTCATTTCATCTCAAAACCACCTCCATATAGGTCACATCATGTTCCATCAATCATCATTTTCTGACATATTTCATTTCCAAATCTTACAACTCCGAAAAGTGGGTTTTTTGTTTTCAGAATGCAAAATTTTCCTGTTTTATATATGTTTCTAGAATGTCGATTCTGGACAGTTGGAGATGTGTTTCAAGAAAACAATAAGGTTTTTCTTCAAGACATAATTACCTACAAAAACCATCTTCAGTTTTGCAATATCTATCAAGGATAGGGAGAAAAGATCTCATCTCTGAACCCTATATTTTCAGAAAAAAACAGAGTCATTTTAGTGATGAATAAACTTGCTAAAGGAGAAAAGGATGTTTTATGAGGAAGAAACACCTCAAGACTCATAGTTTGAGTTGGTTTATGTTTTGAAAGGTCAATGGGATGTTGGAAACAAATTTTTTATAGATGGAAGGCATATTTTTGAAGTTAGGCAAAAATCTGGAATTTACATAGTTTTCAGCGGTTTCATAGTGTTTCCTAGGCTTGAAGCTAGGAAAACGCTACGAAACCACCTATAGCTTTATTTTTTCTTGAAAATCCACTTTTGGTAACTTTTAAGGGCAGTGAATGATATGGAGAATGTGTCAATACATGATGAAGACCATGCAAGAGAAAAGAAGCAGAAATTCTGATGGCAAAGGTCATTTTTGTATGCTACGAAACTGCCATGTTTTCGTACCGAATTAATTTTTAAGGTTTCTGAGCAAATGAAAAAGT
The DNA here is from genome assembly GCA_034641835.2 of Pinus albicaulis. NCBI lineage: Eukaryota > Viridiplantae > Streptophyta > Pinopsida > Pinales > Pinaceae > Pinus > Pinus albicaulis. The sequence continues at coordinate 279,058,504 of CM076571.1, forward strand.
ATTTTAGAGAAATGAAAGAATTTTTCTTCAGCACAAGCCCCTCTACAAAAACCTCTCTCAGTTTCTGCAAAGCCATCAGGGTTTGGAAATTATACACTCATCTTTGAAGCCTATTTTTTCAGAATTTTCACTAACCAAATTTGTGAAAAATTTGTAAAAATTCAACTTGGAGGAGGTCCAACTTAGCATCCACGTGGCATAATGACACATCAAAACTCTAGTACACTCATCAAATTAGTTGGATACAGTTTTATAAGGGTTATTTAATTGGTTTTTTGAACTATTAATGAAAGAAGAGTCCTTTTTGTATTCAAACTCTGCAAAACAGAAATATCCCTAGGAAGTCTCCAAGTGATAGAATCATGTTTGAAATAGGTCTCTGAGGTGGGAATTCGAAGCTAGAAAGGTGGCATATCATTTTTATGAGTCATCATTCTATAAAGGACTTAGTTTTATATTTAGAGTGGGTTTGGAGATGTTATGAAGGCACTACTCTTGTAATCTTTATCTATCAGTAATATATAGTTGCAACAGCTTATTTCAGACCTGAGATTCATCTATGTGTTCTTATGTATGTTTCTTATATCAGAATTTTACTTTCTCTCCAGTTTTCTAGTTGTATGATCACTTTGAATTCATGATTACATGCTCCAACTTCCATTTATACACTTATTCTGCTATTTTGTTATGCTTTATTAGTTTGCTTATGTATAATCACTTGGAATTCATGGTGACATGCTTCAACTTCTTGTATGCATATAGCTTGCTATTCTATCCTTCATGTGTGGTTTTATAAGAACACAATTGCCTCAAATTCCATGAGATAGATTGTCTTGTGAATTAATTTTCATATTGACTCCATAATCCCAATGGTAGTAAACCTTATACATCTTTCACCTACACAAAAACACATTCAATCCAATTCAGAGTTATCCATCTGCTTTCAAGTTGTTCATTGAATATCCTTTATCCTTTTGAGAGATCACTCTCAAGCTAGAAAGACTAATTTCTAGTTACAAGTGGTTTGAAATAGTTACTCCAAGTTGACCATTGAAGCAACCCAACAGGACTCAATTGGTGATAACATTTTGGTGTCGTTGCCGGGGACCGAAGGTGTAAATTTTCCCTGGGAAGAATGACAAAGTTTCAGTTCTAGGGTATGAGAGCAGCAAACACTTAGACATATATTGGTTGTATTTCTGCTCTGGCGACTCCACACATCAAATAATCAATTGGAAGGTGACTCCACTGCTTGAAGATCAGTAGCTTGATGAAGTTTCAAAATGAGTTCCATTGCAAGAATAAATGCCATGTATGCCCCTATGAATCGGTCTCACATCCCTGGTTTTCCAAATCCTATGCCAAAGGTAGAATGGTTAACTAATCTTCCTATATTTAAAGATGAAAATAAAGATAATGCTGCTCTTCATTTGGTTAGATTCCATATGCATGTATGCAGACTTAAGGTTCAGTTCCCTAAGGATTGTCTCATGAAGATGTTTATGGCCACTTTAGAAGGAAAAGCATGGTCTTGGTACGAAAGCCTGCCAAATGGTTCATTATACTCTCTTGCTGATTTCCATGTTGCATTTTATGAGATGTATGAAGAGTGTCATCCCTCCTTATTGCTGGTCAAAGACTGTTGTAAACATTGTGTGAGTTTTATTGAATATTTGGAGAATTTTTATGAAGATGATGAGTTCATGGATGAGGAAATTTTAGAGGCCCTTCATGACAATCCATTTCATCACCAAGAAGAAAGGATAGCCTCTCTCTTGGATGAAAATGAAACCCAGCAGGAGTTTATTTATGAAAATCATGTTACATCCTGTGAGTTTGATGAAAAGTTGTAGTAGACTTGTCAATCTTTTGATCATCAGGGATATGAGAATGATTTCAAACAACAAGAGGAAATATTGGAAGATAATTTCTATAATCCTCAGGTAAAGTAAGAATTGTATTCTTCATGTCATTCCTTGCATCAGCCTACATCAAATAATGATCACACTAATGAGGAAGTGGATGAAAATTTTTATTTATCCTTGTCTTCTAATCTGCATTCATTTGAGTGCAAGTCAGAAGATAAGATTCAATTTGTGGATGAAGTTGCTAAGAACATTGAAAAAGGCATTGAAGTTTTAGAAAATAAAATTCAATCTTATAGTCTTCATGATCAAAATCAGTCTTCTCAAAAGTTTTTAATTCTAGAACACAAAGAGAGGGTGTTGCTACCTTTATCTTTTGAGATTGAGGAAGAATACCTTGTTTTTGAAGATCAGTTTGATAGCACACAATTGAAATCTTGTGTGGCTGAGCAAAGCATATATGAGTTGTCCAAAGATGCAAAATGTCTTGAGAATCATCAAACAGATTATGTCTTCTATGATATTATAGCTGACTACATGGAAGAGTTCTACAGTCCAGATTTCCAGTTATATTTTCATTATGAGGATCATATACATTTTATTTTGCCTTGTTAATTTCATTATCATCCTTACTTTTGGTTCAAGTGCACTCAAGAGGTTCAAATGTTAGATCAGATCAATGACTGGCTTCATTGGAAGTTTCATGTTGTTTGAATTAAAAATGGAGATTGCAGCTATTAGGGTAGGTAGGAGTGTGTGAATAATCTCAAAGTTGAATGAACATATTTTCAGTAGGTACAAAGTTGTTTTTTCATCAGTAATCATCAAGCTTGAGCCTGAGGAGAAGGACATAAGAGCTTGGCGAAGTTTTCATAAATTTCAGAGGTTTTATTTCCAAGAAGATGGATGGCACTGGAACTACAGGTTCTTTGGTGTACCACAGGGGCACACCATCCCAAGTGGAGCCATTGTTATCACTCATAATTCTGTGAGTCATTACTTGACATGGTCATACAGTTCACTCCTCAAAAGGGTAAGGACTCCCTAAAATTTTTTTAAGTTGGCATAGGAAATTTCATTTTCTCATATTTAACCTATCCTAAGTTTCAAGACCACCCTCATTTCATCTCAAAACCACCTCCATATAGGTCACATCATGCTCCATCATTCATCATTTTCTGACATATTTCATTTCCAAAGCTTACAACTCCGAAAAGAGAGTTTTCTATTTTCAAAATGCAGAATTTTCTTGTTTTATATATGTTTTTAGAATGCAGATTCTGGACAGCTGGAGATGTGTTTCAAAAAACTAAGAGAGTTTTTCTTAAAGACATACTGACCTACAAAAACCACCTTTAGTTTTTCAATATCTATCAAGGATAGGGAGAAATAGCTCATCTCTGAACCCTATGATTTCAGAAACAACAGAGTCATTTTAGTGATGAATAACCTTGCTAAAGGAGAGAAGGATGTTTTATGAGCTGGTTTATGTTTTGAAAGGTCAATGGCATGTTGGAGACAAATTTTTTACAACTGGAAGGCATATTTTTGAAGTTAGGAAAAAATCTGGAATTTGCATAGTTTTCAATAGTTTCATAGCGTTTCCTAGGCTTGAAGCTAGGAAAACACTACGAAACCACCTGTAGATTTATTTTTGCTTGAAAAACCACTTTTGGTAATTTTTAAGGGCAGTAAATGATATGGAGGATGTGTCAAGATGATGAGGACCATGCAAGATAAAAGAAGAGAAATTCTGATGGAAAAGTTCATTTTTGTACGCTACGAAACTGCCATGTTTTCATAGCGAATTATTTTTTAAGGTTTCTAAGAAAATGAAAAAGTATTTTGGAAATATGAAAGAGGTTTTTCTTCAGAACAAGCCCCTCTACAAAAACAGTTCTTAGTTTCTGCAAAGCCATCAAGGTTTCGAAATTATACACTTATCTTTGAAGCCTATTTTTTCAGAATTTTCACTAACCAGATTTGTGAAAAATTTGTAAAAATTCGACTTGGAGGAGGTCCAGCTCAGCATCCACATGGCATAATAACACATAACACTCTAGTACACTCATCAAATTAGTTGGTTACAGTTTATAAGGGCTATTTAATTGGTTTGTTGAACTATTAATGAAAGAAGAGTCCTTTTTGTATTCAAACTCTACAAAACAGAAATATCCCTAAGAAGTCTCCAAGTGATAGAATCATGTTTGAAATAGGTTTCTGAGGTGGGAATTCGAAGCAAGCAAGGTGGCATATCATTTTTATGAGTCCTCATTCTATAAAGGACTTATTTTAAGAGTTAGAGTGGGTTGGGTGATGTTATGAATGCACTACTCTTGTAATGTGTATCTATGAGTAATATACAGTTGCAACAACTTATTTCAGACCTGAGATTCATCTATGTGTTCTTATGTATTTTTCTTATATCAGCTTTTTACTTTCTCTCCATTTTTTTAGTTGTATGTTCACTTTGAATTCATGATTACATGCTCCAACTTCCATTTATACACCTAGTCTTCTATTTTGTCATGCTTTATTAGTTTTCTTATGTATAATCACTTGGAATTCATGGGGGAATACTCCAACTTCCTGTATGAATATAGCTTGTTGTTCTATCCCTCATGTGTGATTCTATAAGAACACAATTGCCTCATCTTCCATGAGATAGATTGTCTTGTGACTTAGTTTTCATATTGACTCCATAATCCCAATGGTAGTAAACCTTATACATCTTTCACCTACACAAAAACACATTCAATCCAATTCAGAGTTAGCCATATACTTTCAAGTTGTTCATTGAATATCCTTTATCCTTTTGAGAGATCCCTCTCAAGCTGGAAAGATGAATTTCCAGTTACAAGTGGTTTGAAATAGTTACTCCAAGTTTACCATTGAAGCATCCCAACAGGACTCAATTTGGTGATAACATTTTTGCGCCGTTGCCGGGGACCGAAGGTGTAAATTTTCCCTGGGAAGAATGAAAAAGTTTCAGTTCTAAGGTCTAAGAGCAGCAGACACTTAGGCACATTGTTGTGCTCAACTCAGTGTTCCTAAATTGAGGTCATTAATTGCCAACCAGGGCTAGTAAACTGTTGAAGTGTGGTGCACTATATGTGCCTAGGTATCTGTCTCTCACTACGTTGTGTTTAGTGTTTTTCTGATGTTTTTGGTTTTATGGTTTTATGTTAAAAGGAAAAGAACCAAATGTTGGTAAAGAGAAGTGGATGGTTAAACTAAAGCAGAGCAAAACTTATTCTAGACTGTGTAAGACCCTAAAGAGCAGAAAATACAAAGCTTGATAATGACTCATAGCAAGGAAATAAATCACAAAATGAACTCAATAACTCATAACATTAATTCATCCAATTCATTCATTAGGGATATGTTGGAATAGCTTGGGAAAAGGACAAATTTAGTGCAAATGAGGTTCTCCTAAATGAACAAGCATCTTACAATATTACAAAGAATCTCACCCATGGCTAGAAGTTTATTGGAACACAATTGGAAAAGATTGTTTGTAATACAATAAGGTTTCTACTCTGAATTAACTTGTAATGCAAAAATTAATCTATTCTGCAGCTCAACTTGTCAATACTAAGCCTTATTTGAAAGTTAGAGATTTTCTAGAATAGTTTTGGGAAAAAGGCTTATTTGTGAATTTGCAAAAGATTGCAAAACAATCAAGACCTTAAACTAATATCACCAATTCCTGTCCATATGAGGATATATTAATAGAAATTCAGAACAAGAATGATTTGTAAATAATGAAGGCCGTGAAGTTGAATTTTGACAGTTGATACAATCTAAAGACCACTGGATAACACTGGACTAAAAATGCAATTGATCAAACTTGAAACACAGTGACCACAACTAAGCTATAGTGCCATTGACCTAACTTGAAATACAATGCACTGGAACTGAACTAGAATGCCACTAATCTATCTTGAAACCTAGTGAACAGAGTTGAGCTAGAGTGCCACTATCAAACTTGAAATATAGTGACAGAATTAAACTAAAGTGACATCTAACTCCGGAGTACTAAAATGCAACTAATTCTATGAAATACCACAGCCCTGTCTCGTTCAAGGTGAGAGATGTTTTGGAATAGTTTGTAAAACGAGTCTGGCTGTATCATTCAATGCAAATAAACATAAAAACATAAAGTTCAACAAAACGCAGTAAGCTCTGAAACACCACAGCTACGTCTTATCCAAAGTTAGTGATATTTTGGAAGAGATTAATGAGAACAAGGCTAGCTGTAACAACTGGTGTAATTGAGCAAAAAAAACGTAAAACTAACTCCTCAAAATACTACAGTTACAACTCATTCGATAGTAGTGATATTTTGGAAGAATATATAAGAACGAGACTAAACTGTAGCATGAATATAAAACGCAGAGTTCAGAAAATTAATTAAGCTAGAAATAAAACGAGGATAAGTTACTTATCTAAATCATATGAACAAAAGCTCCTCGGGTAGTAGGGGCCCTCTACCACTAGAGTAGCACGCAAATATACTTTAAGATTGACTCAGCTCGTGCAATAAAACGATGCTTCTTTCATTAAAAGATAAATTCTTCAAAACAGAGTATTATGTCTTCGGAGATCTAGCAACAAAACAAAATCTAACCAACAGTTTCTCGGTCTCCCGAGTCATACTTATAATGAAATTACATAACTACCCTTTGAGAAAAACAAGGATAAATGTCTTTCCTACTTCTAATCAAATTAAAACTCTTATTGACAGTCCGTACTTCATTGCGGACATCTGTAGAATCCGTGTTTTAATAGGAAACTGCCTCTTAGTTTTAATCTCTTCTACATGCATAACCGCTTGGAAAATTTAACTCAGACTTCGTGGAGAGAAACAAATGATGAGGGAGTGCTGTAGATTTTTCCCACATGCGTTTTTCCTTGCCATGACACCTGGAACCTATGTAAACATAAGGATAGCTGCAAAACAGACGACTGGCTACGGAATGCCTGTATTCTGCAGCTGAGTCTTAGTCAAAATTACTACACCAAAAAAATCATGAAATCATAACAAGTTAGTCATTATATAAATTCTTAAAGCAATTTTAATTAATTCTATTGATCATTTGAGCCTGTAATTGATGAGGGATAAAGAAAATGAAGTGGAATATGGTGAAAGAGAGAAACATCTTTGGGGCTCAACATACCCCCACTGCAAGGTTTTTGCATGTCCTCATGCAACTACTCCATGTACTCTGAGACCTCTGCTAGGACATCCAATCCTCTTCTTTTGCTTTGCCTGACAGTCAATGGTCTTCTGGGCTTCCTTATGACTAACTTGAATCTTAAATTTGTAAGTGCCCTGATTAACTTTTTGTTTTTCTTCTTCACTTTTTCATTGGCCTTGTACAATTTCTCCATTTGTAGGGACAAAGTTGAATTCATATCACTTTTTAGTTTCACTTGCTCCCTCAAAATGTCATTCTCATTCTTGATATGCCTATTGAGTACTTATAACTCATACTTATCTCTTATTAGCACATCAATTTTAGATTTTGGTGGGCTAGGAGTTCTGTCTCTAGATTCTGAAGCTCTCCTCTCTAAGGACTCAATATAATTGTAAACTTGTTGCTGAACTAGGTCAATTTCTGGAGTTTCCTCATCCTCAATGTTTATGATCCCTGTTTGTCTAGCCTCTGTCTTCTTTAGTATTCCTCTAAGTCTATGGCTCCTTCTTGGTTGAGATGGTCCTTCACCTCTCTCTTTGGCATATCTTCTTACTATCCTCTCCTTCTTAAGCTGCTTTTTAATTTGAGCCAATTTCTCAGAAATCATCGCTTCACTGTCCTCTTGTATTGCTTTGCCAGTTTCAACTTCAACAGCTATGGAATTTTTCCATCTTCTGCTTCTTTTTGTAGGTTTATCTTCAGGTGGGGATTCCTTTGATTCTTCAAAGTGATTTCTCACTAAGAACTCATCCCAAGTATCTCCCATTTTTGCCAAATGATGTTCAATTAAGATCTTGACTAAACCATGGTGGTACAAGGTTGTTTCTAGAAATTGAACTCTCTTTTGAACATTTGAGGACATTATTTTCAGACTATGAAGTAGGAAAAATGGTAAATTAACTTCCTCATCTAAAAAATGCATCATCAACCGAATCTGATAAACATAGAGGGTTCCAAATCTTCCTTCACAAGTTACAATTTTTTGCAAAATAAGCAACATATTTCTCCATTTGTTCTTTAGGGCCGAGCTAGGGATACCTTTCTTAAAAATGGAAACATCCATACATGGGCTTTTAAGCATTTGCCTCCATGCCTTATTATAAAATTCTCTATTTTTGAACCACCTTTCTCCTTGTCTAGGCAATTCTGTTGCTTCTGCAATGAAAGCCTCTGTAACAATGAATTTAATATCTCCTATTTCGACCTCGGCTCCATTGAAGGACCGTGCAAAAGTTTTAGTCACCTCTTTGTGAAAACCACTGAATTTTTCTAAGAATTGCAACCACCCTGCTTGCTGTAACATTTCTGTGATTTGTGGATAGCCCTCCAAATACTTGGTACCAACTGGTTCGGCCCTCACTATGAGACCCATAGCTTCTCTTTCAATCTTCAATTCACTAGTCTTTTGCTCACGGTGAGAATGGCTGTTAACAAGTTGTTTTTGCCCCACAGATTCTTCCTCTGTTTTTACAGACCGGAATGGCTAAGAATTGGCTACGGAAAGAAATGATATAGAGTGGTATGAAACGAGTATAATGCAGTGAGGTGGTTAATATGAGTTGAAAGCTAACACGGAAGAAAAGACCGCGGAGATATTTCATGAGAAATTCAAAAATCATCATTAAATGATTTGGCTTAGTGACATGACTGATCAAATTACTTCGGTATTCAACCGTTTAAATTTAAAATGATGATCGGATATGGCAAGATGGAAGGGTTTTGTGTCTAAATTTTTTATGATATGGTTGGTAGGCATGATCAACACAACTAATTAAAATAACCTTTTTGAATAATACATGACTAAACTATGCTAAAATTTTCATGATTTGTCACCATAATAATTTCATACCTTTGCCTTTGCTTTGATTTTCTTTGTGGTTTTGATATGCCTTGTCCTCAATCATTGATCTTTAGTCCTCATAACTCTTTTGATTTTTCTCTTTGTCTTGAATATGCAGGATCAATTTGTTGCTAAATCAAATGATTGCTGGATAGTGCCTTCAGGATTTCTGGCTGCAGAATATCTATCTGGCTGCAGAATGTCTAACTAGCTGCAGAATGTCTGACTGATTGCAGAATGTACTTGTAGAAGTCTTGAAACATGAAATGGAATGGTTTGAAGCATGAATGGAATGATGGAAGGTTGTATGAAATGGATAATGAAATATGGTGTAATGGAGTATGAGTGAAGTGAATAATGGAATGAAATAGATCACAACCATGAAGTGGAATGAAAAAGTGGCCCGCAATTTCTGATGTGTATTCTTCAATTGCAGAAAGGATCAACTTTTAAAAATCTGAGATGGAAATGAGGTGGACCATGGAATGAAATGAATGAAGTATGGAATGAAGTGAAGTATGAATGAATGGAGTGAAATGGAGTATGGATGAATAAATGAATGGAATGAAATGAATCACAAGTGAAATATGGATTTGCACTTATGATTATGTAATAGCTGCTTGCAAAAAAAACAAAAACAAAAAAAAAACAAAATGGAAAAGTTAGAGTGTCAGAAAGATTCTGATTTTCACTCTATCTTTTCTGTATAAACATGCTAATCAGTGATTAGTTTTCATGTTTATACTTTATTTATTTATTTATTTATTTTTATTTTTATTTTTTTTTAATTTTTTTAATATCTGACTTCAGAAAATTCAATTAAGTTGATGAAGAAGAAAAATTCTTCTTCATTAACTTCACATCACTGTTTTCCTGGAATTTCTTGACAAAATCTTCTCTTGAGAGTGGCTTATGATACAGCTTCAATATATGACCATTCACAAGAAAAGTTACCTTCTCTTCATCTATTGTCCTGATTTTTATTGCTCCATTATCAAAAATTCTTATAATTTCATATGGCCCAAGCCAATGTGTTTTGAATTTACCTTGAAAATCCTTGAACTTTGAATCAAACAATAGAGCCCAGTCACCTTCTTTGAACTTCTTTTCCTTGATGTACTTGTCATGCCATCTAGTCTTTTTCTGTTGGACTATACTTGTTTTCTGAACTGCATCTTGTCTGATCTCATCCAATTCATTAATCTGCTCCAATCTGTGCTTTTGTACCTCTGATAGATCAAGTCCTAGCTGAACTGCCATTTTGAAAGTTTGAATCTGGAACTCTATGGGAAACAAAACTTGGTTTCCATAAACAAGTTCATAATGAGTATGGCATGTTGTGCTTCTCCATGTAGTTCTATAGGCCCACAAGGCTTCAGGAAGCCTATCTGCCCAATATCTTCTATGTAAATGTACAGTCTTTGTTAGGATTCCTTCAATAACCTTATTAGTAGATTCCACTTGACCATTTGCTTGTGAATGATAGGGAGTAGATTTTATGTGCCTGATTTTGTACCTCTCCATCATTTGTTCCACTAGCCTTGATGTAAATTGAGCTCCTTGATCTGTAACAATTTCCCTTGGGACACCAAAACGAGTAAAAATATCCTCAAAAAGAAAATTAACTACAGATGCTTCAGTAGCAGAAAGTAATGGCTTGGCCTCTACCCATTTGGTAACATAATCAGTGCAACCTAATATATATTTCTTTTGTCTTGATGGAGGACTAATAGGTCCTACAAAATCCAAAACCCATTTTTCAAAAGGTTCAATATGTACCTGAGGCTGTAATGGCATCTCACCTAAAGGAGAAGGTTTCCCTACCCTTTGGCAACTGTCACACCTTTTGACATACTCTTTAGCATCTTTAAACAATGATGGCCAATAATATCCTAAATGAAGGATCTTATAGGCTGTCCTTTTATCAGAAAAGTGTCCGCCACAAGGTTCATCATGACATGCCTTGAGTCTCAGGCATCTCATCTTCCCGAACACATCTTCTAATAATAAAATCTAGACCTGTCTTGTATAACTCATTAGCAACCCATGAATATTTTGCACTATCATAAATGATCTTTATTTTGTCTCTTGCATTCATTATTGAAGGAAATTTCCCTGAAACTAAATAATTAGCAATGTCAGCAAACCAAGGAGTTTGAGTAGAAATTGCAAAAAGATATTCATCAGGAAATTGATCTTCAACTGGGGTATTGTCTTGGATGTTTTGGAGTCTAGATAGGAAATCAGCTACTGTGTTTTGTTTTCCAGGCCTATCTAGAATGGTAATGTTGAATTCTTTTAAAAGCAATAACCATCTTATGACTCTGCCATTAGTAATTGATTTGTTCATTAAGTATCTAATTGCAGAATGATCTGTGTGAACAAATGTTTCATAGCCTGTTATATAGTGTCTGAATTTGTTTATGGCATGAACAACAGCTAAAAACTCTTTTTTAGTTATAGTATAGTTTAACTCTGCAGGGGTCAAATTTTTACTGGTATAGTAGATGGCATAAGGAATCAGGTCTTTTTGTCCCAATACTACTCCTAGAGCTGTATCTGAGGCATCTGTTGAAATATGAAAAGGTAACTTCCAGTTAGGTCCCCTTAAAATAGGTGCTTCAGAGATTTTTGTTTTCAAGGTCTCAAAGGCTAACTGGCAATCAGGATTCCACTTGAATTCATAGTCCTTGGTAAGTAATTTGAAAAGTGGAGATGCTATCTTGGTGAAGTTTTCTATAAACCTTCGATAATATCCTATAAATCCAAGAAAACTCCTAACATCTTTTTGGCAACTTGGAATAGATAAGTTAGAGATGACTTCAACTTTTGACTCATCAACTCTAATCCCATCCCCTGAAATGTGATGACCCAAAACAATTCCTTCAGTAAACATCATAAAACACTTTTCATGACTTAGTGAAAGATTTGCTTCTTTACATCTTTTTAAGACTTTTTCCAAGTTTGCTAAGGCTTCTTCAAATGTGTTTCCATAAACTGTGAAATCATCCATATATACCTCTACACAATCATGTATTAGATCTGAAAAAATTCCTAGTACTTCCCTTTGAAATGTTGCGGGTGCATTGCATAGTCCAAATGGCAATACTCGGTAAGCATAGGTACCCCAAGGACAGTGAAATGTGGTTTTGTCTTGATCTTCCAATGCTACTTGGATTTGATTATAACCACTAAACCCATATAAAAATGAGAAGTACTTTTTGCCAGCTAATGTGTCTAACACCTGATCTATGAAAGGTAAGGGAAAATTATCTTTAAGAGTAGCTTTGTTTAATTCCCAGTAGTCAATACATACCCTCCATTTACCATTTTTCTTTGGCACAATTACCAAAGGAGAAACCCACTGACTGTCTGAAATGGAATAGATGAAGTTAACATTTAATAATTTCTGCAATTCTTCCTTAACAATCTCCCTAAGATTTGGATTTATCCTTCTTTGAGGTTGTCTGATTGGTTTACAATTTTCCTCTATGTAGATGTGATGAGTGCAAGTCTTGGGGCTTATCCCTTTCATATCAGTGTACTCCCATGCATATGCAGAAGAATGTCTCTGTAATATCTTGACTAGCTCTTCTTGTTGAGATTTCTCTAGGTTTTTGTTTATGTTTAAAGTTTTTCCTAGAAATATCTCAATTGTAGAGCTGCCAAATTTATCCATGGAATAGAGAGACATCTACCTTGATGACAAAAACTCAATGTTGGATTCTTCTTGAAATTGTTCATGTTTATATTCCGAAGAGGATTCAAATTTTTCCAAGGTATTCAGAATTTGGCTATCTTCACTAATTTCTGAAATTGTGAAGAGAGGTTGTAAGTCTTCTTCATCCTCTATCCATTGAGTATCATCTAATTCTATAATTGTTCTTGCTGGAGGATACAAGGTAAATTTCTTAGTTGAACTACCATCAGAGATGTACATATCACCGGATCTACAACTAATGAAAGAATCAGCTGTAGCTAACCAAGGTCTTCCTAATATAATAGGATGTCCTCCTAGATTATTCTTAGGAGTTAGGATCATAAAATCCACAGGGTACTCCCAAGAATCTAGGGACACTGGAATTTCTTCTATTACCCCATCAGGTTTGATCACAGATCTGTCTGCTAATTGTAATAATGTGGGTGTAAAGAGAAGATTAGGAAGTTTCAGTTTATCCATGATTTGTCTACTCATGATATTGATTGCTTCTCCTAAATCAATGAGTGTGTTTTGGATCTCAATTCCATTGATGTGAATTTTAACAACTGGATTTCCTGGGTCTAGATACTTTGGAATAGAAATCTTACCCATCATGATATCTGCTATTTTTCCTGCCAATTGAATTTTCTTTGTCTCTCTTATTCTTTTTCTTGTTTTCTTCATGCTCAACTCCTTTATTGTCTTTGCTAAGATTGGAATTTCCTTGATGGCTTGCAATAATGGAATCTTAATACAAACATTTCTTAGCTTGTATAGGAAATCATAATTAGGCACCATAACTTGTTTTTCTACACCCCTATCAATTTGTAATCTTTCTGGGAAGGGAGGTGTAGAAGTGGATGTTGATGGCTGGTATAATATAGGAGTTGAAACTATTGGTTCTTTTTGTTTTGATTTTTCAATGTTTGAGTCTTGGAAAGTTGTGTTCTCTTCAAGACTTTTATTTACCCGTAGAGAATCTTCCTCAGAATTGTCTTGCTCTTGTATGATTACAGAAGGTTTCCTCTTTTCAAGTAGTCTTCCAGACCTAAGTTGAACATCACTAAGGTCTAAAGGAATGATCAAATAAGTTGGAAACTGTTGGCCTTCTATCATGTATGTGTTCTAAGGATTTTTATTGTTGGGGTTTGGTATGGGTTGGGCAGGCAACTGATTTGATTTCTGAGGAAATGGTAATGGAAGTGGTTGATTTTGATGTTGTGGATTTTGAGGATTTTGTTGAAAATTTTGTTGAAAATTTTGTTGAGGAGGGAAATGTGGATATGGTGGATAGGATGGTGGATATTGGTAATACTGAGAGTATCTTCCATAGAGATTTTGTGCTCCTTGCACCCAAGTTTGTGATTTATTTTGAAATTGGGGCCAAGGTTGCTGCCAAAGATTCCAATTTGGTGAGGGTTGATTATACATCTGATCATGAAATCCTTGTGTTTGAGGTCCTTGCCAAGGCCTCCTGGAGACAAAATTGAGAGATTCTGTGGAACTTGTAGGAGTTTCTTCTTGAAAGACAGCTTTAAGACCAGGAATTGAAGGACAACTCTTGGTCTCATGTTTTTCTGAACAAATTACACAGGTCTCTACAAATTTTGCATCCAAAGGGCACTCTCTCAGGGCATGCTTCTTTCTACATTTGGGACAAAAGATTGCTAAGGCATCAGATTCATATTTCTGCTTGTTTTGTAGTTTAAGGGTGTCTATTTGTTCACTAAGACTCCCTAAAATATCATATTTAAATTCATCAAGCATATGTCATATTTCTGCCCTACTTACTGTCCCAGAAGCAGACTTACTTGCCCTTGCAAGAGCAGGGTCTCTTGGTCCTTTTACAGTTTTAGATTTTCCTCTTGAAAGGTTGATACATAATTCAGCTATTTCAGGTAATGTAAGCTGAGATATATCCCCTTTTCCCATCATGTTAAGGATATCTAACCATTCATCCCTAATTGTTTTCAACAAGAGAGCTTTCAAAGTGTCTTGGTCTAAGTTTTCCATTTTTTCCCCCTTGATGTTGTAATTAAATCTCTCCAACAAATCTTCCAAGTTTTCATCCTCTTTTTGTAACATTTTAAACACTTCCTCCTTATGGTTGACTGGCATACAATAATCCAAATACCTCTCTAGAAATGCTTGTTTCATGTCTTCCCATGTCCTGATAGAACTGTTGATCAAACTCATAAACCACTTCAATGCTGCTCCTTTCAATGTTGAAGGACATAGTTTAAGTTTTTGAGCATCTTGTAAGTAGTCATAAGTTCTACATAGGACTTCAAATTCAAATAGGAAGGTTTCAGGATCTTCAATTTTAAGTCCATAAAAGTTTGGAAGGACAGAGGGTGAAATATTTTTCATAGTTGTATTGGTTTCTTCATCTACTATAGGAAACCCAAAAGAGCTTCCCATTTCTCTTCTACCTCTTCCTCTGCCTCCTTCACCTTCTGCACCTCTACCTCCTTCTCCTCTACCTCTACCTCTACCCCCTCCAAATAGTGTGTGTTCTCCATTAAAGACTCCTCCTCCCCCTTCTTCTGCCATAGTTGATTCTTCTGTAGAAGTTGAAAAGTTTATGTCCCTAGCAGGGGTTCCAGAATCTTCTTCTAAGACAGGCTCAGTGGGTAAAGTAGAAGGTCTTTCTAATGGAATATTTGATCTTAAGTCCTCTGGAAGTCTAGGATCAGTAAAGGATGGAATGTGGGTTTGAGTTGGAGGTGTGCTGGCTCTTAGTCTTGGTGAAACAAGTGGTGTTTTAGGAATCAAACTTCTGCTTCTTATGAATCTACCCCTTGAGTCTCTTTCTCTACGCATATCATCATTTTTGGGTGGTAAGAAACAAGGCTACCTAGTTACACTTCCCTGGAAATGGCACCAAAATGTTGTGCTCAACTTAGTGTTCCTAAATTGAGGTCATTAATTGTCAACCAGGGCTAGTAAACTGCTGAAGTGTGGTGCACTATATGTTCCTAGGTATCTGTCTCTCACTATGTTGTGTTTAGTGTTTTTCTGATGTTTTTGGTTTTATGTTAAAAGGAAAATAACCAAATGCTGGTAAAGAGAAGTGGATGGTTAAACTAAAGCAGAGCAAAACTTATTCTAGACTGTGTAAGACCCTAAAGAACAGAAAATACAAAGCTTGATAATGACTCATAGCAAGGAAATAAATCACAACATGAAATCAATAACTCATAACATTAATTCATCCAATTCATTCATTAGGGATATGTTGGAATAGCTTGGGAAAAGGACAAATTTAGTGCAAATGAGGTTCTCCTAAATGAACAATCATCTTACAATATTACAAAGAATCTCACCCATGGCTAGAAGTTTATTGGAACACAATTGGAAAAGATTGTTTGTAATACAATAAGGTTTCTACTCTTAATTAACTTGTAATGCAAAAATTAATCTATTCTGCAGCTCAACTTGTCAATACTAAGCCTTATTTGAAAGTTAGAGATTTTCTAGAATAGTTTTGGGAAAAAGGCTTATTTGTGAATTTGCAAAAGATTGCAAAACAATCAAGACCTTAAACTGATATCACCAATTCCTGTCCATATGAGGATATATCAATAGAAATTCAGAAAAATAATGATTTGTAGATAATGAAGGCCGTGAAGTTGAATTTTGACAGTTGATACAATCTAAAGACCACTGGATAACACTGGACTAAAAATGCAATTGATCAAACTTGAAACACAGTGACCACAACTAAGCTATAGTGCCATTAACCTAACTTGAAATACAATGCACTGGAACTGAACTAGAATGCCACTAATCTATCTTGAAACCTAGTGAACAGAGTTGAGCTAGAGTGCCATTATCAAACTTGAAATATAGTGACAGAATTAAACTAAAGTGACATCTACCTCTGGAGTACTAAAATGCAACTAATTCTATGAAATACCACAGCCCTGTCTCGTTCAAGGTGAGTGATGTTTTGGAATAGTTTGTAAAACAATTCTGGTTGTATCATTCAATGAAAATAAACATAAAAACATAAAGTTCAACAAAACGCAATAAGCTCTGAAACACCACAGCTACGTCTTCTCCAAAGTTAGTGATATTTAGGAAGAGATTAATGAGAACAAGGCTAGCTGTAACAACTAGTGTAATTGAGCACAAAAAACGTAAAACTAACTCCTCAAAATACTACAGTTACAACTCATTCGATAGTAGTGATATTTTGGAAGAATATATAAGAACGAGACTAAACTGTAGCATGAATATAAAACGCAAAGTTCATAAAATTAATTAAGCTAGAAATAAAACGAGGCTAAGTTACTTATCTAAATCATATTAACAAAAGCTTCTCGGGCAGTAGGGGCCCTCTACCACCAAAGTAGCATGCAAATCTACTTCAAGATTGACTCAGCTCGTGCAATAAAACGATGCTTCTTTCATTAAAAGATAAATTCTTCAAAACAGAGTATTATGTCTTCGGAGATCTAGCAACAAAACAAAATCTAACCAACAGTTTCTCGGTCTCCCGAGTCATACTTATAATGAAATTACATAACTACCCTTTGAGAAAAACAAGGATAAATGTCTTTCCTACTTCTAATCAAATTAAAACTCTTATTGACAGTCTCGTACTTCATTGCGGACATCTGTAGAATCCGTGTTTTAATAGGAAATTGCCTCTTAGTTTTAATCTCTTCTACATGCATAACCGCTTGGAAACTTTAACTCAGACTTCGTGGAGAGCAACAAATGATGAGGGAGTGCTGTAGATTTTTCCCACATGTGTTTTTCCTTGCCATGACACCTGGAACCTATGTAAACATGAGGATAGCTGCAGAGCAAATGACTGGCTACGGAATGCCTGTATTCTGTAGCCGAGTCTTAGTCAAAATTACTACACCAACAAAATCATGAAATCATAACAAGTTAGTCATTATATAAATTCTTAAAGAAATTTTAATTAATTCTATTGATCATTTGAGCCTGTAATTGATGAGGGATAAAGAAAATGAAGTGGAATATGGTGAAAGAGAGAAACATCTTTGGGGCTCAACACACATATTGGTTGTATTTCTGCTCTGGTGACTCCACACATCAAATAATCAATTGGAAGGTGACTCCACTGCTTGAACATCAGTAGCTTGATGAAGTTTCAAGATGAGTTCCATTGCAAGAATAAATGCCATGTATGCCCCTATGAATCAGTCTCACATCTCTGGTTTTCCAAATCCTATGCCAAAGGTTGAATGGTTAAATTATCTTCCTATATTTAAATATGAAAATAAAGACAATGATGCTCTTCATTTGGTTAGATTCCATATGCATGTATGCAGACTTAAGGTTCAGTTCCCTGAGGATTGTCTCATGAAGATGTTTATGGTCACTTTAGAAGGAAAAGCATGGTCTTGGTCTGAAAGCCTGCCAAATGGTTCATTATATTCTCTTACTGATTTCCATGTTGCATTTAATGAGATGTATGAAGAGTGTCATCCCTCCTTATTGCTAGTCAAAGACTGCTGTAAACATTGTGTGAGTTTTATTGAATATTTGGAGAATTGTTATGAAGATGATGCGTTCATGGATGAGGAAATTTTAGAGGCCCTTCATGACAATCCCTTTCATCGCCAAGAAGAAAGGATAGCCTCTCTCTTGGATGAAAATGAAACCCAATAGGAGTTTATTTATGAAAATCATGTTACATCCTCTGAGTTTGATGAAATTTGCAGCAGACTTGTCAGTCTTTTGATCATCAGGAATATGAGAATCATTTCAAACAACAAGAGGAAATATTGGAAGATAATTTTTATAATCCTCAGGTAAAGGAAGAAGTTTATTCTTCATGTCATTTTTTGCATCAGCCTACATCAAATAATGATCACACTAATGAGGAAGTGGATGAAATTTTTTCCTTATCCTTGTCTTCTAATCTGAAGTCATTTGAGTGCAAGTCAGAAGATAAGATTCAATTTGTGGATGAAGTTGCTAAGAACATTGAAAAAGACATTGAATTTTTAGAAAATCAAATTCAATCTTATAGTCTTCATGATCAAGATCAGTCTTTTCAAAAGTTTGCAATGCTAGAACACAAAGAGAGGGTGTTTCTACCTTTATCTTTTGAGGTTGAGGAAGAAAACCTTGTTTTTGAAAATCAGTTTGATAGCACAAAATTGAAATCTTCAGTGGTTGAACAAAGCATTTATGAGTTGTCCAAAGTTGCAGAATGTCTTGAGAATCATCAAACAGATTATGTATTCTATGATCCTATAGCTGACTACATGGAAGAGTTCTACAATGCAGATTTCTAGTGATATTTTCATTATGAGGATCAGATACATTTTATGTTGCCTTGGTCATTTCAGTATCATGCTTAATTTTGGTTCAAGTACATTCAAGAGGTTCACATGTCAGATCAAATCAATGAATGGATTCATTGGAAGTTTCATGTTGCTTGAATTAAAAATGGATATTGTTATTGTTAGGGTAGGTACGAGTGTGTGAATAAGCTCAAAGTTGACTGAGCATATTTTCAGTAGGTACAAAGTTGGTTTTTCAGCAGTAATCATCAAGCTTGAGCCTAAGGAGAAGGCTATAAGAGCTTGGCGAAGTTTTCATAAATTGCATAGTTTTTATTTCCAAGAAGATGGATGGCACTGGAACTACAGGTTCTTTGGTGTACCACAGGGGAACACCATCCCAAGTGGAGCCACTATTATCACTCATAATTTTGTGAGTCATTACTTGACATGGGCATACAGTTCACTCCTCAAAAGGGTAAGGAATCCTTAAAACGTTTTGAATTTGGCACAGGAAATTTCATTTTTTCATTTTTAACCTATCATAAGTTTCAAGACCACCCTCATTTCACCTCAAAACCACCTCCATATAGGTTGCATCATGTTTCATCAATCATCATTTGCTGAAATATTTCATTTCCAAAGCTTACAACTCTGAAAAGAGGGTTTTTGTTTTCAGAATGCAGAATTTTCCTGTTTTATATATGTTTTTATAATGCAGATTCTGGACAGTTGGAGAAGTCTTTCAAAAACCCAAGAGAATTTTTTCTTCAAGACATACTGACCTACAAAAACCACCTTCATTTTTGCAATATCTATCAAGGATAGGGATAAAATAGCTCCTCTCTGAACCCTATGTTTTCAGAAAAAACAGAGTCATTTTAGTGATGAATAAACTTGCTAAAGGAGAAAAGGATGTTTTATGAGGAAGAAACACCTCAAGACTCATAGTTTGAGCTGGTTTATGTTTTGAAAGGTCAATGGCATGTTGGAAAAAAGGTTTTTACAGCTAGAAGGTATATTTTTGAAGTTAGGAAAAAATCTGGAATTTACGTAGTTTTCAACAGTTTCATAGCGTTTCCTAGGCTTGAAGCTAGTAAAACGCTATGAAACCACCTGTAGATTTATTTTTTCTTGAAAAACCAATTTTGGAAATTTTTAAGGGCAATAAATGATATTGAGGACATGTCAACACATGATGAATACCATGCAAGAGAAAAGAAGCAGAAATTCTGGCGGCAAAGGTCATTTTTGTACGCTACGAAAGTACGCTGCGAAATTGCCATGTTTTCGTAGCGAATTATTTTTTAAGGTTTATGAGCAAATGAAAAATTATTTTGAAAATATAAAAGAGGTTTTTCTTTAGCACAGGCCCCTCTACAAAAACCTCTCTCCGTTTCTGCAAATCCATCAGTGTTTGGAAATTATAAACTCATCTTTGAAGCCTATTTTTTTATAATTTTCACTAACCAAATTTGTGAAAAATTTGTAAAAAATTCGACTTGGAGGAGGTCCAGCTCAGCATCCACGTGGCATAATGACACATCAGCACTATAGAACACTCAAAAAATTAATTGGTTGCAGTTGATAAGGGTTATTGAATTGGTTTGTTGAACTATTAATGAAAGAAGATTCCTTTTTGTATTCAAACTCTACAAAACAAAAATATCCTTAGGAAGTCTCCAAGTGATAGAATCATGTTTGAAATAGGTCTCTGAGGTGGGAATTCGAAGCTAGCAATGAGGCATATCATTTTTATGAGTCATCATTCTATAAAGGACTTAGTTTTAGAGTTAGAGTGGGTTGGGAGATGTTATGAAGGAACTACTCTTGTAATATTTGTCTATCAGTAATATATAGTTGCAGGAGCTTATTTTAGGCCTGTGATTCATCTATGTGTTCTTATGTATGTTTCTTATATCATCCTTTTACTTTCTCTCTAGTTTTCTAGTTGTATGATCACTTAGAATTCATGATTACATGCTCCAACTTCCATTTATACACCTAATCTGTTGTTTTTTCATGCTCGATTAGTTTGCTTATGTATAATCACTTGGAATTCATGGTTACATGTTCCAACTTCTTGTATGCATATAGTTTGATGTTCTATTCTTCATGTGTGGTTTTATAAGAACACAATTTCTTCATCCTCCATGAGATAGATTTTCTTGTGACTTAGTTTTCATATTGACGCCATAAGCCCAATGGTAGTAAACCTTATACATCTTTCACCTACACAAAAACACATTCAATCCCATTCAGAGTTAGCCATCTGCTTTCAAGTTGTTCATTGAATATCCTTTATACTTTTGAGAGAGCCCTCTTAGGCTGGAAAGGCTAATTTCCAGTTACAAGTGGTTTGAAATAGTTACTCCAAGTTTACCATTGAAGCATCCCAACATGACTCAATTTGGTGATAACATGTACTATGTTTGTTGTTATATTCTGTTTGGGCCAACTGTTTTGACTGTTCCTCCTCTCTTTATTCTTCTTGTTCAATTGTTCTCTCATTTTCTACTACCTGTTCATTAATGTTTTCATCATTGTAAAGGATAAATGAATCAAGATCAGTGTGAATGGAATAAAGAGGGGAATTATCTAGCTTTTCCTGACTGCTAACCATGTATTTCATGTGATTTTCCCTATACAGTCTCCTTGGTTGAATAAAGACAGGTATGGCAGCATAGGTCATGTCCATTTGGAGGGTACCTTGGAGATAAGCTGCCCATGATATTGAAAGGAGCATGCCATATTTAGGAGGGATATCAAGCACTACAATATTCATTACTAGGCTCTTGGCTGGTATTTGTGCTAGATTAACACAGATATCTTTGATTAGACCTAGACATTTAACTCTACTGGAATCAAAAGAGTATAAATGTTTGTATGGTATAGTTATTTCAAGGCCTAGTCTTTCCATTACTACCTTTGGAATAAGGTTGTGTGAAGCTCCCGAGTCTAACATGGCATTGTGGAGAATTTTATCATGGATGTTTAAACTAACATAAAATGGAGGGACACCTCGTTCTTGAAATTTTCCTTCTACTTCTAGTCCAAATAGAAGCTCAAAATTGTCATCATTTAAATTGACAGAATCATAATTTTCTCCCATGTTTAAAGCTTTCAAAAGTTGGGATCTATATACATATTGAGTGACTAATTCATAAGAGGAATGGAGATTTTAAGCTTAACATTTCATTCTCTATACTGAAGGGTGTCTGTGTTTTTGAAAGGTTTAAATCAGTTTTGTCAGACACTGTTTTCACAGCAAATTCAGCTTGCTGGTTTTTATTAGGAATCCCAGTTAAAAAAGTTTTGTTAGGGGCACTAACTGCATTGCTAGTGTTGCTTTGGTCACCACTACACTTGCCAGTAGGTTGGTTGTTTTTGCTTCTAGTTTTATCAGAACTTTCAGCCACTGTATTTGGATTTTCTGTTGTCTTTTTAGGAACATTTTCAGGGGTCTTCCTATCAGAAACTTCAGAGATCTTTTTCTTGGGAGTATCTTGGTTTTTCTTGCTTCTTAGGTCATACTGTCTATGTACTTCCATGATGGAATTCAAAGCCTTGCTTGTAGTCTTCAGATTCTAGGCTTTCTTCTTCATTTGGTAAAAATAATCCTTATTCTTCCTCAATGAGGAAAATAGTATCCTCATTATTTACTCCCATTAGATTGATGTGACTTTCCTCTGTTTCTTGAATCACCCCCTCATCCTCATCAGCATAGTTTTCTTGGAAATGAGGTCTGGTTTGCTGATCAGGACCTCTCTGTCTTATTCAAAGGGGAATTCTCCTAAAGTTTTGGTTTTGGTTCTGATTTTGATTTATGTTTTTAGAAGTTGTTTGGTTTTCTCTAGGGTAAGCTCTCTCATTTACATTCATCATCTCCATCATCCTTTCCATGGTTTTGACTAGGTTATCAATCTTTGTATCAGATGTGGAGGATACAGCTTCTTCCCTATATGTGACTCTGTTTTCATTCTTCATCGTAGCTCTTTTTTCAATCAGATTGGCTTCTACACTTACTGCACCCCTCTTCATATCTTCTAAGGTGAGAGGGTCTCTTTCTCTTAGTTGGTAAGCCATTTCTGGGTCAAATCCATCTGGAAATTTTATTAGAGCTAGACCTTGTGGAGGTTTCATATGGATAGGGAGAGCATTGTATACACTATTGAACCTACTACAATATTCTTGGACACCCTCTCCAACATTTCTCTTAATTTTTTCACATTTTGATAAGATTTGGAGAGGGTTCTTCTTGACTTCCCATTTGTTTAAGAACAATTGATGAAAAGAAGGGAGGTCATTTATGCTATTATGGGTTAGGCCTTTAAACCATTTTCTTGCTTCTGCCCCTAAGATTTAAGCAAACATTCTTAGTTTAACAGTTTCATCATCTATTTCTTGTCTGTAAAAATAGTCATTCATTCTATCCACATGTTGTTGAGGAGTAGTAGAACTACTTGCATCATATAAAGGGAATGATAGTCCTATGGTAGAAAAACTAAAGGTAATGGTAGAAATAGTGGAGCATACCATGTTGCCATGATATGTGGTTGGGGAAAGAAAGAAGGGTTAACAAGAGGAGGGTTTACAAAAGGAGGTGGAGGGTTAAATGGAGGAAGGTGAATAGTAGGGGATGAGGTTAGTACAACAGAATTCTGTTGTAAGGTGGATGGATCTAAAACTATTTGAGTTACCCAACTCTGAGATCTTGTCCTAGACAAGCTTTATTCTAAGGGTGGGTCAGAGAGGATATTCTACAAGTCTTTAAGGCTTTCAGGTAGGGAACTTGCTTTGTGGATGGGTCTGCCAACAGTTGGGTTTTTAGATCTAGGAGATTTCCTAAGAATGCTCTCGAGATTGTCAACTATTGCAGGAGGATTTGGGTCTGGATGAGATCTGGTATAGATTCTTCTAGAAGCCAAAATTTAGACCCAAAATCAGAAAGGTTGAGGGCTTATAACAATTTTTCGAAAGCAAACCAATGTGTGAAAGAAATACTTCATCCATAAAGTATTCTTAACTGGGTTTTGTATGAGGTTTGATGATAAAATAATTTTCCCAGTGGAGTCACCAGGTGGAGGATTTTAAAATTGTTTTATGGCTGGCTGTTTTCCACCATCAGCAACCAAGTACCATTCTTGGCTAACACTTGATTCATATAAGTTAAAATGAGGTTTTCTGAGCTCTTGAGATAATGTTTAAGTTGTTTAATAACTCAGTATTCCCCAGTATGGTCGCCACTATGTTGGCTCCCCGTGATTTACAAGATTGGAAAGAAAAAATTTGCAGGGAACCACATCAAACCGCTTTGGAGTCCAAGGACCTAGCCTTCCTGGACTCAGAGAGGGCTCTCTCTATATATGTGTTTGTAAATGATATATCTTTGTGCTTTTGTATTCTAATTTTAGGCTAGTTATGAAGTTCTTAGGACTATTTATTTTGTTTGATTAGATTGGTTAATAGATTAATTGATGGTGGGACTAAGTGATAGAGTGTTTTAGCTGAATAGGTAGACTGTGGGCAACATTAATCCATTGGGCTATGGAGTCATAAAAGGATTTAATCGTTCATCAACTCTGCAAGGGTCTTCATAGGGCAAGCTAACTATATCAAATGGATCTCTTAGATTATATGTAATATGAAATGACAGTGAGCTGTGAAAACAGTAAAACTAAAGGGAAATTAAGAATCCTTTAACTTTACTTCAACAAGAAAAGACTTTTAGGTAACGTTTTGAGGCAAACCAAAGAACAGGGCATACCATAGACTTCTTTGGCCAGACTTTAATAAGAAAACCTTTAAGACAACAATCCAACAATCCTAGAATTACTTTCAGACAAAGAAAACATTTAAGATAACAATGAGTGCAACTAAAGAGAAAGATACACCTATCGTCTTTAATCAAACACTCTAGAAGGATCTTCAAAGCAAAAATTTGAGACAAACCAAAGGACAGGGCATACCATAGACTTCTTTGGCTGGAATATAATAAGTATAATTCAAAGAAAGGCCTTTAAAATAATATTTAAAGCTACACCAAAGGACAGGGCATACCATAGACTTCTTTGGCTTGACCCTACTGAATCATTTCTTAGACAACAAGCTAGGTGGAACCCGAGAGAAATTAAGAATTCTCTAATCAAACCTTGCAGAAGAAAACATTAAGATAAATAAAGCAGAAAGAATCAAAGTGCCAAGACAACATATCCTAATCTAAAATTTATGTTCTTTTATCAGAGAAATAATGGAAATAATGGAAAATAGAAGGAAAACATTGACAAAGAAGGATAACTTCACCAGTAACATAGCTCAATAATCCTGTGAATGTGCTTGTATTACTGATGTTCAAAACAGTTACAATACTCCAGTACAATGATCTCTGCAACTTAGAGTTTTCTCAAATCCAGCCTAGAAATCAATCCTCTAATCAACAGCCAACCAGCTAGCCAAAACAACCAGCCAAACAACACTAAAAATGAATAATACATGCAGTATTTGTCTGCAAAATGAGGAGGTGATCCTAAGCTAGGGCTTAAGATGTGTATTTATTACAGATTTAATACATTTTTTACCTTTGATACCATGCAAGGCCCAAGGCAAAATATCTAAGACTGACTCACTTTAATAATAACTTCTAGCTTAACTTCTAAGCTAACTTTTGGAAATATTTGACTTTTAAGGCTTCTTAATAACTTTTACAATAACTTCTAAGTAGCTGAAAAATATCTTTGACTGTTTCAATAACTGCTGATGTCTTTATTTGAAATAAAACATGTTGTAGGTGGCAAAATGTGTCTCTGAAGAATTAAATGTTGTTTGTTGAGTCATTCGAATCAGCCTCTGTGTTTAATCTTTGTTTGTTTTATCCTTAAACTATGTTTTTTGTCTCTGATTAATTTCTTTGATCTTCTTTCTGAACTTTGTCTTTAATCCTTATCTTCTAATCCTGCTTTCATATTTTGATTAACCTTTTAATCATGTTAACCTTCACTATCACGGCCTTTTGACTTTGTTTCTTCTTTTCACTGTACCTCCATCTGCAATTTGTTGCGCACAATGGAGCATCTTTTGCTAGTTGGAGTGCTTACATAACCATCAATGGTCATGACCCATTGATTATTTATGCTCGATATTATGCCTCCAATCCTTCTAATGAAACAAGTTTCTCTGGATCGTCACCCAGAGCTCTTATTTAAACAATTTTGGACCCTTGGAATGCAATTATCGCATTCCTGCCATGATACCTATACAATAAAAACAAAAAATTACTTTAAAAACTGCATTGGTGGATTTTCTGTGTTTTTCTGGCATTTTCGGACATTTGGAGCACTTTGCAGAGTTTCACGGTGGTTGTGGGGCTTCATTCCAAAGCCACAGGGCTTTGGAACATTTGAATTGAGTGGTGGTTTTGATTTATGGCGCGAAGGAGGAAGGGCGGTTTTCGCATGGGATGAGGAGTGGTTAGTGTTATTGGAGGAGGGCGTGCGATTCCATAAGGGAGATGCCACGTGGCGGAGGGTACAGGTGGTAAAACTACTTATTTGACAAGGTTTGGGGTTGTTTAACCCCCGCACGAAGAATGGTGCGATATCAGCTGTGAGCCGTTGGATCTTGGGGAATTAGATCAACAGTGGTCAGGTTGAAAGGAGCGATGGGCAAGTCAGATGGTGGGGCCCAGGTTAATTAAATAGCGGAGGCACTTATTCTGAGGGTAGGGCCGAGGTTATATGGCCATGGAGTTAGGTGCATGCGGGTGGGGGCTTAATAAGAAAGAGCCCAGGGCAAATGATAGGAGCGGGAAACTTTAGAAATGGGGGTGGAAGATAAGGTTCCATGAGGTTTTTTAAAAACATGCGGGGGCTGAAAAAAATTTAAAGCGGGGGCTTTAAAACTTATAAAGGGTCGGGGTTGATTTTAATCAAAAACAAAGTTTTAATATAAAATAGGGGTCCTGAAGGTTTAATTTTATATTAAAACAATGTAAAAAGGGACTTTTTACATTGTTTTAGTGTGAATAAGGAAGAATGATGAAGGTAAGGGGGTTAATGGGGTTTTTGGAGAGGAAAGTGGGGAACATGAGGAAATGAGGCTTTTGGTAGGGAAAATGGTGAGGATGAGAGAATTAAGCCCAGATATGAATTTTTAGAGCAGGAAGGTAATTTTTAGAAGGCATAATGAGGTATAGTGAAAAAGGTTTCATGAAGATAATGAAGGCAATGAGATTTCTGAAGATAGTTGATAGTCAAGGAATGCTATATTCAGCAGATTGTAGAAAATCCATAGTCACCTAGTGAAATTGTAGAATACAGGAGGATAACATCTAGAAGAATGCTATACTAAAAGAGTACGATTCTATTATGAAGTATGATATTTGGGATATGGTCCTAAGACCGGAGGTCAAAGCTGTTGTCACCTAGATATGGCTCTATGATCAAGCATGGATCTGATGGGAGTGCTAAAAATTACAAGGCAAGATGTGTTTCCTGAGACTTCTCTCTAGGAAGGCATTGACTATGATTGCACCTGTGATCTATTATTACCCTTGCTACTATGCAAGGATGGAATATTCATCAGATGGATGTGAAGACCGCCTTTCTGCATGGTGCGATAAAGGAAGAGGTGTATGTAGATCAAACTCTCGGGTTCGAAGTCTAGGATCGAGACACCCACATTTGCAGGTTGAAGAAAGCCCTCTATGGGTTAAAGCTAGCCCCCAGGGCTTGGTACGAGAGGATAGATAGCTACTTGATGAAGTTGGGCTTCACTCGCAATAATGCTGAGCTGAACCTTTACTTCAAGGTTAATAGAGAAAGGCCTCTCATTCTGTTTCTCTATATGGACGATCTCTTCCTGACAGGATTGATACATTACTTCCTAGGCGTGAAGGTCTGGCAGAGAACTGGTGATATTTTTCTCTCTCAAAGAAAATGTATTGTGAAGCTGCTGGAAAGATTTGGAATGAAGGATTGTAAGTCCGTGTCGACACCGATGGAGCTCAACTTCAAGAAGTTGAGTGAAAGAGCTCCTCGGCCTATGCTAGCAAATCCTACTGAGTGTCGTCAACTCGTAGGGGCCCTGATGTTCTTAGGGAACATGCTTCTGGACGTATATTATGCAATGAACACTTTGAGTCAACACATGGTTAATCCTCATAACTTTCATTGGGTTTGTGCCAAGAAACTCTTGAGATATCTCTGGGGCACGATAGACCATGGGTTGAGATACACTACCGGGAGTTTTAGACTCTGTGGATATACTGACGTCTATTGGGCTGGCAGTGTGGTGGATCTCAAGAGCACATGTGAATTTTGCTTCACACTTGGATCTGCTTCAAGCAGGTAGCAGAAGTCGGTAGCTTTGAGCACCGCTGAGGCCGAATACATTGAAACATGTATGGCCTATTGTGAAGTCACTTGGCTGTGAAATCTCTCCAATGAATTGTTCGAGCATGTGCTAGATGCCACCGTTATCCTCTGTGATAACCAGAGGGGGATTCGTTTGTTAGATAATCTCGTGTTCCATGATAGATCCAAGCCTGTTGATGGTTGGTACCACTTTATCCAAGATATGGTACAGCAAGGCACCGTAAGGCTCAATCATATAGGAACTGATGAGCAGGTCGCGAATATTCTCACAATTCCCTTGGGGAAGGTCATGTTCCTAACCTTCCGTGAGAATCTTGGAATCGTGGAACGACCCTATGATGAGGGTCCTGTTGGAAGATGAGCTCTAGGAGCTCTGGGGGGCCTTGGGGATAGCTCCTCGGAGTTATAAGCAACCACAGGGCTAGGCTTGCTGAACCTTGTTGGTGTGCTTCTGCCCCACCTTTATGATGTTGAGTTGGTTTGCCTCTCATTATCTATGCCCCATATGCATCCTACCCATTGAGCCCTGGGCTCATGGGAAGTACCTCTCATTTGGCCAGTGAGGTGGGAAAAGTTAGTGACTAGTAGCAAAGACTGATGGACGCATCATAGATTATCGTACTCTCTATCTAGGATGGCGCGTGTCCAACCACTTGATCTGGGATCAAGTCTAGTGAGGTTTTGGACCTCCTACTGACTTCGAGTCAAATAAACCAACTTCGGGTTGGTATGAGACTCTTTGAGTCATATAGAGGTTTCAAACCTCTAGGCTGAATTTGTTAGTCCAGAATGATGTCTTTGTGACTGACCCACTTCTGTTCTGAAATAAAGAAGCTAGCAAAGCAAGTTACAGCAGGATGATGCACACTATTTGGATTGCACAGGTGGATGGAGTTCTCCCTAGTTGAGAGGGAGTGTTAATTTTGGCCAACTAGGTCCAAACTCCATGATGTGATTCTCAGATGACGATTCCAATATAGAGTTAGGTTCCTCTTTCGGAGAGGTGCAAGATCGATCTAAAGATCATCTTGATCAGATGAGTAGAACATGTATTTCGAATTTATTCCACATGTGCAAGGTCGGCCTGTTTTATCCCACATGCATAAGAGATGTGTCACACACCCCCTTTGGAGAGACTTGGAGTTCATTATACACAATGCGTGGAGGCATTTTCTTCTCTCTTGATGATGATGGTGATTCATTTAGGGATTCTTGGTGCGGCGTCTTCGTGGAGTATTCTTTATGGGACGTCTTGGGGTTGTGTGACATATGTGGATGGCTAACCTTATGAAGACTTTACTGGTTGAAGCATCCTGTTGATTGCCATAATGCCACCATTATTTATCTTTTTTTTGGCTTGTATTCCATCTATCTATTGGTATTTCTATCTGCATAGAACATCTTAAGAAATTTAACAAAAACTGAATGTAAAATTATGGCGACAAGGAAGCCTACCACTCACATCTATAAAGATGAAAGTGTTTCTACTCCTAGACTTCCACAACCTACAAGGTTGACACCACAAAAATTGGAAGAAAAAAGAGAAAAAGGGCTTTGCTACAGTTGTGATAGCAAATACACTAAAGGTCATAAGTGTTCTGATAAGAAATTATTTTACATAGATTGTGAAGAGGAGTGTAATATTCCCAATATTGGAAAAGAAACAATATAGCACACAATAATGGAAATAGCAGTAAATGTCAACACATTACATAAGATCCAAAGATGGATCCATGGTATTATGTATAACATCAATAAATAAGTACAAGATCTTGGGGATCAAGTCCCTCAAGATATGCAAAAGAAGCCTCCAATGCCTCAAAGCACCCAACACAAGTAATACATTGCTACACAAAATATTGAAGTAAGTACAACACAGTTTTAATGCGTAACATTGCAACTGGAGAATGTAAATAGATGGATCTTATATTACATGCTCAAATAAGGCTCAAAAATGGAGATCTATGCTCCTCGACACTTTTCCTAGATAACCCAGGAAGGGTTTCCAAAAATGCACAAAATATAAATGGTGGATCTAAAGCCCTAGGGCTGATGATTCACTGCAGCTGAAGCACATAAAAGGAGGTGGCTGAATCTGATGTATATCTGAAATTGTAAATTTTTGTAGATGTTTTATGCTAGAATCAGTTTTACTTTTATAACAGCAATCACATAAATAGTTCAGTAAAATGCTGATAGAACATACCAGTGGATCTATAGAAGACAAACCAGAAACAGGAAAAATGTGATGGTGCGTTATGGCGGTCAACAGGATGCTTCAACCAGCAAAGTCTCCTTGATCAGCCAACCCAGAATGTGTCACAGCAATCCTCAAATCAGTCACCCAGTCAACTCAAGTCAACTCCAGAAAAGTCAACGCTGTCCAGAAAAGTCAACGCAGGGCGGCAACAACAAAGTCAACACAACTCCAACTTCGGTCAACCTTTAGACCTCGATTTCTGTGCCAATGTGTATGGCCTCTCAAAATCGAATTCTCCAACAAATTTCGGCCTCTTTGGACCATGCGTTGACCAAAGTCAACGTTGGTCAAACTTCCTTGAAAACCCTAGCTGCAGCAATCTGCGTCCTTCTTCTTGGCTGTACAAACTTGTCCTTCTTCCCACGTGTGAGCTGAAATCGTCCTCCAAGGAGCTCGTACTAAATCAGAGAAGAGAAGAAGATGTGTGTTGAGTGAGTGTGAAATGCTCTCCAACTTTGACTGTATTTATATCCATCATTGAGGTGTGTGACACATCTGTTGGGGGTGTAAAACCTTAAGGCCGCCTGCACTTAAATTTATTATAAATAATAAATTCAAAATAAATGTTCTGCTCATCAGATTAAAATCAATTTTATATCGATTTTACACCTCTCCGAAAGAGGAATCCAATACAAATATTGCTTCATCTGAGCATCACAAGATGGAGTTTAGACCTAGTTGTCCAAATTTAACACTCCCTCTCAACTAGGGAGAACTCCATCCATTAGTGCAATCAAACATCGTGCGTCATCCCGCCGTAACTTGCTTTGTTGACCTCTTTATTTCAGAACAGAAGTGGGTCAGTCACAAAGACATCATCCCCCGGCTGACAAATTCAGCCCAGAGGTCCGAAACCTCTATCAGACTCATAAAGAGTCTCCAACCAACCCGAAGTTGGTTCATCTAACCCAAAGTCAGGCAGAGGTCCCAGACCTCACTAAACTTGATCCCAGATCAAGTGGTTGGATCGTGACATCCTAGATAGAGAGTGCGGAAATCTCTGATGCGTCCATCAGTATTTGCTACTAGTCTCTAGCTTTTCCCACCTCATTGGCCAAATGAGAGGTACTTCCCATGAACCCTGAACTCAATGGGTAGGATGCATACGGGGCACAGAAAATGAGAGGTGAACCAACTCAAAATCACAACGGTGGGGTCCAAGCACACCACCAAGGTCGGCAAGCCTAGCCTTGTGGTTGCTCATAGCTCCGAGAAGCTGTCCCCAAAGCCCCCCAGAGCTCCTAGAGCTCATCGTCCAACAGGACCCACATCATAGGGTCGTTCCACGATACCAAGATTCTCACGGAAGGTTAGGAACTTGACCTTCCCCAGGGGCTTAGTGAGAATATCCGCGACCTACTCATCAGTTCCTATATGATCGAGCCTTACGGCGCCTCGCTGTACCATATCCCGGATAAAGTGGTACCTGATATCAATATGCTTGGATCGGTCGTGGAACACAGGATTCTCAGTCATACGAATCCCACTCTGATTATCACAGAGTATCACTGTGGTATCTAGCACATGTCCAAACAGCTCACTAAAGAGCTGCAACCAAATCAAGCCACAACAGCTGCTACGCCGCAATGTATTCGGCCCGCCGGTGCTCACAAAGCCTCCACTTATGCTTCCTACCATCCATGAAATCGGTTAACCAAGATTGAAGCAAAGATCCCGATGTGCTCTACGATCCACCACACTGCCAACCCAATCGGCATCAGTATATCCACGGAGTGTCACACTCCCGGCAGTGTATCTCAGCCCATGGTTTATCGTGCCCCTAAGATATCTCAGAAGATTCTTGGCACCAACCCAGTGAAAGTGATGAGGCTCAACCATCTGTTGACTTAAAGTGTTTACTGCAAAACATATATCAGGACGGGTGTTCACTAAGAACATCAAAGCCCCTACGAGTTGACGATACTCGCAGGGCATTGGCCAATACAGCTCCAAGAACTGCCGCCACTCAACTTCTTGAAGTTGAGTTCCATTGGTGTTGACATGGTCTTGCAAACAGCCCACCATACCAAATCTGTCAGAAAGTTTCACAATGTATTTTCCTTTGAGAAAGGAAAATCTCTCCGTGTCTCTGCCACCTCCAGCCTAGGAAATAGTGTGCATCGGCTCTAGGTCCTTCATCTCGAACTCAGCAGCGAGCTCCCTCTTGCATTGATGAATGAGAGGGTCAGCACCTGTCAGGAAGAGGTCATCCACATACAGTACCAGAATGAGAGGCTTCTCCTGGACAACCTTGAAGTAAAGGTTCGCATCGGCATTACTTCGAGTGAAGCCCAGCTTCATCAAGTAGCTATCTATCCTCTCGTACCAAGCTTTGGGTGCTTGATTCAACCCATAGAGGGCTTTCTTCAACCTGCAGACATGAGAGTCCCAATCCTGGACTTCAAACCCCAGAGGTTGTTCTACATACACCTCTTCTTTTATTGCACCATGCAGAAAAGCGGTCTTGACATCCATCTGATGAAGACTCCATCCTTGCATAGCAGCAAGGGTTGTGATTGATCGAATGGTGGTATATCGTGCCACAGGTGCAAATATGTCATCATAGTTTATTCCTTCCTTTTGAGAGAAGCCACGGGCAACAAATCTTGCCTTGAACTTTTTAGCACTTCCATCAGATCCATGCTTGATCTTGTAGAGCCATTTCGCGGTGACAACTGATTTGTCCTTCGGTCTTGGAACCACATCCTAGACATCATTCTTCATTATGGACTCATATTCTTCGTGCATAGCATCCTTCCAGACTTGATGCTTTACGGCTTCCTCAAAAGATCCAAGTTCAGATTGTACAATAGTACTCATGGCAGCCAGATACCCTTGGTATCTACACGGCTTCTTGCTTTCTCGGAATGTCCCCCTTGGGGCAACATGTCCCTCAGCATCTTCGAGAGTGTCCCTGAGCCATGATGGTCTCTTTCTCAGTGAAGGAGATGGATCGATTGGGTCCATTGGTCCTTCAGCATCAGGCATTGTCTCATCCTGCAGTTCTTCTTGATTTCCAGGCCTTGCTTCATAATTTTCCTAAAATCTCGGAAGATCTACTACTTTCTTCAGGGAAGCATCTTCGTCAAAAGTGACATCATGGCATATCTCTACTTCCCTTTGACCAGGTACATAGACTCTATAGGCCTTAGAGGTTTCGTTGTAGCCCACAAACATTCCTTTCTTCCCAGAAGCATCCAGCTTACTTCTCTTTTCTTTTGGCACATGAAAATAAACAAGACATCCAAAAATTCTAAAATGTGAGACGTCAAGTTTCTTACCAGTGAAAACCTCTTCGGGAATTTTGGAGTCCAGGGCGGAATGAGGGCATCGGTTTTGAATGTATACAGCAGTATTCGCAGCTTCTCCCCACAGAAACTTCGGTAGACCCTGGTCACATAGCATGGCACGGGCAGCTTCCACAATGGTCTTGTTCTTTCGTTCAGCAACGCCATTTTGCTCAGGAGTATAGGCAGTAGTGGTCTCCCTCTTAATGCCAGCTTCTCTGCAAAAGTCCTTGAACTCATTTGACTCATATTCAGTGCCATTGTCGGTCCTCAAAATCTTGATCTTCTTCCCCGTCATATTTTCCACCAAGGCTTTGAAGGTACGGAACCACATGAAAGCCTCATCCTTCTTCTTCAAGAAGTATATCCAGGTTTTGCGGGAGAAGTCATCAGTGAATGTCATATAGTAAGAACATCCTCCTAGGGATGTCACGGGTAGCATACCAGATAGATCAGAATGGACCAGTTGCAAAATATCAAATGTCTTTGTGACACTTGAGGGGAAAGGTCCCCTTGTATGCTTTCCTTCGGCACAACCCTTACATACACCTTCATGATTATTTCCAAAATTGGGCATCCCTGTCACCACCTTCCTTGCTTCGGGAAGGGCCTTGAAATGAAGGTGTCCAAACCGTCGGTGCCATAGTTCAGTTTGTCGGATAGTATCATATGTCATAGCTCCCAGTGGACTTCCTTCAACCTGGTAGAGTGTTCCAACTCTAAAACCAATCACGATAGCTTCCTTGAGATTCTTTTTCCACATGCGCACCTTTCCATCAATGAATGCCACACTGAAACCTTTGTCTTCAATCGCTGATATAGACACAAGGTTCTTCTTCAATTTTGGTACATAGAGTACATCCTGCAAATGTAGGACTTGTCCTTGAGACAAGTGGAGGGTCACAGTCCCTGTCCCTCTCACGGGATATGTGGTATTATCTCCAAGGATAATTTCCAGATTAGTATCCTTCTCAACCATGTCAGAGAGTGCTTCCTTGAACCCAGTGATGTGTCTTGAGGCACCACTATCTATCAGCCAGACATCCAATGTGTCGGGCGGGGATGCAGCAGAGAGAGCAGATACAAGAATATATTCATTTATTTTATCAACAACATTTGACTCCTCATACCTGGAGTTTCTAGACCTTTTAGAAGGTTGATTGTTTCCGCCAGAGGGAGCCTTCCTCTTTCCTTTGGATCTGTCATTTCTTTGATTTCCATTCCTCCGGTTGTTGTTGTTGTCATCACTATCGAGAGAATCCTTCTTGAAGGGACATTCTCTAGCATAGTGACCAGGCCTATGACAAGTGAAACACTTACCCTTCTTTCCTTGGGCCCTTGTTCTTCCTTTGTTCTTAGGACCACCAGAGTTCTTCTTCCTAGAATGAGCAACATAGGCAGCATTTCTGTCATTTTCATATTCCTTCATTCTTGTCTCTTCTTGCATGCATCTGGACAGTAGCTCGTCAAAGTTAGGAATAGTACTATTATTGAGAATGGTAGTGGTGAATACTTTCCATTCATATGGGAGTCCTCCAAGTGCGGTGAGTACCATCTCACGATCGGCTATTGTCTCCCCAATAGCCAGCAGATTGTTCCTAATCTCGGTCAATTTCAGAAAGAATGTTTGGACAGACTCATCCCTGCCTTTCTTCAGAGTCTTCAATTGATTCTTGAAGAATAGCACTTGGTTTACATTGTTTACTTTGAACATAAGGATCAATTTATCATACATCTCCTTGGATGTGCCTAGCTCAGATATGTAGGCAACCAGACTTTTATGTATGGATTCCCTGATCATTAGCTTTGCTTTGATCTCCCCCTTCTTATACTTGGTTTTAGCAGCAGCAGTAGCATTGGATGGAGGTTCTTGTATCTTACCCAGTACATGGTCCATGAGATCATGGTCTTCCAATTTGAGATCTAATATCATCTTCCAAGCATGGAAGTCATCCCTTCCAGTCAGCTTGTCATTCTCCTTGAAGCCATAACTTGTGGAACCCATTTTCTCAGATGGTGATTGCTATAAGTTAGGGCTTGTCTTCACCTCAACTCTGATACCATGTAAATTTTTGTAGATGTTCTATGCTAGAAGCAGTTTTACTTTTATAACAGCAATCACATAAATAGTTCAATAAAATGTTGATAGAACATACTAGTGGATCTATAGAAGACAAACCAGAAATAGGAAAAATGTGATGGTGTGTTATAGCGGTCAACAGGATGCTTCAACCAGCAAAGTCTCCTTGATCAGCCAACCCAGAATGTGTCACAGCAATCCTCAAATCAGTCACCCAGTCAACTCAAGTCAACTCCAGAAAAGTCAACGTTGTCCAGAAAACTCAACGCAGGGCAGCAACAACAAAGTCAACGCAGCTCCAACTTCGGTCAACCTTTTGACCTCGATTTCTGTGCCAATGTGTACGGCCTCTCAAAATCGAATTCTCCAACAAATTTCGGCCTCTTTGGACCATGCGTTGACCAAAGTCAACGCTAGTCAAACTTCCTTGGAAACCCTAGCTGCAGCAATCTGCGTCCTTCTTCTTGGCTATACAAACTTGTCCTTCTTCCCACGTGTGAGCTGAAATCATCCTCCAAGGAGCTCGTACTAAATCAGAGAATAGAAGAAGATGTGCGTTGAGTGAGTGTGAAATGCTATCCAACTTTGACTGTATTTATATCCATCATTGAGGTGTGTGACACATCTGTTGGGGGTGTAAAACCTTAAGGCCGACCTGCACTTAAATTTATTATAAATAATAAATTCAAAATAAATGTTCTGCTCATCAGATTAAAATCAATTTTATATCGATTTTACACCTCTCCGAAAGAGGAATCCAATACAAATATTGGAATATTCATCTAAGCATCACAAGATGGAGTTTGGACCTAGTTGTCCAAATTTAACAGAAAGGTACTCCTCCAATAGACTCTCTAAATGAAGGGTTGATCCCTTCAATGGAAATCAAACACTCCAAATGGAGCACTAAACTTACCTCTGCAACAACTCACTAAAATAACGCGGAAATGGACTAGAACTGTGTTGTAGGGGATGATGATGACTTGGCCTAATGCCAAAATGTGATATGAAGCATAGGGACCTTCTTTACTGATCTCCCAATGGAAAGAAACCTTCCTCCACTAAATAAAAGCTCAGAAATGTCCCAATGAAATCCTCCACTGCTGCACCCTGCAACTCAACACATATCTAAACAGAATCTTCATTGTAGAAGAAATTTGTAGCTTGTCCAAATGCTAGAATGTGGAAATAATGCTCAATGAACTTCTCCTGAGTAGGTACTCGAAGTCCCCCAAGGATGAAGGTGGGATTCCCACTCGAGAACACCCTTGTGCTAAACAACACTGCAATCTTAGCTAAACAGCTGAAGAGAGCCACAAGTCTTAACAGACCATAAAAAAAAAAATCCAATCATGCCCACAATGGCTGCCATCCCCTTCCTTATATTCTTGGTGAGCTTCCTCACCCTTGACTCCACTCATTAAAGGCACTACTTCCATGCAAAGGATCTCCCTCCAAAATTGCACTGTCCCTCATTGAACGTCCACTACTTCCATACCAGCGCTGTTGATTTGGTCAAAGTTAACCCAGTCCACATGCTTCTTCCCTTGTTCACACATAGGGGAGCTTTATATAGCTCTTTTGGCACCCTCCATTCACATTTGGAGTGGTTTTATTCCTACTAAGGAGATGGGTCTCCCTACCCTCTTATTCTTCTAACTAAGAAGAAAAATTAGATTTTAATATTTCAATTAGTAGCATGCTAATTTAGGAATATTACAATCCTCCCCTCCCAAATGTTTCTTATCCTCAAGAAACTACAAGAATATATCTAAAAATGTAGGGAATCTTCATCCCCATGTGAAGCTCCAACCTCCAAGCTATCATCCATATAAAATGAATCACCCTCCAGAATGGTAATTCATAGAAAAACTCCTCCCACATGCTCATGAGAGGCTCCTCCCAAAGATTCAAGTCAATCATATGGATCACTTCATAAGGAAACAAGTGATATATTGTAGCAGCCATATAATGTCCCATGCTCCCCTTTAAGCAAGAAGAAGTGTGGGAAGTTTCATTCCCGATGGACACATCCAACCAATGTGTCATCCCTCCAATCATGTCCCCAAAAATAATAAGAACATCGTCAACATATGGAATCACAATCAAAGCCATGCTAGCTTCCATGTGTAGTAATGGAGAAGGGAAATGGTCCCTCAAGTGCAACTAGCACAGGTTTACTTCTAATTGCATCATAATATGGCATGATGAGTGGCTTCCCAACCACTTGTTTGTCGCCCCAATATTCTTGCATGATTAGAGAAGGTGTATGATGTATGGTGCAAATTGAACACACCCTACATAATATATCATCTCCCCAATATCTCCTAGGTAGTGGCCATCATCAATACTTCTTATCTCCTCAAGTAGACCATGAGATCTAGAAGAAAGAGTTCCCTCTCTTGGAGCAATGCCCTGCACATGAATGGTAAGGAAATGCAAATACCTAGTAAATGAATCATGATGTACATAAATACAATATTTACCATGTACTTGGTTCAAGCTAGTAAGGTGGCTCATAGATGGGCCTCATCTTACTCCCAATGAGAGAGGAAGTGGTTGTGATAACTCCTCCAAAGAGTTATGTCTCTCCTCATCATCCAAACAATCCGTGCATCTCCTCATATGATGGTGCATTTCCTCTTTTAAGCCTTCCCAAATGAATCCCTCTAGCATAGTATGGTATGCTCCTATAAAGAGAAAACCCTCATATGCTGCATCTAGTAGCTTCTCCTTGAGCTTAGAGGCTCTAATCAAGAATACTTTACTCTGAAAATATATGACCCCATCTACCACTACATATCTCCCATTAGATAACTGGCCATCAAGAACCATGCATGAAAAGAGATCATTGGAGTATTACTAACAGCTGGGATCTCCAATAAGGGTCAATACTCAATAATGACAACACTGTTGATCTATCATGTAAAGCACCTGTCATGTTGTTTCTCTCTTCTTTGACATCTCCCATGCCAAATTCATACACCAGGATGCTACAATCTTGCCTCTGTTGCTCCTCCTGCAGCTTCTCATGCTCTAGTGAAGGTGGAAGTTTTTGGAGGCTAGCCTTCCATAAAAATATATCACCCATCAAAAACTTTCTGATTTTGGCCAATGTAAGCATGAGTGGCCACCAATCTCTACCAAACTGGAAGATTCCTCCCATGTGGAAGTATCTTTTGATTCTCCAAAGCCATTGAGTGGTCTCCTTGCACCATCATGGTTCCATCCATACCTGAAACATCTTTTCTCAATGCAATATGTTTGGTGAGAGTGGGTAATACTGATGTTGGGAGAATGTCTCCCTCCTCCTTGAGCCTACCCTAGACTCTCTACGTTGTGTCAAGTCCTCCCAAGGTTCTCACCCCTCTGGAATCTATGAGTGGTGCAACCATATGTGATGCATCTCTCATCATCTTCTGATCTAGTGGTCTCCCAGGTGGAATGCCTCCATGGAATGAGACATCAATGTCAAGAGTAGACTGCATATATGAGTGGACTGCTTTGTCCTTTCTCTCACTGTGAAAATTAGTCTGCCTCTTTTTTCCATCAACCTTCTGAAATAGATATGGGTTTGTGCTCCGAATCATATGATGTTGGCCGTCCTCCCTACCTTCTCCTTTCATCTGCAAGGTCTCACAATCTATTAATAATGGCACATGCTGCTCATGGATTGTGCCTTGATCTCCACATATGAGATCCTTTGGAACTTCTTGCAAGGATACAATAACTCCTCTCATTGGAGAAATTTCTCCATCTTCCTCTCCATGAGGTACTAGATCTGCTCCTGATGTGACAGCGTTGTTACCTCTTGCCTTCTCTTCCCCTTCATCATTAATGGAGGTTACCTCATCATCATTAAGAGGCTCTTTGTTTTTCTCCTCTTTTGAAAGAGAAATCTCCATGTCTTCCCTTTGAGAAGAGATCTCTTCTTCAAGTGGGGATCTTTCCTCTAGCAAGGTTTTCTGCAAGTTTCTAACCCCCTCAATAGCATTCTAGAATGGATTTTGGTTTATGGATCCTTCGACTCATGCAAAGGTTTTGTTTTTTTCGTCTTGGCTAGCTCAACGAAGGATGTTTCTAGATGTTTTACGTCAAATATTTTCACTAACCTCCTAGTGAACTTTTCATAAGTAGATACATTTACATGATTCAAGGAGGAAGTTTCATAAAACCACCAAGCATAGGCCTCCCTATCAAGATGCAGCACTCCTACTCGAATGGTTTCATCTTCTAAAACTTGGTGTTGCTGCAAATAGGTGTCTATCTCCTTCGCCCAAGCCCTAGATGTAAATTTAGGTGACCCATCAAAAGTAGTTAGAAAGAATCTACCCAAATCATGTTGCTTGCACCTATTTCTTTTATTATAATTAGTAGGCCTTCTATTCTCCTTGATCTTGCAAAACCCTTGGAAGTTTAGATGATCTTTGAACCTCTGAGATTGAGATTCATACTCTTGCAAATAATCACCAAGAGTCTCCTCCTTTAATGCATCTCCTTCCTCCATCTCTCTTACTGTGAATGTAGGCATGGTAGAGCATTGTGGATATGATTGTGTGGCTGAATGCTCACACCTATAATATGAAGAACTGGAGCTTTATTCATGTACAAATATTTTAGAGGGATTTTCATGTATTTCCCTCCTCATTCACTTGATTTATCTATTGATCTCATGCAAAGTTTGGAGAAGAAGTTTTGAAAACTTATTTCCCTCCATTTCTCCAAATAATGAAGTCTTGCCTTTGTCTCTTCTATAAGCTTTCTATTTTTGGGGAGAAGCCTCTTCTTCTTCTGATAACATAGATGCAATGTCTTCATAGGCTGAGCCAAGATTATGCTCTGATACCATTGTAATATTCCCAATATTGGAAAAGCAGCAATATACCACACAATAATGGAAATAGAAAAAAATTTCAACACATTACAAAAGAGCCAAATATGGATCCATGGTATTATGTATAACATCAAGAAATAAGTACAATATCTTGGGGATCAAGTCCCTCAAGATAGGCAAAAGAAGCCTATAATGCCTCAAAGCACCCAAAACAAGTAATACACTGCTACACAAAATACTGAAGTAAGTACATCGTAGTTTTAATGCATAACACTGCAGCTGGAGAATGTAAATAGATGGATCTAGTATTACATGCTCAAACAAGGCTAAAAAATGGAGATCTATGCTCCTCAACACTTTTCCTAGATAACTCAAGAAGGGTTTCCAGAAATGCACAAAATATAAATGGTGGACCTAAAGCCCTAGGGCTGAAGATTCACTGCAGTTGAAGCATATAGAAGGAGTTGGCTGAATCTAATGTAGATCTGAAAGGGACTCCTCCAATAGAATCTCTCAATGAAGGGTTGATCCCTTAATGAAAAGCAAACACTCCAAATGGAGCACTGAACTTACCCCTGCAACAGCTCACTAAAATAACGTAGTCATAGACTGGAACTACGTTGTAGGGGATGATGATGACTTGGCCTGATGCCAAAATGTGATATGAAGCACAAGGACCTTCTTTACTGATCTCTCAATGGAAATAAACCTTCCTTCACTGAATACAAGCTCAGAAATGGCCAATGAAATCCTCCACTGTTGCACCCTACAACTCAGCACATATCTAAATATAATCTGCACTGTAGAAGAAAGCTGTAGCTTGGCCAAATTCTGGAATGTGGAAATAATTCTCAATGAACTTCTCCTGAGTAGGCACTCAAAATCCCCCGAGGATGAAGGTGGGATTCCCACTCGGGAAGAACCTTGTGCTAAACAACACTGCAATCTTAGCTAAACAGCTGAAGAGAGCCACAAGTATTAACAGACCATTAAAAAAATAATAATCCAATCATTCCCACAATGGTTTCCATCCCCTTCCTTATATTCTTGGTGAGCTTCCTCACCCTTGGCCCCACTCATTAAAGGCACTACTCCCACGTAAAGGATCTCCCTCCAAAACTACATTGTCCCGCATTCATTTTGGGTATGCGTTATATTCTTTCCAAGATTAGTCCCACGCGTTGCACGTTGCGCCGGGCGCAGCAGGGGGGTCACAAGGGGGGCGGACCCACCCATGTTTTTGTGCATGAGTTTGCACGTGGATTTTAGGGGACGATAGTTTTCTGCCCCTGGTATTTTGTAGATCCGGTCAAGGGAACTACAGTTATGTTCTAATCCAGGGTTAATGGATTGGGGTTTATGTATGCTTCGGCATGTATATATATTTGTTGTAACACTGAAAGGAATATAATGAAAAATCAAGCTGGTCGTCCCAATTTGGGATCCAGGGGAAAATCTCTGTGTATATTTGTTTTATGTTTTATGCTCTCACTATTATTTATTTTCTGTTTTTAAGATTCATTTGTAGATAATTTTTGTACAGGGTTAAATCCTACATTTGGTATCAGAGTTGTTTCAGCTTCAAGGGGACGCCTTTGCTACTGAGGGGTTTTTTTGCTCAGGCCTGAGGTAGACCCTGTTCAGTGGGAGATCTATGAGATCGATTCTTGCGGTGAAAGAAGATGGTGAGCAGTGGAAATATAGAGATTAAGAAATTTAATGGTCAGATTTTTGAGTTGTGGAAGCTCAGGATGGAGGACTTGTTGGTGGATAAATATCAATGGATCGTGGTAGATCCAGGTACTAAAACAACGACAATGTTAGATGAAGACTGGAATAATTTGGATTGGAAGGTGAAGAGCACAATATGATTGTGTGTCTCATATTTGGTATTGTTGAATGTATCTGGGGAAGCTACGACGAAAAATTTGTGGGACAAACTTGGGACTTTGTACCAATCTAAGTCTCTAGTGAATAAATTGTTCATGTGGAAAAAGTTGTATAACCTAAGGATGA
The DNA here is from genome assembly GCA_034641835.2 of Pinus albicaulis. NCBI lineage: Eukaryota > Viridiplantae > Streptophyta > Pinopsida > Pinales > Pinaceae > Pinus > Pinus albicaulis. Next base: position 279,101,227 of record CM076571.1, read on the forward strand.
AGGATGCAGACTCGGTGATAGAGCATCTAAATGCCTTCAATACTATGGTAAGCCAACTATCATCTGTTGATATTAAAATCTCAGATGAAGATAAGTGGATCAGTTTTTTGTGTTCTCTACTAGATTCATGGGACAGTCTGGTTATTGCAATAGGTAGCAATACAACTATCTTGAATTTTGATGATATTGTCTCAGCCTTGTTGTCAGAGGAAATGAGATGGAGAAATATGGAGGGTTAGAATAGAGATGCCTTATCTGTACGAGGAAGGTCCAAGAACAGAAATAATAATAAGGTTTCGAGTGGGAGATCTAAATCTCCTGGAAAGTTTGTAAAGGTGTGTTGGAAATGCAGAAAGGAAGGGCACTACAAAAGGACTGCAGATCTAAAGCTCCTGAGAAAGGAAAGTGATCTGATGATGCTCCTTCTACAGAGGTAAAAACTACCTCGGATGAAGGTGGGGATTTGTATTTGACTTCTTCTTCAAATACACATGTAGATCATGAGTCATGGTTGATTGACTCGGGTGCATCCTTTCACTTCACTCCCCATAGAGAGTGGTTCTGCGACTATGAGAAATATGATGGCGGTGATGTCTTCTTAGGGAATGATAGGAAGGCTAGAATCGTCGGACGTGGAAAATTCATGTTTAAGCTGCAAGGTGGAAGGATTAGAACACTTCCTGGTGTTCTGCACATTCTTGCATGGGCCAGAAATCTAATTTCTGTAAGCAAGATGGATGATGCAGGTGTAAAAATAGTGTTTGAGAAAGATGCCTGTAAGATGGTTTGGGGAGCACTGGTATTAATGCAGGGAGTTTGGATTGGAAATATGTACAAGCTTCAGGGAATCACTTTTATTGATGGGTGCAACAGTTTTATGGTTCCCGAAAGTGGATCAGAAAGCCTAGCGGTCTCTGGAGAAAAGACCATGCTATGGCATCAAAGGCTTGGACATATTGGAGAGAAGGGCCTTCGGATACTGCATGGAAATAGTATGGTATAAGGTATGTCTAATAGCTCTCTGGATTTTGATTTATGTAAACATTGTGTATATGGGAAGCATAATCAGGTGAGTTTTCCTTCTGGTGCTAAGAGGGCGAACAAGATATTAGAGCTTGTGCACAGTGTTGTGTTTAGACCTGTGTCAGTTCCATCACTGGGTAAGTCTGTGTACTATGTTTAATTCATAGATGAATTCTCAAGGAATACATGGATATATTTCTTGAGGAAGAAATGTGAAGTCTTTGACGGATTTAAAGAATTTAAGGCTATGGTGGAAAACCAGACAAAGAAGAAGATAAAGGTGTTGAGGGCTAATAATGGTGGGGAGTTCTGCAAGAAGGAATTTGAAGAGTTCTGTAAGAAGTGTGGTATAGCACGGCAGAAGACTACTCCATACACACCTCAACAAAACGGGGTTGTAGAAAGAATGAAAAGAACGCTGATGGAAAAGGCAAGAAGCATGCTCAGTGGTACCAGGTTAGGACAAGAATTATGGGCATAGGCAGTGGAGACTGCATGTTACTTGGTTAAAAGATCACTTTCATCAGCATTGGAGGATAAGACTCCACATGAGGTATGGACTGGTAAGAAACCCTCTCTTTCACATCTGAGGGTATTTGGATGTGATGCATATGTACATGTTCCAAAGGAGATAAGGACCAAGTTGGATAATAAATCTGAAAGGTGCATCTTTATTGGGTATAAGGATGGTTTAAAGGGTTACAAGCTTTGGAACCCGGAAACAAGGAAGGTTGTGTACAACCGAGATGTAGTGTTTAGAGAGGTGAAATATGTTGTTAAACATGAAGTCTTGCCAAAGGAACCTGAGAAGATAGAGTTTGAGCTAAAGGAGGATGAATCCGACTCTACAACAAAAGAAGACTCAGAAGAGGAAGAACCACAAACTCCTGCTATGAGAAGATCAGTTCGGGAAAGAAGACAACCAGAAAGGTATAGTCCATCTGCTTTCTATTCAAATTTTGCTTTAAGTATAACTGATGATGATCCCAGAATCGTCAGGGAGGCAATAGATTCATAGGATGGAAAACTATGGAAGGAGGCCATGGTTGATGAAATGGCATCCTTGCATAAAAATGAGACATGTGATCTGGTGGAGTTGTCGGCTAGAAGGAAGTCCATCGAGAGAAAATGGGTGTTTAAGAAGAAGATGAATGTAGAAGGAAAGGTGGAGAAATACAAAGCTCGGTTGGTAGCAAAAGGTTATTCTCAGGTGCTGGGAATTTATTTTGGTGATATTTTTTCTCCTGTTGCCAAAGTTACTTCTATTATATTACTTTTACCTGTTGCTGTTGCATTTGATTTTGAGGTAGAACATATGGATGTGAAGACAACATTTCTTCACGGGTATCTGGAAGAGGATATATACATGAAACAACCTGAATGCTTTATGGTGAAGCGGAAAAAAGAACTGGTATGCAGGTTAAAGAAGTATTTGTATGGGTTAAAACAGTCACCAAGGATGTGGTATCAGAAATTTGATACCTATATATGGGGACTAGGCTTCACCAGAAGCAAGGAGGATCATTGTGTTTATTTTAAATTAATTGGTGACCGTGTTATTTATTTGGTATTGCATGTGGATGATATGTTGTTGATTGGAAATGAAAAATAAATTATCCAAGATTTGAAGACCCAACTTTTCTCCAAATTCGACATGAAGGCTCTTGGTGCTGCAAACTATATTTTGGGCATGGAAATTAAGAGAGATTGGGAAAAGAGGAGGCTCTGGTTAAACTAGAGGAAGTATGTCGAGACTATATTGCAGAGGTTCAATATGTAGGATAGTAAACCGGTGAATGTTCCGATTCCTGTAGGTGTAAATCTATCTGCTGAACAGTGTCCCAAGGCACAAGAAGAAGAGGAGGATAGGTCTAGTGTTCCATATGCAAGTGCAGTGGGTAGCATGATGTATGCAATGGTCTATACTAGATTAGACATTGCACATGCAATGGGATTATTGAGCAGGTTTATGTCAAACACAAGGAAGGAGCATTGGACAACAGTGAAGTAGGTTTTCAGATATTTGCGTGGCACTAGTGATTATGGCTTGTGCTACCAAGGAAGACCAGGTTTGGAAAGAGTGTTGGAAATTCGTGGTTTTTTTGATGCATACTGGGCTGGAGATCTGGACCAAATAATCTCTACAAGTGGGCAGGTGTTTAGCCTATTTGGAGGTGCAGTTAGTTGGATGAGTAAAATATATTCTATAGTGGCTCTTTCAACTACAGAAGCATAATACATGGCAGCCACTCATGCAATAAAGGAAGCATTTTGGTTGCAGAGATTGTGTTCAAGTATGGGATTGGTGCAACAAGCTATAAGGATAGACTGTGATAGCCAAAGTGCAATTTTCTTGGCTAAAAACCCTGCTTACCATTCAAAGACAAAGCACATTGATGTTCAATATCACTTTGTGAGAGATATGGTTGAGTATAAAAGGGTGTTGCTAGTAAAGGTGGACACTTTGAACAATGTTGCAGATGCATTGAAGAATTCTGTGAGCACTCAGAAGTTCTCTTGGTGTAGAGAAACAATGGCTGTTGCAGAGCTGGATTGATTATTAAGCTTGCTTGTGTGTAATGTTCCAAATGAGGAAAAATAGGCTCAGTAGGGAATATCTTAAGATATTCCACTATGGAATCACACCAATAGATCTAAACCAGAGATATACTGGTAGGGAATTTACTAGTTATATCACCTCTAAAGAGAGGGTGAAAACAGAGGCTTCCTGGGCCGTTCCAGACTCTATCTATAGAAGATTGGTGAAACACAGCAAGTGTGGGAATGACACACTCCTCTTAGAGTTTGCTGCCCTTAGGAACCTTATATCTACAGATCTAAATAATGGATCCAAAAGAGAAGCAAAAACCAAACAAGGAAGAAGTGGGAAATTCCACTCTCAGGAAAATCTGCAATAGGCTCAAGGAGGACACTGCATAAGAAAGAAAGTGTTAAAATAACATAGACCAGGGCTTGGTTCTCCTATCTTTGGCTGTGTGGGACCTCCATGCAGATTTTCAACAAAAAAAAATGGGTTTATAGGGCTTAAACAGATCTCTTACAATCAACACTAACTGAAAATCAGCTAAAGGAGAGGGCTGAGTTAATAGAGAAACCCTCCTTCAGGAATTGCGCAGTTTCTGCTGGAAGTCTCTGGAAATTAGTCATTAAACCCATATTATAGTATGGCAACAAGAAATCAGATCCATAATGAAGTTCCCTTGTAGCAGCATTAAGTTTATATGAAGCAAGAGCAAGAATCCTTCAGAAATTATAGCAGTAACACATGGAAAAGCTGCAGAAAGACTTGACAGCGTCCTATATGATGAGCTTCAGCTGCTGTAGGTTAAAAATCAGATCTACAACTGATAAATTTCTGAAACATCAGATCCATACCAGATCTGGAAACTACTCAGCTTTCTTAACATGATCCCCTTGGGGTTTTATCAAAACAATGCATAATAAAGAGTAGATCTAGCATTTTGTACAATAGACTGCAGAAAACTTCAGGGATTTCTGAAGATTAATTTCATTACATTATAGATCAGATCTAAATAAGATTATATCATTAAGCTACTTTACAAATCTTCAAGATGAGATGCAAGCCTTAATCACCTGAGATCTAGTACAATGAGAAATCCAAATAGTAGTGAAACCAGTACATGAAAATAACGCAGTTCATGGAAGAGACTACGCAGTAGCTTGAATGAAATAGTACAACAGATAAAATTATAGATCTGAAATCAAAATGAGAGTAAGATCCTCTTCTGGGTGGTCACAAGACACCCTCCCTGAGAGAGATCCCCTCTAAACAACTAGATCTTGCAGATCTAGTTCACCCACTTGCTGCAACTCACAAACAGCTGCAAAACCCTCAACAGGACCAGCGCTGCTATAGATATGTAGCTTGGCCTCAATGCCAGATAGTGGAGATATGCATCACAATCTCCTCCAAAGAGCTACTCCATGGAAGGAGAGAGGATTCTTAAACAGGAAATCCTCTTCCCTTAGGCTAAACAGCCAAGAGACTAGAGTTGTTGTAGCAACTTCTAAAATTCTTCAACAACCTTTGCTTGCTGCCTCTCCTTCTTTTTATAACATGAGGGCTTGCCAAAACCCTAAACCACCTTCTTCAACTTATCCTCTTTCACACAAGAGATCCTCTTCTAGAAGTACGTTGTGCTTGATGGATAAGCTTCCCTCCAATCTGCGTTGTAGGTGGGGCCAAGATTAACCCATTCAAATGAATTTCCCCTTTTCACACTTAAGGGTGTTAATATAATGGCCCAGATTTGTCCCTTTTCACATTGGGCATGTATTTATTCTCAACTTAGGAGTTTAATAAACCTCCTTCACATACTTTTATTCATGAATAAAGCAAAATGAAAATAAAATGCAATATTCCCATGAGCTACAAAAATTGGGAATATTACATTGTGGCCCCCTGTGGAAAGAAAACAACAAGTGGGAGAATGTTGGGTATGTGTTATATTCTTTGGATGATTAGCCCCACCTTGCACCACGTGTAGTAGGGGGGTCACAGGGGGGGCGACAACCCCCCTATCGGGGTCTGGGCAGCACCCCAGAATTTTTTTTTTGGTGTGCAGACCCACCCATGGTTTTGTGCATCATTTTTCACATGGTTTTTGGGGGACGATGGTTTTCGACCCCTGGTATTTTGTAGATCCGGTCAAGGGAACTACAGTTATGTTCTAATCCAAGGTTAATGGATTGGGTTTTATGTATGCTTCGGCATGTATATATATGTGTTGTAACACTGAAAGGAATATAATGAAAAATCAAGCTATTCATCCCGATTTGGGATCTAGGTGAAAATCTCTGTGTATATCTATTTTATGTTTTATGCTCTCGCTATTGTTTATTTTTTGTTTTTAATATTTTTTTGTAGATAATTTTTGTATAGGTTTAAAACCTACAATTCAATGTCTACTACTTCCATACCAGCGTTGTTGATTTGGTCAAAGTTGACCCAATCCACATGCTTCTTCCCTTGTTCACACATAGGAGAGCTTTATCCAGCTCTTTTGATGCCCTCCATTCACATTTGGAGTGGTTTTCTTCCTACTAAGGAGATTTATGGGTCTCCCTACCCTCTTATTCTTCTAACTAAGAAGAAAAATTAGATTTTAATATTCCAATTAGCTGCATGCTAATTTAGGAATATTACAAGGAGGAATAAAATGAACAAGAAACTTCAAAAGAAGAGGATATACACCAGTAACCAACCCTAAAATAATAATAAATGATTCTGACCATATCATGTAATGCATTGGCAGGAATTACCACTCCTCAAACTCTCAAGATAGAAGAACATATCAAGAAGAAAAAGGTAATAGTGTTGATTGATTCGGGTAGTACCCATAATTTTATTCATTGTAAGATAGCCAAGGAATTGAAATGTTTCCTATATCCAACGCCAGAATTTCAAGTGATGGTTGCAAATGGAGGAACTATAAATTGCTCTAGAAAATACCATAATATCAAGCTAACCATGGGGGAATATGTATTGAAAATTCCAATGCTTTCCATTCCAATGGGAGGTGCTGATGTTGTACTAGGAGTACAATGGTTACAATATTTGGGGACGGTAGCTTTTAATTTTCAAGAAATTTTCTTGAAATTTTTTTCAGAAGGAAAGGAAGTTGAATTACGGGGTATTGTAGGAAAGCCGAGAAAGATAATAAGCTCTAATGTCAAGACAAATCTTCTGAAGAAAGAACAACGAGGTGTAATTGCACAATTATGCTCACTAGAAGTTCCAACATCAAAATAATCTATTTCTCCATATCTCCAAAATGTCTTGGACAATCATTCCAAGGTGTTTGAAACTCCCAAAGGACTCCCACCTATTCATGATCATGATCATGCTATTCATTTGATTCCAGGAAGTGTTCCTCCAAACATCAAGCCTTATATATATCCTTATGTCCAAAAGAGTGAAATTGAACGTATGATTGCAGAAATGTTAGAGGGTGGTATAATTCAACCTATTCAAAGTTCTTTCTCTACTCCAATAGTATTGGTGCACAAGAAGGATGGATCATGGCGCATGTGTCTAGATTATAGGGAGCTCAATAAGCTCACTATTAAAGATAAATTTCCCATTCTTGTGATTGATGAATTATTGGATGAATTACATGGGGCAATTTATTTTATCAAGTTAGATCTTCATTCAGGATATCATCAAATTAGAATGAATACTGAAGATATTGTGAAAGCAGCATTTTGAACTCATGAGGGTCATTATGAATTTTTGGTCATGACTTTTGGCCTTACCAATTCACCTTCTACATTTCAAGGGTTGATGAATTCCATTTTCAAACCTTTCCTTAGAAAATTTGTGCTAGTATTTTTGATGATATACTAATCTACAGCAAGTCTTGGAAGGACCATTTTCAACATGTTGACAGGGTGCTCAAACTATTGGAGAAGAAACAATTATGTGCAAAAACATCCAAATGTTTCTTTGAAGTACAAGAGGTGGAATATCTAGGTCATATTGTATCTCACGAGGGTGTTAAGGTAGACCCCAACAAAATTAAATCTATTAAGGAATGGAAAGTCCCCACAACCATAAAGCAGTTGTGAGGATTTCTTAGGTTAACAGGGTATTATCACAATTTTGTTAAGAATTATGGGAGAATAGCAGCACCTCTAACAAAATTATTGAAGAAAGATGCATTTTCATGTACTCCTGAAGCAACTAATGCCTTTGAACATCTTAAAGAGGAAATGTGCCTAACACCGGTCTTAGCTACGCCAGACTTCACAAAAACCTTTATTGTGGAATGTGATGCCTCAGGAAATGGAATTGGTGTTGTTTTAATGCAAGAAGGAAGACCCATTTCTTTTGAAAGTCGTCCAATCAAAGGAAAGTATTTACAAAAAGTTATTTATGAGAAGGAAATGTTAGCAATACTACATGCACTAAATAAATAGCGACCTTACCTAATGGGAAGACACTTCAAGGTAAAAACTGATCATGAAATTATTAAACACTTTTTGGAACAAAGACTATCTTCAAAAGAGCAGAAAAAATGGGTCACAAAGATGTTGGGTTATGACTTTGAAATCATCTACAAAAAAGGGAAGCTAAATGTTGTTGCAGATGTACTCTCAAGAAATAATGAAGAGGTGGAAGCATTGCTTTGTGCCATTTCTATTATCCAACCAGATTTGATAACCGAAGCCAGGGATGAATGGAAGAAGGATGAAGAAGTGTGGACATTCATTCAAAAGTTGCAGCAAGACCCTAGTACATCTAATATATTTATTTGGAAAAATGATTCCTTATGGTACAAAGTTCGTTTATATCTTTGTAGGAATTCCCAACTAAAACAAGAGATTATTTTGGAATTGAACACTTATCCTTTAGGAGGACACTTAGGATTTTTAAAAACTTACCAAAGGGTGAAGAAAGAATTTTTTTGGGATGGCCTTAAATCTGATATTCAAAAGTTTGCGGTGGAATGTTTGGTTTGCCAGCAAAATAAATTTGAGACAATTAAGACCTTAGGTCTTCTATAGCCTATATCCATTCCAAGTCAACATTGGGAGGAGATTTCAATGGATTTTATCACAGTTTTACCTAAGTCTGAAGGAAAGAGTGTCATCATGGTGGTAGTTGATAAACTTACCAAGTATGCACACTTGTGTGCGTTATCTCATCCATTTAAAGGAAGTACAGTTGCTACTACATTTATGGAAATAATTCAAAACCTACATGGAAACCCAAAGATTATTGTAAGCGACAGAGATCCCATTTTTACTGAAATTTTTTGGACGGAATTATTTTCTTGTTTGGGCACTCAACTAGCTCATAGCTCATCTTATCATCCTAATCCGATGGTCAAACTGATATAGTGAATAAATGTGTTGAATGTTGGGTGTGGAGCCTGATTATATTCTTTATTTAGATGTATCACAACGTTGGAACCCTATTCTTAACGAGGCAACAACGTAGCCCATCATTAAACGCTACCTAGGGGGTCCAGGGAGGCCCCTGAAGCTAAAAACATATGTAAAATTTCCTTGTAAAATATTGTAATTTCTAGTCAATCTAGGTCGTTCATTAGGTGGATGATCTAACGGTAGAATTTATGTTTAATTTAGGGTTCTTTTCCCTAGAAGGCAACCCCTCGTTTTTTATGAGGGTATTGTATTGCGGTTGTGTATTGTATTTTTATTCTCAGAGCGAGAAACAAAAGAGAGACTGTGATAGAGAACATAGGATATTATAGTGAATCTGTTGTAGGTTGTGTCTCTTCATTTTGTTGGATAATTAAAGGAAGAACTGGTTGTTTGAGGTGGACATATTCCAAATTGGGTGAACCACGTGTATCTGTGTCTCTCTGGTTTTATATGTTTTCTGTGTTTGTTTTTCCGCATATAGTTTATGTGTTCCATTACTCTATAATATATAATTTTCTAAAAACTGGTATCAAAGGCGAAGGTCTATTTGGCTGATAAACTCACAGGAAAGAAGGGTTCCTGGTTCGAGTGGGAGCAATGGTGGAAGATGGTAAGCTTAGGTTCGAGAAATTTAACGGCCAAAACTACACACGGTGGAATATGCAGATGGAATATTATTTGTATCAGAAAGATTTGTACCTACCCTTGAGCGGAAACACAAAGAATTTGGCGAGTATGACAGATGAAAAATGGGAGATTCTCGATAGAAAGGCACTTGGAATAGTACGATTGTGGCTCGCGGCATCGGTAAAATTCAATATTTAGAAGGAAACAACAACAAAGGGTTTGATTAAGGCATTGGTGAAACTATATGAAAAACCCTCGGCCTCAAATAAGGTATTTATTATGAAACGTTTATTTAATATGAATATGTCGGAAGGTGGATCTGTTGCAGACCATTTAAATTATTTTAATACGGTTACTAGTTAGTTAAGTTCTGTAGGGGTAAACTTTTATGAAGAAGTTAGGGTTCTTTTATTTATGTGCTCATTGCCAGAAAGTTGGAATGGTTTAGTTATGGCCATTAGTAACTCTGTCTCTGGATCTAGTACTTTAAAGTTTGATGATGTTGTCGGTGCTATCCTTAGCGAGGAAATGTGATAGAAAAGCTCCAATGAGACATCGGGTAATTCTTTGAGTGTAGAGACTAGGGGAAGAAAAATGGAAATAGGAAAGAGTTCAAGATATTGCAGTAAATCAAGAAAATACATATCCAAGTCCAGATCGGGGAAAGTCTGCTGGAAATGCGAAAAGAAAGGACATTTGAAGAAATATTGTAGATCTTGGAAGGGAAAAGAAGGAGACGCACAATAAGAAGACAATCACGAAGAAAATGTGATAGGTGATGTGTTACAAGATGCTTTGATTCTTTCTTTAGAAAATGTTACTGATTCTTGGGTGGTAGATTCAGGGGCCTCATTCCATGCCACACCCGATAAGAAATATCTTCATGATTATGTTCAAGGAGATTTTGGAGAGGTTTGTCTTGGTGATGATAAGCCCTGTAAAATCGTTGGAATGGGTAAAGTTCTTGTAAAATAGCATAGTGAAAACTAATGGTTATTAAAGGAGTTAAGGCATGATCCAGATCTAAAGAAAAATATGATTTGAATAGGTCAGTTAGGCGGTGAAGGTTGTGTGACAACTTTTACAAATAAAACTTGGAAGGTCACCAGAGGAGCCTTGGTAATAGAAAAAGAAGAAAAAGTTGGTACATTGTATTTATGCAATGGTATTCCTAACTTTGTTAATGCTTTAACTTCCAATGGAGTAGATGCAGCATTATGGCATCATAGGCTTGGAAACATGAGTGAGAAGGGGATGAATATTATTCACTCAATAAATTTGTTGTCGGGTTTGAAGAATATTGATTTGGATTTCTGTGAGAATTGTATTTATAGAAAACAGAAGAGAGTCAGATTTCTCAGAGTTGGAAAAGAAAAGAAGAACGAAAAATTAGAGCTTGTGCATACAGATGTATGGAGACCTGCTCAAGTATCATCTCTCGGTGGCTCTCGTTATTATGCTACTTTTATTGATGATGCAACTAGAAAAACTTGGATTTATTGTATTCATAATAAATCTGATGTATTTGATACTTTTAAAAAATGGAAAGCTTTGGTTGAGATTGAGACAGGAAAGAAGTTGAATTTTCTGAGATGAGACAATGGAGGTGAATATTGTAGCAAAGAGTTTTATAGGTATTGTTCAGAGCATGGAATTCACAGAGAGAAGATAGTTCCAAGAACTCCACAAGAAAATGGTGTGTCAGAAAGGATGAACAAAACAATCATGGGGCATGCAAGGTGCATGAGATTGCATGCAAGATTGCCTTTACAATTTTGGGTAGATACTATAGATACTATTGTTTATCTAATAAATAGAGGGCTTTCAAGTTCCTTGGATGGTGGTATTCTAGAGGAGGCATGGACAGGTAAAAAGGTAAACTACTCTTTTTTAAAGCCTTTTGGTTATGAGGCCTTTGTCCATATTAATAAATAAAATAGAACAAAGCTTGAGGAAAAATCAAATAAATGTAAATTTATTGGATATGGTGTTAATGATTTTGGTTATTGCTTATATGATTATCAAAATCACAAAATCATTAGGAGCAGAGATGTAATATTCAAAAAAGGGTCCTGTATAAGAATCAGTTGCATGAAAAGAAACACGAAAAACAAAACAAATAATACACAGTTCTTGATGAGATCATAGAAAAGGTAAAGGTGTCTGAAAATAATAATAATCAACAACCACCACAACATCAACAGGCATATTAAACACCTGAAAGTGGTGTCAGAAGATCTATGAGGATAAGAAAACCCCCTGAACGATACTCTCCTTCATTTTATTATTTATTGTTGACTGATTCTGGTGAACCTGAATGTTATGAAGAAGCAATGCATATTGAAACCAAGAAGAAGTGGAAGCTATCCATGAAAGAAGAGATGGATTCCTTAATACATGACCAGACTTGGGACTTAGTCAGGTTGCCTGCAGGTAAAACAACATTGTAGAATAAATGGGTTTACAGGTTGGAGGAAGAATATGGAGGCAAACATAGGTACTATTGGAACAGGGTCTCCTAAAGCTATGAATTTTGTCCATTTTTGTATACTTTTTATATTATTTAGTCTAACGTAGGGGTTTTGGGGTGGGTCAAAGCCCAAAATGCATTATAATGGGTCAAGAGAAGACCAAGAGTCCACAAACCACGGTTTGCGGACCATTGGATGTGTAGGCTAAATCGATATAAATAGATGAACCTTTTTGAGTCTTAAGGTAGGAAATAATTGAGATTGGTGATAAGCACTAATTTTTAGATCTGTTGTCGGGTTGTTGGGTAAGGACTCCTGCTGGCTGTGTGCGGGGAGATCCTCAGTCCTGTTGTGTGCAAACCCTGTTGGCTGTGTGCGCAGGTGGTATTTTTGGATTGTAAGTGGATTTTGGTATTAATATATATGCGAAGTACTGTTGGATATCTGATGCTATCTGGATCTATATGGTTATGATTGATGCGAACCTCGGTTATATGATTAAGTTGTGAAAGTATCTGTTTAATTGTTGCGAACTGTGAAAGTATCTATGTTTCTGGTATATGTATCTATGATCTGTTAATTACTACACTTATAAGTGCTGTGTGCTGATAATTGGTATTGCACACGTGGATGTGGAGGTATTTATTAGATCTGTGCATAGGAATAGCTCTATTATACTATGGATAATATTATCAATAAGCTTGTGAATAGATCTGTTTAGTGCAAACTAGATAAGCTAAAAACGCAGATCTGCTTGACTTACCTGCTCTCTCTCAGGGTGCGGAAACCTGGTTCCAACACCCTCTCATACTGCTTTAGGTGAGACTTTGGCTTGCACAAGTAGGTCACTGCCGAAAGTGCAAGTAGTATAGGGGTTTTTTGGCAAACCTTAACCTTCTAACCTGGGTCAGGACCCCTCAAGCCAACAATGGTTCCGTTGCCAGGACCGGGATCATTTTGAGAGAGAGATCAGGTAATGCCAAGAACACATTGGAGACATGAGAAGAAAGGGATCGACGAGTGGTTCAAAAAGAAAATTCAGGAATTCGCAGTGAGGGAGAATCACAGTGCAAAGCTAACCACAGAGAAGTGGAAGAATAAGTACATTTTCACATAGATCTATGAAATTTTCTTGGTGACATTTGTGACCAAGCTTCAAGAGTGGCTCGTAAGGCTCGTAGATTTCCGTAAGTGTTGGAAGGACGAATGGGTCACACAGTGGACCCCAAAGCTGATTCAACATTTAGAAAAGACTAATAACACCATCACTCGCATGGTAGATCACTGGGTGGACAGTGTGATAGGAGGATTTGTGACAGAATTTGCAATTGATCAATTTGTTTCCTACTCCCAGGTGGAACGAAGGTTCTTCAAGGGTTTCCAAGGTAAGTTTCTGAAAACTCTGCCATTACTGATTAAGATATTATTGTGTGAAAGAAGCATTTTGTGCAGCCATACAGAGTGAATGAGCTCCGATCAAAGTGAGGGTACAACACGCAGTTGTAAGTACTACAGAACTAGCCAAGAAGGAGATAGAATTTTCTATAGTCTAGTGAGGGATTCGGCTACGCAAGAACCTCCAACGACACCACCGTTGAGCCAGCATAGGGGTAAGAACTCACCCGTACCTCCTCCCCCACCAGAAGATGATATGGCCTCGCACATTAAGCTACCTACTTTCAAAGGCGTAGGGTATGAATACATGGACCGGTTCTAGTTTGTTGCACGATCAGTATGGACTATGCAGAACGTGGCCAACGATGTTGTGAAGAGGGCACAGCTATCCCTTACCTTTGAATGAAGAGCCTTGGATTGGTATATGGGATACATAGCTCAGCATGCGAATGCAACCATTGAAGAGATTAAGAATGCCTTGAAACAACAGTTCAAGAAGCCTAAGTCCTACTTTTAGATAGTGAACGATCTGAAAGATTTCAAGCAGGGACCGTCCAAGTCTGTATGGGAATCTAACCAATGGTTAAAGAAGGTAATTAGAGAATGAGGATTCCTGTATGATGACATGCAGCACACGGAATGGTTCATTACTATGTTACTGCCCCACCTGCGCATACCAATGGGTCATCAAGCCATTGAATCGCAGGAAAAGGCCTTAGAGATTGTGATGAAGCTGGAAGTTGCGCCAAGAGATGATACACAGTTAGGGGTAAAACAAATACAAGGACATTTAGAGGCAATATATATGGAGATCTAGAATCTTTGGAAGGAACGAGGAACAGAGGCTAGCCTTGACAGGTGGTGCATACGATGCAGAGTGATTGGCCACACCAAGGATAACTGTCCGCTACTAGCAGACTACATGTAGGCTGGGGGACCCAACCTGTTGCGACCTGGGGAAGCTACAGGGCCAAATGGGTCGGTGTTGTGGTGTGATGATTGTCGAGTGGCTGGGCTGCATGATACCAACCACTGCCCTCACCTTGCCGCATATGTCCCAGAAGTGAAGCAATAATGGTGCAGGTTTTGTAGATTTGTAAGACATGATGAGAAGAACTACCCGACCTATGATCTGATGATAAACAGAGGAAACATATATAGGATACAATCAGACCCTTCTTCACCAATATCCCCCTCCGGTTTGGGTGGCTCCCCAGCTAGGGGTAGGGGAGGGGGCCGAGGTGGAAGCACAGGTAGGGGAAGAGGACAACTGATTTGCTATAACTATGGAGAAATAGGGCACTTTGCAAGGGACTACATGAACCCTGCGAGACAATCCTACAGATATTGCAGACAGTTGGATCATGTGATCGAAGATTTATCAATTCTGATAGCCAAGATGCAGGAGAAGTAGCAGAAACCTACGCAGAATGTACAGAGGGTCAAGGAAGAACCTCGAGATGAAGGACCAAGTGTTAATGTTATAACGCACAACGGCATGGCCACTGGAGGTGTTGCGGAGAAAGCTGAGGCAAAGCCCCTGATCCGTAGAGCAGTTATTAAACAAGAAGGTTTGGACTTACAAAAGGAAAAGGAAACCTTTAATGCAACTCACCAAGACTTTGCTAAGGCCGTGGCATCTACTCCTTAAGCCCCTGCGAACCTCAAAGCAGATGATGAGGTCAAACCATTCCTGCAGGCATGTATGAAGTTATTGTGCAACCAAAGGGTCATAGAAAACCTCCAAGCTTTGATAAACAATTGTGCCGAAAGAACAACCCCAACCATGGAAATTAAGGATGTGCACAAGATATATAAGCATAAGAGATGCACTGGTAGGGAGATGTGGTTAACCGCGTAGATTAGTGATTATGAGATGGATTAGGTTATTCTAGACCTAGGCTCGGATGCGAACGTACTACCTAAGCAAACTTGGTAGTGAATGGGAGAACCTAAGTTGGAATGCTCCACTATCCAGTTTTGCATGGCTAATCAGCAGAAGATCATACATTTGGGGAGATTATCAAAGATTGTGGTAGATATCATAGGGGTTAAGGTTCGAGCTGACTTTTAGGTCATTCAGATTGTAGAAGATGTGGACCCCTATCCTGCACTCCTAGGATTGGACTAGGCCATAGATATGGGCGGTATTATCAATTTGAAGAAGAGAAGCATGGTGTTTGAAAGTGAAGGCACATAGGTGATAGTACCATTAGACCCCGCAGAAGGAGAAAGGTATACTGAACCAGTACGGGAGGAAGAGGAGGTGGATCAAATTTATAAGTTAACTGCGAGGGACGAAGACTGGATCAATCCTATGGCCGATGGTGTGCTTTGCTGGGAAAAGGATAACGAATACTTTTCCGACTCTGACGAACAAATGGAAAATTGGCAAAGCCAATTACATGATGTCTCTGCGCTATGATGCCCACAAATCACAAGTGACTTCCGATGCATATCCTCATAGGTAAGAGAACTGTCCTACTTTGATGGTTCTGGTAGCATAAAGGATTTTTTGCGAAAATTTGAAGCTAAGGTTCTAAGGGAATGAAGGCTATGGGCCCTTAATCTAGTTATGCGTGCAACACCTACAAGATGATGGGACACGCATAAGGGGGCATTCCAGGATTGGGAGGAATGTCAGGATATGATGAGCCTACGATTTGAGCCTCTGGCCGACGTGCACGTCAAGATATTTCTTGGCCTAGGGGATTCGCGCAAAAAAAATTTCGCTTGGATGGAAAAATAGTGGGATCGCACTACAGAAGAGTGGGTTCACTTGTTTATTCATGCCTTGGGACCAATTCCCACTGCATGGTACTTAGATGCGGAGCTACATCAATGCACCCGCGACTAGGAAACCTTAAGGGACGAATTTTTGGGGACATTCAGGTTAACAGGAGGATCAGAGACGCTTGAAGAAGCTCTGTAGGATATATATACCTTTTTATTTGGTGAATCCAGCCCCTACACTGCATTGGAGATGCCAACTTGGGAAACACAGATGTAGGATATCGTCAACTGCTACAATATCACCATAGAAGAATGTGATGAAGATCCGCGCAATGTTTCGATCCCAGAATTAGAGGGGGAGCATGCAGTTGCAGGACATTTGTTACACACTATGGATGTTACGAAGCCTCTAAAGCTGCGAGTGGTTAACATTGGCATAGAAGAGCAACCCAAGTTGGCTAAAATTGGGTATTAATGGGATGATGCGACAGTAGGCAAGGTTGTGGAATTACTCATGGAATATCAAGACTTATTTCCGACAAAGTTTTTGAAGCTTAAGGGGATCACGGGGGACTTAGGGGTTATGTGCATCACACTAAAACCCGATGTATGCCTTGTGAAGCAGCACCCTTATCGGTTGAACCCTAAGTATAAGCAGAAGGTTAGGGAGGAAATCGATAAAATGCTCGTCGCCAGCATCATTGAACTGGTCGAACAGTCGGACTGGGTGAGTCCCATGGTGGTTAAGGAAAAGAAGACGAAGGGGGGAATCCAAATCTGTGTGGACTTGCGCAAGTTGAATGATGCCTGTGTACATGATCCTTTTTCAGCACCATTCTCTGATGAGATCCTAGATAGCGTATGAGGCCAATAAGCGTACTCATTCAATAATGGGTTCTCAGGGTACCATCAGATCAGAATCGCACCTGAAGATCGCTACTGAATGGGGATCCTTTCATTCGCTACTGAATGGGGATCCTTTCAGAGTACGGTCATGCCATTTGGACTCAAAAATTCTCCTGCCATCTTCTTGCGGGTAGTAGTCGCAGTGTTCAAAGAGTTCATCCATAAATTTCTGGAGATATACTTTGATGATTGGACTGTCTTCAGCTTAGTAAAGACGCACATTTAGAACCTGTGCATGATGTTGTATCCCTGTCGGAAGCACCATAATTCCCTGAATATCAAGAAGTGTATCTTCTGTGTACCCTTCAGAATCTTGCTCAAACATATAATTTTCCGACAAGGGTTGTTGGTTGACCCTACGAAAGTTGAAGTTATCATCAATCTGGTCATATCTACAACTGAGAAACAACTGCGTTCGATCCTCGGACATACGGGCTACTACAAAAATTTTATTCAGGGATACGCGTTGATCACAGCGCCTCTGGAAAAGTTGCTTAAGAAGGATGTTTCGTTTTTTTGGGATGACGAGTGTAAAAAGAGCTTTGAGCTACTGATAGAAAATATGGTCTATGCGCCTATCCTTATCTTTCCTGATTGGGCAAAGGTATTTCATGTTCACGTTGATGCTTCTGGAATCGCCCTAGGAGCAGTCCTTACGCAGCCTGGAGATGGAGACATTAATCACCCAGTTGCATTTGCTAGTCGAAAACTCTCTGGTGCAGAGCGCAATTATGCCACCACAGAGCGGGAGGATTGGCCATGGTCTATGCATTACAGAAGTATCAGCACTATCTGTTAGGAGGACACTTCAAAATGTTTACAAATCATTCGGCTTTGAAGTACCTGGTGAATAAGCCAGTGTTGGGGGGGGGGAATCTGCCGATGGCTTCTGCTATTCCAGGAATACGACTTTGAAATCATTGTCAAACTAGGGAAGTTGAATGTTGGGCCAGATCACTTGTCTTGAATTGAGACTAACAAGGAACCAACCAACCTAGAAGAATGATTACCGGATGCACAGCTATTTGCTATTAAGGTAGTTGATGTGCTCTTCGCTAACATCATTCAGTTCCTGACTACAGACATAGCACTCGCGGAGTATTCGGTGCAATAGAAGAAAGATTTGGTAACCTGCACTGCGTATTTTACCATCATCACAGGTCACCTCTATAAGATGGGAGCTGATGAAGTGCTGCGAAGGTACGTTTTGGAACATGAATGGCATTCTATCTTGACAGAATCCCACGATGGGGTAGCAGGAGGTCACTACGCAGGGAACGCAATGGCATGGAAGATCTTAAGAGCTGGATTATGGTGGCCTACCCTGATAGTGACTCTCATGACTATTGTAAGACCTGCGATACATGCCAATGCACTGGAAGACCATCCCGCAGGGATGAAATGCCCCTTCAACTGCAAATGACCCTGCAAGCATTTGACAAGTGGGCCATTAATTTTTTCAGACCTATCAACCTACCTATAAAGAAGATAGGTGTGTGTTACATTATAGCTTCTACTGATTATGTAACTAGGTGGGCCGAGGCACAAGCGGTGAAGGACTGCACTACAGATACCACTGCGCACTTCATCTTTGACCAAATTTTGACCAGATTTGGATGTCCAAAAATCCTGATGACCGATCGAGGTACGCACTTTTTCAATGCAACGATACAGGCCTTGACAGAAGAATTTCGAATTCATCATGCAAAAATCACTCTGTATCATCCTCAGGAAAACAGAGCGGTCGAAGATTTTAATAAGGTCTTGGAGCACGCATTGACCAAGGTCTGTAACGCCGATCGCAGTGATTGGGACGTGCACATTCCGTCTGTTTTATGGGCCTACCGAACCACCTATAAGAATGACAGGGAAAACACCGTTTAGGATGGTGTATTTCAAGGAGGCCGTCATGCCCATGGAATATATTGTTCCTAGCCTGCGCATCGCAGCCTTCACAAATATGGCAGAGTCTGATATCATGGAGGAGCAGTTAGCGCAGCTTGTGGCTTTGGAGGAAGATCGTTTCATTGCTAACTTCCATCAACAGGTTCAGAAGGCACGCAACAAGGCATGGCATGATCGAAATATTCGTCAAAATACCTTTGCGGAGGATGATTTAGTCCTTCTATATGATTGCCAGTTTGCGAAACACCCAGGGAAGTTCCGACAGCACTGGCTTGGGCCCTATATAGTTAAAGAAATCACGGATGGCAGAGTTGTTCGATTAGCTACCCTGCGCGGCGATATGCTACTTGGCTATATCAATGGCAGTCAGCTCAAACCGTATCAGATCAAATGACTATATGGCTGGAGTAGCTCTATGAAGAGGGATAGACCCACCATGGAAGGTAAGAGCAGTAGGTACCATGCTTCGTGCAAGGGGCAGTCGTAGGATTGGAAGCCCGAAGGAATAAACTCAGAATGTAGTAGGTGTGCTGGGAGCACAGGAGGTATGCTAAAAGTGCAGGGGTGTGCTGGGAGAGCAAGGGTGCGCTAAGCACACTAGGGGTGTGAAAACTAGCTATTGGAACAGTCAAATCAGGTGAAAATAAAAAATTACCATTGGAAGGAGCGGTCGGCTAGCATTTAATGAGGAAATTTCTGGAGATTTTTTACTGTTTACTTGATGGTAAGTTCCAAGTGAAGTTTACCCTATCGTTTATCGATCGCAAAGGCTATAAAGGGGGAAGGATAGATTAGACAAGGGTTCTGTATCGCTTGAGTAGCTTGTACTTGGCAAGTTTTTCCTTGATGGATTTGTGCTGTAATAATTTTTGTGCCTATAGTGTCCCTTTCATGTCTGAGAAACCTACTTCTTCTGACAGTAGCCACCCATGGTTGGGATTCATATTTCATGCCAGAATGACGACCACTAATCCTACTGAATCCTCAGCACCAGCGACCTCGGCAGAGCCAGATACCAAGGAAGTGGTGGAGATTAAGTCTGAGGCCGAAGAAGTTATCTCCACGCCGAGCCCAGCTAAGAAGAAGGGAAAGGAAAAAGCACAGGGCTCATGGAAACCCCCGAAACCCACGAAATGGGTTGGAGGGAAGCCCCATACTTCCTCGTGAAATGTAAAATCTCCGCGGGTGACGCCCCAGGTGCGGGTTTCTCGAGAAGAGGCTCAGACCGAAGACCCAATCAATTGGTTACCTCCTTTTGTCCGATCTCACAGGCCCTCGATGCACATGCCGAATAACCTCAACGGCCTGATCACCTACCTGCAGATGCCGCTGACCCCGGGAGAGGTCCCCATTATTGGTGAACCTTTTGGAAGGCTCCATGAGATCAAATTTGATGATCGTGACTTGGCCAATTTGGAGGCCTTCCCTGAGTTGGCGCCCGAGTTGTATCTTGAACGAATTCAAGAGGATGATGGGATCAAAATTGTCCCCGTAAGTTGGGTACGCAGAGTGGCAGGATCCGGGCTCCTCAACCTGCTCAAGAGGCCGCATTTCGGCCACTACAATGTCACGAACCGCCTGGTGCGTCAGTTACTTGCCCTGGTCCATGATGGGTGTTTATGGATCAAGGTTCGAAGCCCTATCAACGTTGCGCTCATCCATCAAATAATTGGTCTTCCTATGGAAGGACCGAACCCTCTGGAACACGCTGGCAAGAAGTATGAGGGGGAAACTACTGAGTATGTGTGACAAAAATATCATGTGGAGCGGAATACTCGCAGCTTCATGATAAAAACCATCATTGATCCCGCTACGCAACAGGGTACCATGTTATTGGCCTGTAAGATGATGCGAAAATGTCAGGTGGCCTCCGTCCCTACATACGTAATTCGGTTAGTAGGCCAGTGCGAGAAAGGGGTCTGCTTCAATTGGTCACAATATTTGTGCAATAAGTTTTTGTCCAATGTCTGCGAATCCCAGGAGCAGGGACGACCATTTTTCTATTCCTGGTTGGTACTTCTCATCGCACTGATAGCCTGGGAAGCACTTGAGGAATCGGTCCTCCCGGAGCTCACCCCCAACATGTGCGAGGGGACCCGATATACAAACTTATGGGATTCTAAGGATCCACAATGTCTCAAGGAAAACCAAGTCTTCTAGGTCCTCTTTCAGAGTAGCTTGGCAGCGGCCATTAATTCCCAACCACGGTTGTCTCCCGCCGTATATGACAAATACAAGGGCATTGCGGCATTCCAAATCACCATGCACAATGTCCAGATTAGAGTATGCAAGGATAAATCCTGGACTTTTCTCCCTTATATAGTGGCAGATGAAGAAATTGACAATGTAATTGCGCTCTAGCCTCCTAACTGGAAGATCAGCTTAAAAACTAGTGCAAAGGGCACCGAAGGAACTAGCACACCAAAAGTAATCCTACCTGCCATCATCAAGGATACCGGAGGACCGAGAAAGAGCACCGGGAAGGACATGGGCGCAGAAGCACAAAAGGATGCACAACAGAAATATACCACTAAGAAGGACGCAAAAGCAGAGACTCAGCTAGATTCGCCGCTAGACTTGGGTACAGAAGGACTGGATGCAGGAGGACCTGCCTCCCCCCGAGGCACGAAGCAAACAAGCGAGCCTTTCAAAGGGCCCCAAAAGAAGCAGCACTCGCAGTGGACGCAACGAGATGAAATATTCACACTAACCGAAGGGGACCTCAAACAAATTGTTGATGCAGTCACTTTGGCCATAGAAGACAGATGGTTAGCCTTAGAAGAACAGCAGAGAGCTGCAATCGACACAATTCAGGTTGAGTTCTGAGCTCTCCAGCTGAAGACAGACATGTTGCAGACCAGTGTCACTCAGGTATGACCACCCTCGGCAACCAGCGGTACAACGCTAGTTACAGAAGAAAGTTGCCTTTGTTCTGTACCTGTCGTAGCCCTTGTAATCAGTCCACCCGACCTGGGAATGCAAGTCCAAGCTGGTGCAGAAGTATATCTGAACTTAGCTAGGCTTCCACATGAGGCATTTTAGGTTCTCCACACTTCCTTGTTTTAGGAAATTCACCATCGGGACCAACAAGTGCACCAACAGCTCGGTGTGGCTAAAGAGACCATCGCAGAAAAGAACACTGAAGTGTCCCTCGCCACTGCGCAGCAAACAGAGTTGGAACATTTAATTCACAGACTCTGCGCAGATGTTACAGCAGAAATCCAGGCCACGGCCACCCCCCAGGCTAAGATTGAGGGGTTGGTCACAGCATCAAAGGCCTCCAGGACGGAAGTTCAGGTGGTGAGAGCACAAATGGAGCAGTAGATCGCAGATTTACAGGCTAAGTTGCAACCCGAAACACCTCCGGAGTTCCGGGCCCAGCGAGTTGCGCTGGTTACCATGGCTACAAACGTAATCACAGGGTAGATCGATCAGGGCACCCAATTACTGGAAACATCTATGCAGTTATGGACCAAGGTCCAGCGCGATCCGATCCTGCGAGAAATAAACCAGGACCTGTGACAGAAGGAAAAATCATCCAAGAAGATAGAGGCCACATTGCGCACCTTGGTTCCTGCTCAGCACTTGGCAGGGTTGAGAACCAGCCACGCCTGTTGAAAATACTGAGAGGGGGGGTGAATCAGTATTCCTTTCAATTAGAGCATTGGTTAATCTTCAATTATTATCAGTGTTTGTACAATGATAGCAGCAAACAAGAGGAACACAAATGCACACAGTTTTTAAGGTGGAAACCCACTCCGGGACAAAAACCACCTAATGCTTTTCTAATAATTCTTTAATATTCAACTCCAATTGAAAATAAAACTCCAACTTCCTAAAATCTAGAAAAGCATTCTTCTCCAGCTCCCACTGGATGGACGCTCCAACGCCCGAGATTCTTCAGTGGTCAACTAAATGGATTCCCCAACACCCAATGAGCTACAACTCACCCTAGCACCACCCTACCACCCTATAGAATAATAAAAGAAGAATGGACTCTCGTACCAGGGAAAATGGTCCACTTTTACAATGATATAGAATGATGTAGAAGAAGAAGATATACTAGACCATAACCCCAACTTTGACACAACCACCTAATGATGATCCTAGACCTCCCAACATTGCCTCTTCAACCCTTGGCAGATAGATACTAGTACAATTTGTACAATAATGTATTTACAATCACTAAGTACAATGATACCTTTACAATGATTGTATGCAGTGATGCCCACTTGAATACTTCATATGATGAATTTCTTGCTGCTGTTATGCACCTTGGTTGCTGCTCTTGTCATGTTACCCTCTGCTGCACCTTGCTTTGCTTTGCTGCCGTAGAAAGTCTAGTCCTTTGCAACCCTTGGCAACACATGATCTAGCTTTTTCTTGCCTTCTAGGAGCTCGATATTGAATCTAGTGTATCTCTATTATTTCAGATCCTCAATATCTGATTTTCGGCCTTGTAGTAGTCCTCTGAGTCTTCTTTCCAATTCCATAGGTCTGACCCAATTTGGATTCTTCAAGAAAGAGTTATGCCCAATCTCTCACAATGCCCTAATTATGGACTGTTTCAGCAGAGTGCACTTGTACGACGTTCCACGTGTCATTGTTTCTTCATTTGGCTCTGAAATTGATAGAGAAAAAAGTACAGACTATGCACTATCTTCCACTACGGAATTCCAATCCGATACTCAGAGAGAGAGTTATGAAAATTTTACCAAGGTCACTTCTTTGAGATGAATTTTAGGAGCCTGCAAAAACCTTGACTTCCACAAATCATATCTCCAAAACTATTCCGCACCTTGATCTGAATTTTTTACTAAAACTTTCTCAGGATTTCGGCTTCGCCTCATAAAAATTTTAGCTTCTAAACCTTCATAGAAAAAAAGTTAGAGCGAAAATTCCACAATGACCTGTTTTAGATGGTCGAATCCCTTGCATAAGGAGGAAATGAAGATCAAAATTTGTATGAATGCTTAAGTTGAGAGGGGCTTCAACAAGTGAACGTGGGAGGGATTTTAGGAACATAAAAAATATTAATTATGACTTTTCAATGACCCATGTCCCAACCCCATGGGGTTTTATCCCACTAACTGGGGTTACAAACTTCAAACATGAATATCTCTCAAACCGTGAAGAATTACATGGCGTGCCATATATCAATGGAAACATCTCGACAAATAGAAACCATAAAAAATAATTATTGACCCAGAATATATTAATTTGGTAGGTCAAAATTCCCATGCAATATTGGGTTAGCCCCTGGTGCTGCTTGGGTTGACATCAATGACAACTGCTGATCAACAATCTCCCCCTTTGGCATTAATGGCAACACAAGTACTCCCCCTGCAATCATGGCACCTCTTCCTACAACATTCTCTCCCCCTTTGACATCAATGGCAAAGGGTAACTCCCCCTGAAACACAACCATCCTGTGGACCTGTACACACTTCCACTCCCACTGACACACAACCGTCCTGCAGACCTGTACACACTTCCACTCCCCCTGACACACAACCGTCTTGCAGACCTGTAATCTAATGAGAACTTGGAAGAATCCCAAGCTTTTGACAAAGATATTCAAATGCTTCACGAGGTAAAGGTTTAGTGAAGATATCATCAATTTTTTCTTTTGTACAAACATACTCAAGTTTGATATTATTTTCAGCGACTTGTTCTCTAACAAAATGATATTTGATCGGAATGTGTTTTGTTTTTGAATGCATGACCGGATTCTTGGAGATGCTGATGGCACTAGTGTTTTCACAGAATATCGGAATAGACTCACTGAATTTTACTTGAATATCTTGCAAAGTTTGTTTCATCCAAAGGACTTGAGTACAACATGATGCTGCTGCAATGTATTCTGCTTCCACTGTAGATAACGAGATTGAAGTTTGCTTTTTGCTCAACCATGATACGAGACAACCACCTAGATAGAATGCTGCTCCACTAGTACTCTTACGATCATCAACGCTTCCTGCCCAATCTGCATCTGTAAAGGCTTGAATAATGAGATTGTTACCCTTGGGATACCACAAGCCATATTCTTCTGTGCCCTTTAGATATCGAAGAATTCTTTTGACGACAATAATATGTGATTATTTTGGTGCTGCTTGGAATCTTGCTACTTGTCCAACTGCTTGCATAACATCTGGCCGAGAGGCTGTTACATATAGAAGACTACCAATCATAGATATGTACAACCTCTGATCCACATCCTTAGATGAGTTGTCTATGCTCAATTTTCAACCTGTTACCATCGGAGTAAGGACGGGTTTGCAATATTCCATTTTGAATTTCTTGAGCATTTCCTTGATGTACTTGGCTTGACATATAAATATTCCTTTCTCTTGCTGAGATATTTGAAGCCCTAAGAAGTATGTTAGCTCACCAAGTAAAGACATCTCAAACTCACTTTGCATATTTGTAGAAAATTTCTTACTTAGTCGATCATCATTGCTACCAAATATTATATCATCCACATATACCTCAATGATTGTTAAATTATCTTTATCTATTTGTACATAAAGATTGCTATCAATAGTACCTTTCTTGAACCCTTGTTGACGTAGATATCCATCAAGATGAGCATACCATGCTCTGGGAGCCTGCTTGAGACCATATAGAGCCTTCTTTAACCTGCAGACATAGTCTTCTTTTTGTGATAGTAGAAAACCTTCAGGTTGTTCGATGTAAACTTCTTCTTCTAATTCTCCATTTAGAAATGTTGACTTAACATCCATTTGGTAGAATTTATTTTTCTTGAACATGCATAGGCAAGAAACATTCGGATGGCTTCCATTCTGGCAACTGGTGCAAATGTTTCATCGAAATCAATTCCTTCCACTTGTGCATAGCCTTTGCAAACCAATATTTCTTTGTTTTTGGTAACCTGCCCATCTTCATTCAATTTGTTCCTGAACACCCATTTAGTCCCAATGAAATTTTTATCTTTTTGTCGTGGAACTAATTCCCAGGTCTTATTCTTCTCAATTCGGTCCAATTATTCATTCATAGTTGCTACCCAATGTTCATTTTGGTTGGCTTCCTCAAAACTACTAGGCTCAAAGGTTGCTAGAAAAGAAACGTGAGCTTGTTGTGATGAACGAAGCTGTCGACCTTCATTTATGTCACCAATGATTTGATTTGATGGATGGTTCTTTTGAATCCACTCTTTTGTTCTCCTTGGAGGAGCTTCTTGTTGTTGTTCTAGTATATCTTGATGATCATTGTTTACTTCTTCCTCGTTGATAGTTTCTTCTTGTTCTACAATTTTATCTGTGTCTTTTTCAGCCTCTATCTCAAGTTTCAAAG
The DNA here is from genome assembly GCA_034641835.2 of Pinus albicaulis. Taxonomy (NCBI): domain Eukaryota; kingdom Viridiplantae; phylum Streptophyta; class Pinopsida; order Pinales; family Pinaceae; genus Pinus; species Pinus albicaulis. Next base: position 279,127,533 of record CM076571.1, read on the forward strand.
ATTCTAGATCCTCATCATTATTCGCTAGAACACCATCTTCGTCAAATGTAACATTTATGCTCTCCACTATCTATTTTCGTCTTAGATTATAGCATTTATAGGCCTTTATTTTGCGTGAGTAACCAGCAAAGATACCTTCATCAACACGTGATTCAAACTTACCCAAATTTTGATCTTCTCTTTTGATATAACATTTTCTTCCGAAGATTCTGAAATATTTTACATTAGCTGGTTTTCCTTTCCATAATTCATATGGAGTATTGTTGCAATTATTTCTAAGAAGACTTCGATTGATAATGAAGATTGTCGTATCAATTGCTTGAACCCGGAAATTTTCATCCAATTTTGAGTCCTTCAACATTGTTCTACCCATTTCCTGTACAGTTCTCTTCTTTCTTTCAGCAAATCCATTTTTCTTAGGTGTTCATGCTGTTGAAAATTTCCTTTTTATTCCATTTTCGTCACAGTATTGCTAAAATAATTTGGAAGTGAATTCTCCACCATTATCTGATCTTAAACACTTTATTTTCAAATTAGTTTCATTTTCAACCAACTCCTTGTAGATCTTAAAGCACTCAAATGCTTCAGATTTTTTCTTTAGGAAACTGACGGCTGTCATCCTGGTATAGTCATCTATCATTAACATGAAATATAATTCTCCGTCTAAACCTTTTGTTCTCACAGGATCACATAGATCAATATGTATCAATTCCAATGGATGTGATGAAAAGTGTTCTTTTGTTTTAAATTGTACTTTTGTCTGCTTGCCATGCCAACATGCCTCACATAGTGTGTTGGAAGGTTTTGAGATTTTCGGCATTTCTCGTACTTCTTCCTTTTTTCTTATCCTAACAAGATTGTCAAAGTTTATGTGGCCCATTCGTTTGTGCCATAACCAACTTTCATCTTCTTTATCTAGTAGACATGCTTTAGTTGCTTCATCCAGAACATATATGTCGTTTGGAGCTCGACTTGCTGTAGCCACAATTTTACCATACCTGCCTTTCCTGATTTCACATTTTGTGGAGTTGAATAGCATTGTGTATCCTTGATCACACATTTGTCCAACACTGAGCAGATTGTGATTCATGTTTTCGACCAATAGAACATTCTTGGCTATAACATCTTTGCTTCCGAGAGTGACGGTACCTGATCCTATAACATTTGAAGATCCATCATTTCCAAAGGATATGGTTCCATCCTTCTTCTCTTTCAGAGATACAAATTTATTTCTATCTCTAGTCATATGCGTTGAGCAACTGCTGTCAACATACCACACATCTTTATTTTTTTGAGCCTTGAGAGCGAGAGCACAATTATCAGTCTTCTTCTTCTTCCATGTTCGTTCATTCTGTGGCTTCGAAGATTCTTCTGGAGGATTTTCAAGTCTGCAGTCTCTAGCTATGTGTCCAAAGTTCTGACATTTGTAACATTCCATATTATTTCTTAAATGTTCAAATCTATTGATGTTTTTTTGAGCCCTGGGAGGTTCATATTTGAAGAATCTCTTGGAATTGTATTGGTTCATAGGGTACGTGCGACATTCTATAGCTTTATGACCAAATTTTCCACATGAATAACAATAGCCATGAAAAATATGTTGGTACCTGGATGAAAATCTTCGTCGAGGAATCGTCTTCCAAGGATGTGCTTGCGAATCTTGTCCAATGAAGTCTTCATGTATGTCAAATCTCATAGGTTCATTGTATTTTGTTTTAGAAGGTCCTGCTTCTTCTTCTTTGTAACCGAGGCCAGTTCTGTCGTTGTAAGATCGTTGATTGTTGATGAGTTTTTCCAATGCCCTTGAGTTGTTGGCATACTTTTGGACAGTTTTTCCCTTCTTCACTTCCTTACACAGTGAGACTACTTCGGCTTCTAATGCTTCCCTTTCTTGGTTGCTTTCTTCCAACTTCTTTTGAAGTGACTCTTCAATACATTTGTGTTCTTCAACCTCAATTTTGAGACCTTGAACTTGTTCTTCAAGAGTATTGGAACAGATCTTCTCAGCATTGAGCTCTTTTATAAGCTTGATTGCCTCCTCATAAAATTCTTCTATTATCAACCCTTCTTCTTCATTGTTTGATACTTCTTGTTTATTGTGCTTGGCCATAAACAATACTTTCTCATTGGCTTCTTCTTTGCTGTCACTTTCTTCATCGAATGATGAGATATCTTCTTTAGAGAGAAAGTTCCTTTTGGATCCTTTCTTTTTGCCTTGCTTGTTGAATTTCTTAAAGCCTTTCTTTCCTTTTGAGTTTCCATCACTTTTGTTCGGACATTTTGCTACGAAATTCCCAACCTCACCATAACTGAAACATATCAATGGAATTTTACCTTCGAATTTTCCTTTACCAGGTTTTAGTTTTCTTGTAAAGTAAGCATATTCTTCATCTGAAAGACCTTCTCCATCATCTCCCTTTTCTTCACACTTGCAGGTGCATGTCATTTCAATTGAAGGTTGTTTGTCCTTATTGGTTTGCTTAGATGAAACGAACACAGTTTCTAGATTTGAAGTACCCTTTTCTTCATCAAGTCTCATTTCATATGCTATGAGAACTCCATGTAATTCTTCCTTGCTAAGTTTGTCCAGATTTGCACTGTATTCTAAGACCGATACCTTTGGGTTGTGTTGTACATATTCCCTCCTCCATTTAAATTTGGACCACCAGTTCCTTTTAAATCTGTTTCAAATATATTTCGTGATCAAAACCCCCCCATGTCGTGCTCATCGCCACCTTTTCTGCTCCGAAATACATTGTCCAAATGTTAAAAACCCGCTATTCAAGTTATATTGGACCAAAGCCCCAGGGCCTTAGCCCCTTCCCTGCCATCATCACATGACCTGAGCCCGAAAACCATGAGCCAAAGGGAATAGAGCTAATTGTTTATGTTATCGAGGGTGACGGCAACCGTCCGATCAAACTAAATCAACGGAGCAGTGATCATTACATGTGGAGGGTCCCGCGCGCAGGAAACCGGCGGTATAGTCCCGCACCGCTTTCACCGGGCCGGCTGTTTTGGACCCAAGGTCAGCGATTCCATAAGAAACGAGCCACGTGTCTTTGGTACGGGCCCTAAAACCATTTTTCCCCGCGCATTAAAGATCGATCCAAGGCCGGGCAGCGGAACCCATCCGCGCCGTCGGATCTGGCGATGTCAATCTGACGGCGGATATGTACCAGAACTGCTCGCTCGTTAACGTGTATCCGCCATGTTCTGTGGCCCACCGTCGTACCAATCTCGTCGTTTCCCAACCATTGATATGTGATTTCCATCCAACGGTCAGCAACCAGTCTCCCCGTCCATTGACTCTACCTCCATGTCGTCCTTCCACCTGTTCCCTCCGTACGTCCACGTGTCTTACTCCCGCACGTCCCAAATAATTCTCCCCATCATATATAGGTGTGTGCATATGTTCTCGCTCATGCCCTTCATTTTTATTTTGCCCTCACGTCCAAACTGTTTTACGTAAGAAAGTCGCGCTCCGCCTGTTAAATCCATACCTCCATTGCTTTTCTTCCACCACCCTGCGTGCTTTAGTCCCCTGTTCATGTCCACGATGTCGTCTTCATCTCCACCTCCACACCCCACACCTCTGAGTCTGGTTTTTCTAATATGTTTATGAGTTTTGCAGGTTTCAAGATAACAGGAAAGCGTTTTAATTCGCTGCCATTGTTGCAAAGGTTTAAAGCCCATAAAAGGACACATTCTGCTAGTGAAATTTAAAGAAGAAGCCGAGAGTAGGTGTGGGAAATGATCGCTATTAAAGAAGACAAAGATATGGACCTACAGAACCCTCCAGAGAAATTCGCCCCGCATTAAAGATCCAGGATTTAAATCCAAAACTAAAGGCCGGAGAGTACAGTACAGAATTGCAGACTATCTCGGGGTTTTATGGCAGCAGATTTTCCCTCTTTCAGTTAGAGGCGGACCAATGTATATTTTATTATTTGTGTCATGTTTATAAGGAGATTTTTCTCCTCAGCATTTATTTCAGGAGACGATTTGTAAAGTACATTTATTTATAGTTAGTCATTCATAGTGTGGGCGCGAATTATTTCCGCCATTTGATTCAAAATAAGTCATTAAATGTTTTCTATCTACCTTTTCCTCTAGAATTCTCCATCTCCTCTATAAAGGCCCAAAAAGAATACATTGCGGAGGTTCCAGATTTCTATCAGCAAACTGTGTAGCGAAAGGGCTTTGGTATACACTTTGTAATATTTTTGTATGAAGGCTCAGAGCCCGTAGGGTCTCAGTGAGGAGGAGTTATAACTGTAATGAGGATTCTGGTCTTTGGTATCTCACAGTATGTAATTTCTCTTATGTGTTAATACGATATCTCTTTCATGCTATTTATCTTCTTGTATCATGTTCTAGAATGCGAGTGGCTCACTAGTTTGCAGTAAGGATTCATCCTTGTTGGTGCCCTTTCTGGAATTAGTCAAGCACTTTAAATAGGCCTAGTCATGATATACTGTTCCATGATCATCTCTTCCATATTTTCTGCTATATTAGTTGCATGAGGAGGGTGCTTTTAAAACGCCATTGTCATATATGGATTCATAGATTGGTATGCCCTTATGTGGTTCTGTTGTGTATCTGGGTATCAGTCTCATGTTAGCTAATATCTTCTTTATGTCTCCTCACTGCACTCACCTCCTGATATTTGATTTCTGTGATATATTATTTGAACTGGCCCTCTTTACAGTAAGTTGTCTCTTAACTGTCTGATACCTTTGTATTGGAGTTTTACAAGATGTCCCTACATTGTTCTTATCTTTGTATCAGCTTCTGAGAGAGATTGGTCCCATTCAAAACTAATTTCCTTGTTCAAACAAGAGATAGTAAGTGAGTTCTTGGGACTGACAACCCAAACTATATAAAGGGCTCCTTGCTATATTAAGATTTCCTAGGCACTGGTCTATGGCAACTCTAGACTGTCCCTAGGGGGGTGACAAAATCGTCCACAACAGGTTGAATCTCCCTGGTAATGTTCTAAGAATTTTCCGTATAATAGTCTTCTCATCAACTGGCTCTCCCAATCCTTCCAGAGTATTGGTTATTTCATCAACGTATTGGAAGTATGCAGCAATGTTGAAATCTTCTTTCATTCTGAGTTTCTCAAATTTTTCTCTATAGATTTGAAACTTTGCTTCTTTGACACTTGAGTCACCTACATATATATTCTCAAGCTTGTCCCATACATTTTTTGTGGTTTTACAACCCAACACCTTATGATAAACAGATTCAATAAGGCCACTGATAATAATATTCTTTTCTTTTGCATCATTTACCAAATTCTTCTTACTTTGTTCATCCATGGTTGATGTAAATCCATTTTGAACAGTGTCCCATACTTCGTAACCTTGCGCCAAGAGATAGACCTCCATTCTTCCTTTCCAAAGTGCATAATTATTTTCATTGAATAGAGGTACACCATTCTTGGTATGCTCCATGACCTCCTTCCAACGGTTAAACTGCTAACAGAAGAACCAAACTCTGAAAATGTTGCTCAAATACAGAGATGAATCATTATTCCTTTCAATTAGAGCATTAGTTAATCTTCAATTATTATCAGTGTTGCCTTGATGTGCTTCGGAACACCAATGCTTACAATTTAAGGTGGAAAACTACTCAGTTTAAAACCACTAATTCTTTTATATTCACATTAACTAGCCAGTCTGAAAATAAAGCTCAAGCTTCTAAAATCTAGAAAAGCATTCTTCTCCGGCTCCACTAGATGGAAGCTCCAACGCTTAGAGATTCTTCAATAGTCGGTGAGCAGTTACATTTATATAACTAGTGACTCACCCTAGCACCACCCTACCACCCTATAGAAGAATAAAAGAAGAATGGACTCCCGTACCAGGGAAAATGGTCCACACATAGTGTGAAGAAGATATACTAGACCAGAACCCCAACTTTGACACAACCACCTAATGATGATCCTAGACCTCCCAACATTGCCTCTTCAACCCTTGGCAGATAGATACTAGTACAATTTGTACAATAATGTATTTACAATCACTAAGTACAATGATACCTTTACAATGATTGTGTTAGGAATCTGTAATCAGCAAGATTGGCAAAGTCCGATCGCAGAAACAACATTGTTTCAACCACTTTGGGATTCTAGGATCTAGCCCTCCTGAATCCGGAGAGGGATCTCTCCAGCAAGTGCAAAGATGGATTTGTCTTTGAAATTTTGGGTAATGGTATTAGGCTAGTTATGAAGGTCGAGGGTTCGTTTTTTTTGGGATGGTTAAGCATGATTACTGTTTGAGGTGGAAAGTTCTAAGTGCAAAGAGTTTCAAAGGTATGAAGTTGCAAGCGAATAGAACAAGCTTTGGCCAAGAAGATAGATAATTGCAGGTTTTAGTCCATTGGGCTATGGAGTCATAATAGGGTTTAATTGAAACAATTAGGTTCAAGAGTGGTCCATGGGGCAAGTCATCTATGTCTAAGGATCTCTTTAAAGTTTGATTTATGGAATGAAATGATACATCAATAAGGGGAATTAGACAAATGAAGAACAAAGAGTAGCCTAGGATCTGGTAAGTACTTTGAAACTAGCCAGCCTTTGACAAACACTTAAGAAAGACATGAAAGTAAACTAGGATTTGGTAAGTACTTTGAAACTTGCCAGCCTTTGATACACTTTCAATAGAAAAAAAATGAAAACAGGGGGAAACACAAATTATAACAGAGGATGGTCTAAGATCTGGTAAGTACTTCTAAAATAGCCAGCTTTTAACACATTCCATGGGAAACATTCAGACAGTCTTTGGGGATAAAACTAGGACCAGGGCACACCATATCTTCCTTAGTTCATATCTACTTAACATGAAATTAAAGTAACATCCATGAAAAATATTCAGCTAAAACAATAAGACGAGGGAACGCCAGCATTCCTATGCTTAAACTGAATTAAATCATTCCTGAATAACACAGATTGGAAGAAAACATTCAGATAAAGATTTTCAGTCAGAGAAGGGTACTGGTATACAGTAGGTCCTAACTCCATGCATGCTATTCTTTATAAGAGAAAATGAAACACAGTGAAAACAGAAACAAAATAACAAGTCACAATGAGAGAAACATCACCGTCAACATAGACCAGGATCCCATAAATCAGCTTGTATTGATGCTCCAAACCAGTTACAGCTTTAAGTCCAATGCTTTAGTTTAGCAATCATCTACACATCTCAGCCTAACTTATCTACCACAAGCAGAGCTCCAAGGGCCAGTGAACACTATTTACAGATAGAAGTCTCAGGCTCAATTACATTTTAATGTTCAGTAGCCAACTCAACCAACCCCTCTCTCATCTTCTCTAGTAGTATTTATATAAGGATGAGGAGGTGAGATCTGATAAAAGATCTCTAAAGATAATTAATACAGACTTAATGGCTTCTTGGCCTTTGGGGGGCTCAATGAAGAAGCTTACATAGGTTTCCTCTGTATTAAATAATTTATATTAATATTTAAGCTCGGTGGGAGCTTTTCTTGACTTTTGAGGCTCTGTGTGATGTCAAAGTAACTCTGCTGATATTTTGTCATTAAGTTTGTTTGCAGAATTTACTCTCTAGCTGTGCTTGAGACAAATATCTGATCCTAATTAATAACTTCGACCTCTGATATATGCTTTGAGGCATAGGTGGCACTGTGGTAGCTGGGAGGAACCGATTTCCCTCAGCTGTGGCGGTGGAAGCTTTTATGTCTGATGAACCTTTATGATTTCTCTTTAAACTGTGCCTTAATTGCGGATTAGGCTTTTGATAAACCATCTTAGACATAATCCCCACAAATCTGTCCTCAATCTTCTGTTCTGGTATATTTTGTCTTCGACACTGATACTCTTTGATTTGTGCCTGATTCACTGGTTTGTTGGTGTGCAGGGCTGCGCAGGGGTGATATGGCATTGATGCCTGATGAAAAACCGATGAAACGGGGATTCTAAACCCTGCGAACGATCCTGAATGTTTGAATTTTCTTCAGCATGGCAGAAAAACCATTTAAACCCTGCAAAAAATACAAAAACATTATGAAATCCTGCGTATGTAGGTTTGCTACTTTGGAAGGACATGTGGGGAGAGTGTGGCCGTTGGATGGCATCATCCAACAGTCGAGATTGATCAGAAGAAGTCAAAGGGAAGTCGAAAGAAGAAATTAAATCAGAACTATCGATCGCGCAGAGATCGACAGTCGAGAGCGAGGGCAATCAGACAAAACGAAAGAGTCGTTGTATTTGGAAAAATGGAGAGAATGGGCTACAAACCTTTGTTTTGGCGAAAAATAGTTATAACAGGTGTTTGGAGATCGGGACACACGTGGGCCGTCAGATGAGATCGGCCCACGCGATCAACGGTGGAGACCGTATGTCAAAAACCTTAAAAAATACACCCGGACCTCAGAACCTTTCAATAAAACCAAGGTGAATAAAATTCCCCGGGTCCGCACTTGCTGACTGTGCGAGGAAACAAGGAAGACCCGCTCCAATTAAATTATGCCGCGTGGATGCTGATGTGGCGCTGGGACCACCGGCACTGCTGTGGACGAGGGGGACCGGGGCGATTGAATGTGGACCATCGATCTGCAGATCCGATCGATGGCAAAGATGTTTTCATGACCGCGTCGTACCTTAGTCTATCTGTTGGGCTTCTTCAGAGCGCGATCACCGTCCGATGAGCGACCTCAGATCGGACGGCGCACATCAATATCGTGCCCACTCCACGTCCAAACTTTAATGCGCGATGAGGGTGGTTTTTCAATAGTGCTCAAAGCTATGTGTCGGCTGGTGAATGGCATCGCTGCCGATCGGGGAAAACCACCTTCCTCTTGAAAGCGGTGCGATGGATTCCGCTCGGTTTTCTTTTAACATGACGAAAAAACACATTAACACCCAAAAATGTAATATAACAAAGGTTTTGGTCGAGAGGAATTTACATTGATGAAATGGCTTGGCGCCTGTGTGGGGCCATGGGTTCTGTGGAAGATAATATGACCGGGGAGATAGAATGGAGGGCTAATCGGCATCGGAGAACTTTGTGAGGCAAAATACTTGTGCACTATTTTCCTTTGACGTGATAAGCACCCAAAGGGCTTAGCGCCTAGTTCCAACACTAGGGCGTATGGAGGGGAGGGGTTGAAAACTTAGCCCAAGGGAGCTTAAGTCCATAATATAAAAAATGTTATTTTTATGCAATTTTTAATGTTTTTCAAGGGTTTGAGGGTTTCGATAAGTCAAAGAAGGAGTCTCAAACCTTATCAAAGGGGAATTTGATGGGGGAAAAGGGGAAAAACATGAAAACGAAGGATCTTGATGAGAATGAAAGGGGTAGAAAATGAGGTTAGTTGTTTAATGGAGGAAAGGGAAAAATGGATTTTGCAACAGTCTCTCATGAAATCAACAGAGTTCCAGAGTATAAAAAGGGAACAGTAGGGAAGATTTTGGGCAGAGGCATGAGGCCTTCAAGAGTCTTCAAGAGCCAACACTTTTTGAAATAAAAATTTGCTCCTTGAAGGCTCCAAAATGATTTAGCCACCTTTTGGTATAACAAATTTTATAGGTATTAATAAGCACCCACTTGGGGATGGTGCCTTCTTGAAGGCATCAAGAACTTCATGTAACCTTCTCTCGGGAGGTCGACTCTCACGAGTTTCTTTTGGGCTACTCTTCCTTTGTCGGGATGATCTTTCTTTGAAACATATTAGCAGCCTATAAGAACAATGGATCTTTCATCAACAAGCTTTCACCTACCCAATCCTACAGATCTAACATTTTTTCTTCTTTGCAGTGCAATTGGATTGCGGATTCTCTTTTACAACATTTATTCTTTTGAAAGCAGGAAATCTAATCTATTTCTACTCCTTATTTCTCCATGGACTCAGATTAAACAGTTGAGCCCATATGATTCTCTACCTAATCTACCATCTGTTGGGATTAAATTGTCCAACAGACTTTATTCACTAAATTCTACAACAGAAATTTAAAAAGAAATCAAGTCAAGATTGAACGGTCTAACCTGATGCTAGTCTATGGCATAAAAACAAGCTACACATAGACATTATTTTGCACAAAATTTAAAACAAAATGGAAGGCTTAAGATCTGAAATTTCAAATCATTTCCTTCCTCTTTTTTACCTCTCTGTTTTGACTTTTATTTTGAGCTGTCTTTCCTTTGCTAACTGGTTCGGATTTTGAGCTGATTGGAACCAGATATACATATTTCTCGACTCAAAATTTGAAATAGATTTGAGTCATTCCCTTTGGAAACATAGGTTTAGATTTTGAGCATGTTTGAACCTTTAATTTCTATCCTAAACTATCTACTGATAAGCCAAGATTAAACAGTTTGGAAAATCGAATTCACTATCCTATCAGCAGAAAATTTAAAACTAATTAGTCAAGATTAGGTTGTTTGACTAACTAGAAGTGTGTTCTTTAGGAGTGTCATTTGAGCTTGCACACTTTCAGATTTGTTTCTCTTTTTGATATGGGGCTATACCTTTTTGTTTTTACAATCTTCCCTCTTTTCTTTCTTTTATTGTTTTTGTATTTTGATTTTTTCTAACTTTGAATGCAATGGTGGGTGAGGTATTTATAATGGAAAAAGATAAAAAGGCTTTCAGAACATAACATGGATCAAGAGAAGTAATGCTTAAGCATCCTGCCATTGACAGGACCCCCAAACAATTCTGCTCCATTCAACTCTTGTAAAAAATAGGCATTATTACCAGCAGTTGAATGGATGGAGTAAGGGCCAAGCCATAAGTTGTCAAATTTTCCATGCTTGCCCTTGTCTTCCCTCCTTGAGTCCCACTTCAAAACTTTGTCCCCAATATTGAAATTGCTGGCCTTTGTTTTTCTGTCAAAAAGCTTTTTAATGCTGTCCTGCTTCTGCAATGCTTTGTTATAAACCTCCTCTCTGGTTTGCTGAAGATGAATGGTCTGATTTATTCTTCTGATCATGTCATTATCTTCAGTTTTCAACTCTTGAATCAACTTCATTACTGGTACACCAAGGCTGGTTGGAAAAATTGCATCAGTACCATACACAAGCTGGAAAGGTGAAATACCGATAGATTTCTTTAAAGTTAATATGTCAGCCCAAAGTGCATGAACTAGCTTTGTGTGCCAAGAATTTTTGTTGTCCTCCAACAGTTTCTTGATTATGTTCACTAAACTCTTGTTTGAGGATTCTGTTAGTCCATTACCTTGAGGGTAATAGGCCGTGGAATGCCCCATTGTTATCTGATATCTGTGGCAGAATTCAACCATATTCTTTGATCCAAATGCTGCTGCATTATCAGTGATGAACTTGGTAGGACAGCCAAATCTAGAGAGAATATTATTCTCTATGAATTTTATAATAACAGAATCATTGGCTTGCCTACAAGGTATGGCTTCTATCCACTTAGTGAAATAGTCTGTGGCAGTGAGAATCCATCTATGCTGAGCAGAAGATGGTGGATGGATTTCTCCTATGAAGTCAAGTCCCCACTGTTGAAAAGGGGCTTCAACAGTGATTGGATGCAGAGGTAGGGGTAGCAGTTTTCTTTTTCCTTCAAAAATTTGACATTTATGACAGACAATGATCATCTTGTGTACATCAGGAAAGAGAGTAGGCCAATAGAAACCAACCCTCAAAATTTTGTTGGCTGTTGTCTTCCAGTACAAATGACCTCCACACTCTCCTTCATGGAACTCGTGCTTAACCTTCTCTGCATCAAACTCAAGCAAACATTTAAGCAATACACCACTTGCATTTTTCCAATAAAGACATTTATCTATAATGCAATAGTTTACAAATTTTAACTTTAGGAACCTTGCCTTTGTTTTTGTCAAACCAGGGGGTGTATTCAATTTAAGAAAAACATAAAGAATATCAGCATACCAAGGGGAATTCAAAAAATGATTTTCAACAATGGGAGTTGAAATTTCCTCTTGATGATCTAAAGCATTAATCATATTAATATCAAGAACTTCAAAATTGATTCATCCATTAATCTAGCCAGACATTGTCCTTTGATCAACTTAGTGGGTTTTATCTCTAAATCATATTCAAGGATAACAGCAATCCACTTACCTCTCTTACCATCTGGGTCCTGCGTTAGGATTTCTTTAAGAACTGAGTTTGGGACAAAGGAAATGATGTGTGAATGAAGGACGTATACTCTGAAGTCTTTTAAAGCTTTAACCAAAGAAAATGCTTGCTTCTCCATAATGTTATACTTCAGAGGGGCATCCCTCAATGCCTTGCTAAAGAATGCAATAGGCTACTCTTGTCCTTGCGGATTTTTCTGTAAAAGGACAACAGCTATGGAATGTTCTGATGCAAAGGAGAAAATATAAAAATCTTTTGAAAAATCAGGACTTATTAGAACCGGTGTTTTGGTTAACACTTGCTTGCTCCTTCTTCAACATGTTTGTTATATTCCTAAGGAGCTCAGCCAAGTTGGGGATGAACCTTCTCAAAAAGTTAATCTTTCCAATGAAATATTGAAACTCCTTGACGTTTCGAGGATGAGAGATTTGCAATATGGCCTCAATCCTTTTGGGATCTATCTTAATACCCTCTTCTGAAATAATGTGCCCAAGAAGTTTACCTTCTTGGAGCCCAAAAAGCGTTTTCTTAGGGTTTAAAGATATCCCAAACTTTCTGCATTTCTCGAAAACTCTTCTCAAGTGTTTTAAGTGTTCTTCATCTGTTTTTGAAAACACAGTGACATCATCAAGGTATATAATGATGAATAAGCCCAGTTCTTCCGATAATGCTATGTCCATGGCTCTTTGGAAAGTTGCTCCAGCATTCATTAGACCAAAGGGCATTTTCACATACATGAAAGTGCCCCATGGTGTAGTAAAGGTTGTCTTTAATTGATCAACAGGGTGAACTAAGATCTGATTGTACCCTGAGTAGCCATCAAGCAAAGAAATTATTCTAAACCCTACCACCCTTTGTAAAATATGATCCATCTTAGGTAAAGGGTGGTTGTCTTTTAATGAAGCTTTGTTTAAGTCTCTAAAGTCTATACAAACCCTGATTTCTCCAGTTTTCTTCCTAACTAACACCAGATTAGACACCCACTCAGAATATCTAACAGGGACAATAATACCAGCTTCGTACATTTTCATGATCTCCTTCTGGACCAAAGGCAACTGCACAGGGTTTATTCTGCGCAATTTCTGTTTGAATGGTTTTTGGTTTTCTTTGAGGGGAATTTTGTGCTGTATTATTTCAATGTCATAGGATTTAAGATCTTCGTAACTCCACGCAAAAACATCGGAAAATTCTTTAAACAGCTCTATGTATTTGATTTTAATGTGAGTTCGTAAATTCTTAGATAGTTTGATCATCATTGGTTTAAGTTTACTGCCTATATTGCACTCTTCCACTTCAATCTCTACAAGTTCCAGTTTTGGCTTTCTGGCCACATCATTAAAATCAAACAACTCTTCTAAAGGTGCCAGACCACTTGGAAAACTTTCATATTTGGACTGTAGGGTTTCTAACTCCTCTATTTCTAACTCTGCATTCAATTCAATTTTGTTCTTAAGTTTGCTTGACAGTAGATTAACGTTGGCAAGTTCAGGGGACGGTTCTTCTTCTCCAAGAAAATTTTCTTCATTGTAGTCTGTATCATAATCTGAGTTCGAACTGTGTAGTTCGAATTCATTTCTGAATTGTATGAAGTCTTATATTTGTTTGTCTCCGTCAAACACCTGCCAATACTTTTCTTTATCAGGCACAGCTAGTCTAAATTTCATCTGAGTTGTGCAATCTTTGGTTTCATATGGCGTTAAGCATGTTCTAGCTGCAAAGGCTAAATTATGAGCCGCAATATTTCTTTTTCTTGGGACAAAAATCAGTTTGGACTCCTCAAACGTTTTCAAAAGGTCCATGACATCGTTTCGGTAGGCCCTAAGTCTGGGATGATTTGCGTTATACTCCCCATTGACTTGCCTAATGACTAACTCTGAATCCCCATATATATTGATTCTTTTGGCTGCTAACTTTTTCAACAAACGTAAGCCTAAGAGAAGGGATTCATATTCCGCTATGTTGTTAGAACACTGAAAGTTTAATTTGCAAGAAATGCTTTCTATGTGGTTGTTTTCAGCATTGTAGATCCATACACCTGCACCAGCGTTGGTCTTAGTGCAAGACCCATCGAAGTGCATACTCCATAGAGGACTGTTTTCGGTTTCATCTTGGTTACTGTCCTCTTCAACTACCGTGCTTTCTGATTGTTGTTGAATATGAGCACTTAGTTGAACTTGTTCTAACGCCTCAAATCTTTTATTGGGTTGAGGACTGCTTTCTTGGATCTGAATGTTTAAAAGCAAAGGACACATGATTTGTAGCTCAAGACCTATGTTTTGTTTGCTAGAGTTTACAGGTCCAGCCAACAGTCCTGACACTCCTACATTGTGTTCCTCCTCCTCCCTATTGGTCATTAATTATGTTAAAGTGACTTGTTCACTAAGTGTTTCGTCGTTAAACATAATAAAGGAATCAAGGCCCGTGTTACAGAATAAAGAGGAGAATTTTGTGGTCTGTCTTGACTTGTGACTTTGTATTGCATATGAGACTCCCTGTAAAGTCTTCTATTCTGATTGAAAATAGGGATAGTCGCATAGGTCATGTCCATTTGCATAGTCCCTTGTAACTTAGCCCCCCAAGATCTTGATAATAACATTCCGTACTTTGGGGGCACATCAGCCACAACAATATCCATTATTAAGCATTTGGCTGGAATCTGGGCTAAGTTAACGCAGAGGTCTTTGATCAATCCTAAACATTTCACTCTGCTTGAGTCAAAGGAGTAAAGGTATTTATGAGGTCTGGTGATTTCTAGACTAAGGCTCTCCATCATAGCTTTAGGCATTAAATTATGAGAAGCCCCAGAATCATGCATAGCGTTGTGCAAATTTTTGTCATGAACGTTTAAACTTACATAAAAGGGAGGAACAGGTCCTTCTTGATATCTACCTTCAATCTTAGGACCAAAAATAAGCTTTGGCTGGTCATCATTACGATTGAGTGTGTTATTATTATCCTCAATGTTTAAAGCCTTCAAAATTTGGTTCCTGTATACATGTTGGGCAGCTAACTTAGTGAGGGGAACCGAAATTTTAATCTTTGAAATTTCCTGCTCTAGGCTGAAAGAAATTTGGCTCTTTGAAGAACTTGTCTCAGCCTTACTAGCTGCTAGTCTATCAGCAACATCAGCTTATTGATTTGTTCTATTTACATTTGACAAAATGGTTTTAACAGGAGTACTAGCTAAGGTGTTAGTACTACTAAGTTCTGCACTCTGTTTTTCATTGTTTTGAGTGCATTTCTCTCTACCTTTATCAGAATTAACAGTCACTGTTTTGTCCTTTTGTTTGACAACTTTAGGCTTGGTTGTAGTGTTGTTCTGTGAATATTTTTCAGAGGTTTTGGTGTTGGGAGTTTGTTGACTGGTTTTGCTTCTAAGGTCATATTCTTTCTGAGACTCTATGATGACATTTTCCATGTCTTGATAATAATTTTCATCATCATCTCTTTTGTCATCATAAGGTGTGTAGAGACCTTGTTTTCTATCTTAATGAATCTCAAAGTCATCATCATCTACCCCCAGCATGTTGATATCATATTCTTCTGTTATCTCATCTATTTCCTCAACCTCACTTACATAGTTTTGATGAAAGGGAGGAGTGATCTGTTGATCATCTTCCCTGGGTCTGTTTGGAGGTTGGTTCCTTCTAAAATTCTGATTCTGGTTCTGGTTTCTATTTTGAGGAGCAGTTTGGTTTTGGCTGGCTTGTGCTCTCTCAAGGATGCTCATTTTCTTTATAATTTCTTCCATCATTCTTTCCATCTTTGAGTTGGAAGTAGAGGGTGTAGATTCCTCTCTAAAGGATACTCTCTTTTCATTTTTCATTCTTGCTCTCTTCTCCATCAAGTTGACTTCCACTGAAAGAGCACCTTTTTGCATCTCTTCAAGAGTTGCAGGATCTCTCTCTCTCAGCTGATAGGCCATCTCAGGGTCAAACCCTTTAGGAAACTTGTTTAAAGCTAAGCCTTGTGGAGGTTTTAGATCTGGGGAAAGTGCATTATATACACTGTTAAATAAGTAAAATAAGCTTGTACACTTTCCCTAGTGTTTCTATGGAGGTTCTTGTAATCAGAAAGGACTTGGAGAGGATTCTTCTTTACTTCCCATTTGTTTAAGAATGTCTGATGGAAAGCTTGGAGATCATTGATACTATGGGGGGTCAAGCCTTTAAACCATTTTCTTGTTTCTCCCCCTAAGATCTGAGCAAATAATCTAAGCTTGATAGAATCATCATCAATTTCATTTCTTTCAAAGTAGTCATTCATCTTATCCACGTGTTGTGATGCAGTTGTAGCATTGCTAGCATCATATAATGGAATTTTGGACTGATAGTCCTGTGGAAGATTGACTAGTGGTACAGGAAGGACTAAGGGAGCATACCATGTAGCCATGGCAGGAGGTGGAGGTGGATTTGCAAGAGGGAAAGTGGGCTGAAGTGGAGTGGTTTGGATAGTGGATGTAGTGTGAGCCGAAGTGAATGGACCAGGAGTAGATTGCTGAGCTGATCTTGGATGAGAGACACCTAAGTTGTGAAGGAAATGTAAATCAGGAGGTGTTGTTTCTCTACTACCAGAATGTTCACTTATTTCGGGAGATGAAAGTGAAGACTCAGAATCTAACTGATCTAAATCATCAAGATACCTAGTTCTAAAGGGATTTACTATGTCGACTTGTGATTGTTGTAGAGATGAAAGATTTTCAGGAACTGAATTAGCTCTCAAAGGTGATCTGAAAATAGTTGATAATTTAGTCCTAGGAGACTTCCTAAGGATACTTTCTGGATTATCAACTCTCTCAGGTGGATCAGGGTCAGGGTAGGCTCTAGTGTGAATCTTTCTAGGAGCCACCATGCTATGTTTTTCAGACCCAAATAAAATGGAAATGTTCAACCAGGTATGACAGTCTTTAAAAGGTCAACTAATATGTTTACACAAATTCTAATCCTACAGTCCTCTAACTGAGTTTGAATGATATTACAATGATAAGGGTTCTTCCCAGTGGAGTCTTCAGGTCTGTTCAGGATTGTGGACTCGCCAAGTGGAATTTTTTAGCTCACACGGAGGTAGAAGGTTTTATGGTCCACCTCCATGTTTATTGAATACCAATCTAAAATATTTTTGTTTTTTCTGAGTTATTTTCAGTTGTGTGGTCTCTAAGAATGTCCTAACTCTGTTTCAAAACTTAGCTACGGTTATGAGACAAAGACAATCTACTCTTTTGGCTAAGCCAACTGATCTTTCAAGGTTAGATGAAGTCTTATGAGAATCCTAGGTTTTACCTAGTTTGTCACTGATTCAAACAAGTTTCACCATGATTACCATTTGCTTGATAGTGCTCAAAAAGGCTACTTCTTACTCACAAATTTTTATGAAGTTTTAAAGGGAACCTAAGGTGAAAATTTAACTTTGATCCCCAACGGAGTCGCCAGAAATGTTAGGAATCTGTAATCAGCAAGATTGGCAAAGTCCGATCGCAGAAACAACATCGTTTCAACCACTTTGGGATTCTAGGATCTAGCCCTCCTGAATCCGGAGAGGGATCTCTCCAGCAAGTGCAAAGATGGATTTGTCTTTGAAATTTTGGGTAATGGTATTAGGCTAGTTATGAAGGTCGAGGGTTCGTTTTGTTT
This sequence comes from Pinus albicaulis, assembly GCA_034641835.2. Taxonomy (NCBI): domain Eukaryota; kingdom Viridiplantae; phylum Streptophyta; class Pinopsida; order Pinales; family Pinaceae; genus Pinus; species Pinus albicaulis. Next base: position 279,145,273 of record CM076571.1, read on the forward strand.
TTGGATGGTTAAGCATGATTACTGTTTGAGGTGGAAAGTTCTAAGTGCAAAGAGTTTCAAAGGTATGAAGTTGCAAGCGAATAGAACAAGCTTTGGCCAGGAAGATAGATAATTGCAGGTTTTAGTCCATTAGGCTATGGAGTCATAATAGGGTTTAATTGAAACAATCAGGTTCAAGAGTGGTCGATGGGGCAAGTCATCTATGTCTAAGGATCTCTTTAAAGTTTGATTTATGGAATGAAATGATACATCAAGAAGGGGAATTAAACAAATGAAGAACAAAGAGTAGCCTAGGATCTGGTAAGTACTTTGAAACTAGCCAGCCTTTGACAAACACTTAAGAAAGACATGAAAGTAAACTAGCATCTGGTAAGTACTTTGAAACTTGCCAGCCTTTGATACACTTTCAATAGAAAACAAATGAAAATAGGGGGAAACACAAATTATAACAGAGGATGGTCTAAGATCTGGTAAGTACTTCTAAACTAGCCAGCTTTTAACACATTCCATGGGAAACTTTCAGACATTCTTTGGGGATAAAACTAGGACCAGGGCACACCATATCTTCCTTAGTTCAACTCTACTTAACATGAAATGAAAGTAACATCCAAGAAAAATATTCAGCTAAAACAATAAGATGAGGGAATGCCAGCATTCCTATGCTTAAACTGAATTAAATCATTCCTGAATAACACAGATTGGAAGAAAACATTAAGATAAATATTTCCAGTCAGAGAAGGGTACTGGTATACAGTAGGTCCTAACTCCATGCATGTTGTTCTTTATAAGAGAAAATGAAACATAGTGAAAACAGAAACAAAATAACAAGTCACAATGAGAGAAACATCACCTTCAACATAGACCAAGATCCCATAAATCAGCTTGTATTGATGCTCCAAACCAGTTACAGCTTTAAGTCCAATGCTTTAGTTTAGCAATCATCTACACATCTCAGCCTAACTTATCTATCACAAGCAGAGCTCCAAGGGCTAGTGAACACTATTTACAAATAGAAGTCTTAGGCTCAATTACATTTTAATGTTCAATATCCAACTCAACCAACCCCTCTCTCATCTTCTCTAGTAGTATTTATAGAAGGATGAGGAGGTGAGATCTAATAAAAGATCTCTAAAGATAATTAATACAGACTTAATGGCTTCTCAGCCTTTGGGGGGCTCAATGAAGAAGCTTACATAGGTGTCCTATGTATTAAATAATTTATATTAATATTTAAGCTCGGTGGGAGCTTTTCTTGACTTTTGAGGCTCTGTGTGATGTCAAAGTAACTCTGCTGATATTTTGTCATTAAGTTTGTTTGTAGAATTTACTTTCTAGCTGTGCTTGAGAAAAATATCTGATCCTGATTAATAACTTCGGCCTCTGATATGAATGCTTTGAGGCACAGGTGGCACTGTGGTAGCTGGGAGGAACCGATTTGCCTCAACTGTGGCGGTGGAAGGTTTTCTATCTGATGAACCTTTATGATTTCTCTTTAAATTGTGCCTTAATTGGGGATTAGGCTTTTGATAAACCATCTTAGACATAATCCCCACAGATCTGTCCTCAATCTTATGTTCTGGTATATTTTGTCTTCGACACTGATACTCTTTGATTTGTGCCTGATTCACTGGTTTGTTGGTGTGCAGGGTTGCACAGGGGTGATATGGCATCGATGCCTGATGAAACACCAATGAAACACGGAGTTTAAACCCTGCGAACAATCTTGAATGTTTGAATTTTCTTCAGCATGGAGGAAAAACCATTTAAACCCTACAAAAATACAAAAAAATTATGAAATCCTGCGTATATTGGTTTACTGCTTTGGAAGGACATGTGGGGAGAGCGTGGTCGTTGGATGGCATCATCCAACAGTCGAGATTGATCAAAAGAAGTCAAAGGGAAGGCAGAAGAAGAAATTAAATCAGAACCGTCGATCGCGTAGAGATCGATGGTCGGGAGCGAGGGTGATCAGACAAATCGAAATAGTCATTGTATTTGGAAAAATGGAGAGAATGGGATACAGACCTTTGTTTCGGCGAAAAATAGTTATAACAGGCATTTGGAGATCGGTACACACGTGGGCCGTCGGATGAGATCGGCCCACCCGATCAACGGTGGAGACCGTATGTCAAAAACCTTAGAAAATACACCCGGACCTCAGAACCTTTCAATAAAACCAAGGTGAATAAAATTCCCCGGGTCCGCACTTGCTGACTGTGCGAGGAAACAAGGAAGACCCGCTCTAATTAAATTATGTTGCGTGGATGCTGATGAGGCGCTGGGACCACCGACACTGTTGTGGAGGAGGGGGACTGGGGCGATTGAATGTGGACCGTCGATCTGCAGAGCAGATCGACGGCGGAGCTGTTTTCATGACCGCGTCGTACCTTAGTCTATATGTCGGGCTTCTTCAGAGCACGATCACCGTCCGATGAGCAGACTCAGATCGAACGACGTGCATCAATATCGCGCCCACTCCATGTCCGAACTTTAATGCGCGATGAGAGTGGTTTTTCAATAGTGCTCGAGGCCACGTGTCGGCCGGCGAGGTTGATCGCTGCCAAATGGAAAAAACCACCTCCCTCTTAAAAGCGGTGCGATGAATTCCGCCCAGTTTTCTTTTAACATAACGACAAAAATATTTAAAACCCAAAAATTAATATAAACAAAGGTTTGAGCTTTAGGGGCGGAACATATATTTGCGATACGGCTCGGCGCCCGTCTGCAGGGCCGTGGGTTATGTGGAAGATAATATGACCAGGGACATAGAATGGAGGGCTAATCGGCATCGGAGAACTTTGTGAGGCAAAAGACTTGTGCACTATTTTCCTCCGATGCGATAAGTGCCCAAAGGGCCTAGCGCCTGCTTCCAGTACCAGGGCGTATGGAGGGGAGGGGTCAAAGACTTAGCCCAAGGGTGCTCAAGTCTATAATATAAAAAATGTGAATTTTTATGCAATTTTCAATGTTTTTCAAGGGTTTGAGGGTTTCGATAAGTCAAAGAAGGAGTCTTAAACCTTATCAAAGGGGAATTCGATGGGGGAAAAGGGGAAAAACATGAAAATGAAGGATCTTGATGAGAATGAAAGGCGTAGAAAATGAGGTTAGTTATTTAATGGAGGAAAGGGAAAAAGGGATTTTGCAGCAGTCTCTCATGAAATCAGTAGAATTCTAGAGCGTACAATGGGCATAGTGGGGAAGATTTTGGACAGAGGAATGAGGCCTTCACGAGTCTTCAAAATCCAACACTTTTTGCAATAAATTTTTTTCCTTGAAGGCTCCAAAAATGATTTAGCCACCTTTTGGTATAACAAATTTCATAGGTGGCTAACAGATTGTATGCAGTGCTGCCCACTTAAAGACTTCATATGATGAACTTCTTGCTGCTGTTATGTACCTTGGTTGCTGCTCTTGTCATGCTACCCTCTGTTGCACCTTGCTTTGCTATGCTGCCATAGAAAGTCTAGTCCTTTGCAACCCTTGACAACACATGATCTAGCTTTTTCTTGCCTTCTAGGTGCTCGATATTGAATCTGGTGTATCTCTGTTATTTCAGATCCTCAATATTTTATTTTCGGTCTTGTAGTAGTCCTCTGAGTCTTCTTTCCAATGCCACAAGTCTGACCCAATTTGTATTCTTCAAGAAAGAGTTATGCCCAATCTCTCACAATGCCCTAATTATGGACTGTTTCAGCAGAGCGCACTTGTACGGCGTGCCATGTGTCACTGTTTCTTCATTTGGCTCTTAAAGTTATAGAGAGAAAAGTACGGATTGTTCACTATCTTCCACTTTTTACGAAATTCCAATCCGATACTCAGAGCGAGAGTTATGACGATTTTACCAAGGTCACTTCTTTGAGATGAATTTCAGGAGCCTGCAAAAACCCTGACTTCCACAGATCATATCTCCAAAAATGTTGCGCACCTTGATTTGAAATTTTTACTGCAGCTTTCTCAGGATTTCGGCTTTGCCTCATAAATATTTCAACTTCTAAACCTTCGTAGAAAAAAATTTAGAGCAAAAATTCCACGATGACCTGTTTCAGATGGCTGAATCCCTTGCATAAGGAGGAAATGAAGATCACAATTTATATGAATGCTTAAGTTGAGAGGGGCTTCAACAAGTGAATGTGGGAGGGATTTTAGGAGCATAAAAATATTAATTATGACTTTTCAATGACCCATGCCCCAACCCCATGGGGTTTTAGCCCACTAACTGGGGGTACAAACTTCAAACATGAATATCTCTCAAACCGTGAAGAATTACATGGTGTGCCATATATCAATTGAAACATCTCGAAAAGTAGAAACCATCAAAAGAATTATTGACCCAAAATATATTAATTTGGTAGATAAAATTCCCATGAAATATTAGGTTAGCCATAATCAACAGGTTGACATCAATGACAACCGCTGATTAACAACGCCCTCCAAAATGATATTGATGAACTCCATCATAAGAAGAAATTTCTCGGTGACCGCCTGAAGCCTTGGACTACCGAAGCCCTCAAGCTCTCACAGGATGTTGATGTTGTTGTTAAGCAACTAAACCAGTCTCTAAAGAGCATCACCGCTACGACGGAAGGACCGACTTCACATAAGTTGGTAGACATTGCGCAAAATGTTGCTGCTCAGAGTGAAGGTTTTCTTCCCCCATTGGCCAAAGCAATCAAACTGCTGCAGGCACAGGTGGAGACCCCACCATCACAGTGACTCGGGACAAGTCACAAGATTGTGTTGGGGGACTGTTGGAATAGGGTCTCCTAAAGTTGCGAATTTTGTCCATTGTTGTATATTTTTTATATTATTTATTCTAACGCAGGGGTTTTTGGGTGGGTCAAAGCCCTGAATGCATTTTAATGGGTCAAGAGTAGACCAAGAGTCCGCAAACCACAGTTTGCAGACCATTGGATGCGTAGGCTAAATTGATATAAATAGATGAACCATTTTGAGTCTTAAGGTAGGAAAGAATTAAGATTGATGATAAGCACGAATTGTTAGATCTGTTGTTGGGTTGTTGGGTAAGGACTCCTATTGGCTGTGTGCGCAGAGATCCTCAGTCCTCCTGTGTGCGGACCCTGCTGGCTGTGTGCGCAGGTGGTATTTTGGGATTGTAAGTGGATTTTTGTATTAATGTATATGCGAAGTATTGTTGGATATATAATGTTATCTGTATGTGTATGGTTATGATTGATGCGAACCTGGGTTATATGATTAACTTGCGAAAGTATTTGTTTAATTGCTGCGAACTGTGAAAATATCTATGTTTCTGGTATATGTATCTATGATCTATTAATTAATGCACTTATAAGTGTTCTATGTTGATAATTGGTATTGCGCACGTGGATGCGGAGTTATTTATTAGATCTATGCATAGGAATAGCTCTGTTATACTGTGGATAATATTATCAATAAGCCTGTGAATAGATCTGTTTAGTGTGAACTCGATAAGCTGGAAATGCAGATCTGCTTGACTTACCTACTCTCTCTCACGGTGCGGAAACTTGGTTCCAGAACCCTCCCATATTGCTTCAAGTGAGAATTTGGCTTGCGCAAGCAGGTCACTTCCAAAAGGGCCAGTAGTATCGAGGTTTGTTGGCAAACCTTAACCTTCGAACCTGGGTCAAGACCCCTCGAGCCAACAGGTACAAAGCTAGACTTGTGGTGAAGGAGTTTGCATAGAAGAAAGGTATTGACTTTGATGAAATATTTTCTCCTGTTGTTAAGATGACTTCAATCAGAACTATTTTAAGTCTTGTAGCAGCGGAAGATTTTCATATTGAATAGTTAGATGTAAAGACAACATTTCTCCATGGAGATTTGGAGGAAGAGATCTATATGCAGCAACCACAAGGATATGAGGTCAAAGGGAAGGAAAAATTAGTGTGCAGGTTAAAGAATATATTATATGGCTTAAAACAAGATCCAAGGCAGTGGTATCTAAAATTTCACAGGTTTATGTCTAAACAAGGATATACTAGATGTCACTCTGATCATTGTTTTTATCTGAAAAATCAAAATGATGGCAGCGATATTATATTGTTATTATATGTAGATGACATGCTTGTTTCAGGGTCTAAAATGTGGGAAATAAATGTGTTGAAACCTTAGTTAAACTGAGAGTGGGGGGGTGAATCAGTTTAACACCTTCATGAAATTTTTAAAACTTTCAATTAAACTTATTTACAATTTAACTTCATGATCAACTTTATATGGAAACAAACTTATATGAGTAGAAATTTTAAGATAATTTAATAGCAGACTTATTATGAGAGCAACAAGTATTAAGCATATTGAATAACCATATCAACACATAGACATCACACACAGAGACAACAAATATATGTGGAAACCCATAAAGGGAGAAAACCACATCTTATTATTGTTGTGATGTAAAGGCAAGCTCCAACTCCCTCTCACCCTTTGATTTTACATGGCATAACCTACGGAGGCTCCAGCCTCAAATTCTGCAAGCTACAACTGCAAGGCTTCAACTCCTGGCTTTTCATAAAGCACTTGTTGATTTATCTTGAATTCTATCAACTGTATTCTATACGATTGATTTTTTTCTTTGTCCTCGATCTTCATATACATTTTTATTATTTCTTTTCTTCAATTACGTTGCTTTTCTTTTATCAATTTACTCAGAAAAATGTATCCATTTCAACTTTACAGTGGGATTTTGCCTTTCTCTAGAGACTTGCCAATTACATCACAAACGATGTAAAAACAATTAAAACCTTTCATTCAATTACAGTATAAATTTCGAATCACTCCAACAACACTGCTCTCTCTGTTCTTCTCTCTCGTTCATCAACAGCCATCATTATCTTTTTCATTTCTCTTTTTTATTTTCCCTGTTCATTGCAGTTGTATAACTGTTGTATGTACAATTGTCTTTTAATAGAACATAAATAACTCTCGGCATTATTATAAAACCTTTTTAACAAAATGGAATCAGATATATATCTGTACTCACAATCTTTATTATGTAATATGACCTCAACCATCAAAGATATAACCTTTGGTTTCGTATTTAAAAGAAATTCTCATACTCATTAAATATACATCCCAGATTTGTCATTCTCATAAAACAAATATCTGCTCCCCAATCAAATGTTATAAAAACTTCTTAATAAACCTTGGGTTTTATATTAATGAACCACCAACGCTAACCTCTGAAAGATTCGGGCCTCGCAGCTTCATAAACCCTTCTGCTCTATTTGCCGATGTGATTAATCGCAACTGAATACTTTCGATGCGATGATTCACTGTTCACCTCACTTGTGCTGATGCGATGAGTCGCTCTGATGCGATGATTCACTGTTCACCCCACTTGTGCCAATGCGATGAATCGCTCCGATGCAATGGTTCACTTTGATGCTGGAACTCAAACACGTACGAATCATGGTTCATAAACCCATCGAGTCTGCATCTCAATCGGAACTTTTGTCAACACGTTCCACTGCCAAAATTTTCTCCGATGCGATTCATGACTCGGGTCCCGCCTTATAATACTTTGTTTGATTTAAACCCGAACAAACCTTTTGTATTTTTAATTTCACATCCATAACTATAATATATATATGCCTTGTACTTTAACCATTAGCACGAGATTTTATGATGAATTCAATTCATGAGCCCACATATGTTTGATTAAATCCACACCTTTAATTCATTCCAAATGACAACACCCTTTGAACATATATACATATTCTGACTACTTTTCGCACATTATTATGTACAAATTCATTATATAAGATTTGGTCTTTATATATATATGAATACATTATAGACCAACACACACACACACACACACACACATATATATATATACTTCGCATAGTTCAAAGGTCAGACCATGTATCAGACCCACAACTCAGCATTACGATTATTTCATATGAAAACTCAATATGTAATAAACATATGGCTCACCTTTCGCACATAACTATAATATATCAACTCGTATCGTATACCCCTTGTGATATTGTATGCCAACTACACTATATGAACACATAATATAGTCTCCGCCAATGCTAGAACATTATAACGAACCCACGTATTAGAACTGAACCCAAGCAATAATGTATATAACTATTTTCAGGGCCCACAACTTTTATTACATACCTTGGCATTATCTGTCGGACCAATCTAACGGTCGATGTTACGTCGCGTTCCAAACAAGAATTCGACGGCGTGTAATGAATATCACGCAATTAAAGTGAAAGAGCGTTAAACTTCAAAAATTGCGCGATGTAAGCGGATTTACAAAACCACCTTAAGCCACATGTCCATCAGCGACATAGATCGCGTTCAAAATGAAAAATCCAATTACCACTCTAGACACTGTGCGATACTACCGGTTTTTCTCACCTCTGGTTTTACTGTTCACGTTTAGGGTTCCACTTATATTCATGGTTCCACTCCATCAAAAAACTTCGTGCCTTCGTTATATACATATACATATAAACTTCATTCAAAGGTTTCATTTCTTATTTCTTCAGCACTTTAATATATGAACCATGTTCCATTGTTATTTTAACACAAACGCTACCATATTGCTAAACCCTTGGTTCCAATACCCTCAGGGTTCTGTCTTGACCTTTCAACATTTCTGTTGCACTCTTAGCGCTTCTGCATGCTAAACCAACAATTCTATTAGTAATTACAATGCACATTCCAGGTTTGTATTTCAGATTCTACGAAGTCCTTACAATGTTTATATATAAAAGTTTCCATAGGATGAGATAAAAACATGTGGTGGAACTATGTAAAGATGTCAATAGCTCTTCAACTTCGCATTGTGGCCCTGAATATTCCCCTAACAATTTGTGCTTCTTTCTCTTCTGCATGTGAGCTCTTCTTCATTGGAACCCCCTCTGGATCTTTTCACTCTCTGTCTATTCTACTGCCCTGTCTCTGTATTCTCGGTACATATCCTGTCACTGTATTTCCTATATGTATAGTATGCTGCTCTGCCAAATGTAAACTGTTGTCACTGTATTCTCTGTATGTATAGTCTGTTGCCCTGTATTCTCTCATTCTGTCTCTACAAGTCTTATATCTGTTGTTGTAGTGTAAATAACTTCTTGCTCTATTCTCCTCATGCTCCCTGTCTACATATCCTGTCACTGTATTCTCCTTTGCCTCTGCTACTGTCCTTTGCCATCAATGACAACACTTCTAACAAAATGTGCTCAAAAGAAACTTGGAAAATTCATTTGCAATGAAGGATTTGGGAGCTGCAAAACAAATCCTTGGTATGAGAATAACTAGAGACAATAAAAATCGCAAATTAATGTTGTCTCAGAATGAGTACATACAAAAGGTGTTGAAAAGATTTAATATGCAGAATGCAAAACAAGTTAGTACACCTTTTTCTATCCATTTCAAACTTAGTAAGGAGATTTGCCCCAAGACCCAAGAAGAAATGGATTATATGTCTAAAGTTCCATATGCATCAATAGTTGGAAGCTTAATGTATGCAATGGTCTGCACAAGGCCTGATATTGCACAGGCAGTGGGAGTTGTAAGAAGGTACATGAATAATCTAGGAAAATAACATTGGATGGCAGTGAAATGGATTCTCAGATATTTGAGAGGTACCAAAAATCAAGCATTATGCTTTGGTGGTTCAAACATTTTTCTATAGGGATATGTTGATGCAGATATGGCAGGTGATAGAGATAATAGGAGGAGCACTATAGGGTATGTATTTACTGTACGTGGAACAACTGTCAGTTGGGTTTCAAAAATTCAACGTGTTGTTGCACTTTCAAAAACAGAAGCAAAGTATATTGCTGCTATAGAGGCTAGTAAAGAAATTATTTGTTTACAAAGGTTTATGGATGAATTGGGTAAGAAACATGATATGGGCATGTTACATAGTGACAGCCAAAGTGTCATTAATCTTGCAAAGAACTCATCATTTCATTCCAGGACTAAACACGTACAACTCAAGTACCATTTCATATGGTCAGTGTTGGAAGATGGACAGTTGAAGCTGAAAAAGATATACACTAGCCAAAATCCTGCAGATATGCTAACAAAGGTTGTAACCAGGGAGAAACTAAGATTATGCTCAGTTTCAATTGGTCTTCAAGTATGATGATGAAGATGAGAAACAACTAGGTCCAAAGAGGATTAATTTTCTAGCGAATGAATCAGCAGAGGAGTTGCTACAATCAGTCTCCAAGTGGGATATTGATGGGTGTGGAGCATGATTATATTCTTTCTTTAGATGTATCTGTTTGTCAATTTAATGTCTTAAATTGCTTGCATTAATTATCAACCGAGGTTTGTAAACTGATGAAGTGTGATGCACTGTATGTACTTAGTTAACCTACTTCTTACTTCGTTGTTTGTATTTTATGTTGTTTTTGGGGGGGTTTTGTTCTTTGATGTCTAAGAATGTTCAATCTAAAATTATAAAAAGATTTTAAATGAATCTAATGAATTTTAAGAAGGAAGAAAATGAAGTGTTCCTAAGTTAATCTAATTTTCATAAAAATAAACCAAAAACTATTGGCTAGTTAGAACTTAATTTAGAAAACAAAGCATCTATCTTATCTTATCATTAGTCCTATTCCATGGATCTAATTCGAAAAACTAAGATTGAAATTGCAGTGCGTGTCTTAAGTAAAAGCAGAAAATGAAAATAACTAATGTACTTCTGGTTACTCCAGCATTCAATTATGAAGTATGACCTTCTTGAGATGATGTGTAAGCAACTGACTGTACTTTAACTTCTAATGTCCTAGAACAGTAAGCAAAGGATGCAAAGTAAAACGTCTAATGTATATTTAACTACTCCAACATTCAATTATAAAGTGTGATCTTCTTGAGATAGTGTTAAGTAACCAATTATACCTAATGATCTAGAAAACCAAGTATGCAGAAGGTAAATCAGTAATTGCATTCATTAAACATTCAATCATTCAGTCTTGAAATATGATTAAATCAATCTCCTTGGAATGACCTTTAGGAATATTAGTGATGCAACTAAGTGAGGATCTGAAAGCAAAATGTGAAAGCATGTAAAACTCACTATAAACAACTAATGTATATTTAACTTTCTCCAACATTCAATGTGAAGTATTACTCTCTTGAGGTGTTGTGTAAGAAGTCAATTATGCCTTAGTTTCTAAGTTCCTAGAAAGTAAATAACAATGTGCAGAGTACATTCAATCACTGTGTGAATTAGAAATTCAACCATTTAGTTTAGGATCATCATCTTGAAATAGCTTTTGAAAACATCCATTGACACAGTTAATTGACAATTATGTACTAAGAAAATGAATGACAGAACAATAAGAAAACTAGGCAACTGTGTATTCGTATTACTTCAATCTTAATTCGATTTGAAAACATAGTTATCTATCTTCGCGAAATATTTTAGAAGAACAAGGTTGCACAGTTGTGATTTAATGTTATGCTATTGATAAAAAATTGGAATGAAAAATTAACCTATTTAGAAAAGAGATTTGCTAAAAACAGAGTAATGGAAATTGAAATAAAAACAACAAATGAAAAACCTCCTCCAGTGTAGGGGCCCTCTACAACTGATTTGATTGAACTACTAGCCAGTTAAGGATGCACTTAAACAATCATTGGCAACACGAACTTTGTATTATGATAGAATTAAGTCTTAATACAGAGTATCAGCAAAAATCTTAACTTAACACTTAATTTCTGAACTATCTTCTCGGTTCTGTACAACCGGTATTTAAAGGAAAATAACATAACTGTTTATGAGATAAACTTGCTTCAGGTGGCTAATTCGAATTAGAATTGCAATAGGACTATTTGACTCTTGATTTGCCATGATAGAGAAAATCAAGAGTCCTGTTTCTTTCAGATAATGTACTTTGACCATGTCAGTGTCAGTATTTTCATACTTCCACCAGGGATCAAAACACATTTGCATGTGCATCTTAGGTGTCTCACCCTAAAGAATTTTCAATCACTCCACTAGGTCATGATATAAAATTGTTCCACTGGTGGTTGTCCTTGTCAAGTGTCTCATTTTTTTTCACAAGTATATGCCTGTTGATCCTCTTCCATATCTTCATCATGATATTCAGTCTCCCAAAGGCTTCCAACTCAGAAATCCACATGCCAACACATCAAATGTCAAAGGGAATTGTCTTTTCCCAAGGGTGCCCAAGTCATCATTGTTCACAAGCACTAAACCCTAATTTCCTCTCCCATTGAAGCTAGGGTTTGCTATGAAAAAGAGGCATATGAGAAGAGGAGCCATAAGGTAGGTCATATTAGTAATTATGAGGCCATTCCAACTCATAAGATCATTTCTCCATCATTTTTTATGAAATCATTCCAAGAATCAAGCCATTTGAAACTCATAGGGGCAGTTTCGCTTAAAACTATGTTTCTGTCCAAATAGAGATGAAATTAACAAAAGTGAGAGAGGGTTTTGTCCCCCATAGGTCAATAAAGAAAAACCTCCTTCATATTTTACACAGGTGTCATGGTTTTAGAGAAATGTCAAAACTATAGGTGCCACGGGAGAATTGTTGCACTTTTGGAGTGACCTTGGGAAAAATCAAGTTTTCTCATAGCTTGAGTGTCCAAATGACTTGCTTGGTGAGTCAAATGATAACTTGACAGAGAGATATTTCCAATGAGCTATCATGAGCTCAATTTGGAGTTGAGAAAGACCTCCAAAAATTTCCTACACCAGCACTTTGCATTTCTGCACCCTCATTTAGCACTTTTTGACAGTCTTGGGAAAATAAACTTTTGATAAGGTAAATAAACTCCAATTAGAAAAAAAACATACATTTGGAAAGAAGGCTTCAAGGGCTTTCCAACGAGCTATCTTGGGCCTAATTTGGACACCAGGAAGACCTCCAAATGTGGTCTGTAAAACAGTGCTTCTTGGCGCTGCGCATTTGAACTGTCGTTGCGTGCCTTCCCAGTGGCGTTGCGCCCTTGCCAAGAGAAATTAGTGTAAATTGCAAAGGTGTTGCATGCTCAGAGAGTGGCATTGCACATTTGGATAGGCGTTGTGCCCTCACACAGCAGTGCTGCGCGCCTACACAGTCAAGTTTGCTGAGGGTTGTACCACTTCAAACAAACTTCAAACTTTGCCTAATTCATCCAAGGATGTTCTAAATAGTAATTACACCCTCATTGCCTTGTTTCTAAGCTATTTGGTGAATCTTTAATGTTTTGAATTGAAACCATAATGAAACCCTAATTTTAATTTATGATCACTGTTTATACACCTTGTTCACTTTCCTTAAGCATATACATCAGTCACATGCAGGGTAAATTTCATTCACCTAGGGTTTTCATTGACCTAATTTTTTCATTCACTTAATCCCTTCACTCATTCCCTTCACCTATTCAAACTAGCCATCTCATCCCCTTCCCCTTCATCTCATTCCATTTGTATCCTAGGGTTTCATAAGTCAGAGTTTAAAATGTCTGAAGAAGAAGATAGTGGTATTGGTGAGGCACAAATGCCAAGAATAAATGACCATAAAGGAGGGAAAATTAACAGGTTTGAACCAATCACTACAAGAGAACTTATGAACTCTCCTCTCACTGTGTCTTTCTTCAAACATATGGGTTGTTTTGAGTTTTGTGAGAGAGTGCAGCAAATTCAAAATCACTCGGGGTTAACAAGATTTTTCATCACTAATCTACATGAAAAACAGGTCACTCTTGCTGGGGTCACCTTTGATATGTCCACCAATGCTATTGCAGCTGCTACAGGGATCCCTAGTGTGGGAGAGAGGTGGTTTAAACAAGAAAACCTTGATATGAATTATTATGAACCGTACCTCAAACCTAGGTACAAGGATCACAAGAAGTCCATTTTCCCTTTCTCTCATCTCCTTGACTGGTATGTTCCCATGATGAGGATAATCATGAAATAATTCACTTGTGAGGGGAGGCTTTCTCAAATTTACTCATACCATATCCATCTCCTCATGCATTTCGCTAGAGTTAGAATGATACACTTACCTTACTATCTTTTCCACAGCATTGACAACGTGGCCTATATTGTGCAAAAGAGGGATTACAATCATCAAATGCAAAGTCTATTTCATCATTCACTCATCAAAATGGTGGTCATGCATTAGCTTCAGTAGAAAAACATTTCATAGGATGAATTCATTGTAAATGAGGTTTTCACTACCCCACCTAGCCATCATGAGCAGGATATTCCTTCATCATCTCATCCTCATGTATCCATTTCTCCATCTCATCCTGCTGTTCATACATCACCACCCACTCAGATCCATTCACCTCATGTTGATCCTACCTCATCACCTTTCTATAACCCTTCACCATCACATCATGATACTGGGGCATCAAGCAGTGAAAAGGACATTGAGGCAGCTTGCACTAAAATGACTGATATTGAGCCATTTCCCATGACATATCAGAGAGGCCACAGGCATGTGTTTGCTTCACATGGTGTGAAAGGGGCCATGCCTTATTCATCAAAAAAACAGGTAGACAAGGGCAAGGAAAAGGCTACAGAGCCTATCATTGTTGAGCAGGATGACAAACATGAAACTGAGAAGGAGTTTCAGTTGATTGAGATTGATGAGGAGGATGAGGATAGAGCCACCAGTGCAGTGATCAGAGGCAAGGAGGCCAAGATTAGTGAGCTTCAAACTAATCTTGATAGTTCACAGTATGTGATTGACTTTCTTGAGCTAGAAAATCAACAACTAAAGACTAAGCAAACCATCAGTGAGGTCAACACAATCAAAGCTCTGAGAGAGGCCGGAAAGGCCAAGGCCTTGCTGGAGGAAACCTTGGGTAGATTTGATGATAGTGATGATGAGGAAGATCATCTTCCGAGACAGAGACCAAGGACAATTGGGATAAAGAGGGCTTTAGCTCAGGAAAGGCAAAAAGAGGCCGAATTGGCAGAGCATCTGTAATATTCCCAATTAGTAGTAGCTAATTGGAAATATTAATTTTGATTAATTTTGCCTTATATAGTTAAAATATAAATAAAGTGGGTAAAAAGGAGAATGTGACTCACCTAGAATAAAACACACTCCCTAAAAGTCACCTAGGAGACATAACGTTGTGGTCAAGGTGGGCCAAGGGGGCCAAGTGACAACGTGGGGGGTGACTCACTTAGACAGCGTGGGCTAGCCAGTGCAGATGAGTTGGCAGCGTGCGCCAAAGAGAGACAGCATGAACGTGGTGGGGCCAAGGAGAGAGGGATGCTCACCAAAGATAAATAGAGGGGAGGCTACCTCATTTCTCATATTGATGATTATGCATTTTGGAGTTTGTCTCTAGACATTGAGCACGCTTGCTGTTTAGCTAGTCTGCACGTATTGTTCAGTACTCCAGGTGTCTCCGTGCGGAGATCCCAACCTCAACCCCGGGAGACTTTGAGTGCTTGCTTGGGTGAGGAGTCCTACCATATTTTGCAGGGAGAGATCGAAGCTTCAGCCGTTGAGGAGCATTCCTTGGAGAGACTGCGCAGTCTTGGAGAGGGAGGACGTAGTCCTAGTTAGGGAAGTTCCGGATTGAGGTTATTTCGGTGGATCCATACCAGAGGATTAGGGGAGGGATCAGCCCTTACCTATTGGGGACATTTTGAAGAGGAAGAGGCCATATTTTGCAGTGTCACCTTCAGGGTCAGCGTTTTCCCTTGAGGGATAGCGTAGTGCCTCAAAGGAGGTATTTTCCGGGGTCAACGATTCTCGAAAAGCTCTCTGGGATTTTCTGGGTATTGGGAGAGGAGGCCATTCCTAGAGTTTCAGCATTTTCCGAGTTGGGGAGCAACCCCAAAGACTCATTTCATTCCAGCAGTTGCAGCAGCACGGCAACATTTTCCAGCAGCTTGGAGATTACGCAGTGGATAGAGAGAGCAGTCATTCCACACATTGTCCTGAGAGTATTTCTACACTTGCCTTGTGCAAGTCGAGGTGCCACAATTCTGATCACCTTTTTACTTATTTCTTATATCTCAGTATTAATAAAATGGCTCAGCGTTATCCATTTTGTGTATTTTGTCTCATGGTTTGTCTCTCGTTGCTGTGTACCTTGTTTGTGTGCTTTATATTACTGTTTATTTCCCTTTGGGATATTACAGCATCTTACTCCAAGTGAGTTGCTTGCCATAGATATTAGCAGAGATATAGAGTCTTGGCTTGAGAGAGCCAATTTGCATCTGGAGGGCCTGCTATAGAAGGTGAAGAAAGACATTGACATTCAGAGGAATATGGAAAAACATTATGCCATGAGAAACAGGATTGCAAGGGCCAAGCTCAAACGAGCCCATGCAAAGATTCTAGTTTTGACCGAGTCAAAGGAGAAGGAGAAGTTGAACATTCTTTCTGAGGTGTCTCTCCATGCCTCTAACCCCTAAATCAGCAAGCAAATTCACAATTTTGGCACATTTTGGCAATCTTGCAAATTTTGATTTTTGGACAGTTTAGCACACACAAAATTTGTTAAGTGCGCTGCGCTCTTTTTTGTGACATCAAAATGGAAAATGGTCAACATCCTCATGTTCATAATGATGATTGCATCAACCTCAGTAATTTCCAGGATATTTTGAGAAGAACGGTTCACTCAAAGAGGCAAAAAACCACCAAAAAATCATGTTTCTACCCTCTTTTTAACCCTGGCACTACGCGTTTACAAGTCTTGGGAGAACAGGTTTTTAACAAGACGTATGGGCACCATTTTGCAAAGTGAACGCATATTGGGAAACTAGACTCAACTACCTTTCCAATGAGCTATCATGGAGTTGATTTGGACAAGGGGAAGGCCTCCAAAAGTGGCTTACAAAATAGGTCAATTTTTATGTCATGGTGCTGCGTGTTTACCAGGAAATTTACATTTTCACCAGTTTCATCAAATTTTGAAGTTTCAATTTTTACTTGGGTAAATTAAAAAGTTACCAATGTAAATGTCATATTTTACTTTTACCTAAGGTAGATACATTAGGTAAATCATTAGTTGAAGTCAAATGTATCTGTTCTTAAAGATAGGAATGACTCACTTTCCTCATCCTAGACTCTAGCTTTCAGTTCAGCTTTTGATGTAACAACTCCCTCACCTCATGGATTCAACCCCTGACGATAAGAGGAAGTGGTTTTGAGGTCTATAAGGGGTATTTTTTCAGTCATTTTAATGGTCTGCATCAATTAAAGAGATTTTATTGATCAAGTATCATCTTGGCTTGGACATTAATGGAAAATTGCAGCTATTTTCTTGGGATCCCTGTGGTATGAGTTTAGACATAGTTTCCTCTCTGTTATCAATTTTTTAGAATGTATTGTTAGTTCATAAACCATTTCATATATATAATATACTTTATTTCAAGTTGAAAGGCGAATCCATATTTATTTATGCTCTGCTTTGGGAAATTTAGTATAATGTGTTCATTCTCTTCAGTTTAGGGAAAATACATTTCAGATGCTTTCCCTAGCTCCTCACCAGTATTTTCATCTCATTTAATCATATTTTGAATGTTAAATCTATTACCTACCTTTCCCCATCAAAAATACTGCAATTTCATCCCCTTGGCCCTGATCTATTCCCCTTGACCTAATCCCTGTTCAGTGAGCCCAACCCTAAAATCAAAATCAAAACCCCCTATACTCCTTAGCTAGCCTAAAATACTTTTCATCCAGCCCTCTTGGCTGTGATTCTATTGAGAGATCCCTCTCTGACTTGGTAGGGCTAGATACCAAGTCTAAAGTTTGGTTTGAGGTTACCTCGGGATTGCCTCTCTCAGCCTTGAGGTTCAATCTGAGTGATAACAGACCACACCTTTGACCATGATCTTAGGCCTACTTTTATGTTGATCTTGACCGAGTGAATAGGATAGAATCCATGTGGAGATGATTCTAGAAATGCCCATGTGGCCCAATTCTTCATTTGACACCTGGAACCTGCCAAACCATGAGAGTAGCTACGGAATCCACAGTTAGTTGCAGAATAGGCTATGTTCTGTAGCTAAATTGCAAAAATATTTTCAAATAGCAAGAACATGAAAATATAATATGGAAATCATTTTAATGCATTCCTTAAGACAAAACCTGGCATTTATCATTGATTGGGGTATGTGATCTTATGAGAAAGTGAGGGGAAAAGGTGAGAAAAACTATCAAAGAGAGGGCATTTCTGCGGTTCAACATACTCCCACTACAAAATCATTGTATGTCCTCATGAAATTTGCCAAAAATGTGAGTTCTTCTTCCCTACTACATTTGTTTAGACACTTCTGCTAGCACATCCAATTTCCTTCTTTTGTTTATCTTTGAAGTGACTGTCATCCTGGGCCTTCTCATAAGAAGCTTATACTTGAGGTTAATGACTGCTCTGTGTAGTAACTTATAATTTCTTTTCAATTTCTTGTTTTTCTTATACCACATTCCTATATGTAGAATGGTATTGTCATGAATTACCTTTTCCAACTTATTATGTTGCTTCAAGGTGTCATTCTCTTGTTTGATATGTCTGTTCAATATCTCTAGTTCATAAATTTCTTGTTTGAGAGCATCAACTAGAGGTTCTTGTGGATTGACAGAAGGTTATGGGTTCATTGATGCACTTCTCTTCTCCAGTGATTCTACATTATCATATATTTCTTGTTGTATTGGGTCTATGCCTGGGGTTCTTCTATTGGGGCTACCTTCAAAATGATGAATAGGAGAATTTTTAGGACTGTGTGTTGGAGAAATGTTAATAGGATATGGTATTGGGGTTTCCTCATCTAAATTTATAAGCTCTGTCCCTTTTGATAATGTTTTATTCATAGAACCTCAAAGTCTAGAGCTCCTTCTCGGTTGTGGAGGACTTCCATTCTCCTCATTTGTAACCTTACTCCTCTTTCTTATCTTACCTCTTTTCTTGATTTTCTTTCTGATTTATGTCGGTTCTTCAGAGATTAGCTTTTCATCATTCTTCTGTAATGAAGATTCAGGTCTATTTTCAACATTTATATCAGGATTTTTTCTTCTGCTTCTTCTGACATCATCTTCTTTAGGTGACTCTGGTGCTTCTTGAAAATGGTTTCTAATAAATAAATCCACCCAGGTATCTCCAATGCTTTTTAAATGAAACTCAATCAGTATCTTTACCAACCCATTATGATTCATGGTGGTATCTATGAACTGTATTCTCTTTTGCACATTTGAGGCCATCATTTTTAAACTATTTAGCAGAAATAAAGGAAGATTTATTTCATCGTTTTCTAAGAAATTCATCAGTAAACAGATATGGTAGAAATACATGCAACCAAACCTTCCTTCACATGTGATAATTTTTTGTAAAACCAAGAGCATGTTCCTCCATTTACTTTTAAGATCTGAACTGGGGATACCTTTTCTAAAAACAGAGACATCTATACCTGGGTTTTTTAGTATTACTTTCCATGATTCACTGTGGAACTCCTTGTTTTTGAACCATATTTCACCATGCCTTGGAAGTTTTGTAGCCTCAGCCATAAATGACTCAGTCAATGAAAAATTGATATCTCCAATTTCTACTTCTGTGGCATCAAAAGACCGAGCAAATGATTTTGTAATCTCCTTGTGAAAACCATTGAATTTCTCTATGAACTTAAGCCATCCAACTTTCTGCAACAATTCTTTGACCTGTGGGTATCCTTCCATGTACTTTGCTCCCACTAGTTCTGATCTGAAAATTAGCCCCAGGCCTTCTACTATTCAGATTTCTCAATCTTCAGAATTACCCTTATGTTTTATGAAAAGAATTGGTTGCGGATCTGATGAAAGGTATTGAGGGTTTGTAGGAATAAATAGATGGTAGGGGTTCTGGAGAATCGTAGACAAGTATGTCACATCATAGGTCATGACCGTTAATCATCAACAAGGGAGTTAATTATGGACCGTTATGCAACATAATACAGAGAATGTGGCTGATATGTAGTATGATGGAGATTGCAATCAAATCAAATGATGATTTGTCAAATAAACATATGAATATCCATATTATACATGCTTTATGTTTTAACCTTGCTATTTAAAATAAATTTTTGCACTTTACCTTTTAGAACTTAACCTTTTCATTTGTTGTTTTCTTTAGTGTTGATCCTTAGGTACCCTTTTAACATGTTGGTCTTCAAAACATAATCCTTATATTACTAGCAATCATCATTTGTTTGTAGGCTGTATAATTGTGTCAGAACTGTTGAATAAGATGTGGATGCAGAATCGATTAGCTACAGAATGGAATCAACTGCAGAACGTGATCAGCTACAGAATAGAATCAGCTGTAGAATACAGTCAGCTGCAGAATGTACTCTGTAAAAAGATTCAAGTATGGATATGGAATATGAATGTGAGATAAAATGGAAAATGGAATATGACTGTGAAATGGAACGAGTGTGAAAATGGAATGAAAGTGGAATATGACTAGTTAAATGGAATAATAGTGGAGTGAGATGAAATGAAACTGTAAAATGAAATGAATTTACAGATTATGAACTACAATGAATGTAGTTTTGTGTCACTACTTATTACAGAAAAGAAATGCAAAATAAAGGATGTCAGAAATCTCTATTTTTCACCCTGTATTTTCTGTATAAGTATGACAATCATTGATTGGTTTTCATACTTATACATTTTATTACTTATATATAAATATATATAGGAAAAATAAAAGCTAAGTTAGTGAAGAAGAAGAATTCTTCTTCACCAACTTCATATTGGTATTATCTTGAAAAACCTTGATAAAATCCTCTCTTGAAATTGGCTTATGATATATCTTCAACCGATGACCATTCACAAGAAGAGGTACATTTTTTTCATCTATTGTCCTTATCTTCACTACTCCATTATTAAAGACTTTTTCAATCTCATATGGCCCAAGCCAATGAGTCTAAAACTTTCCTTGAAAATATTTGAATTTTGAATCGAACAAAAGTGCCCAATCCCCTGCTTGAAACTTCTTCTCCTTGATATATTTATCATGCCATTTAGCCCTTTGCTACTGGACTATATTGGTTCTTTGAACTGCATCTTGCCTAATTTCATCTAGCTCATTGAGTTGCTCTAATCTATGTTTCTGTGCTTCTGATAAATCAAGTCCCAATTGGACTACCATCTTGAAGGTTCGAATCTGAAACTCTATATGGAACAGGACTTGTTTTCCATAAACAAGTTCATAGGGAGTATGTCCTATTATATTTCTCCATGTAGTTTTGTAGGCCCATAAGGCTTCGGGAATCCTTTCTACCCAATCTCTTTTGTGTTGATGTACAGTCTTAGTGAGAATTCCTTCAATTACTTTATTGGTAGATTCAACTTGACCATTTGCCTATGGATGATAAGGAGTAGACTTTTTGTGCTTGATATTGTAATCTTCCACGAGCCTTTTCACCACCTTAGATGTAAAATGAGATCCTTGATCTGTCACAATTTCTCTTGGAACACCAAAACGAGTAAAGATATCTTCAAAAATAAAATTAACTACATATATCTCATTAGAAAAAGGTAATACTTTAGCCTCTACGCATTTAGTGACATAATCAGTGTATACCAAAATATACTTCTTTTGTTTAGATGGAGGATTGATAGGTCCAACAAAATCCAAGGCCCATTTTTCAAAAGGTTCTATGAGTACCTGAGGCTGTAATGGAATTTCATTTGATGGAGAAGGTTTCCCTGCCCTTTGGTAGCTGTCACAACTTTTGACATATTCTTTGGCATCCCTGAAGATGGATGGCCAATAATATCCTAAATGAAGGATTTTATAGGTTGTCCTCTTGTCAGCAAAGTGTCCACCACAAGGTTCGTCATGACATTCTTTAAGAATTTCAGGCATTTCATCTTCTCGAACACATCTTCTGATAATGAGATCTGGACCTATCTTATACAATTCATTAGTAATCCATGAGTATCTTGCACTTACTTGAATGATTTTTCTTTTCTCTCTAGAAAGAAAATGTGAAGGTAATTTTCCTGTAACTAATTAATTGGCGATATCTACAAACCAAGGAGTCTGAGTAGTTATTGCAAAAAGATATTCATCAGGAAATTTGTCTTCAACTGGAGTGTCATCTTTGATATTTTGAATTCTAGACTAGAAATCAACAACTGTGTTCTGTTTTCCAGGTCAGCCTAGAACAATAATGTTGAATTATTGTAGAAGTAATAACCATCTTGTAAATTTGCCATTAGTAATAGATTTATTCATTAAGTATCTAACTGTAGAGTGATCTGTATGAACAAAGGTTTCATAGCCTGTTATATAATGTCTGAATTTGTTGATAGCATGAAAAACAACTAAGAATTCCTTTTCAGTTACAATGTAATTTAACTCTGTGGGAGTCAAATTCTTGCTTGTGTAACAGATGGCACAAGGGATCAAATATTTTTGTCCTAATACAACTCCTAGAGTTGTATCTGAAGCATCTATTGAAATGTGAAAAGGTAGTTTCCAATTTGGACCTCTTAATATGGGTGCCTCAGAAATTTTTGCTTTTAAAGTCTCAAATGCTAACTGGCAATCAGGATTCCAACTGAATTCACAATCTTTGGTGAGTAGTTTGAAGAGTGGGGATGCTATTTTGGTGTAATTTTCTATAAATATTCTATAATATCCTATGAATCCTAGAAAACTTCTAACATCCTTTTGGAAACTTGGAATTGATAGTTTGGAGATGACTTCAACTTTAGATTTATCAACTTTAATTCCATGTCCTGAATTGTGATGTCCTAAAACAATCTCTTATGTAAACATCATGAAACATTTTTCATGGCTTAGTGAAAGGTTTGCTTCCTTACATCTTTCAAGAACTTTTTCCAAATTTTTTAAAGCTTCTTCAAATGTATTACCATAAACTGTAAAGTAATCTGTTAGTATGAATCTTAATCGCAAGAGTACGAAAAAAGACCACTTTAGCTGTGCATAACAAACAACCCTAACAACAAAAATGGTTGTCAATATCTTCAAATCTGCAATTAGATGATCAAGATAAATGCTGCAAAAACTTAGATCTATGCATTAAAAGACATTAAGCAGTAAATAAAAACGAGATTTACTCCATGCATCCAATAGACAAGACAAGAATATGTTGAATGGATTTTATATTAAGGGCACCTAGGAGGAAAACATAGAAGGATGTTACCAATTCTCCTCAATGGGATGGGTTCTTGTAAGTCCTTAGCACTTCAGATCTAAAATTCCTCTCTCTTGATGGTGTGGAAAACCCAGAAAAAAATGGAACTCAATGGGAGCTCACAAGCAAAAGATAGAAAAATATGACAATGATGGTGGATCTTAGTCAGACCAAAAGTATAGATCCAGAGTGATCTTTAGGAAACAAAGGGTAGTGAATGAATGGAAAAACCCTTCTATTTATAACAAAATATTGAGTTAGTCTAGATATTAGTGCATAATTAAAATATTATTAACCAAATCAAGATCCAACTTTTATGGAATATTTTATTATATTTGTTGGAGGGAAAAGGAATTTGACTTGGGTCAAATCCCTTTATTTGTAAATAATAAATAAATAAATGATTTATTTATCATTTTAAGGATGTGGTTGAGTAATAATCAAATAAATAATGATTTAATTAATTATTTAAGGGTGATTTAGTCATATTTAACAAAGAATATTATTTAAATAAGGTTTAAATAATTATTCTTAGAAAATAATAAGATAAATAATGATTTATCTAATTATTTTCCTTGTTTTGGGTTAAATATAACCAGGAATATTAATTAAACTGTTGTTTAACTAATTATTCCTTGAGGAAAATCAAATAAATGTAGATTTATTTAATATTTCCTCATGGGGTTTCCTGTTTAGACCATAAACAACTTAATAAAGGTAGTTTACTAAGTTATTTTTCATAGTGAATGCAATTTTACTTAGGGTAAAATTGGTCTTACATGGTGTACTTGGGTCCATCTAATAGTAATGAGTTAGATATTAAAAAATGATGTAACGGTGCTGACATAAGGCATTAGGAGCTAATCGTATGACCGAAGTACGTTGTAAGAATTCAATCACTAGACACCGAAGGGGAAGTCAAAGAGAGAGAAATATAAGGTAGACCAAAGCGCTAAAGGACTAGACCCTAAGGAGGCGAGACTTACAGGTGCGACAAGTCTCTTTTATGAGTGAGTACATGTGCTATAGGCGATGGGGGAGGCATACCAATGTCCGCCGAGACAAAGTACAAAGAATAATACGTACAGTAAACAAGGGATTGAACAATGTAGTACATGTTGGCATAAACATGAGCCAGGTAAAAAGATGATAATGAATCCCACATACATACTGTACCTGGGATAACAGCCAGGACTTATACAATAATATCTGAGTACATGAGATACAAATACAACCCAAATTCCCCTGTAAACAAGAAAGGGCTTTGAAAATCTGACTGATACATGCAAAAAAAAAGGCGTTGCAAGCGGCTTAGGCTATCATCATCAAATATATGGAACTGCATCAAAGGTTGTAATGAAGAGGTCACCCGGGCATGTGGGGGGCTACCTGTAGGGCCACCCCCTCATGAGGGCTGAAAACATC
Organism: Pinus albicaulis; assembly: GCA_034641835.2. Classification (NCBI taxonomy): domain Eukaryota; kingdom Viridiplantae; phylum Streptophyta; class Pinopsida; order Pinales; family Pinaceae; genus Pinus; species Pinus albicaulis. The sequence goes on from CM076571.1 coordinate 279,169,799, forward strand.
TCACACACACCCGGGAATCACCGGTATCAGCTGCTACATCACTAAATCATCAAGCATACAGATCTCGATCATGCTGAGAGGAGCTGGAGCTAAGAAACAATCAAGTCAAAGGGCAATAAGGAGTCCCTTTGCCTGATCCAAGGCACTGAACAAGAGTGGAAGCTGGAACCAAGGTACACCGCCCTCTAGACCTGTCTTCTAGAATGAATGATATAATGTCGACAAAAAGAGGTCTGCCATAGGTGAGGCAATAAGGGATCCTCAACTAAGGCATGAGAGAAAATAGTAGAGCGACTGACAGACTGACACCAAGGATGATGATGAAATGGGGGTACTGAGTAGTGGATAGACGACTTCCCTTGTTAGAGCATAAAGGGCACGGATGACTTGGCAGCGACTGACACAATATCATGAGGGATAGGGGACAATAGGACTGAAGGCCATAATGTGCGACACGAAAGAGGAACCAAGCAATGAAGGATGGAGGACTATAGCAGGATACAAAGGGACTCGGGATAGACTCCATGGATGCGATGATGACTCAACTCGGATGCTCTAAACAAGGGCGACTCGATGATGCTGCCACACAGAAAAGGTCCAATGGGGACCATAAAAACATGAGTACAAGGTGGTTACTTATGACGAAAATCGACAGGAGCATGGACAAGTATGGAGGCAAAGTGGTGCCCCAAGTACAAGTGTTGCAAGTGAAGAAATTTGATTTGGAGCAGTGGTGAAGTGACCCTTCTTGGAAAAAATGTGTCCTAGTGAAGTATCAAATCACAAAAAACTAATAGATACCCATTTGAGGGCTCGGTGAGAGCTTTCCAAAGGTACATACAGGTTGTCAAACTGAGCTACGGTTTGGCCGCATCAGGCGAAAGAAAAATCAGGGGTTTCTCTTTTAATAAGGCATTTTCCCTCCAAATTCACTCATTTGCAAGTGGAGTTGTGGTGAATGTAGAGAGGAGAGAAGGCCCTAAATCTTGCGGCGATCGTAGCGGACAAATCGACCGTTGGAATCGAGATCCGCCAGTTGCAAGTAAGAGGCCTAACCCTACTCTTTCATTTAAGGGGATCAAAATTTCAGTTTAGGTGCCCAGAGCTCATGAACAGGCCAGGTCGCACTTTTTGGGGTCTGTTCTGCAACCTGGGTAGTAGGTACTGGGCAGAAAACTGCGACCTGTCCCAGGAAATGACCTGAAAATTTTGACCTGTTAGAGAAAGGGGGTTTCAGTGCTGTTTTTGGCTAAGATCTGGGATTTTTATGGTTGAGGGACATAGGTTTCCCCAAGCATGTTGTGGTCATGCCAAAATGTATTTAGAAAAAGGGGAATCTAAACACATTTAAATGATGTGGTGCACCATTTTTTTTCATTATGGTTATGCAGTTTGAGAAAGGGAATGGAGGATTACCAATCTCTTTTGGTACTGCATATATGAAGCAAATGGACTAAGTTTCTAGGTTGGAATACATGGTGTCACTATCCCAAAGAGTGGATTTGGAGATAGTGAACTAGTGCTCTCCTAGAAATCCCACAGGTTGGTCAACAACAATGTCGAAGGGACTAGGTTGTTGATGTAAGATGAAGGGATGATGAGGGGTATCATCCCTAGAGTGATCTGAAGTGATATGAGACTCTAGAGGTTCTTCTAAACATGGAAGAATGATGGTACTAGAGGCAACACGACCAGATACACTAGGAGAGTTGTGGAGAATTACTTCTCCTGGTCTCTCGAATATGGGTGCCCCCTTACCCAAACATTAGGTGTCAATGTAATGGCCACAAGGTGTATGTGGTTCGAATGTATGGGTTCGATGTAAGGGGGGATAGATAAAGTCAGGGGTGGTGACTACTTCCATAATTTCGTCATCGTAATAGAATATGGGGTGACTTGTAGAAGAAATACCACCTGACACGACGAAGCTACCTGACTCATCATCATGAGAAGAGAGGTTCACATGCGCATCGTCACAAGGGGTGACAGAAGAGTAAGCAGATAAAGGATCTATCGATGTTGAGCCCAGGGTGATCGCTGAAGGGAGGTCAGGTGAAACATTAGGGGAAGTCTCCAGGGGGACTTCCACCGAGGGTCTCATGGATGATGATAGGTAGAAAATGGTGGATGAAGGCTCCATCATCTCGACATCAGGAGGGGGAATGTCAATGGGAGAATTCGTGTCCTCTGGTTTTGCCGAAGCAAAATGCACAAATAAGGGAGAGGTGGACTCGTTGCGCTCGGCCTCGTATTGGCGAACTGCCGTTAGAGAGGTGCGGAAGTCATCAAGGCGGGGACAGAGGTGAGTATAGTGGCCATGGAAATCACACAAAGCACAAGGGTGATTTGTGCACAAAGTCCTGTGTTTTGGGACTGAATCGAGTATAGTGACATATACCTCTGGGATAGTAGACTCCAGAAATGCTTCGTTGACCATGGGCTTTAGGTGAGGCAACTCCGGATAGGTATGGGTGGCATGACCGACAACATCACATAAAGCGCACTGGATGGTATGCTTTGGCGGCCAATGAGGGGCAGGGTTGGTCGGGGCAGCCTAGTCTTTTGATGCCCTCTTGCAAACTTTTCCCTTCTTACCCGAAACGGTCACAACATAAGGTGGTTCCTGTTGAGGTGGCTGAGTCACTGTAACGGTGGGAGAAGTCATGAGGACCGGTTGAACTGGGGTCAAAGCAAGATAAGGTTTGGGTTGACCAAGGGGGTAGCAGCTGGAGGATCAAGGTACCAGACGGGAATCCCAAGGGTCAGGTTAGGAAGAGAGAGGGTAGCCATGACAGGTACCGAATACACTCCAGGAGGGGGAGCTAGGAACGGTATCTGACTGGAGGGGTAATGACCAGGCGGGATGGCTCCAAGATGGTTAAGGCCTGGAGGAACTGTTCCAAGAGGGTAAAGAGGCTCATGAACACCAACTGCAGGTAAAGGGCCAGGATGAGGAGGTCCAGAAGGTTGAATCGAAGGGCTAGGAGTAGACTGCGGAGGGCGAGGAGGCTGCTGACTAGCCGAAGCGAGCTGCTTGAGGACAGCCCGAGACGATTGCATCATGCAAACATTCGATGAGCTAGGATCAGAGACAGGAGGAGGAAGACCAGGGAAAGTACCCAGCAAAGAGGATTCTTTGTAGACTCCAAGTGAGACACTGGTCAAAGGATTGATGGTTTGCTTATTGGCCACCAAAGAGATGATGGACTCAGAGGAGGTATGAGACTTCGGTTTGTAATGTGTCAACTAGTCAATGGTGACTATCTTTCCATTTTGAGGGAAGGACATCTTGCGGTGAACTGCAGATGGGATAGTAGACATCGTATAAGTGTAGCTACAACCCAATAGAATGTTGTAATCTAAGGGGGCATCTATGACTTCTACGTCAACGCAAATAGTCTTGCCCGCAAGAGTAATATGGAAATTTCGGAATAGGCCAACGGGCTGGGAGGCGTGGCCATCCCACGCTCGGAGAGTGATCGTGGAAGGGGCCAACTCAGGTGATCCAAGTTGCTTCCAAATCGAATCAAACATCACACAAGTGGATACCCCCTCATCAATAATGCACTGAGAAACATTGGCATTCCGGACCTTGACTGGGATTTGGAAGGCGACGGAAGTAGGGAGAGGAGGATGTTCTGACCGGTCAACATCAAAGACAATCAATCGATCATCGGAAGGATATACAGCACCCATGTAGATAGTAGAGCTTTTCGTTGTGAAGGTCACAACTAGAGGAGTTCCAACGCTAAAATGGAAGCAGGAGAATGGGCCAAATCATCTACTATACTATACGAATGGGCAGCTTTGCCAGAAGCAGCATTTCGGCGTAGTGGTCACTTAGGGATCTTGGTATGAACCTCCGCCTTAGGCTGAGGGATCTGCAAGGGACCATTAGGTGTTGAAAGAGGCTTTGTAGAGACCGAAGGAGGTGGCTCGGGGACAGAAGTAGCGGGAGGGTTGTTGTACTGATGGGACTGAGTCTAAAGATTGAGATCTATGGTTATAGGTTGATCAGAATTCATCGTGAGAATCTGGTAATTGGGGGTACCAGATGGAAGAGGTTGAGTGGCCACCTGACCTTTAGGTGGTTGGGTAGCCACAAATATTTGCTAAGGGAAAGGATTAGTAAACACAGATAGCTGACCAGGTGCAGCACTGGGAGGGATGGAAGGGGAGGCTTGTTGTCCTCTCAATGTTGCTTGAGACTCCCACATCTACTTCATATGTGGTAAAAGGGGACAATCATGCGTGTAATGACCATAAACACCACAATAAGAACAAGGCTTATTCGTGCGAACAAGTCTGTCATGCTTGGGCTGAGTGCCTTGTTGCTGGTTAGCAGTGTTAGGAGCATTATTTTGCGGATTATGTTCAGGATTACTAGGAGCAGATTGATTTTGAGTGCCTTTCCTCTTCCTTTTGGAAGGAGGAGGATTAGTCGCACCCTGCTATGCATACACCTTCCCCTGAGGGGGCGGTGGCTGCTGCTGTGGGGGTTGAGAAGGAAAGGGAGACGGAGGTGCTAATGCTGGAGGAGCTGGAGCACTAGGCTACAGATACAGATAATAAGAAGGTTGGATAACATTGTGGTAAACAGGAGGTTGGGAAAAAGGAAGAGGCATGTCGTATCTTGGATAAATGCTATCAGGAGGGGCGCGGAGGTGATGCCCCCGAGGAAAACCATAGCCCATGGGAGGCTGAGCGTATGGATGAGAGAGAGCTCCAACGATACCGTCGGCGGCATGAGATGCCCCCGGTGCGTTGGCACCACCGATTCTGGGAAGATCAGGTAGAACGGTATAAACATAACCCAACTGAGCATAGATCAGGTCATATTTTAACGCAATTTGGAAATCGGCTTCTTTGGTTTGATGGAAATGTGATGCGACATCTTTGTCGATAGGGGGCAAGGGAGATCTAAGGAACCAGTCCATGTAGACACGGTCTTCGAAGGTAGGGGCTCGACATAGGCTCTTTCTTCTCCGCCATTCCTGGACATGATCGAATAGGCGGGTCGCAAACAATTGACGGAAAGAGGTCAAAAGTTTGGTACCAGTGTCATAATGAAGGGGAAGCTAGAAATAAGATAGAAAAGCCCAAGAAAGAGTCGCAAAGTTGGTATGAGAGGATGAGGCCTGATCAACATACCACTTAGAAGCTTCGCCTATAAGCGTTTGTTGGAACAACCGAAGACAGACAGAGTCATTAGTAATGGAGTTAGACAAATACAACATGTGGAAAGATCGAACATGATTTGTAGGATCTTCTCCAACAAGGCCTTCAAACTTGGGGATGTCAGAAGGGAGCTTGGTCGGCATAGAAGGCCAACTAGCATCATGGTGTATAGGGTCATTTATCAACTGGTCAAAATCGGGAAGACTGAGGCCTGCCATATAGGGGAGCAAGGGATCAGCCGGGATAGTTCTTGTTGTAGTCCCACTAGTAGTATTCCCAGCATTAGGATCGGGGTTACCACCAGCGGTAGGTCCAGAACCAGACATGGTGAAGGTGATAGGAGGAGAACCAGGAGCAGAACCAGAAGGAGAACCCAATGAACCAGAAGAGGAGTCAGAGTGCGAACTCGGTGGAGGACTAACTCGAATCCTATGCGGAGGAGTAAGTCTTCCTACTAGAAACTGAGGATGAAGGCCAAGAAGTCTCTGAGATAAATGCCTTGGTGGCGCAATGATGACGACACAAACACGGCACAAACGGAAGAGAGACCAACAAGGGCAGAGAGGTGCAAGATCAACTTATTACAATGTCAAAACAAGGGCAGAGAGGTGCAGGATCAATTGATTTCAATGTTAAAGTCTTTGCTTTGCGGTGTTAACCAAGCTCTTCTTCACTTAGGGTGTGTGTGTAAAGTGTGTAAATTTTAATTTTTAAAACCCAGACGTTTGTAGAGAAAAAGAAAAAGTGTGTTTTATAACTGCAAATAAACCTACAGATAATAGTATATGAAACTAAAATAACAGAAAATAAACAGCTAATAATGCAATAATCTAAACCCAAGGAGGTGGGCCTCTCAACAAGTAGTCGGTAGGTGGGAAAAAAACTAGTAAAACCACACCAAAATGGCCAATATATCTAAGGTCGGGAGGGACAAGGATCTAAAGGTCAGATCTGCTGGAAATTGGTGAAGAAAAACAGCAACAAATCAGAGGAGAAATTGTTGTAAATGAGGTGGCGAAAGGCTATCTCCTGGAGGGAAACGGAGTGGACCCTAGAGGAAAACAAAAAAAAAACTAAATGAGGTGGTTTGGATGGATAAATAGCCAATATAAAGTGGATCTGAAGGTGAGGTATCAGATCTGAAAAATGGTTGAACACTCTGAGAATTTCAGACAACCTGCAGCAGCTAAAACTCTTCCACAAAGTGTGGAGGGTACTGAAGCCCTAGGGGGGTGGGTTCCCAATTAGATGAGTAAAACAGAACAGGTACATGTCCAAAATAGGTGGAGACGGAGGTCAAACAACCCTGAACAGAGGCCCAGACAAACCCAGAAAACTTTCAGAAAAACTCCCGCAAAAAGTCCAGGTCGCAGTTTCTAACCTGTTTTCTGCAGAGATCGTAGTTTTTGGGCTGAAAAGTGTGTCCTGAAGCTCCAGGTCGCAGGTTTAGGGCCAAAAAGTGTGACCTGCACTTTCAGCACTCTTAGCGGCATATTTCAACAGAATGTGTCGTCTCAGCTGCGGATGATGTCTGTCACCTGCGCAATAGGTCCGAAAACACACAGAAGTTATAATTTTTAATGTTTTAGGGTTTTATAGGTTAAAAACAACAGCAAGAAAAGCAAAACAAGAAGTTGAAGAGAAATCCTAGGGTTTGAATCAGCTAGATATGCAGGGATCTGAAAAATGACAGCGGTCATAATCGTAAACCCGTGTGGAGTCGCCAGTTGTTAGTATGAATCTTAATCGCAAGCGTACGAAAAAATACCACTTTAGCTGTGCATAACAAATAGCCCTAACAACAAAAATGGCTGCCAATATCTTCAGATATACAATTAGGTGATCAAGATAAATGCTGCAAAAATATAGATCTATGCATTAAAAGACATTAAGTAGTAAATAAAAACGAGATTTATTCCATGCATCCAATAGGCAAGACAAGAATATGTTGAATGAATTTTATATTAAGGGCACCTGGGAGGAAAACATAGAAGGATATTACCAGTTCTCTTCAATGGGACGGGTTCTTGTAATTCCTCAGCACTACAGATATAAAATTCCTCTCTCTTGATGGTGTAGAAAACCCAGACAAAAATGGAACTCAAAGGGAGCTCACAAGCAAAAAGATAGAAAAATATGACAATGATGGTGGATCAAAGTCAGACCAAAAGTATAGATCTAGAGTGATCTTTAGGCAACAAAAGGTGATGAATGAATGGAAAAACCCTTCTATTTATAACAAAATATTGAGTTAGCCTAGATATTGGTGCATAATTAAAATATTATAAACCAAATCAAGATCCAACTTTTATGGAATATTTGATTATATTTGTTGGAGGGAAAAAGAATTTGACTTGGGTCAAATCCCTTTATTTGTAAATAATAAATAAATAAATGATTTATTTATCATTTTAAGGATATGGTTGAGTAATAATCAAATAAATAATGATTTATTTAATTATTTAAGGGTCATTTAATCAAATTTAACAAGGAATATTATTTAAATAAGGCTTAAATAATTATTCCTAGAAAATAATAAGATAAATAATGATTTATCTAATTAATTTTCCTGTTTTGGGTTAAATATGACTAGGAATATTAATTAAACTATTGTTTAACTAATTATTCCTTGAGGAAAATCAAACAAATGTGGATTTATTTAATATTTCCTCATGGGATTTCCTGTTTAGACCATAAACAACTTAATAAATGTGGTTTACTAAGTTATTTTTCATAGTGAAAGCAATTTTACTTAGGGTAAAATTGGTCTTACATGGTCTACTTAGGTCCATCTAATAGTAACAGGTTAGATGACCAAAAGATTATGTAACATCATCCATATACACTTCTACACAATCATGTATTAGATCAGAAAAAATTCTTAGTACTGCCCTTTGGAATGTTGCAGGTGCATTTCACAATCCAAAAGGAAGTACTCGGTAGGCATAAGTCCCCCATGGACAGGTGAATGTGGTCTTATCTTGATCTTCAGGTGCTACCTAAATTTGATTGTAACCACTAAAACCATCCAGGAATGAGAAATACTTCTTACCTGCTAATGTATCCAACACTTGATCTATAAAGGGTAAAGGAAAATGATCTTTTAGGGTAGCTTTATTCAATTCTTGATAATCAATGCATACCCTCCATTTACAATTATTTTTAGGCACGATCACTAAAGGGGAAACTCACTAACTGTCTGAAATTGGGTAAATGAAGTTTACATTTAGCAACTTTTGCAACTCCTCTTTCACAATTTCCCTAAGATTTGGATTCATCCTTCTTTGAGGTTACCTGATAGATTTACAATTTTCCTCAATGTAGATGTGATGTATACAAGTCTTAGGATTAATTCCTTTCATCTCAGTGTATTCCCATGCATATGTAGAAGAATGTTGTTGTAATGTTTTGATTAGCTTTTCCTGTTGTAATTTTTCCAAGTTATTGTTTGTTTAAAGTTTTCCCTGGAAATATTTGAACTGTAGAGTTACAAAACTCTTCCATAGAATAAAGAGACATCTGCCTAGATGACAAATATTCAATATTGGATTTTTCTTGAAATTGATCATGTTCATATTCTGGGGATGATTCAAAATTTTCTATTGAATTTAAGATTTGACTATCTTCACTAATGGTTGAAATAGTAAAGAGAGGTTGTATATCATTTTCATCATCAATCCATTCTTTGTCATCTATCTCTGTGATTGTTCTTGCTGGAGGATATAGAGTGAATTTCTTAGTTGAGTTACCATCAGAAATATACATGTCACCAGATCTACAGCTAATGAAAGCATTAGCTGTAGCCAACCAAGGTCTTCCTAATATAAGTGGATGTCCTAGATTCTTCTTAGGAGTTAAGATCATAAAATCAACAGGGTATTCCCAAGAATCTAAGGACACTAAAATATCTTCTAACACACCATCTGGCTTGATTACAGATCTATCTTCTAATTGCAGTAATGTAGGTGTATAAAAAAGATTAGGAAGCTTGAGTTGTTCCATGGTTTGTTTGCTCATGATGTTTATTGCTACTCCTAAATCAATCAATGTATTTGGAATTTCAACTCCATTGATACGTTTTTTTACAACTAGACTTCCTAGATCTAAATATTTTTGAATGGAAATTTTTCCCATCATTATGTCTGTTATTTTTCCTACATGTTGAATTCTTTTTATTTCTTTTGTTTTTCTTCTCGGTTTCTTCATACTCAACACTTTATTGTTTTAGCTAGAATTTGAATCTCCTTAATGGCTTGTAACAAAGGGATTTTGATACAGACATTGTTTAATTAATCTAGAAAATCATAATTAGGAAACATAATATGCTTTTCTACCCCTCTATTAACTTTTAATCTTTCAAGAAAAGGAGGTGTAGAAGTAGATATTGATGGTTACTCTATGATAGCAGTTGAGTTTATTGGTTCCTTTTGTTTTTCATTTTTAGAATTTTTGTTTTGAAGATGTGTTCCTCCTTCAAAACTTTTATTGGGATATAGAGAATCTTCCTAAGAATTTTCTTCTTCTTGAATTACTACAGAAGGCTTTTTCTTTTCTAATATCCTACCAGATCTAAGTTGGACATCATTAAGATCTAGAGGAGTAATCATGTAGGTTGGAAATTGTTGTCCTTCTATCATATAGGTATTATGAGGACTTTTATTGTTAGGGTTTGGTAATGGTTGGGCAGGTAGTTGATTTGGTCTCTGAGGGAATGGTAGTGAGAGTTGTGGATTTGGTTTTGGTTTTGGTGTTAGGGTTGTTGATTTTGTTGAGGAATTTTTTGGGGAGGATATTTTGGATATGATGGAGGATATTGATAGTATTGAAAGAATCTTCCATAGGAATTTTTCATTCCTTGAGCCCAAGGTTGAGATTGAGATTAAGATTGAGGCCAAGGTTGCTGCCAAGAATTCCAGTTTGGTGGGGGCTGAGTATACATTTGGTTATTAAAACTTTGAGTTTGTGGCCCCTGCCATGGTCTTCTAGAGACAAAGAAAAGAGATTCTGTTGGGTTTGGAGTTGTTTCTTCTTGAAAAACAGCCTTAAGACTAGGAATTGAAGGACAAATCTTAGTCTCATGACTTTCTGAACAAATCATACAGGTCTCTATGACTTTTGCATCAAGAGGAAATTCTCTTAAAGCATGCTTCTTTCTGCATTTGGGACAGAAAATAGCTAAAGCATCAATTTCAGCTTTCTGCTTATTTTGTAATTTAAGGGTGTCTATTTGTTCACTAAGACTCCCTAAAATGTCTATTTTAAATTCATCAAGCATGTTTCCAATTTCTGCCCTACTCACTCTTCCAGTTGCAGATCTATTTACCCTAGCAAGAGAAGGATCTCTTGGACCTTTCCCAGTTTTTGATTTTCCTCTTGAGAGATGAATACATAATTCCCCAATGTCAGGTAATGGGAGTTGAGAGATGTCCCCCTTCCCCATCATGTTAAGGATGTCTATCCACTCATCTCTAATGGCTTTCAACAAAAGAGCTTTTAAAGTGTCTTGATCTAAATTATCCATTTTTTCTCTTTTTATGTTATAGTTGAATCTTTCAATTAAATCCTCCAAATTTTCATCCTCTCTTTGCATCATTTTAAACACTTCATCCTTGTGATTGATAAGTATGAAATAATCCAAATACCTTTCTAAAAATGCTCTCTTCTTATCATTCCATGTTCTAATAGACCGAGTGATTAAACTCATGAACCATTTTAGAACTGCTCCTTTCAATGTTCAAGGAAACAATTTGAGTTTTTTAGAGTCTTGTAAATAATCACAAGTTCTGCACAAGACTTCAAATTCAAACAAAAAGGTTTCAGGGTCTTCACTTTTCAATCCATGAAAGTTTGGGAGGACAGAAGGTGAGATATTTTTCATTGTGGCATTTGTATCTTCATCAACTATAAGGAATCCAACAGAACTCTCAATTACCCTATTTCTTATGCCTCCTTCTACATTTCCTCTACCTCTCCCTCTATCTCCTCCTCTACCTCTACCTCTATCTCCTCCTCCAAATATTACATTTTCTCCATTTAGAATTTCTCCTTCTCCTTCCCCTTGTTCTCCTCTTCCTGCCATTATAGATTCTTCAGAGCTGATATAAGATTAAACCTATAAGGTTAACTACTCTTCTTCTGGTTCTTCTATAAATGGTATGTTGAAGAAAGGTTATTTCTCTTCCTCTCCACTAGGAATTTCTAATTCTTCAGCTAAAATGTGTTCTCCTGTAGAGGTGAAAAAGGTTACTACCTCAGTGGATGAAGTAGGAGATCCTCCTAGTTGTATTTCTGACATTAGAACTTCAGGAAGTCTGTGGCTAGTAAAATATGGAATATGAGTTTGAGATGGAGGTGTATCACTTCTTAGTCTTGGTGCAGTGAGTGGTGTTGTAGGGATTAAACTCATGCCTCTAGCTATGAATCTGCCCCTAGAGTCTCTTTCTCTATGCATATCATTTTTTTTTAGATATAATAAATGAGGTTTCCTAATTACACTTCCCCGGCAGTGACGCCAAAATGTTTAGTCAATTTAATGTCCTAAATTGCTTGCATTAATTATCAACCGAGATTTGTAAACTAATGAAGTGTGATGCACTGTATGTGCTTAGTTAACCTACTTCTTACTTCGTTGTTTGCAATTTATGTTGTTTTTTGGGGGTTTCTGTTATTTGATGTCTAAGAATGTTCAATGTAAAACTATTAAAAGATTTTAAATGAATCTAATGAATTTTAAGCAAGAAGAAAAGGAAGTGTTCCTAAGTTAATCTAATTTTCATAAAAATAAACCAAAAATTGTTGGCCAGTTATAACCTAATTTGGAAAATAGAGCATCTATCTTATCTTATCATTAGTCTTATTCCATGGATCTAATTCTAAAAACTAAGATTGAAATTGCAGCGCTAAAAGCAGAAAATGAAAATAACTAATGTATTCCTGGTTACTCCAGCATTCAATTATGAAGTATGATCTTCTTGAGATGATGTGTAAGCAATTGTATGTACTTTAACTTCTAATGTCCTAGAACAGTAAGAAAAGGATGCAAAGGAAAACATCTAATGTATATTTAGCTACTCCAACATCCAATTATGAAGTGTGATATTCTTGAGATAGTGTTAAGTAACCAATTATACCTAATGATCTAGAAAACCAAGTAAAGTATGCAGAAGGTAACTTATTAATTGCATTCATTAAACATTCAATCATTCAGTCTTGAAATATGATTAAATCAATCTCCTTGGAATGACCTTTAGGGACATTAGTGATGCAACTAAGTGAGGATCTGAAAGCAAAATGTGAAAGCATATAAAACTCACTATAAACAACTAATGTATATTTGACTTTCTCCAACATTCAATGTGGAGTATTACCCTCTTAAGGTGTTGTGTAAGAAGTTAATTATGCCTTAATTTCTAAGTTCCTAGAAAGCAAATAACAATGTGCAGAGTAAATTCAATCACTGTATGAATAAGACATTCAACCATTTAGCTTAGGATCATCATCTTTAAATGGATTTTGAAAACATCCATTGACACAGTTAATTGGCAATTATGTTCTAAGAAAATGAATGACAAAATAGTAATAAACTAGGAAACTATGTATTCTTATTACTTCAATCTTAATTCGATTTCAAAACAGAGTTATCTGTCTTCACGAAATATCTTAGAAGAACAAGGCTGCACAATTGTGATTTAATTTTATGCTTTTGATCAAAAACTAGAATGAAACATTAACCTATTTAGAAAACAGATTTGCTAAAAACAGAGTAATGGAAATTGAGCTAAAAACAACAAAGGAAAAACCTCCTCCAGTGCAGGGGCCCTCTGCAACTGATTTGGCTGAACTGTTAGATGGTTAAGGATGCACTTAAACAATCATTGGCAACACGAACTTTGTATTATTATAGAATGAAGTCTTAATACAGAGTATCAACAAAAAGCTTAAACTTAACACTTAATTTCTGAACTGTCTTCTCGGTTCTGTACAACCGGTATTTAAAGGAAAATAACATATTTTTTTATGAGATAAACTTGCTACAGGTGGCTAATTCGAATTAGAATTGCAATAGGACTGTTTGACTCTTGATTTTCTACAATAGAGAAAATTAAGAGTCATGTTGCTTTCGGATAACGTACTTTGACCACACCTTTGACCATGATATTAGGCATGCTTTTCTGTCGACCTTGACCGAGTGAATAGGATAGAATTTGTTGGGGTTCCCATGTTTTGAAAAAGTTGGCAATACCAAAAGATGAGACAACATCAAACCACTTTCAGACCCTGGGATCTAGCCCTCCTGGGTCCAGAGAGGGATCTCTCTATGACTGTCAAAGGTATATGTATTTGAAGCTCAAAGGTTAAGATATTAGGCTAGTTATGAGGTTCGGGGTTTGTTTGTCTGATTTTTTGTTTAGTTGTTGGGAATCAGGAAAGAAGGGTTCAATATAAGACAAGGCTGAGCAAAGAATATTTAGGCAAAAGGAGAGATAATTTAGGGAACATTCAAGACCATTGGGCAATGGAGTCAGGAAAGGGTTTACTTGCTATCCAATATGTAGGCTTTCAGTTGGGCTAGTCATCTAAAGCATTGGATCTTAAAGATGATTATGTGATATGAAAGGGTAAGAGAGAATGGTGAGAGCAAGGAAACCTCCAAGGTGACCTTCAGAGATCAGATCCAGGGACAGGACATGCCATTGGACACCTGTGATCTGAAAACCAAAGGCTAACTCTTCAAACAAAGAACATCAAAGATTTATAACACAAAGTTGAAAACCTGAGATCAGAGAGAGACTTTGAACTCTCAATGCTTCGGCCTCCAGCTTGAGGGATCTTAGAAAGGTTCAATCAATTGAAAATGATCCTAGTGAGATAAAGACAGAGTTCTAGACCTCTCAGTGTTCCCAATTCATTCAATTAAACCTCAACAAGAACATCTGAAACACTGACCTCAATAATTCATACATAAGCTAGCAGGCAATAACATCCACTACACTGGTTAAATTAATTGAAACCAATCCTCAGATACACGCATAGCAGAGAAACATTAAGGCAAGGAGAGTAGAAACATAGGGTACCTAACAAGGGTAAATCCTATGCCAAATTTCTGATGCAAGTCAGTAGAAATGCAATGAAATGAATTAAAATACAGAGATAGAAAAACATCACCAGTTGCTTTAAATCAAGATCCAAAGAAATGTGTTTGTCATATTAAGAGCAACACCAGTCAAGTACAACATTGCCAACAGCTTGAAAGTTCAGTCTGAATACATCTTCCTCAGCCTATCTTACAACTTTACACAAAGAACATGTCTCAAAGGAAACAACTTGCAATTCTCTGATAATCGATCAACAACCTTTACAATGAGTTCCTTCTTGAATTTTATAGCTGAAGAGAGTAGAGGAGGTAGGTGAAACACTAAATGAAGCATTAAACTCAAAAAAGAAAGAGGGCCGAAGCCCATTCTGTTTAAACTCTGTGCATTTATCTCTGGCACTCTTTGGTGAAAGAATGATCTTCTTCAGGCTTCCATTTACTCCGGTATGGCTCTGATGCACTCTGGCTGCAGTACTTTGTAGTACTTTTGGTGAATAAAAAAAAAGGCAGATTGAGGTCTGCCATGTTGCATAACAAATGCTCTGGTAGCATAGGACTATTCCGTTAGGGTGGAATCTTCTGAGGAACACGGTAAATAAGGGAACAATATGGGCGCTTATTCCTTTCACAGGTAAGAACGTTCTGCTGATGTAGCTAACCTGATAGTATTGTTTTCTGTGCGCTGGGCCTTCCGTGTGATCCATGATGTCTTTGGTCTGGTACCTTGCCTTTAAATCATTGGATTAAGGCTCAAAATCTTCAATAATAGGCCTTAAACACTCTGTTTTCCTGCTGATACTCTTTGTCGCTTCCACGCTTGCCTCTGACTGCAAAATCTATGCTTTAATGGCTCTGGGGAAGATTTTACAAAGTTTAAACTCTGTTCCTTTAATGCGAGCCCTGTCATATGTCTTCTCAGACCTTTCTTCATGATTTTGGCACTTGAAAAATGGTCATTTCCTGTTTCTCTGTAACTGTTCAGAGATTGTGAATCATGGCGGTTGTCCGCTGCTTCTACCCTGCAAAATACGCAACTTTGTTATGAAATCCATGCATAGGGGAGGATGGCTATGGAGGATGGGAAGACTGATAGTGCGGCGGTGGTAAAACGGTGTTTTGGATGAAACAATGGTGAACAATGCAGTACTATGGTGCAAACAACGACTAATAGGGTTTTGGTGGAGAAATGCGCGTGGACTGTTTGATCGTGGTCCGGTGGCGAAGATCGACGGTGGAGATTTAATCAGTGGAATGGTTTATGAAGCTGGGTGGAATGCATAGAAATGAGTGTGAAACATTAAATTTTAATGTGAAACACGAGAGTTTGGATATAGGAGGAAATATAAAGAAATGAATGGAAATGCAACGAAAATGATCGTGTGGTGGGACCCGGCATGGGTGGAGGGCGATTCATTTAGAACCGTCGGATCTCAGGAGGAGATCGACGGCTATAATTCAATCGGAGGGGAGAAATGGGAGGGTCGGCAGCTAGATTGAATGACGGTGCGATTGGTTTATGACCGTTGGATCTGGGGCTAACGGACGGTCGAGATTGAATCAGGGGATCGCAATCGCAAAGGGCAGAAGGTGGCAGCGATTGCGATTGGGGCGAGAGAGCGCGGGCCGTCAGATTGACAGGGGAATCAACGGTGGAGATGCAATCGGTGGATCGCAATCGGGAGGCGCAGAGGAGGTGATGCGATGCGACTGGCGCGATGCGATGGAGCGCCAGCCGTCGGATCTGGCGGGGAGATCGACAGTTCAAATGTGATCGGAGGATCGCAATCAGAAGGAGCGGAGGAGTGGCATGGCGGAAGTTTGCGATTGCGATTGGGGCGGGAGTGCGATCAGCGTCGGGCCGTCCGATCAAAACGGTAGATCAACGGTGGAGATCGCGGCTGAGGCCTTGAAGACCAAACCCAATCGCATCGGAGTTTTTCTGTTTAACAAAGGAATGCGCTTCTCCGAACGTTGTGATTGCGGTTAGCGCTTGAGTCCTTTGCGCCTGGTTCTGGGGCGGGGTCACGTGGGGAAGTGGTTTGCGGGCTGGCGGGAAAAGGGCTAGGCCCTGATATAAGTTGAAAAGTGGGTTTTTTGCCCCATTTTAAGTGCATTTCAAAGCCAATGAGGGGTAACGATAGAGGGAAGAAAGGGGAATTAGACCAAACAAGGAGCGAATATAGGATTTAAAGGGGATTTTGGGAATATTTAGAGGGTAAAAGGGGAACTTTGACAAAAGGGAAAAGGGGTAAAATGGGGCATTCTGCAGGGATACAAGAGGCAAATAAAGGCCCTTTTAGAGCACAATTTTTCATCATCAGTGAGGCTTATTGACTCCACAACAACAGAGGGAAACGATCAAAGGGCGGGGAATATGAAAGGCTTCAAGAATGATGTGTTTTCAAGGGAAATGCATTCCTTGAAGGCTCATAAAACAAATTAGCCCCTTGCTTGCTTGTCAAGGAATTTATAGGGGGCTAACAGAATCCATGTGGATATGATTTTCGAAATTCCCATGTGGCCCAATTATTCATTTGACACTTGGAACCTGCCAGACCATGAGAGTAGCTACGGAATCCAGGGTTAGCTGCAGAATAGGCTGTGTTCTGTAGCTAAATTGAAAAAATCTATTCAAATAGCAAGAAAATGAAAATATAATATGGCAATCATTTATTATCATTCCTTAAGACAAAACCTAGCATTTATCATTGATTGGGGTCTGTGATATTATGAGAAAGTGAGGGAAAAAGGTGAGAAAAGTTGTTAAAGAGAGGGTAATTTTGCGGTTCAACAGTATCACAGTGTTGGACCTCTGTTCTTAATGGGGTGGCAACACTGCCCGTCATTAAATGTTGCTTGGGGGGTCTAGGGGGGGCGCCTGTGACTTTATGAAGCCCCCCCCCTGGCGAGGGGTTTCGGGGGCAGTGCCCCCAAAGCTAAAAACAAATGTAAAATTTCCTTGTAAAATATTGTAATTTCTAGTCAATCTAGGTCGTTCATTAGGCGGATGATCTGACGGTAGAAGTTATGTTTAATTTAGGGTTTTTTCCCTAGAAGGAAACCCCTCCTTTTGTATGAGAGTATTTTATTGCGACTGTGTATTGTATGTGTATTCTCAGAGCGAGAAATAGAAGAGAGACTGTGATAGAGAACATAGGATTTTACAACGGATTTGTTATAGGTTGTGTCTCTTCATTTTGCTGGATAATATAAAGGAAGGAATGGTTGTTCGGGGTGGACGTAGCCCAAATTGGGTGAACCGCATATATCTTTGTCTTTTTGGTTTTATAAGCTTTCTGTATTTGTGCTTCTGCATATATTTTATGTGTTCCATTGCTCTGTAATATATAATTTTCTAACATGGAAGGATATCTTCGTTTTTTTGTATCTGATAAACAAACACAATGGGTCAAGTGGTTACCTCTCGCTGAATGGTGGTATAACACTTCCTTCCATACTATAACAAAAATTACCCCATTTATGGCTCTTTATGGATATCATCCACCATCCATCACATCATCTTTAAGAGAGAAGTATATGGTTCAAGCAGTGGAAGATCATGTCGAGCATCAACAAGAAGTTCTCCAACTCTTAAAGGATAACCTAAATTTGGCACAAAATCAAATGAAATAACAGGCAGATCAACATCGCAATGAGAGAAGTTTTGATGTAGGATACTGGGTAATTTTACGGCTACAACCATACAAACAAATTTCCCTCAAGCAATCTAAGAAGGATAATAAATTATCACCAAAGTACTATGGTCCTTACAAGGTGTTGCAAAATATTGGTACTATGCAATCCAAATTGGAGCTTCTTGCTTCGTCGCGAGTGCATCCAGTTTTATATGTTTCATGCTTAAAGAAGGTTATAGGTGAAAAACTTCCAGTTCAAAAAATATTTCCAGAACTTGATGAGGAAGGAAAAATCATATTGGAACCTGAAGCAGTCACAGAAACAAGAACTCGACAACTACGAAATCGATCAATTTCAGAGTATCTCATCAAGTGGAAGAACTTACCCATGGAAGATTCTACATGGGAGGATGAGAATTTTATACAGAAGCACCCAAAGCTACTCAAGCCTTGAGGACAACACTTTTTTGAAGGAGAGGGGCATGTTAGGTCCCTATATTACTAGTGTAGTCCCTTATTATTGTTAGTGTAGACCCCTTATTGTTATTTTTGTACCCCTGTAACCCCAATATTGTTATTAATCTGCCCTCGCATTATTATTGTTAGGTTGGCTAGGATTATATTGTGACCCCATGGACTCCTATATATAGAAGGGGGTTTTGTCATTTGTATCATCCAAGAATTGTTCATTTATGTAATGTAAAGGAGGTTGCCCACTCGAAGTGGCTAATTTCTAAGGCGTTGATCTCTCTTTTCTCCTATTTTTGGAGTTGGTTTCATAACAAACAAGGAAAATAAAAAGAAGAAAAAATCATATAAATAAGAAGCCAAAATGAAAAAACAAGAGGAAGATGTCCAACAGAAGAAACGAGAAGAAGAATCCCATCGCAAGCGAGAGGAGGAAGAGATGAGAAAGAAACAATAAGAGGAAGAGTTGAGGAAGAAGCAAGAAGGTGAAGAAAACATGAAAAGGTAGCAATAAGAGAGGAAAATAAAAGAATCCATAAAGATAAAGAACAAAAAGGAATCCAATAAAAAGAAAGAGGAAGAAATGAAGAAAACACAAGAAGTTGAAGAACAAAGGAAAAAGGTTGAAGAAGAAAAAAGGAGGGAAGAAGAGGAAGAAAAGAAGACAGAGGAGGAAGAAGCCAAGATACAGGAAGATACCATAGTCAAATAGCTTAAGCAAGGGTTAATTGATAAAGAGCATGAAAAAATGTTAGCAGAAGACAACAGGATAAAGGGTCCAGAGTCACAGTTGGAGCTACATACATTGAATATTCCACCATATACTCCTATCACTAGTGGACATATCCCATTGCAAGAATTAGGCATCACGAAGGAGGAAGAGGATGAGGTATTGGATATTTCCAAGCTAACCTTTTACCAAGTCCAATGCAAGATCATACAGGAAAAGCGCAAATGCTTCGCTAGAAACTCAATAAAGCCATCGTTACAGAAAGGGAGTTGGTCATAGACACCACAATGAATCCTGGTGTTGTCGACAATTATTGTCTACCTAGAGACAGCCTAGAGTTTCTATAGACCAATGCCTAGGACATCTTAGCATAGCAAGGAGCTCATAATATATCTTGGGTTGTCAATCCAAAAGCTCTCTTACTATTTCTTGTAAAACAAGGAAATTAGTTTAAATGGAACCAAACTCTCTCAGAAGTTGATACAAAGATAAGAATAATGTAGGAACAGCATGCAAAACTCCAATACAAAAGCATCAGACAGTTAAGAGACAGCTTACTGCAAAGAGGGCCAATTCAAATAGTATGCCACAGAAATCAAATATCAGAAAGTGGATGCAGTGAGGAAAACATGAAGGAGATACTAGTTAACATGAGGCTGATACCCAGATACACAACAGAACCACATATGGGCTTATCCAACTAAGAATCCATACATGACAATGGCGTTTTAAAAGCACCCTCCTCAAGTAACTAATATAGCATAAAATATGAATGACATGAACATGGAACAGTATATCATGACTAGGCCTATTTAAAGCGCTTGACTAATCCAAGTATGGGCACCAACTAGGATGAATCCTTACTTAAGATTAGTGAGCCACTCACATTCTAGAACATGATACAAGAAGATAAATGCAATGAAATGAGATATTATATTAACACATAAGAAAAGATTACATACTATGGGATACCAAAGACCAGAATCCTCATTACAGTTATAAATCCTCCTCACTGAGACCCTACGGGCTCTGAGCCTTCATACAGAAACTTTACAAGATGTATACAAAGCCTTTCACTGCACAGTTTGCTGATAAAAATCTAGAACCCCTTCAATGTTTTTCTTCTGGAGTTTTATAGGAGAGGTAGAAAACTCTAGAGAACCAGGTAGGTGATGCACATTTAATGATTTGATTTGAAACAAAGTGGCAGAAACATTCGCGCCCATACTGTTAAATGACTAGGTGGTATTATCTTGTACTTTGAGATCTGCCTGCTGAAATAAATGCACTGGAACAAATCTCTTCAGGAATGCAACATAGGGGTAAATCTTCACGAACATTCTATACTTTCCTGAAGAAAACTCGGCTGAAGTAACACCTTGAGAGTATTGCTTCCTGTACATTATACTCTCTGCCTTTAAATGCCTGAATTTGAATTTGAAACCTTTCATGCCGGACATTGAATTCATTGCTCCTTCATTAATATTTTGCTGCTGCTGCATTAATGTTTTCATCCGTAAAATCTTGGTTTGGAATGGGTCTAGAGGTTTGGATAGATTTTGAACCTTACTGTTTTAATGAGTGTCATGTCATGGCAGCTCCCCGAGGCTTCCCTTCATAAATTTGTCTTTGAAAAATTATCTTTGGAAGAGGCCTCAACTTTTGTAATGGAGGCGGTCATTAATGGCGATTTTCTTCCTCCCACACCCTGCAAAATAAAAAAACCTTGTTAAGAAAATAGATGCACAGGAGCGTGAATGCAATGGAGGTGACTTAGGTGACAAGGCGGTGTGATAAGATGATGGAAGCATGAAGGACAGCAGTGAAAAACACAGGGGAGCGACGATGAATTGGCTGGGTGGAGGTTGATAACGTGAATACTGAAACATGACATATGAACAGAATGTATAAATGGTAGAGGAGGAATTATTTGACACGTGGAGCGGTGACGTGGAGGAGTGGAATAGTGAAAAGTGGCAGAAGAAATGATATTAGTGTAAAGGCCCAAAGGTTTTCACTTAAGTGAATCATAAAAGGAAACAGGGAAAAACGATGGAGCGGAGCCGTGGATGTGGGACCTGGTCACAACGGAGGGTGATTCATTAAGGTTTAATGAAAAATGCAAAGGTTTGACTATACACGGAAATACAAAGAAATACAATGAATTGCAATAGAACGCGGTGGGAGCGATCGTACGAGGTGGGGCTCGGGAAGCGCATCGCAAAATCGCGAAGGTAGAAAATGCGATGGCGGAAAGTGGCACCAAACAGAAAAGGGTGCTCGCGATATTGCGATGGGGCGGGGTTGCGAAGGGTGGAAAAATGCGATGGGGAAATGAGATGTGGGGAAAGTGCGATGGCGCGATCGATCACGTCACAAGTAATTGCGATGGATCAAATGATCATAACCAATGAAAATGTGATCTGTGATGGATGTGATTTGCGATAAATTCTCTAAGGGGCAGCGCTCGGTCATAGCGCTTGATTACATGGATGAAAGGAGGTGCGGGGTTGAGGCCTCAGGGGCTAGGCCCGACATAACTTTAATCACAGATTTTTAGCCTTTGTACAGTGTAATTTCTGGGCGGGCAGGATAACAATAGACAGTATATGGAAGTCTAAGGCCACGACGGGGGTTTTAAGAGGATTCAAAAATGACAGCAAGCCAAGAATTTGTATGTATGGGCTGACATGTACAACATCGGCTCCATCTGGGGACGGCATGTTCATCCTTGGACATGTCGAGAACACGTAGATCTCAGACCATTGATCTGTATGCACATTCTATTCTTCAATCCCCCTGCGTTTCTTCTGATACTTTGTCATCCCTCGTCCCTTATTAAAACAAAAACTGAATCAAGACTTAAATCTATACAATATGTTACAACAGGCGTTCCCAGTCTGGATCAGTATTGAAAGTAGGGCTTGAGGAATTGGCCATTAACAGGGTTTTCAAGCAGATCACCCTATAAATTTTCTAACACGAATGTGTTATTCCTCATTTGTCCTACAACTTTAAATGGACCGAACCATAGTGGATCAAATTTTCCATGTTTTCCCTTTTCGGCCCTTCTGACATCCCATCTGAGAACCAGGTCTCCAATCTGAAATTTTCTATCTTTTGTATGGCAATCAAAAACATTTTTCATTTTCTCTTGATATTCTGCTAACCTCTGATTCACCTGGTCTCGTGTTTCCTCTAATTCTACCAGTTGATTAATTCTTCTAACCATATCATCTGGTTCTTCTTGACTTTCCTGCATGAAACGTGCCACTGGCAAAGCCAATTGCACAGGAAACACAGCTGCTCGCCCATACACCAATTCATAGGGAGATTTCCCTGTTGCTCTCTTGCTAGTTATTCTGTTTGCCCACAGAGCAAACTTTAATTGGGAATCCCAATTTTTCTGATTCTCATTTATGGTTTTCTTCAAGGCCCTCACCAGAGTTTTGTTGGAAGATTCTACCAAGCCATTCCCCTGTGGGTAGTAAGTTGTGGAGTGATTTAATGCAATATTATACTGCTGGCAGAAATTTACAAATTTATTGGACTTGAAGGCCTGTGCATTATCAGTTACAATTCTAGCTGGACAGCCAAACCTGGATATGATGTTCTCTTCCATGAATTTGATAATTACAACATTTGTAGCATTTCTCATAGGTATGGCTTCCACCCATTTTGTAAAGTAATCTGTAGCTGTTAATATCCATTTGTGTTGGCCACTTGAAGGGGGATGTATTTCTCCAATAAAATCTAATCCCCGTTGTTGGAATGGTTCATTTACATGAACTGGAATTAGGGGCAGAGCAGGCAGCTTTTGTCTCTCAGCAAATTTTTGACACTTATCACATGCTCTAACCCAATTAAAAACATCTCCAAATAATTTTGGCCAATAGAAACCAGCCTTCAGAACTTTATGAGCTGTAGCTCTCCAGCTGTAATGTCCTCCAAAGATTCCTTCATGAAATTCTATCATTATATTTTCTACTTCATCCTCTGTGAGGCACAATAACAGTATGCCTGAAGGATCTCTCCAATATAACTGACCATTGGCAACTATATTCTTCTATGATTTCATTCTTACAGCTCTGTATTTTATCTTATCACAACTTAGAGGACAGCTGAGTGTTAAAAGATATTCAACTATTTCTTTGTACCAAGGACTAGTGAGATATTTTATGTGTATCTTTTGAGTGGCCATCTCTAGTCCATGCTGCTCTTCTCCTTTCTCAGGCTCTTCATTTGCTATCATGGACAGGTTTATACCTAAAGCCTGATGATTTGATTCAGACAAAATTTTGGCTAGCCCCTGGCCTTTAACTAGCTTAGTGGGCCTTATGTCTAAATCATATTCCTGTATTTTTGCAATCCATCTTCCTCTTTTGCCTTCACTATCTCCTTGAACAAGGATATCTTTGACAGCTGCTGTAGGGACATAGGCAGTGATGTGAGACTGCAAAACATACATTCTAAAAGCCTTGAGGGATTTCACTAGGGCATATGCCTGCTTCTCCAATATATTGTATTTCAATTCTGCATCATGTAATACCTGACTGAAAAAGGCTATGGGTTGCTCATATCCATCTTCATTTTTCTGTAATTAGACTCCTGCTACTATATGGGGTGAAGAAAATGAAAATATTATAAATGGCTTTGTATAATCTGGCCCAGCTAGCACAGGAGCTTCAGCAAATGCATGTTTTATCCTTGTAAATGCATCTCTAGATTCCTGAGACCATTTTACTTCGTTATTCTTTTTCAACATATCAGTTATATGCCTAACTATCTCAGCATAGTTAGGAATAAACCTTCTCAGAAAATTGATTCGGCCTAGAAACACCTGCACTTCCTTCTTATTCCTGGGTAAAGGAATACTGTTTATAACTTCAACTCTCTTAGGGTCTATTTTCACACCATCTTAAGTTACAATGTGCCCTAAGAGTTTTCCCTCATCTAATGCAAATAAATATTTTTGAGGATTGAGGGAAAGACCATACCTTCTGCATTTTTCAAAGGTTCTCTGCAAGTGCTGAATGTGTTCAGTATCATCCTTTGAAAATACTGTGATATCATCTAGATATGCCACCAGAAACTTGTCCTGCTCTCCAACAAAGGCTATGTCCATTGCCCTCTGAAAAGTAGCTCCTGCATTAATTAATCCAAATGGCATCCTAGCATACATAAATGTTCCCCATGGTGTTGTAAATGCAGTTTTCTTCTTATCCTCTAGGAACACAGCTACCTGATTATAACCAGAAAACCCATCCATCATTGACATTATGGAGGCTCCGACCACTTTCTGTAGAATGTGATCCATCTTAGGCAATGGATAATTATCTTTTAAAGATGCTCTATTTAAGTTTCTGAAATCTACACACAACCTTATTTCTCCATTCTTCTTCCGAACAGGAACAAGATTTGCCACCCATTCTGAGTATCTCAATGGCACAATTATCTTGGCCTTCAGCAGCTTCTTGATTTCTTTTTCAATAGAGGGAAGCAGCAGAGGATTTATCTGCCTGAGCTTCTGCTTATAAGGATTTGCATCTTCTCTCAAAGGAATTTTATGCTGCATTATATCAACATCAAAAGTTTTAAGGTCTTGATAAGACCATGCAAATACATCCTTATATAACTGAAATAATTTCAGATATTTCTCTTTATATTCTTCTGGGACCTTTTTGGATAATTTGACAATTTTGGGATTAGCATAAGTACCCAGATTTAAATCTTCCACTTGTTCTTCTTCTACTGTTTTATTGTGCTGCAATGGAACATCGTTTTTATCAAACAATATTTCTAGAGGCACTAGTCCTCTAGGTATGGTATTTCCTTTTAGCTGCAGCACTTTATTGCCTGCTATTTTTTCTTCCCATTTGTTTCCTACAACATTTTCAGCTTCCTCTTCTTCATTATCATCAATCTCCATATTGGAGAATTCTCCCACTGTCTCCAATAATCTCTTCATCTGTTCATCATCTTCAAATACCTGCCAATGTTTAACATTATCTGGGATTGATGGTCTGTATCGTACTTCAATTTCATACCTCAAAAGAGGATTCTGTGGAGGACGAAATGTACTTGTAGCCACAGCAAAAGAGTTTGCCATTCTGTTCTGCTCCCGGGGCGTGAACTGTATGTTAAATGCCAAGAAGAAATTCTCCACCATGTCCCATACTTCATTTCTATATGCTTTCAGGCAAGGATTCTTGGTTTGGCATTGATTTCTGACTTGTCTGACCACCAGCTCCGAGTCTCCCATGACTTTCAAACTTTGTATGCCCATGTTTCTGGCTGTTTGCAATCCCGATAAGAGTGCTTCATATTCAGCTACATTATTGGTAGCCTCATATTCCAATTTAAAGGACAGTGGCACCCATTTTCCTGTAGGAGAGATCAATAATACCCCAGCTCCATTGCCTTCTCTTGAATTTGCCCCATCAAAATGTAAAGTCCAGATTCTAGCTTCATAATTTTCTGAAGGCTGCTCATCCTTAATTTTGAAGGAGGATTCATGCATATAATTTTGATCTTCTTCTAGCATAAAGCATGAAAAATCTCCTTCTGTACTATAGACTGGTGAATTTTCAGAGTTATCAGCCTTAGTAACTACCTTGACAAATTTAGTCTCTCTATATAATCTCCTCTCCTGGGCTCCAAAGACTGGGATGGTAGCATATGTTAAATCCAGCTTAATTGACCCACCAATTTTTGTACCCCAGGACCTTGACAGCAACATGCCAAAGCGGGCTGGGATATCGGCCACCACAATGTCCATGACCACACTCTTTGCTGGAATTTGGGCCAAATTGACCACTAAATCTTTAATCATCCCCAAGCATTTGACTCTTTTGGAATCAAATGAATAAAGGTCTTTATATGGGCGTGTGATTTGCAGTCCTAGTTGTTCCATGACAGATAGAGGCATAAGATTATGGGAAGCCCTAGAATCTAACATACAATTGTGTAACAGCAGGTCATGAATAACTAGAGACACGTAAAAAGGAGGAGTAGAAGGGTCTATCTCCTCGACATGTGGGCCAAAGACTACCATGGGTCTTTCTTCTTGAAGGTTTAAACTATCAGGCACAATTGATATTTCAGGAGGGAGCATAAAAGAAGTAACTTGAGACTGATATGCAGGTTGTTTTAGCAGCTCGGTCAAGGGGACTGGAATTTTAATTTTCTCAAGTTCTTTTTTCAAACTAAAAGCAGGAGGGGGCTTTTCTATCACAACTTCTTTTGACTCTTTATTTTCAGCTGAAAATTTAATTTCTTTTGACACAGACTGGACATTAGGAGGACTGACTACTTTTGAAGAAGAAGGAACTTGGTCATTAGACTGCAAGGGGGTAATTAGAGGACTCTTACCTTTATCTGTGTTTCTCTTTGTTGCTGACTCCTTCTGAGCAGGTGCATTATTCTGCGGTGGCTCTTCTTCTTGGTCTTGAATTCGGGTCCTCTTCCTTGAAGATCTGAGATCATATTTTACATTGAATTGTGCTTGCATGAAATCAACAAATTGCTTACAATAATGATCAATCTCTGCTTCTTCTTCTTCTTCTTGCAATGGGCATTCCATTTCATCATTGTTTGAGAAAGCAAGATTTGAATCTTCTAGTTCATAAGCAACATCTTCAGTGGAGTCATCTACTGGACCTTCCAGGTACAAGGGATGTGGTACCTGATCTTGCTGCTCCTTTGCTTCCCTTGGCAATATTTGCAATGGTGGTCTCTTATACTGAGGATTATAACCTCTATTTGGAGCATTATAAAAATTCTTGGGAGCTGTATTCTTGGTCTCCAATTCAAGTTTACCCAATTTATTAGTGAGATTCTTGATCATTTTACTCATTTCTTCAATTTTATCAGCATCCTTGTCTTGATTAGAGGTGGAAACCTGTTCCTTTCCTTTCCTTCTAGTATCATGCTCAATTTTTCCTTTTAATTTTCCAGTGGAGGCAAAGTTTGCTTCCAGCTCAAGAGCATCTGACTGAGCATCATCTAAAGTAGCAGGTTTTCTTTCCCTCAAGAAGACACCAAAATCTGAATCGAAGGCTACTATGAAAACCACCTTAGCAGCAGTTTGGTGAGGCTTCATCTCAGGAGGCAGGCTCAAATACAATTTATTAAATTTCTTAATAAACTCTGCTACACCCTCATTGTGTTTCTTCTTTAGAGTATTGAATTCAGTGAGACACATTCCATGATCTTTCTTTTCCCCCCATTTCCTGAGAAAAACTTCTTCCATCCTTTCTCAAGTATTTACAAAACGGTCTACGAATGTATTGAACCATTTTCTGGCTTCACCATCAAGAGACTGAACAAACAATCTCAAGACTACATCCAAATGTTCAACATTCAAGTTTTCTGCAAAAGCACAGAAGACCTCAAGATGTTTCTGTGCATCAATCTCATTTTCTCCATTAAATCTAGGCAGGATCTTCAAATAATCCTGTGGCATATCATTTAGTACTTGAGGTAAGGCCAATGGAGCATATTTGTTCAACAGGAAAGTAGGAACATTAGCCATTGGAGGAGGTGGGGGTTGTGCAACAATCTGATGTACAAATGAAGGGAGAGGAAGGGGAGGAAGTGGAGTATGGATAACAATGGGAATATACTGTACAGAAGCCTGAGGTGTAGATGGAAACAATTCACGATTAACAGGGGCTACTTCTGTAACTTCTTTAACTTCCTCAGCCTCAGGGGTAGGATGAAAGTTCACTTTAGCTCTAGCACTTCCCCTTGGTGGGCTATCCGAGTAATATTCAGGATTTTCTTCAATGAAATCAGGGTTTTCTACTGGAACTTCTTGAGAAGAGGAGGATGGGAAGTCTTCTACAGAATGTTCAGGGTTTTCAGCACGAACTGACTGTCTTTCTCTCCAACTTCTCCTATGTACAATCTTTTCTGGGTCAGGCACAGAATTTGTCTTCAGCTTAGCAGTATCTGACCTCAAATGTGGCTTGCGAGGAGCCAGGACTACCAATAGATTTATCAAATAAATAACAGTGGAGTCGCCAAGGTGAGAGATATGAAACTCTTCAACTCTTTATGCTCACCTGATTAGAGAGTGAATATAGTTTTTCGAGGCCCAGGGAAACTGATATTCTTAAATTCGCTCCCTGGCAACGGTGCCAGAAAGATGTTGTCGACAATTATTGTCTACCCTAGAGACAGCCTAGAGTTGCTATAGACCAGTGCCTAGGACATCTTAGCATATCAAGGAGCTCATAATATATCTTGGGTTGTCAATCCAAAAGCTCTCTTACTATCTCTTGTAAAACAAGGAAATTAGTTTAAATGGAACCAAACTCTCTCAAAAGCTGATACAAAGATAAGAATAATGTAGGAACAGCATACAAAACTCCAATACAAAAGCATCAGACAGTTAAGAGACATCTTACTGCAAAGAGGGCCAGTTCAAATAGTATGCCACAGAAATCAAATATCAGAAAGTGGATGCAGTGAGGAAAACATGAAGGAGATACTAGTTAACATGAGGCTGATACCCAAATACACAACAGAACCACATATGGGCTTATCCAACTAAGAATCCATACATGACAATGGCGTTTTAAAAGCACCCTCCTCAAGTAACTAATATAGCAGAAAATATAGATGAAATGAACATGGAACAGTATATCATGACTAGGCCTATTTAAAGCGCTTGACTAATCCAAGTATGGGCACCAACTAGGATGAATCCTTACTTAAGATCAGTGAGCCACTCGCATTCTAGAACATGATACAAGAAGATAAATGCAATGAAATGAGATATTATATTAACACATAAGAAAAGATTACATACTACGGGATACCAAAGACCAGAATCCTCATTACAGTTATAACTCCTCCTCACTGAGACCCTACGGGCTCTGAGCCTTCATATAGAAACTTTACAAGATGTATACAAAGCCTTTCACTGCACAGTTTGCTGATAGAAATCTGGAACCCTTACAATGTTTTTCTTCTGGAGTTTTATAGGAGAGGTAGAAAAAACTAGAGAACCAGGTAGGTGATGCGCATTTAATGATTTGATTTGAAACAAAGTGGCGGAAACATTCTCACCCATACTGTTAAATGACTAGGTGGTATTATCTTGTACTTTGAGATATGCCTGCTGAAATAAATGCACTGGAACAAATATTTTCAGGAACGCAGCATAGGGGTAAATCTTCACGAACATTCTGTACTTTCTTGAAGAAAACTCGGCCGAAGTAACACCTTGAGAGTATTGCTTCCTGTACATTATACTCTCTGCCTTTAAATGCCTGAATTTGAATTTGAAACCTTTCATGCCGGACATTGAATTCATTGCTCCTTCATTAATATTTTGCTGCTGCTGCATTAATGTTTTCATCCATAAAATATTGGTTTGGAATGGCTCTGGAGGTTTGGATAGATTTTGAACCTTGTTGTTTTAATGAGTGTCATGTCACGGCAGCTCCCCGGGGCTTCCCTTCGTAAATTTGTCTCTGAAAAATTATCTTTGGAAGAGGCCTCGGCTTTTGTAATGGAGGCGGTAATTAATGGCGATTTTCTTCCTCCCGCACCCTGCAAAATACACAAACCTGGTTAAGAAAACAGATGCACAGGAGAGTGAATGCAGTGGAGGTGACTTAGGTGACAAGGCGGTGTGATAAGATGACGGAAGCATGAAGGACAGCAGTGAAAAACACAGGGGAGCGACGATGAATTGGCTGGGTGGAGGTTGATAACGTGAACACTGAAACATGACATATGAATGGAATGTATAAATGGTAGAGGAGGAATGTATTTGACACATGGAGCGGTGATGTGGAGGAGTGGAATAGTGAAAAGCGGCAGAAGAAATGATATTAGTGTAAAGGCCCAAAGGTTTTCACTTAAGTGGATCACAAAAGGAAACGGGGAAAAACGATGGAGCGGAGCCGTGGATGTGGGACCTGGTCACAGCGGAGGGTGATTCATTAAGGTTTAATGAAAAATGCAAAGTTTTGAATATAAACAGAAATACAAAGAAATACGATGAATTGCAATGGAACGCGGTGGGAGTGATCGTACGAGGTGGGGCCCGGGAAGCGCATCGCAAAATCGCGAAGGTAGAAAATGCGATGGCAGAAAGTGGCACCAAACAGAAAAGAGCGCTCGTGATATTGCGATGGGGCGGGGTTGCGAAGGGCGGAAAAATGCGATGGGGAAATGCAATGGGGGGAAAGACTGTGTTGACCACACTTTGTCAACTACCCCATAGCAGTACACCCCCATTTTTTCAAATGGGATTCATCATGTTCGACGTGGTTGCGCCATTCAGATTCCATCATCCAGATTTCATCGACAGTTGACATTGTTATAAATGATGTAAACCCATTATTACGCATTGTTATGATGTAAATGATCTAAGTAAGACCGTCAGTGTATGTAATAGCCTAGGTAAGCCTAGTATGTTGTTGATGACTTCCATTCTAGGAGGTTTTTTGTCTCACTGATTCACGAAAGTGATCGGCAGAGTTTTTCCCTCCAGCCTCACCCCAAAGCTAGGGTGGATTTTGTCATCGGCGTGCTAAGTGAGTCCTAGTGTTCTATTGATCGAGTCCTTGT
The DNA here is from genome assembly GCA_034641835.2 of Pinus albicaulis. Lineage (NCBI taxonomy): Eukaryota > Viridiplantae > Streptophyta > Pinopsida > Pinales > Pinaceae > Pinus > Pinus albicaulis. The sequence continues at coordinate 279,200,490 of CM076571.1, forward strand.
AAAAGTAGCTTGAGCTACTTGGTCTACTAGATCATATTTTGAGTCGCAGAATTGAGTATTTATTTGAGGGTCTGTACAAATGGGTTTTCCCCTCTTCATGTATGTAAAAGTATTATCTCATGTAAAAGAGGGTTGGAAAAATAATTATAATCCCCTCTTAGTCAATTAATTAAATTTTCTGGTAAATTAATAAAATCCTAAACCAGAAATTTAATTAATTTAGGGTCCTAAATTAGGATTAAATCTTTAAAGGCAAAATTTGTGGGTCCTTGGAAAATGATTTTGAAAGCCCCAAACCAAGGGAATATTGAGAATTTTAAGAAATATTGGGTATGGGCCCTGGTGGTTAAGTCAAGGTCAAAATTTTGGGGTAATTAACTCAAAAAATAATATTTTAGGGTCCATTAAAATTGAATTAAATGATAAATTCGTTTTTTCCCAAAATTTCAATGCTCGGATTAAAAGATAATTAAATCTTTTGGACGATTGGGAATTCTTTGTGAATGTCAAACTAGCATTAGAATCTTATCCTATAAATTTAAGTCTTGTGATGTTAGATCATCCGTCAGTGTTTTTACTCTTAGAAGCTCTTGTAATTTTTTTGAGGAATAAAGCATAAAGACTTTGGGGTTACAAATTTTGATGTTCCTTCTCAGATCTATGTGGTGAATTGTCTCTAAACTCTGCTACTTTGTTTTTTGCATTTTATGGTTGATGGCCTTCATGGATTAATCTGCATACAGGTATCTTGTGCAGTTTTCTGGGTTTATAAAATGACATTTTGATTTTTCTGAAGGATCTCATGTTGTTTTCTTAAATCTCTATCGATCTAAGGTTCAGATCTAAGTGTGCAGGGAATTTTTTTTTTTAAGATTGAAGTGGGGGGGGGGGGGGGGGTTGGACCCGTGACTCTCGATAGCCTCATCCGTCCGCTCTTTATTTGTTAATTCTCGGTCTATCTTACGATATTTGTGATTTTGCGGGGTTTCGAAGGCTTGTGCCTCTCACTTAAATTTTAAACTTCTGAAAATTGTGCTAAACGGATTCAGATCTGACCATGAGGGTTTTTTTTAATTGTAAATTAGTTGTAAATTTGTAAATTGTTCAAGGTTGTTAGGGTTTAATCTTTAAAACTGGCGTGTGTGTCTTCAAATCGAGCTGTTGTTGCAGGTTACAGGTTCAAATCAGAAATTTTTTTAAGATCCAAGGCAGATCTAGCCTCCAAAGGCCAGATCTGGCCTCAAGTCCCCACTGTGGGCAAATCTAGGCGTTTTTGGTTTCAAGAAGCACTGAAAATCTAAAATTTTGAACAATTTGAATATCTGAGGTTAATGTGTTTGTCCAAGTTCTGCATTTATATGCCCATTCATCTCATTTTTTTTGCCCTAGCCGTCCTTCATTCATCCTCTGCCCAACGTCCTCAATCTGCTCACGTTTTTCACCTGACCACACAAACTGAAAATGACAAAGTAGAATATTCAGGTCAGCGTCCCTTTCTCCTGTCAGTCATTCATCAAGCTGCCTGCAAATATGCCCACGCTGCCTTAAATCGCGTCCTCAAACCTGCGTGCTCTCTTCCTTGGCCTTCGATTTCAGCTGTCCGCCTGCATTTCCTTGCTTATTCTTCTGCCTTCGAGCCTCAGCTCTGTCATCAAGCCGTTGTCCAAACCATCTCCGTCCAGCGTCCTCACTGTGCTCTCGACCTGCATAAAAAAAAGACGATTCATTACATCTGCCATCGAACGTCCATCTTCAGCTCCTCCGCCCGAGCCGTGCCTCCGTCTGCTCCCTTGACCTGTGTAACAGAGAACACCAAAAACAAAAACATAAAAAATAAAATTCATATGCGTTTGGCTTAGTTTTAAATTTGTGAGTCGTAGCGTAGACGTAGGGTTAAGATTCGATTTTTTATGATAGCGTAAGTGTGTTTTTGGTTATCTTTTGAGTTCGACTTTTATTTAATTGTAGATTCGATTTTTAGTTTAAGCTGTAGAGTAAGGCATGTAGTTTAGTTTCTAACTTTTTTTTAGATTTTAAATTAATTTATTTCATTTCGATTTTAGTTTAGACTTAGTTTTAGGAATCTAACTTTTAGTTTTAGTTTAGATTCTCATTTTGTTAATTAGATTATTTTATTTTTAGATTTTAATTTTAGATCTAATTTTAGAATTTAGATTTAAGTTTTAACTTAGATTTAGATTTTTATTTTATTTTGGATTCAATAAAATACAAAAATATAAAAAAAAAAATTTAAAATTTCAATAGTCAAATGTGCCAATTTTGTTTTTATCTAAAGTTTTGACTATAGAAACATTTTCTGGATCGAAATTAATTGAAGCATCATAAATCTGGAAATATTGCGGATATCTGGCATTTTTCATCTTGTGATAATATTGCTGTGGGTTTAAGATATTTTCGCGCATGGTTGTAGTGTTCTCAATTGAATATCATTGATCAATTGTGTTTCAATAAGCAGCAGTTAATCATCATTACTGGTTTATAATTGCATAATGGGATTTTGTGTGACTCCATAAGGCACTGATCATCAAACGTGAAATCTAATCTAGATCTGTGAAATCCTGTTAATTTTATAAGTATTTGATGTTTTAGCTGTGTCTCCTGAATTTGTCATCCTCATTTCAAATAGGGTCTACCTCCCTTAACCTGCAAGGAGACAGCTTAAAGAGAGAGATTGGGGATAAAGGTGACAGCCCCCAGTCTGAGCCGTTGTCGCGGTGCCCTGAACAATCTGTGCGACAACATTTTTTGGCGCCGTTGCCGGGGATAGAGTTTTTCTGTCCTTGGTCTTAACGACATTTTATAATCTTCTGATCTTTCGCCATTCATTAGCCTATCACAAGGAATCACATTTTCTGGCGTCTTTCATCTCTGCATATTTTTATCGTCTTATCTTTCGTCATATCACTAATCATTTCATCATCACATCTTTAGCACCTGGACATTTCGGTTGGCTTCTTGTTTGGGTGGCGACTCCACTTATTCATATTTTTACTCCCAGACAAGAATCCCCCCCTGATATCCATCTGCTATCTCTCGATTGCTTCTTCTGTTTTAGAATTAGTTTCATGTTCAAGTGGCGACTCCAATTCTTTCATTTCTTACAAGAGTTCCTGTCGAGAAGTTCGTTTCTTGAGGACCTTTTGACTATTCTTGAACACAAATTTATTTCTAAAATCTTAAAAACGATATCATGGATATTTTTGCCCCGTGTAATTTTGCTAATATTCAGGGTTATCCCCATGATCTCCCTCAAATGGATAAATTACCTATCTTTCAAGGAAATGATGCAGTTAGTGTTAAATCTCATTTGTTTGCTTTCACTAACTGGTGGAATAGAATTGCAATTGCAAATAATAATTTCGATGATGTAAAAATGAAAGCTTTTGTTCTTACTTTTGGCGAGGATGTCGCTGACTGGTTCATGGAAAAACCTGATAATTCATTCAATACTTTTGAATCCATTGTAACTGCTTTTAAAGAAAAGTATAGTGATAAAAGGGAAGATCGACATTTGGTAAGAGAGATCAGTACTATAGAAAAGAAAGAAAATGAAACGACTGAAGAATTTAACAGGAGATTTAATGGTATTCTTAGAGAAATATCTCAAACTCATAAGCCTCCTGATGGATCTCTTCTGAATTTTTACATTGATGCATTTGATTCTGATACTTCATATGAGTTAAGGCGGGCTAAAATTGCAAATTATAAAGCTTGTCAATCTTTAGCTGAGGAGATTGAAAAGGATAAGAAAGCATCTGGAATGTCCAAAACTCCAGATTTTGATAGATCTTTGACAGATACTAAGTTAAAAGAACCTCTAGAAGATGATGATCACCCTGTGAAAAGGTTAATGCAAAAACTTGAAAGCATGGAGCTTAATCATACTAAAAATCTTGAAAGCATGGAGCTTAATCATACGAAGAAACTTGAAAGCATAGAGCTTAGTCATGCTAAGGAAATAAGTGTCTTACAGGCTAGATTGGTTCAAATGGAAAGGGCTCAAACGCAGAATCCCCAACCTAGAAATAATAATGCTTTGCAGAAAAGAGGCCTATCTTATGAGCAGAGACCGACAAATCAACTTGAGTTCGCAAATCTTGTGGATGAAGTTCCTCCTTATTGTAGAGCTTGTAATGATCTTCATGAAGAGGCTACTTGTCCCATTGTCAAAAGGATCATAGCTATGGCAAGGTCAAGTCATCAAATTAATGTTGTTGGTAAGGACTATCACATGCATATAGAAGATCATGAAAGTCAGGTTAAGGAACCAGCTCAAATGATTAAGGATGTGCAACCCAGTCATATGCAAATAATTCAAAACATGGAAGCTAACCAAATCAGTCTTCAAAATAAGATAACTTCCATGGAAGAAAGTCATGCACAGGAAATAAATTTCATGGAAAATAGGTTAAAGATAATGGAAGTTAATCATTCTAATCAGATGTCCATTATACAGAATGATATGATTGCAATGGAAGAAAGACACACCCAGGAAATGACTGCCATGAAGGAAGATCACTTGTTGGAAATGAATGCCATGAAGGAAAGTCACTTGTTGGAAATGAGTTCCATACAGGAAAGGTTGGAAAAAATGGAAAAATTACATATACAAAAGTTTCAGCCGAAATTTGATTATGAAGATTCGTCAACAGATCATGAGACTTCTTGTCTGCTAAAGCCATTCCCATCCCATCACACGGAGGATTTAACTATGGTTTCAAAGGATGTTGAGAAAGGCCAAGCTTATGTGTCACCATTGACAGAGTATATCCAGAACAATATTGGTCACGATCTAGGTTCTTCAAATTTTTGGTACAAACATCTTCAAGATGAGGACAAGGAGTTTACAGGGGTCTCATTGCTGACATCGCAACCCACTCAGGAGAAGAGAAAGAAGCAAAAAAGAAGTAAGTGGTTTGATTCGTCTGATGGTCGAGAGCAGCTTGACATTCATACAAGACAAAGTCCTACGATTAGCAAGATTGGACATGGCACATCTGAAAAGCAGCCAACAGACTTGCCTAAAAGTAAGAAAATGCTCAGCATACACTATATTGAGCACATCTGATGCCACATGGCATCCTCTGTATCGTATTTCTAACCCTACTCCTCGTTATTTCAGCATTTCATTTTGCAGTTAGAGTAGATTTACTTTTCATGTTAAATAGAATAATAAATAAAAGAAGAGCTTCTATTTTTCATGAGCTTAATGTTATATGATGATATTTGGATGGACGCTACTTATGTAATCTTGTGTGTTGCTTGGATGCAGATTCTGGATTCTCACATTCCTTCGATGAAGCAACGTGTCCCCAAGTAGAGCCAGATGTTGACCACACTTTGTCAACTACCCCATAGCAGTACACCCCCATTTTTTCAAATGGGATTCATCATGTTCGACGTGGTTGCGCCATTCAGATTCCATCATCCAGATTTCATCGACAGTTGACATTGTTATAAATGATGTAAACCCATTCTGCATTGTTATGATGTAAATGATCTAAGTAGGATTGTCCATGTATGTAACAACCTAGGTAAACCTAGTATGTTGTTGATGATCTCTATCCTAGGAGGTTTTTTGTCTCACTGATTCACGAAAGTGATCGGCAGAGTTTTTCCCTCCAGCCTCACCCCAAAGCTAGGGTGGATTTTGTCATCAGCATGCTAAATGAGTCCTAGTGTTCTATCGAGTCCTTGTAAAAGTAGTTTGAACTACTTGGTCTACTAGATCATATGTTGAGTCGCAGAACTGGGTATTTATTTGAGGGTCTATACAAGTGGGTTTTCCCCCTTCATGTATGTAAATGTATTATCTCATGTAAAAGAGGGTTGGAAAAATAATTATAATCCCCTCTTAATCAATTAATTAAATTTTCTGGTCAATTAATTAATAAAATCCTAAACCAGAAATTTAATTAATTTAGGATCCTAAATTAGGATTAAATCTTTAAAGGCAAAATTTGTGGGTCCTTGGAAAATGATTTTGACAGCCCCAGGCCAAGGGAATATTGAGAATTTTAAGAAATATTGGACCCTTGGGCCCTGGTGGTTAAGTCAAGGTCAAAATTTTGGGGTAATTAACTCAAAAAATAATATTTTCGAGTTAATTAAAATTGAATTAAATGATAAATTCGTTTTTTTCCCCAAAATTTCAATGCTCCGGATTAAAAGATAATTAAATCTTTTGGACGATTGAGATTATTTTGACGAGGATCATCCAAACTAGCCGTTAGAGATCTTGTCCTATAAATTTAGAGGTCTTTGTCAGTATTGAGTCATCCGATCTGAGGATCGTGCACTTGCTCTTAGAAGCTCTTGTAAACTTTTTGAGGAATAAAGCATAAAGACTTTGGGGTTACAAATCTGGATGTTCCTTCTCAGATCTATGTGGTGAATTCTCTCTAAACTCTGCTACTTGGTTTCTTGCATTTTATGGTTGATGGCCTTCATGGATTAATCTGCATATAGGTATCTTATGCAGTTTTCTGGGTTTATAAAATAACATTCTGATTTTTCTAAGGATCTCATGTTGTTTTCTTAAATCTCTATCAGTCTAAAGTTCATATCTAAGTGTGCAGGGAAAATTTTTTTAAGATTGGGCGTCTGGGGAAGTCTTCGGTTGGACCAGCCGACTCTCAGTAAGCATAAATCTGATAAGCTCTTTATTTGTTAAATTCCGGGTCTATCTTACGATATTTGTGATTTTGCAGGGTTTCGAAGGCTTGTGCCTCTCACTTAAATTTTAAACTTCTGAAAATTGTGCTAAACGGATTCAGATCTGACCATGAGGGTTTTTTTTAATTGTAAATTAGTTGTAAATTTGTAAATTGTTCAAGGTTGTTAGGGTTTAATCTTTAAAACTGGCGTGTGTGTCTTCAAATCGAGCTGTTGTTGCAGGTTACAGGTTCAAATCAGAAATTTTTTTAAGATCCAAGGCAGATCTAGCCTCCAAAGGCCAGATCTGGCCTCAAGTCCCCACTGTGGGCAAATCTAGGCGTTTTTGGTTTCAAGAAGCACTGAAAATCTAAAATTTTGAACAATTTGAATATCTGAGGTTAATGTGTTTGTCCAAGTTCTGCATTTATATGCCCATTCATCTCATTTTTTTTGCCCTAGCCGTCCTTCATTCATCCTCTGCCCAACGTCCTCAATCTGCTCACGTTTTTCACCTGACCACACAAACTGAAAATGACAAAGTAGAATATTCAGGTCAGCGTCCCTTTCTCCTGTCAGTCATTCATCAAGCTGCCTGCAAATATGCCCACGCTGCCTTAAATCGCGTCCTCAAACCTGCGTGCTCTCTTCCTTGGCCTTCGATTTCAGCTGTCCGCCTGCATTTCCTTGCTTATTCTTCTGCCTTCGAGCCTCAGCTCTGTCATCAAGCCGTTGTCCAAACCATCTCCGTCCAGCGTCCTCACTGTGCTCTCGACCTGCATAAAAAAAAGACGATTCATTACATCTGCCATCGAACGTCCATCTTCAGCTCCTCCGCCCGAGCCGTGCCTCCGTCTGCTCCCTTGACCTGTGTAACAGAGAACACCAAAAACAAAAACATAAAAAATAAAATTCATATGCGTTTGGCTTAGTTTTAAATTTGTGAGTCGTAGCGTAGACGTAGGGTTAAGATTCGATTTTTTATGATAGCGTAAGTGTGTTTTTGGTTATCTTTTGAGTTCGACTTTTATTTAATTGTAGATTCGATTTTTAGTTTAAGCTGTAGAGTAAGGCATGTAGTTTAGTTTCTAACTTTTTTTTAGATTTTAAATTAATTTATTTCATTTCGATTTTAGTTTAGACTTAGTTTTAGGAATCTAACTTTTAGTTTTAATTTAGATTTTCATTTTGTTAATTAGATTATTTTATTTTTAATTTTAGATCTAATTTTAGAATTTAGATTTAAGTTTTAACTTAGATTTAGATTTTTATTTTATTTTGGATTCAATAAAATACAAAAAAATATAAAAAATTTCAAAATTTTCCATAGTCAAATGTGCATTTGAAATTTTTATCTAAAGATTTGACTATAGAAACATTTTCTGGATCGAATTTAATTGAAGCATCATAAATCTGGAAATATTACAAATCTCGAGCATTTTCATCTTGTGATAATATTGCTGTGGGGTCAAGATAATTTAATGCATGATTGTGGTGTCTTTCATTAAATATCATCGTAGTCAAACGTGGTTTAATAAGCAGCAGTTGGTCATCATTCACTGGTTTATAATTGCATAATGGGATTTTGTGTGACTCCATAAGGCACTGATCAAACGTGAAATCTAAACTAGATCTGTAAAATCCTGTTATTTTTCTCAAGTATTTGATGTTCTAGCTGTGTCTCCTAGATTTATCCTTCATTTCTAAAAAGGGTCTACCTCCCTTAGCCTGCAAGGAGACAGCTTAAAGAGAGAGATTGGGGATAAAGGTGACAGCCCCCAGTCTGAGCCGTTGTCGCGGTGCCTAGACAATCTGTGCGACAACAGACTGTATGGTGGGCCCAAGCTAGATCGCAAAATCGCAAATAGAGAAAGTGCGATGGGAGAAAATGCGACCGGCGGAAAGTGCGATGAGGAAAAATGTGATAGCGCGATCAGACGATCACATCGCAAATATTTGTGACGCGATCAGATCGCATCGCAAATATTTGCGATGGATCTAACGAGCATAACACACGAAAATGCGATCTGTGATGGATGCGATTTGCGATAAACGCTCTAAGGGGCAGCGCTTGGTTACATGGTAATCAAAACAAAGGGGGATGAGACCTCAGGGGCTAGGCCCAATATAACTTTAATCACAGATTTTTAGCCTTTGTACAGTGTAATTTCTGGGCGGGCAGGATAACGATAGACAGTATATGGAGGTCTAAGGCCACGACGGGGGTTTTAAGAGGATTCAAAAATGACAGCAGGCCAAGAATTTGTATGTATGGGTTGACATGTACAACACCTGGAATGATATATTTTGTCGGAAACCCCTTTGTTGTTGCTACACAAATGAATACAGATCAATTTAAAAAATAAAATGAAGACTTGTTGGCCACCTATGATGAAAAAATTCTACATTTTAAGAATGAAAACCAAACTTTGCAGACTTCACAATCCTAAAGTGAGGACTTACAAGCATCCATTCTTGAGTAATTAAAGGTGTTAGAAGAAGCCATGGATCTTATTTACAATGATATGTTGATCATGCATCATGTTATGGCTCCATTACTCGACATGAAAAGTGAGGTAAAAGACATAGGAATAACCATCAAGATAGCCTCCTCAGCGGTTGATCTGATATATAAATGGACCATAAAGTATCGCAATTCACATAAATATCTTCCAAGGAAAAATTGGATAATATTAGAGAAGGATAAAGTTGATGTAAGGATTTGTTAAAATTTTAAGGATTAAATAGTTCTTTGTTGTAGATAATTTCATTTTTAAACTTTTTCAACAATTTTCACATTACATTCACCCCATATCATTATAATCAATTATATAGAGATAAAAATAATATTAAAAATGAAATGGAATAGTAAGGAACATTAAAATAAAAACATACAAAACAAAGACACTAGTATTTTTGGTCAAAGACCAAGGAAAAACTCCACAAGGGGGAAAACCCAGAATGAATTATTCTTCTTCTATTAGTCAATCAATTTTTAATTGAGATACAAAGTAAAATACACAAGTATTTTAATATCAAACACATTAGGCCTCATAGGGCCAATCCTGGATCATACTAGATCATACAAGCCCTTCATAAGACCTATGATAGGTCTCCTATTGATCAACAAATGAAACCATAGGTTTTTCCTCCATATCACCGTCCAAAGAGCATATATTTATTTCTCAAGTAGCATAGATTTTATTTCCATAGGAGTATGTGTCACGGTTATGTGTCAAGATCATATCATTGTGAAGTATTATTTCCATCACAATCATAAGTATCACTGTCATAAGGACAAATATAACTACCATACATCATTGGAATACCACTGACATATATTACTCTCATATCACTACAATACATCATTCTCATATCATAAAATATTACCTCTCTGCAACTCAATGAATTTGGGCTTGATAACTACCCTTCAAAGCTCAATCCACATATTGATTGTAGCTCTCCTAGATTTTCTCTAAAAACCATCTACCATTGTACACAAGCTACTATATACCTCTCTGATTTGAACTTACACTACCTTGCAAAACCTCAACTTGAGAAGAAAATAGCATACCATTTTTTAGGACGTCAAACTCTACCCATAAAAAATCAGTGAGAATGAGCTCATGCCCATAAAAAATCTACCCATACATCTATCAATAATTACCACTAAAACACTGCACCTTATTCTCTTGAATATCTCTTCTCAACCTTGAAGAAACTCTTATCTGAGGTAAAATTTTCTCTGAAAAATCTTGGGCTTGTGGAAAGCCTACTACGACAACTTATACTCAACTTCGAACCCTTGTATATATGCTCACATCCTATGTTCTACCTGCATTGGATCCTTAGGAAGCTCAGCCTGATCCAGGGTAAATTCTTGATACCCTTAACCAATACCTTTCACTTCAGCTGATAATTAGAATTGCATTTAATTAAGACGTTAATGAACTGAAATGAACAATTGTAGCTGTAAATAAGAGGAACATAAATGAACAAGATCAACAATCATAAGACCACTTCGTTTGATAATGGAGTTCGTCCAGGAGGGACTACATCTCCGAGCCTTGGTGTCAAGATGGTGTAGGCCGCTTCATTATGTGCTTTAAGAAGAAAATGTACATGGATGTGTTTCCCTATGACATACAAGAAAAAATTTCCCTCTCGCAGGAGTGGCTTGACTTCTTTAAGAGATGTTCCACTGTGGAACTCTCATACATAAAGAAAGACTCCTATCAGTATGACCATAGCTGACATGTAATAAATAATATTATCCCGCCAATCCTGGAAAACAAGGGATCTCAACAATACACATATGAAAATGAGCATCCCGCCAATGTGGCATAAAAGGGATCTCATACATGACACAAATCCATAGCTGAAAATACGTCAATAACAACACAAGGCAAGATCCCACGACTCATGCATCAACCGGGATCTACAAGGCATAACACAACTCAGAGAGAAAGAAATGAAGAAGTACATGAAATCCATATCATATACCTCATGTTGACATTTGTTGAAAGTTGAGCTGCTCTGCGGCTGAAACTGAAAACACCATCAAACTTGTGGCGTCGAAAAATGTGAAAACGACTACTCACACGCAGAAATCTGACACCTGCATAACCCACTTCCAAAAGTGGCTCAAAAATCGAAAACTCAGATGAAGAAACTAATCACGCCATCAGACTCGTGGCATCGAGTAGTGTAAAAATGACTAAAATTTGTCCCATTTAGACAAAGTCAAAATTTCACCCTCCTGAAAATGGGGCTCAATCAAGGTTCCACCTGGCTCTTTTATGGCTCATGGTTCCACCTCCTTGATTTGCATGCATTAATGTACCTCCAAATAAAAATTGAAATATGTGCATCTCCTCGGATTCTGTGCCCATAATTGGCTGCAAAATAACATTAATATTCTGCAAAATCGTGCTCCTTCTCCATGTTTGGCCTCCCCGGCGCACAGCTAATAAGCTGGGTTTAAATACAAAAATGTGGGCAGACATTTCCAAGAGGGTCGTTGGCGCAGTTGGTTCCAGATCCAAATAGGAGGGAGGAGGTTGGGTGGTCAAACCCAGACCCCTCCAAAAATAAGAGGAATTTTGTTTTAATAACCGCGCATTTACTTTTAAAAACCCAACGATTTTTTTTTTTTTAAACTCCGCCGTATTAATTTTTAACCCACCGAACAAACTGTCATAACATGTTTTGAATCCATCGCATTTAAGAGGATTACGTTGGGGAGCGCCAAGATTATTTTCCAGTCCATTGGCCCATAAATGCGTCGAGGCAGGAAATTCCAACCGTAGGATTAAAGCAAGTACATAATTCTACAGTTGGCATTTCCTACCTCGACGCATTTATGGGCCGATGGACTGGAAAATAAGTTTCGTTGTTGGAGAGGGTTTGGGCCTGCATTGGGCTGCCCGCCCCTTACCCCTGTCGATGGTTATGTATGGTGATTGGTGCTTGCGGGGTTGCCGCGTGGGTGCGGCCAGCGAGGCCAGCCGCGGGTTCAACTCCCGCTGACCTCAAATGTAATATCTATATATATATATATATATATATATATATATATATATATATATATATATATATATATATATATATATATATATATATATATATATATATATATATATATATATATATATATATATATATATATATATATATATATATATATATATATTGTTTTAACTAAAACAATTAGCCTCTTTTAAAAAATCAGAAATTTGACCGAAGGAGGCAAATTAACTAGGCGACAATTTCGCCTAGAATCTGGCTTGACTGTGCCGGAATCCGGTGGCCGGGTTTGGTCCAACTTGCATCCTCCTTAAGGCTGCCTAGTCACCAAGTCAACCTAGAACTTTGACTGCTCCTAAGTTTCACATACGAGCTTGGTTTGACAAATTGTTTGCACCACCGTGATTAGGAAGACGAGATCTTCAACATGAACATGATTCGAGAACAATCTGAACACTTTGATTTTTGACCCCTCTTTGCCCTATGTGTCTCTCTGGAGCCACCTAGATCACAGCCCCTTTGTTGGCTATCAATCATGCCTTTCATCCCTTCTTACAACACCTAATTAGGGAATGTTCCCACTCGCACAGGTCTGAAGTTGGACGTCCCTTGAACAGAGATATGAGTAGCCTTTTCCCACATATCTTAACCACACAACCTTATCAAAATAATTGTGTGGCGGCCCTAAATTCTACTTGTACCAAAACACAGAAATAAGAACAAACCTGCGTCTGTAGCTTTTCTTTGACTCGTCATATTAGGCCTACGATACCTCAGAAGCTTTATTCTTGAATGATTTCACTTGATGTGATTTTAATGAGCTCCAAGGGCTCTTATTTATACCATTTTTTGGAGTAGCCAAGGAGTGACTTATGTAGCAACATGACCCTTCATTTAGTGAGGCCAACTTGAGGAGGAACTTTACAATTTTCTCTTGATATTGAATTCAAAATGATTGCTTGCCCAAATAGATTTATTCCACATTAAATAATAGTGAGAGGAGTGCCAAATCAACTAAAAATAATAATTTCCTTTTATCAAATTTAAATTCTTCTTTTGGTGCAAGATGAATTATCCTTAGGTAGTTGGGCTTCTCCTTGGGATAATTGGATTTTCTTTGGGGAAATTCATCCCGAAATGGCGCTAATTTCAACATGATCAAGATGCAATCACATGATAAGTTAAGCAGATATTTGGACAAAGTAATGGCTTCTTACAAGATTTTCTACAATGGATTGGAATCTATTTTCAAGGTGCATAAAATAACTTCTATAGGTGCAGTAGGTGAAACTATATCAAGAGAGTAAATCAAGAAAGAGTTCTAAGCAAGTCTAGACCCAATTAAGCAAGTTACTAGAGGAGGAAATTTAGAGGCTACGAAAGAAGTGATTGCACAATGTCTAGTTGAGACTGTGAAGCTAAAGACAAAGCTCACCATGATATTGAGTTAAATACAAGCTAAGAATCCAATCATGGTTTCAGATGAATTAGACTTCATTCCTATACATGGGTATGAGCTACAGCACAAGGTCCTAACTATCGCAGGGGAATACAAGATTTGGCAAGGATATTTGGTTCAATATCGATAGAAAAATGTCCCAAAACTTTCCATCACCAAATTGGTTGATTAAGCATGGTTTTATTTTTCTTAATTTTTCTTAATTTTTCTTTTTTAGAAATAAATTAGGTTAATAGTATATATTCACCTTGAATATGAAAGTTCATGTGGAAGATGAAGAGTCATGAGGGTAGGTGAAAGGTCAAGGTAGGTGAAAGGTCACTCTACCTTCTATAAATAAACCCTCATGGCTATATGTAAAGGAATTTTAGTTTTGGACTTGAATTGTTCATATTATTTTTAGAGCTTATAGATCTTCTTCGGGATTCAAATGGTGGATTTTCATATCCACTAATGGATTTCATGTACATTCTATGTGATGGTGTCGTGAATATTTCATCTTAATGTTTGAAGCTCTTTGAGCCTAAGTATGCAATTCCTTACATGTGTTTTCAAGAATTGTGGGACTTTTCTTGTTGTGATTTGATGGTATATGTTTTGCTTTCATTTCATTTATATTAACAAATAGCTTTGTTGATTTAAGCACGTATCATTTATGTAATTGTATGCTTTCATATGCTTTCATGTTTATCGTCAATTACGAAATAATTCATAGCTGATAAATGAATCTTTATCTTTATACATAGGCTTTAATTGAATTCTTGTTAACATTGTTTCTTTTAATATTCGTGTCATGTTACTTAGTATTTTTATGTTCACGACATCTCACGTGTTAGGCTTCCATAAAGATTCTTAACCTATATTTACCAAAGGATTTATTTGTTCACTAACGTTTGATGTTCATCCTGTCTAAAGAAAATATCTAAGCAACATGGTGGCAGTCACGCCCACATACCGAATGGGACTTCTAACCCAAACGTTATAGAGTCTAATTGGGATTTTCTACCAGGGAGAATTGATATCCCATCATTGTTGGCAAAAAAATTGGTCTGTCAGTAGTAAGTAAAACGTTGATGTAATCCTCCAGATGCGGTTGCTTCCAGCACTTGATGGGACGTACATCCCCCAGCGCCTCCCGAGGATGTCCGTTGGAGCTGGCCACATGGCCTCCCACACTCGACTTAATGGTGGAATTCATTTCGCCACCCCACGCAGCCTTAACTGCTCACTCTCGAACCATCTCCGCGGCAAGCTCTCCTTTCGATTTACTTCGGCTCTTGAAATGGCTTGTGCTAATCCACATGGCAGTTGCCCTGTCTGCTCTGTGACTTCGCTTCTCTGTGCCTCCTATCCAGTCGACTGCGCAAAGCCTAGTGCTAGAACGCAAACTGGCTGGAGGTGCGAGCTCTTGTGTTGCTTGGAAACGGTTCCGGAATTTCACCACTCGCATAGCCTGCTCTGTTACTCAAACTCTCTGTGAAATTCTCTTGGCCCTCCGCTGCCTCTCCTTCTCTGCCCGCTTCATCCGCCTCTCTTCCCCGCCATGCCTCGATTGTGCCATCGTATGCGATGCCACCGAGGCTCCAGTCGTGGTCGGGCTTCTCGGTCTCATATTTCTCCCTCCATTGATTCGTCTTCAGAAGAGCTCTCCTGTGATCACTTTCTGGACTTCAGGAACAGCAGGGGCACACCTCGCAGCCCTGGCTCCGCCCCTCCCTCTGCGTGTCCTCCGCCTCCCTTTGATTTTTCCCTTGCACCCCATCTCCATACCTCTGCTTATCCCTTCGCTCCCCATCTCACTTTCCCTCCCTTCCTTCACCAGTCTTCCCAGCATGCGGAGTTTACTTTTGAATGCAAATTTGATAAACCGGTCCTTCGAGCCCATGTTACTATCACGGTTAGTGAGGAATCAGCCAGTTTGGAGTCGCCTCCACCGGCACCTCCTGGTCCTTCAACTGCTCCTCATGGTCCCACTGGGCTCAGCACCACCAAAGCTGATTCAGCCAAGGAAGCCTTGGCCTAGTTATACTCTGTCCCTAGTGTTTCTATGCAGGTCCAGCGCGTGGAAGATATGAGTAAAGGAAAAGAGCCCACTTCTGTTGCTGATGACGGCTATAGTGATGAGCTCGGGTGCAGAATCATTGAAGAACCACCATCCCCAATCAATGAACAGTAGTCAGAGGCAGCCCTTGAGGTTTTTGTCCTTCAAGCACAATATCTCTAAGTTATTTTCAGTTTTCATGCTTCTTCATCCTCCACTTGTAGCGAGGCATGCTATAGGTTTTTTTTTTTGTTGAACAATTTTAATGTACAGTCGGTTTCCCCGATGTGGGCGGCAGTCTAAACTCTGAATCTGAAATGGGTTGTTTTCCCCACGGTGGGCAGTCCAAATTATGGTTTTCTTGGCAGTCAGGCCCTGTGCTCAGGCTTCCTCAGCTGAGACAGAGGTAGTTTTGTACCATTATATTATAAATTAATAGATTTAGTGTTACTGAGAAAAAAAAAATGTTGATTTAATCTTTGATGAGGCATGTATACCCCTATAGTTTGGATATTGAATGGTTTGTGGCAAACCAAAATACACTTGCCACGATAGAGGATAATTCGTGGTTAGAGAGAAACCGCTTGATGTAATGTATTATTTGTGGTAAGAAGAAACCACTTGAGGACTGTAATGGTTGTGGGTAAGCTTATGTAAAACTTAGATGTGTGATGGTTGTTTCTGATTTTTTTAGTATTGTTCTACTTCCATATTCTTGTCAAATTATTCATTGAAAAAACAATTTTTTTCAATATGGTGTCTTAGAATTCAATCGTTTACTCTAGTTCAATAACATCTTACATTAGCCCAAAAAATGGAAGGACCATCAAGTTGTGGGAGGACAAAAAATTGTGTTATCCACCATTAGCGACATGAGGCTACTACAGGGTTGGATTCAAGTAAATGAGAAAGTACCCCTAGAGGACATGGTAGAATAGGCTCAAAGTGAAATCGGGGAATGGATATCAATGAAAGAATACTCCCTAATTCCCTCCAATCTCCAACCTATATGGAATCTAGTCAACAACTACCTTTCCAATTCAAAAATGATCTCACTTTCAAAGGAATATGAATTGAATTGGAGACAAAAAGAAAGGGATCTACTTGATTAAATAGGACATGAGCAAGTCCAATATCTGGACAAAATATTCCCCACATATTAAACATCATTGGGATGGCAGCAAACCCCTAAAGGTGAGAATTTTTTATTGACTTATAGCTCGAAATAAACTTTTAATATTGAAGAATTTAAGGAAGAAAGAAATGCAAGGTCTATCAATATGCATTATGTGCAAATTTATCCAAGAAACAGTTGAAGAATGTAGTTATGGTCATTATTCATAATCCTTGTTGTATTTATAATACTATGTAAAAACATGAAAGCAAAATCAATTTTAAATTAGAAGAAAGAAAAATTGAAAGGAAATCAATAAAACCACCTAAAATTAAGATAGAATGCAGTTATGGTCAGTGTTCATAATCCTTGATGTATTTATAATACTATGTAAAAAAATGAAAGAAAAATTAATTTTAAATTAGAAGAAAGAAAAATTGAAATGAAATCAATAAAACCACCTAAAATTAAGATCCACATACTCACATAAATAACATATTTACCATAAATTACTACCCACCATATTTTAAGCAAGTATTTACATAAAATATGGGTTAAGGAACAAGATGTGAATAAATATACTTACCAGGAGTTATTTCCCACCATTATTTGAGTGTTCATCAACACTTAAATATGAGTAAAATTGTAAATGTGTAGACTTACTAGAATTTATCTACAAAGAGACATGATCTAATTTACAAAGAGACATGTCTCTTGGGTATATTTAGTATAAAATACACTTGAAACTTTTCATTTTATATATTCACTTATCACTCACATATCTCTCTCTCTTACACAAGTGATCTCACATATCCTAAGTTTTCAACATTGTGCTCTCTACTTTCCTTTCATGTTTATTGGTTGAATTTTTGAAGTGTGATTGCTTGATGAAGATAAAATAACTATAATATATATTCACAAGTAATTACCATAGTTCATAAATAGTCCTTGTATCCATTTCACTCTATTTTTTCAACATGGTATCATAACTTTGTGAAGCAAGGAAGTTGAAGATCACGTCTAAGCCTATGCAAGGAAATGATTTGATCTATATCTTCCAACAAGCTAAATATCAAGGCACCTTAGATTAGGGTTCAGATCGAGCATAAACAAGTTATTTTTGTTCCAAAAGTTATGGCCTCGAAATCTAGAATGGTGATAATAAGGGGCTATCTTACAATTACTTGTGTCATGTGATATTTCTAGGACACAAATTCAAAATAAGGATGGACATTGATCAACGCACTAAATAATTATTTATGCTTGAGAATGAGTAAGAAGCTCTGTATAAAGTGCTAATATAAATTGTTGGCTTCGGTATCAAAGAATATAGATAAAGGTCAATACCCTAAATTAATCTCTGCTAGACTCTGAGAAACCTTAGGAATGATACTGAACATTTTTGCATATGTGATGATGGATCCTGTGAAGCTACAAGGTTTCCTAGATTCAGTTTGAGTTTGGTCCTGGTTATAATGAATGAGCAAGTCACCACGTATGGCAGAGGCCAAGTATATTGTAGCTAGATTCTCAAATTGAGAAGTATTATGGCTTCAGAGGCTACTTGCATAATTTTATGATGACAAAAGAAAGTTATATTGAAGCTCAATTATATCTCCATTTATGAGTATATAATTAATATTTTGTTGAAACTTCTTTCTAGAGGGAATTGTGTGCACCTTTGAGACAAGCTTGGGCTCGCAAAAATTTCCTCCCTATTTGAGAAGAAGAAAGTTTCATGATTTCATCGTGGATATGGTTTCTCCTTGTGTCAAGTATTTTGATCGAAATTAGGGAGAATCACATAGTAGATGTTATTTTGTACCTCCAAACATCCTACTTAGATCGTTGAGAGAGTTGATTGGATTTTTGAGAGAGCTACTCGAATCTCTAAGAGAGCTTCTTGGATCTCTATTTAGAGAGAGCTACTTGGATCTTTGAGAGATTTTCTTGTATCTTTAAGAGAGTTGCTCAGTTCTATGAGAAAACTACTTGAGCTAGTAATGTCTTGGTGAACAAGGACTAGTCTGGATACCAGGAGGTTGAGGCGCCTACCAGATCATGCAGGCTAGTTGATATTGATGATGTACTATAGATACTGAGCGGATGACATTATTGTTATAGGTAAAGAGGGTTTACATGGACAATTTTGATGTTGGTGTTTATGATATTGATGATGATTTAATATTGAATTGAGCCCCTTAATATCATAAGGATCCAAAAATATGTCACTATGAAAAATGCTAGAAAATTAATCGTTTTGTGAAGATTTGGAAGGAATTAAGAAAATGTCTCAGTTTGAACCAATATATCAGCCTGAATTATCTTTATGAACCTTATGACCAGTACATGTTTAAAGGAATAAATGATGCTACATAGTGTTGAATTTTTCATGGGAATTCAGACCTACAAGAAGAACCATAAAGCTAATGCTTTAGAGTAATGACACTTCAATTATGAAAGTTGTGGATCAGATCACAGCCACATAAGAAAGTATATTTGAAGTATACCTTTGAATAAAAAATCTTATGGTAAAAAAAATGTTAAACTATCTCTTAATAATCACGACTATATATTTGGAAATAGAGGGATAAGTTACCATAATATATTTTTTTTCCAACTAGGAGAATCGGCAACGGCACCGATATCGTACTCGCGTGACACGGGGTCGAATCCTGTTGGCTACCACTATACTCCTAGGAGGAACTGTTGAGCCCGCCACAACAGCCCTTGGGTTATCCGGGACTTGAACTCGTGAAGTTACCATAATATTACCTAAGCCAAAAATATCAAGTTTTTGTATTGAAGAAGCTTGGAAATTAACTTGGAAGAATCTAAATATGATTCATTTAAGGTCACTTTGTTGGCTCATATATCTTGAGTTCAAAAGTAAAGGTAGGGCCCTTCTTCAAGTTGATAAGTTCTAAGGCTTTCATGGTAAATTCATTTGCAAGCCCTACAATATGATAGGTCAAGGACACAAATGACTAAATACATTGAAGGTTTTATTGTCGAGAAAGTATTGTTTCCAGGAAAGATATCTTTCATCTATTTTTAAATAATTATGAAGTTATTTTTTGTACATAGATATGAAGGCCAAGCTCTTATGAAAAAATACTATTGCTTCAATGATTTAGAGAAAGCGAATCATCATTGGACTCTCTTGATTGACTATTGACAATGTTGGATATGTGAAAGGGCATGTTGACTCTAGGATTTTGACATTTGATTATGAAATTGAAAATATAGGGCTTGTAAACCCTAGAAAGAAGAAAAATATTGAATTGGTTGTTTCTACTGAAGATAGAAGTCTTATTTCATGCAAGGAATATATGACATCATAATGACCTTATGGATGAAGCCGATGCGAGAAGGCCAAGATCAAGAGGGAGCTAACATTCTTCTCAAAATTTGTTCTTCTATGGCCTCCTAGTGAGGATTTTAGGTACATATTGAAGGCTTACAATGGCTCTGGAAACAAAGGGAGAAGAAGTGGAAGAAAGAATAAAACCTTGTGACAAAAGTATGTGTTCCAAAATTTGTATTTGAAGATCTGAGTTTAAGAGGGAGCAGCCAGATAAGAAAATTTGAAAAATTCTTATATGTTACTAGAGATGAGAGAATATAAGGTTCTTATAGTAAAAGGGACATCATTTTTTTGCTCCAATTGTCAAGACTTCGAAGAATTATCATTATTTAAGAAATTCATTAAGGACTCATGTGGATCAACTATGATATGTTGTACCAAAGAAGGGGCGGATAGAAAAACTTGTGTTAGCTTCAAAGGGAGCTCAAATGATCACAATATAATATGTCTCAAATTAAAATGGATTTGGCCTTTGAATTTGACATGAATGATCTTAGATTGATGCATTACTATTTAGGTTTATAATTCTAATAGAACCCTGGTGAAATACTTCTTGTACAACGAAAATATGGCATCAATATCCTTCAAAATTTTGGCATGATAAAGTGCAAGTCTATGGAAACTCCTATGGTGATGAACCTGAGAAAGTTGAGAGATTTTGGGTCTATCCTGGTGGATCCGTTGATGTACCAGCAGTTGATTGGATCATTGATGTATTTAGTAAATACCAGGAAAGATATATGCATTAGATTGCAGTAAATACCTTGATACAGTTCCAGATGGAATCGAGACATGAGCATTAGATTGCAGCAAAGCATATATTGACATATTTGCATGGTACTATTGACTAATTTGATATATTCTTCGAATGGTGAGATACATTTGTAGGTATATACGAACTATAACTAGCAAGGTAGTGTGTGTTAGACAAAATTAATACTGAGAGGGTGGGTGAATCAGTATTACGATAATATTATAAAAAAATTTACAATTAAAAATTGTTCAGAAATTCACTTCAAAAATGTAACAAGATCATGCACATGAAAAACACAAACAATCATCACATTTAGACACTTCGATTTTCAGTGGAAAAACCCCTCTCTAGGGAAAAAAATCATTGAATTGTTTATTGATTGTTCTTATTATCTATTGCTTCAAAATATTTCATTTACATTACATCAGCTAGCGACAACTAACAATGGAGCACCCACCGCTTGACTGAAATGAGAAATGTTGGCCACAACCAACTTGGAGCACCCACTCCTACAATTTAAAATCAACATGCACTTACCTTGAAGCCCCTACTCCAAGTACAAACAATTATTCAATAATACAATATGATTCAAAAAAGAAAACATTGTTGCATAAAACAAAACTAGCATCAAATAATCCCACACATGCAGCGACCAATTCACACTCCAAATGAAATAAAATCTCCACACACACTCTCTCCAAACTGGTCTTCAATCTCTACACACAACTCTAAAACACTGCTTATGAATCAAACTGAAATACTGAAGCTCTGGACTCTCTTCTACAATAATTGGTTTGTGCACTTTCTCTTCATGCACACTCACTCACTCACACTACTAAAGAACCAACGACACGAGAAACCTTTCTTCTCATATTTTTAATTTCTAGAAATGGTTAAATAAGTAAATTCTTCAAATGATGGAGCTCACCAAAAACCTTTTCATATGCTTCATAATTTAATTGAGATAGGCTTATTTACCAAATCAAGCCACATACTCCATCATCCTTTTGAATTTTTCAACTTTTATCAACTTCTAGAGGCCCCACAACTTGTCTCAACCTTTTTCTGGAAAATTCTGACCATAAGCTTCACCCAAAAAAAAAAAAAAAAAATCCAATTTTGCGCACAAAATCCGGGGAAATTTTCGTTTTTTCCTTCAAATTCACATACAACACTGCAAAATCCTGGTTGCAACCGCTCCCACAACACAGTCATCCAGCGGTTTGAGCTTTCAACTGCTCGGATGAGCCATCATGCATGCTGTTGTGGCAAAGTATGGCATAAAACAAAAAAATTTCCCTCAAACTTGTATTAGAACTTCATGGGGTCATGTCAACCTCCAAAGTAGCCTTCCAAGCCCATGTTGACATCAATAAACTAACTACATGACTCAACAAGACTCCATACACAAAATCAACAAGAATTATAGAAAAGTATGAGCTCAGCTTCAGATGAGGCCTTATTACATCATGAAACCTCTTCTACAAAAATTCTGAGACTATGAAAACACTTTACTGTTGGACATTGGATAAACCAACGCTCCCTGTGTGTTTCACGACATGGACTAACCGCCTCTCGTGGATCCCTATCTCTGGCAATGCGATCATTGACTAACACCTGCGGGTTTTGGTCTAACAAAAATCATGATTCCTAACAAGTGGTATCAAAGCATAGATCACAATTTCGATCCACACCCGGCTCGCGTTGGGGGGGGGGGGATTTTTGGACATTGTAATATCCCAAAATGGAATAATGCATTGATACAAAAACACAATATTTGTAACACAGAAAATGTACATGTAAAATCACGATCAACACAGATATAAAAAAAATAGCTAAGCCATTTTCTTCATAGGAGATGGATTACAGTTACAAAAGTGTACAAATAGAGGTACTCTAGCCAAAGAGATGGCCTAGAATGACCCTAAAAGCATGCTACAACAAGCACTATGTAACTGGAGAGCTGCAGGAAGCAATACTGTAATGTCCCTTCAACAGATGGTGAAAATATAATTGTTGGCTAAAAGGGAAATGCAGACCTATGGAGCTCAGGAGCTCTGATGATGCCAAGATTTAGGATCTAAGCACTATGATTGCAACCTAAGATAACCCATAAATGATTTTCTAGATCTATGATTCTAGGAAAATCACCCTCTTAGGGCTTCACTATACAACTGTTGGGTCTGCAGATCTTAAGCTAGATCTGATCATATGATGGCTGCAATATGATGTACAACCAGATCTAAGCTTTGAGGGTTGATCCCTCCTTCAGATATCCAAGTTAGAATCTTGATATCTTTCTTCTTCCTCATCCTTCAAGATGCAGCAATTGAATATACATCTGCTGAAAATATTGTGTTGTGCAAGAGGGAGAGGCTCAATCCTATTGAAATATGCTACAATAAAACTCCAGACTATTGGAAATGGTGATGGCAAGGTGAGGGGATGATCCCCCATAGGATTCCTAGCTAAAGTGCTATAAAATTCCTTCCTCCTTTGGATCTACAAAGATGGACTGCACAATCCTTGATGGGGCTGTTGCTAATAGGAGGTGAATAATGTTTGGCCTGATGCCAGATCTGAAATGAGGCCCTAGGAATGTTGATCTTGAATTCCATGGTGACAAGAATAATCCTTCATCGGCTCCTCAGCTGAAATACTAAATACAACCTCCTCCTCCCAAACTGATCTTCAAAAATGTGTAATTTCTGAATGTATATGTTCTGCAGAGAGTAGGAACAATATGGCACCAATGCCTGATGATGAATAGCAACTCAGAATACCTTCCCATAGTAGGCACTCTAAGTCCCTCGTGGGTAAGGGTGGTATTCCCGCTCGGGAACACCCTGTGCTAAACAGCACTACAGACTTAGCTAAACAGCATAAGATTGCATGGAATGTCAAAAGACAACTCTAGATCTAACAGATCTCAAATAAATAATACCAAGATTTCCTTCTATTATGCCTTCATCTTCCTTATATACAAAGTGAGCCTTCCCAAGCCCTGGCCCACTTCTAAATTGCGTTTTACATGTGGACATAAGTCTCCATGATTGACTGCGCTGTCTCTCCAAGTCCTCCATCATGTCTACATTCAATGTTTACCCTCTCCATCATGTGTGCATTAATGCACCACTTCCTCCATAATCTCATCATGAATGCTCTATGATCTTACATTTGATTCCCTCCATGATCTTAGTTGACTACTTCAACCTCCATGATCTATCTCATTAATGAGACATAATCTCCACTCCTTTCACATTAAGTAGTTTCTCCACTACTCCATTATGTAGATCTAGATCTAAAATATCCACATTCACACATCAAAAGTGGATTGTATTCATCTTTGAGAATTATGGGTCCCTCCACCCTTTTATTTAATTAATTAATTAATTTTATTAATAACTCTAATATTCCAATAATCATGTGAAAAATTTTGGAATATTACAGTCCTCCCCAGCAAAATGTTGCTTGTCCTCATGCAACTACAAAAGTAGATGCAAAATCCATCTATTCCCCTCCAAATGGCATCCACATAAGGAAGGCCTCCCCATCTGCTGCAATGTGTTATGCATGTTTGGGTCCAAAGTTGTCTCTCAAGAATGGATAGAATGACCTCCAACTCTATAGTTAGATGTCCCTCTTTCTCCAAGAAGTACCAAGTGACAACCATAATTTGTCCAACATCATCAACAATACATGAGATACATAAAATAAAGTGGTTCTTCCCATAAAGGAAAATTCCCATCTCACAAAGCATTTCTTCATCCCATGTTTCATGAAGTACATTGAGCATTGTCATGCCCTCATCCTTAGCCATGTTGGCCTTGTTGGATCCAAGCATCATTCCAACATTGTGCAAAAGAATAAATAGAGACATATGGGTAGACAAATATGTCAAAGCATATTCTCCCAATAGTAACCACCAGAGTAAGGCCTCTTGTTGCCATCCTCCACCTTCATTATGCAAGATGGTCAAGCCAAACTCTCCCAAAAGCAACCAAGCAACAAGAGATCTTACTTCCTCTTCACATTCTCATGTGCATCATGGAGTAAAAACATATTGATAGACATGTGGAATGTCACATCAACCCAATACAAGCAAACACCATCAATACACATCATGAGAGTACCATGCCAAGTTCTACATAATACAAAACACATAGACATAGGAGATGTCATGTGATGGCCAAACTCTCTTAGCAACAACCAAAGTAACCATGCCTTCTTATTTTTCATTCTTCCAGTGATGTGCAAGGCATGAATCGGAAAACTATGAACCATTGGGTGGTAACCATACTCACCCAAGAGAAGCCAACATAGCCATGCCTCCTTCTTCATTATATGAGTGTTATTCAAGGCATGGATCAAAGAAATAGGAGATTTTGGGTAGTAACCAAACTCACCCAAGAGAAACCAATGTAACCAAGCTTCTTGCTAGCCCATGTCATATATCTGCAAGTGGTCATGCAACCCCTTGCTTATCATCCTCACCCACTCATCCCAATGTGAATGATGAATGATGTTTTGCAAAAAATGGTATCCTCCCATTGTAGAATACCATTCTCCTCAAACTAATGAAGAGCTTTACACTCCATGATATGTTGAAGTGCACCTCCAATGAGATATCTCCATGAGATTCGCTTCTCATCAATGGCCCTCCAAAACCAATAAGGTTTTGGATCTTCTGTAGGTAGAATTTTCTCTTTGAGCTGTGAGATGCTCATTGAGAAAGAGTCATCTTGAAAGGGGAAAAGATTGCTCATCTCAATATGTCTACCATCTATCATCTTCTTCTCCATTTCTTCATGAATGAAGTTGCCATTTGATTGCTCCCATAAGGAATGGGTCCTCTTCTTCTCACTGTTGCTCATGGACAGCGCTGCTAATCTCCATGATGATGTATATGTTGTCTCAAAGCAAGGCACAATGCTGAACTCATAGCCAACAATTGTACATAGGATTATGCCCATCCCATCCCATCTTCTTAAACTCCACATTCCAACTCAAAGGGTTGAATTTATTTCATCAATGACAAACTAGGATGGTTCTTCATCTCTTCCTTGATTAGATCAAGGGTCCTCTATGCAGTAATATGTTGCTGCTTCAAATCAGCATGTTGTTCTAATCCTTGGTCATGCAATATCCCTGATGGCATGTCCCCATAAGTTTCAATAAGAGGTACTAAAACAATATGAGATGAAAGTGGATGCATAACTTAGATCAACTGATGTGTGGGAACCTCTTGCAAGACCACAAGAGTTCCTCCAACCGGGACAATGGTCTCTCCAACTGCTGGTAAGAGTGATGGCTTCTCTTCTATCAATGCACTAGTGTTGAAATCTACCTCCTCTACCTCATGCATCTCCTAAATCATGCATGGGACTCTATATGTCAAGAGCTTAAGAATATATTGCAAATATGCAAGTGTCTCTCCTCCGGATACAATTACTTTTGCAGTTGGTGGCGAATGTAGTGACTCTTTGTCTAGAGTGACAAGAATGACATCCTCCTTTGATTCCTTAGGAAATGTCTCTTTGTGACATATTTATGGCTTTCTCATATCAAAATTCTTTCTCAACTTGTGAAATAAATCTGAATATTTAGTTACCTTTGCATGCTCCATGTGACCAAACCATCAATCATTAGCTTCACCATGAAGATGAAGTGTTGCAATCTTAACAACCTCTCTTTCAGCTACAAGATTTAGCCTGAAGAATGAATCTAACTCTTTCCTCCAAGCCTTAATAGTGCTTGAGGAAGATCCATCATATGTAGGCAAATGGAATCTATTGTGCCTCTTTCTTCTATTACTGCTATAGGAACTTCTTTCTTCTTTGAGTTTGAAGAATTTTTGGAGAGTTAGATTCTCCTTGAATGCACTAGATTGTGCTTTGTACTTTTCTAGATATAGACTGAGAGTCTCATGAGTTTCAAGTTCCATGTTTCTTCTTTCTTCATCTCTATACCATTCACCTTCTTCAAAGAAAGTGGGCATAGTATATATTTGAGGAGATCTATGGTTCTCTGGTCTTCTTTGTTGCTGATAATAATTATTGGGACCTTCTTCATCCTAAAACCTTCTTGAGGTTTCTCTTTGCCTTTATTTCTTCATTTCATTGATCTCCTTGGAGAGATCCTTCATAGTTCTAAAGAAAGATGCAGAAAACTTAATCCTTCCATTATAGTAGATCTCTATTATCTGCTTTTCATATGTTGTCAAAAATGTCCACAAGCTGAGCCAAATATCATGCTCTAATACTACTGTAATATCCCAAAATGGAATAACGCATTGATACACAAACACAATATTTGTAACACAGAAAATATACATGTAAAATTATGATCAACACGGATATAGATAGAATAGTTGAGCCATTTTATTCAGAGGAGATGGATTACAATTACAACAGTGTACAAATAGAGGTACTTTAGCCAAAGAGATGGCCTAGAATGACCCTGAAAGCATGCTACAACAAGCACTGCGTAACTGGAGAGCTGCAGGAAGCAATATTGCGATGTCCCTTCAGCAGATGGTGAAAATATAATTGTTGGTTGAGAGGGAAATGCAGATATATGGTGCTCAGGAGCTCTGATGATGCCAAGATTCAGGATCTGGGCACTATGATGGCAACCCAAGATAACCCAGAAAGGATTTTCCAGATCTATGAGTCTAGGAAAATCACCCTCTTAGGGATTCACTATAAAAATGTTGGGTCTGTAGATCTTAAGCTAGATTTGATCATATGGTGGCTGCAATATGATGTACAACCAGATATAAGCTTTGAGGTTTGATCCCTCCTTCATATCTTCAAGCTAGAAGCTTTAGATCTTGTTTCTTCTTCCTCCTCCTTCAAGATGTAGCAACTGAATATACAACTGCTAAAAATACTACGATGTGCAAGAGGGAGAGGCTCAAGCCTGCTGAAATATGATGCAATAAAACTCCAATCTGTTGGAAATGGTGACGGTAAGGTGAGGAGATGATCCCCCACAGGATTCCTAGCTGAAGTGCTAGAAACTTCCTTCCTCCTTTGGATCTGCAATGATGGATGGTGCAATCCTTGATGGGACTGCTGCTGATAGGAGGTGAATAATGTTTTGCCTGATGCCAGATCTGAAATGAGGCCCTAGTTATGTTGATCTTGAAGTCCAAGGTGACAGGAATAATCCTTCACTGGTTCCTTAGCTGAAATATTAAAGACAACCTCCTCCTCCGAAACTGATCTTCAGAAATGCGTAATTTTTGAATGTATATGTTTTGCAGAGTACGAAAAATATAGAACCAATGCCTAATGATGAATAGAAGCTCAGAATATCTTCCCAGCATAGGCACTTTAAGTCCCCCATGGGTAAGGGTGGTATTCCCGCTCGAGAACACCTTGTGCTAAACAGCACTGCAGACTTAGCTAAACAGCATAAGAGTGCATCGAATGTCAAAAGAAAACTCCAGATCTAACAAATCTCAAATCAATAATACCAAGACTGCCTTCTATTATGCCTTCATATTCCTTATATACAAAGTGGGCCTTCCCAAGCCCTGGCCCACCTCTAAACTGCGATGTACATGTGGACATAAGTCTCCATGATTGACTACGATGTCTCTCCAAGTCCTCCATCCTTTCTACATGCAATGTTCACCCTCCCCATCATGTGTGCATTAATGCACCACTTCCTCCATCATCTCGTCATGAATGCTCTATGATCTTACATTTGATTCCCTCCATGATCTTAGTTGACTACTTCAACCCCCATGATCTATCTCATTAATGACACATGATCTCCACTCCTTTCACATTAAGTAGTTGCTCCACTACTCCATTATGTAGATATAGATCTAAAATATCCACATTCACACATCAAAAGTGGATTTTATTCATTTTTTAGGATTATGGGTCCCTCCACCCTTTTATTTACTTAGTTAATTAAGTTTATTAAGAACTCTAATATTCCAATAATCATGTGAAAATTTTGGAATATTACAGACATTGGATAAACCAACGCTCCCCGTGTGTTTTGCGACATGGACTAATCGCCTGTCATGGATCCTTATCTTTGGTGATGCGATCGTTGACTAACACCTGCAAGTTTTGGTCTAATGACAATCGTGATTCCTAACATTTACATCAGCATGACAACCCTCAACAAGTATACTACAAACTCAAGATAATACATAGGGACTCATGAGTACATGACTTACAATAACTGACATCAATGGAAACACAAACATGCCAACAATGCGGATGATAGGAAGATTACATATGGTTTATGTTTCAGTTTAGGTTATGCTATGATATCCTATATGAGCAAGAAGCATACCTACGTCGCACTCACTACTGCAGAAGCAGAGTATTTTGAAGTTTGTTTGGCATGTTATGAGAGAGTATGGATTTTGAAGCTACTCTTTGGATTGTTCGACCAAATGGTGGAACTGACAATGTTGTTTTTTTTTAATCAAAGTTGTGTGAAGATGATAAACAATTCAATATTTCATGATAAGACTAAGCATATTGAGATAAAGTACCACTACATTCATGCTATGGTAAAGAATGTAGTGGTGAGGCTCCAGTATATCTCCACTAATGAGTAAACGACTAACATTCTCACAAATCCTCTATCTCAAGAAAATTTTGTCTACTTCATAGACAAGCTTAGACTAGTGGAGAACTCCTCTACCAGTGAGAGGGAGAATTGATGTGACATCAACAGGGAAATGGTTCGGATTATTGGTGACAATATGACCATGGCCCGGACAATTGATGGGTGGAAAATAGGGGCATGGCTCAGACTATTAGTGACAACAGTATAATAGCTCAGATTATTGGTGAGGGATGGACATACTGGAGAGAATGGTCCCTCGTGCCTATACACTCAACGTGTATGTTTTAACCCTATATAGAAATTATCTGCAAATGAATCTTAAAAACATAAAATAAACAATAGAGAGAGCATAAAACATAAAATAAATATACACAGATATTTTCCCTTGGATCCCAAATCGGGACTACCAGCTTGATTTTTCATTATATTCCTTTTAGTGTTACAACACATATATATACATGTCGAAGCATTCATAAACCCCAATCCATTAACCCTGGATTAGAACATAACTTTCATGCCATTGAATGGATCTATAAAATACCATGGGCTGAAAATTTTCATGCCCCAAAACCATGTGCAAACCCATGCACAAAACCATGGGCGGGTCCGCCCACCGAACTATAGGGTCCAAAAAAAAATTCTCGGGGAGCTTTCCGCCCATGCAAACCGCTAAACAGGGGGGATGTCGCCCCCCCTGCTGCACCCGATGCAACGTACTGGGGGATTGTTGGCCCCCCTACGACCCCCCGTGTGCGTGACTAATCATGGAAAGAATATAACACATACCCAACATTCTCCCACTTGTTATTTTATTTCCGCAAGGGGCCATAGGAGAGCTTAGTCATTACTCTAGCTCTGCAACACCCATTGTTTCTCTACACCAAGAGAACTTCTGAGTGCTCACAGACTTCGTCAATGCATCTGCAACATTCTTCAAAGTGTCCACCTTTACCATCAACACCCTTTTATCTTCAACCATATCTCTCACAAAGTGATATTGAACATCAATGCGCTTTGTCTTTGAATGATAAGCAGGGTTCTTAACCAAGAAAATTTCACTTTGGCTATCAAAGTCTATCCTTATATCTCGTTGCACCAACCCCATACTTGAACACAATCTCTGCAACAAAACTACTTCCTTGCTTGCATGAGTGGTTGCTATGTATTCGGCCTCTGTAGTTGAAAGAGCCACTATAGATTGTCTTTTACTCATCCAACTGACTGCACCTCCAAATAGGCTAAGCATATACCCACTTGTAGATCTTCTTTGGTCCAGATCTCTAACCCAGTCAGCATTAAAAAAAACCATGAATGTCCAAAATTCGGTCCAATTCTAGTCTTCCCTAGTAGCACAGACCATAATCACTAGTGCCACGCAAATATCTTAAAACCCGCCTCACTGTTTTCCATTGTTCCTCCCCTGGTTTTGACATAAACCTGCTCAATACTCCCACTACATGTGCAATTTTTGGTCTAGTACAAACCATTGCATACATCAAGCTACCCACTGCACTTGCATATGGAACACGGGACATATCTTCCTCTTCTTGTGTCTTGGGACATTGCTCAGCAGATAGATTTACACCTACAGGAATAGTAACCTTCACCGGTTTACTATCTTGAATATTGAACCTTTGCAATATTGTCTCAACACACTTCCTATGCTTTAACCAAAGTTTCCTCTTTTCCCGATCTCTCTTAATTTCCATGCCCAAAATATAGTTTGCAGCACCAAGATCCTTCATGTCGAATTTGGAGAACAATTGGGTCTTCAAATCCTGGATAATTTCTTTGTCATTTCCAATAAACAACATATCATCCACATAAAAGACCAAATAAATAACACAGTCACCAATTAATTTAAAATAAACACAGTGATCCTCTTTGCTTCTTGTGAAGCCAAGTCCTCGTATATAGGTATCAAATTTCTGATACCACATCCTTGGTGATTGTTTTAACCCATACAAAGACTTTTTTAACCCGCATACCAGTTCTTTCTTACCCTCCACCATAAAGCCTTCACGATGCCTCATGTATATCTCCTCTTCCAGATCCCCGTGAAGGAATTTTGTCTTCACATTCATCTATTCTACCTCAAAATCAAATGCAGCAACAAAAGATAAAAGTAATATAATAGAAGTAACCTTGGCAACAGGAGAAAAATTTCACCAAAATCAATTCTCGGCACCTGGGAATAACCTTTTGCTACCAACCGAGCTTTGTATTTCTCCACCTTTCCTTCTACATTCCTCTTCCTCTTAAACACCCATTTTCTCCCGATGGAATTCCTTCCAGCCGAAAACTCCACTAGATCCCATGCCTCATTTTTGTGCAAGGATTCCATTTAATCAACCATGGCCTCCTTCTAAAGTTGTCCATCCTCTGAATCCACTGCCTCCCTGACAGTTCTTGGATCATCATCAGTGATCGTTAAAGAAAAATTTGAACAGAAAGCAAATGGACTATACCTTTTTTCCTGCCTTCTTTCCCGAACTGATATTCTCACTGTTGGAGTTTGTGGCTCCTCCTCTTCTGAATCATGTTCTGATGTAGATTCTGATTCATCCTCCTTTAGCTCAAACTCTATCTTCTCAAGTTCCTTTGGTAGGACTTCATGTTTAACAACATCTTTCACCTCCCTAAATACCACATCTCAATTGTACAAAACCTTCCTTGTTTCTAGGTTCCAAAGCTTCTAACCTTTTAAACCATCCTTATACCCAATAAAGATTCACCTTTCATATTTATTATCCAACTTGGTCCTTTTCTCCTTTGGAACATGTACATATGCATCACATCCAAATACCCTCAAATGTAAAAGAGAGGGTTTCTTACCAATCCATACCTCATGTGGAGTCTTATCCTACAACACTGATGAAGGTGATTTGTTAACCAAGTAACATGCAGTCTCCACTACCTCTGCCCAAAATTCTTTTCCTAACCCAGTACCACTGAGCATGCTTCTTGCATTTTCCATCAGCATTTTGTTCATTCTTTCTGCAACTCCGTTTTTTTGAGGTGTGTATGGAGTATTATTTTGTCATGCTATACCACACTTCTTACAGAACTCTTCAAATTTATTCTTGCAAAACTCTCCACCATTATCTGTCCTCAACACCTTTATCTTCTTCTCTGTCTGTTTTTCCACCAAAGCCTTAAATTTTTTAAATCTATCAAAGGCTTTAGATTTCTTCCTCAAGAAATATATCCATGTATTCCTTGAGAAGTCATCTATGAATGAAACATAGTACACATAATTTCCCATTGACGGAACCGACACAGGTCCAAACACATCACTATGCACAAACTCTAATATCTTGTTCACCCTCATAGCTCCAGAAGGAAAAATCACCCGCTTTTTCTTCCCATATACACAATATTCGTAGAAATTGAATTCCAGAGAGAAATTGTACATACCTTCTACCATACCATTACCATGTAGTATCTGAAGGCCCTTCTCTCCAATATGTCCACTCCTTTGATGCCATAGCATGGTCTTTTCTCCAGAGACTGCTAGGCTTTCCACTCCACTTTCAGGAACCACACAACTGTTGCACCCATCAATAACAGTGCTATCCTGAAGCTTGTACAAAGTTCCAATCCAAACTCCCCGAATTAATACCAATACTCCCCGAACCATCTGGCAGGTATCATTCTCGAACTATATTTTTACACCTACATATCATCTTACTTACAGTAATCAGATTTCTGGCCAATGCAAGAATATGGAGAACACCAGGAAGTGTTCTAATCCTTCCACCTTGCAGCTACAACTTGAATTTTCCACGTCTGAAGATTTTGACCTTCCTGTCATCCCCTAAGAAGACATCACCACCATCATACTTCTCATACTCGCAGAACCACTTCCTATGGGGGGTGAAGTGAAAGGATGCACCTGAGTCAATTAACCATGCCTCATCATCTACATGTGTATTTGAAGAAGAAGCCAAATACACATCCCCACCTTCATCTGAGGTGGTTTTTGCCTCTGAAAAGGAGCATCATCAGATCCCTTTGCTTTCTCAGGAGCTTTAGATCTATAGTCATTTTTTTAGTGCCCTTCCTTTCTGCATTTCCATCACACCTTTACAAACTTTCCTGGAGATTTAGATCTCCCTCTAGAATTAGATCTCCCACTCAAAAAATTATTTTTTTTTCTATTCTGGGACAAAAAATAAGGCATCTCCATGTTGGTCCTCCATATTTCTCCGTCTCATTTCCTCTGACAACAAGGCTGAGACAATTTCATCAAAATTAGAGGTAGTTGTATTGCTACCTATTGCAATAACCATATTGTCCCATGAATCTGGTAGAGAACACAACAAACTAATGCAATTATCTACATCTAAGATTTTAATATCAACAAATGACAACTGACTTACCATAGTATTGAAGGCATTCAGATGCTCTGTCACAGAGTCTCCATCCTTCATCCTCAGGTTATACAATGTTTTCCGCAAGAAAAATTTATTCACCAGAGACTTAGATTGGTACAAAGTCCCTAGCTTGTCCCACAAAGTCTTTGTCGTATTTTCCCTAGATACATTCAACAATACCGAATCTGAGATACACAACTGTATTGTGCTCTTTTCCTTCTGATCCAACTTATTCCAATCTTCATTTCACATGGCCATTGGTTTAGTACCTGGATCTACCACGATCCACTGATCTTTATCCACTAGCAGATCCTCCATATTGAGTTTCCACAGCTCAAAACTCTGACCATTAAATTTCTTGATCTCTATCCTTCCACTACTCGCCATCTTCTTTCACTGCAAGAATTGATCCCGCAGATCTCCCATTGAACAAGGTCTACCACAGGCCTTAGAAAAAAACCCCTTAGTAGCAAAGGCGTCCCTTTGAAGCCAAAACATCTCTGATACCAAATGTAGGTTTTAACCCTGTACAGAAATTATCTGCAAACGAATCTTAAAAACTGAAAATAAAAAATAGTGAGAGCATAAAACATAAAATATATTTACACAGATATTTTCCCCTAGATCCCAAATCG
Organism: Pinus albicaulis; assembly: GCA_034641835.2. Classification (NCBI taxonomy): domain Eukaryota; kingdom Viridiplantae; phylum Streptophyta; class Pinopsida; order Pinales; family Pinaceae; genus Pinus; species Pinus albicaulis. The sequence continues at coordinate 279,235,038 of CM076571.1, forward strand.
GGACTACCAGCTTGATTTTTCATTATATTCCTTTTAGTGTTACAACACATATATATACATGTCGAAGCATTCATAAACCCCAATCCATTAACCCTAGATTAGAACATAACCATAGTTCCCTTGACCGGATCTACAAAATACCAGGGGTCGAAAACCATCATGCCCCAAAACCATGTGCAAACCCATGCACAAAATCGTGGGTGGGTTCGCCCACTGAAAATAGGGTCAAAAAAAAAAATCTCGGGATGTTGCCCCAGACCCTGCGCAGGGGGCTACCCGCCCCCCTTTGCACCCAACATCCGACTAATCATGGAAATAATATAACACATACCTGTAATATCCCAAATGGAAATAAACAGTAATATAAAGCACATAAACAAGAAACTACAACAGCTAGAGAGGCATCACATAAACCAAACACAATATGGAGAACGTTGAGCCATTTTATTAAGTACTGAAAGATAAAATGAATACAAAGGTGATTAGAATGATGGCACCTTGGCTTGCACTAGGCAAGCGTAGAAATACTCTCAGAATATATCGTGAAATGGCTGCTCCCTCAATGACTGCGTAATCTCCAAGCTGCTGGTGTTGTTGTCGTGTTGCTGCTACTGTTGCCACTGCTAGAATGGACTGAATCTTTGGGGCTGCTCCCCACCTCGGAAAATTCTGAAACTTTGGGAATGGCCTCTAATCCCAAAACCCAGAAAAACCCAGAAAGCTTTTCAGAAATGGCCGACCCCTGAAAATAGATCCCTTGAGGCTCTGTGCTGCTCCTCGAGGGACGCTGGCTCTGAATGAACGACTCCAAAAGCTGGTCCGTAACTCCGCCAAAACACTGGAATAGGAAAGGGTTGGCCCCTTATCCACTATCCCGAGCTGAATCCACCTCAAACTCCCAATCCGGAACAACCTCTCCACAAGACTGCGTCCTCCCTCTCATTGACTGCACTGTCTCTCGGCGTGGGTGCTCCTCCCGTGATAGCTGCAACTCCCACTGACAAAATAAGGATGGAACTCCTCACCCGAGCAGGCACTCGAAGTTCCCCGGGGCTGAGGTTGGGATCTCCAAACGGAGACACCCGATGTACTGAACAGTACGTGCAGACTTTGCTAAACAACAAGCATGCTTAATGTCAAGAAGACAATTCTCAAAATGCATAATCAGAATGAATGAGAATGAGGGGACCCTTCCTCCTTTTATTCTTGGAGAGCCTCTCCCTCACCTAGGCCCCACCAATCCCTGCGCTGCCACTTGGCCACTAGGCCCCACCTTGCTAATTCGATATGTCTCCTTAGTGACTTTAGGGAATGTTTTTATCCTAAGTGTGAGCTAAGTGCTCCTTCACCCACTTTATTTATATTTTAACTTTATAAAGGAAAAATTAGTCAAAATTAATATTTCTAATTAGTTGCTGCTAATTGGGAATATTACAATCCTACCCACCAAAAATTGCTTGTCCTCAAGCAATGCCTGAACATGCCTCCTCTCTAGCTGATGCTCCCCACCATCACTGTAAAATGTGCCTGGGTCCCAGATGCGCCACTGAATCTTCCCTGTCCTTTGTATCACCCTGATATGGAGGGATCTCTCAATGCTGGGATCCCAAGCCATCCTGTCCAACATGAATCTCCACCTACTCCACTCACCATTCTGCCATGCTAATGAAGTCCACCACTTCATCAATGACTCACTAAAGCCCAATGCAAGATATACATGATCTCCCCATGTAGTATATAGCTCACCTCGAGAGTTTATCGAGCGGTGTAGAGCTGTAATGCTCAAGTATCCTACTAATCTCTTAGAGGTACCACCATGCTAATGTTGTGCTACTCTGATCATGAGATACTCCCTGCCATGCACAGACTATATCCTCCTCTCCTGAGACCTAGTGACAGGAGATCTATGAGATACAAGCTCATCCAGACCAGGAATCACCATGATGCCAATACCTACCCCTCCGAATGCAGCTTTGAATCTATGCAGCAACAGAGAAAGTCTGCCTTGCCATCCGATGAAGGCCTCTGTGTACCCCCATGTGCCAACCCAACAGTGAACTAGATCACTCTCTGTCCTGACTCCAACCATCATGAGACAGAATGGGCTATCAATCAACTAAATCTCTGCATCCCATAGTCGAACCTGCTGCACCATAGCTCTGACAACTACGGGAATCCCTCCGTGCCTCATCTCTAGTCCTTGCTTGTGACCAATATAGAGGGTCCATATATCATGGGAAAATATGATGCATGCTAACCTGCCCTGTGTCGGCCACTGTGTAGTACCGATGACCGCTGGAAGCCATATGTGACAAATAGCCACCCCTTGAATGCAATCAATAGATAGATATCTGATACTCGCAATTGACTCAAGGTATGTGGATCCCTCCTGTCCTTGCCAACCATCTCCATTGGATCTGCCATCCACCCTCTCGATAATGTGTCGATACATTGTCTAGAGCCCAGACACATACTAGGATGTTACCTCTGCTATACCCAGTATCCTCTGCTCATGCATGGTCTCGACATTCCCTGAGAAAAGAGTGACGCATGTCTCCCTCATTACCCGCTCCCCAAGCGTAGGCTCAGCGATGACTGATGTGCCACCCCTGCAGAGGATCATCTCATCCCCTAACCTGTGGCTATCAACTAGCGCACCGACCCAGTGCCACTACTGAGAAATCTCTCCCCTAGTGTGCTGAGTGTCATCCAAATATCTTGGGTGAGCCTCACGTACCCCATTTCTCATGCCCAAGGTGCCAAAGGACAACAACAAAATCGACTGTGCCCGTGAGTGATGTAGAAGAGGGTCAGGTGCGTGAGTCCCCACAGATACCGTTAAGTATCGCTCATCTATCTCCCCATCGATCCTAGGTGAACTAACCCCAAAGGCAAGCCCAGTGTCCCTGTTTGTCAATATCCCTGGAGGCAATACTCTAAGACCCTGTTGTGCAGCACCGTATGCTCTCGCATACCACCAATCATCCATGTACTCCTCGACATGCCATTGCACACTGAGGCATACCCCTGTACACTATTGGATACCCCCTACTACTGCTATACCACCCTGTATTGTCTCGTGCCTTGTCTGTGTCAAGGCATTAGTCACTCCTTACGTGTTCTCAATGTGATGTAGGACACTCCTACTCCACAATGCAGTCCCACACACTACGGTACACCACCATGCAACTCCATGTCCACCGGTAGTCCACTACTCAATGCTAGAGGCTCCCACACATCATTGGATGTGATGACCTAGAGTTTTGTCTCTACATTTCAGACCAACCCCAATCGGTATCATCACCTCCACTGTCGCATCGCTATACCCACCGACGAATGTATCATCACTCCAAACCCTCCCCGAGGGGTCTGAGAAGTGAATCTCCCTATGTGTCAGTAGTGATACCACCACTGATCGACTCTGTTGTGACCTCTGTGCCCCACACAAAGGTGAAGAATCCTTGGCTCCATACAAGGCACCATCTGGTGGCCTGCCAATGCCACCTCCTCCGACAAGCTCCTGCCAAGGTATGTTGATCACCTTGTGACCCCGCGTATAATTGTCATACCAAGACAGCCTAGGGAGTTTGCCCATAAACTGGTTGGCCACTAGAGCTGACCGAAACTCCCCTAGCAAATGCGCATGCTCAACTGCTAGGCCAACTATACCCTCCAAGACATAGTCAACTGACCTGCCTGGGAAACGACAAGTAGTCCCGCCTAGATCCCAATGCCAGTCTGGGGTTCCTGTATTCCCAGCACCTGGAAACTCCTGCTGAACTACACCCGGGTCCACCACTATCTGCATAACCCACTCCACCGGGTACCAACTCAAAATCTCTCGCCATCCAACCTCAACATGTGGATGTTGCACCATGTGCAACTCCGATCGTCTCATCCTGCTAACCAAGTCAACGTATGAGATCTGACTAGGTGGCTTTGCCTCTCTCTCTCCAATGGAAAGAGGTGGCCCAACAATGCTGCTAGCACTGTCTATGCATGCCTGAAGGGGGTTGCTCTGACACTCCAATGTGCCCTCTAACTGTACCATTAGGGAATCCAGTCGTTCCCCAATGTCGGCCAACTTGGCTGCTGACTCAGCACAAACCACTTTCATGCCCTCTAGCTCCTCATTCTATAACAAAATAGCCTCTCTTACTGATGTGGCCTTCCCTTCCAAAACTAGAAGGTCGGCTCGAAGCTGATGACACCGTTGTGTGCGACCATCGTCCAATACCTCTGTATCTCCTAGTGCCTCATCAAAGGTGGATACATCTCCTGACACCTCACCCATCTGTCATGCGCTGCTACCACCCGAAGACTCGGACACTAACTCGGTCATCACCTCAATGGATGGCACTACTAGGGTAAGCTCTACTCTTTCTACTAAGATGTCAACCGATATGGTCAAAGAAGTCTCCAACATAGGTGACCCCTACGTCATACTGGGTGTATCCACATGCTCCCCATGATCCTGTGTGCCCTCATCCTCCAAGTGCGAGGTAGCCATTTTGATGGCTTCCCCCTCTGTTATTCGGTCAAGCTGGAAAGAGGTATCCAGCATTTCCACCCGATCCCGAACCGTGCAATCAGTGGATCCATCATACGTGGGAAAAGGTGTCCTCCCAGTGGTACGCTGCAACTCTAAACTCTACGTGCTAGACCCCCCATTGTTCCTTCCTCCTTCATCCTGCTTGAGCTGACAGTAATCTCTGAAGGGCAAAGCCGCTCTGAAGTTTTCCCCCATGGACTGCCATTCACAGAAATAATCTCCAAAGGGTATATGATCATGCCGCCTACCTTTCTCACTCGGTACTGGAGGTAAGAATGTAGGCATCGTGATCCTAGTTGGCCTACTGAAGGCTGGTGGGAGAGTGGCTGGTAAAGGGTGGTCACACTGTTGTGAAACCCCCAAAGTCTCCCCAACTAGGGATTCCTGATGGATGCTCTCATTCTTATTATGTTGTTTGAGTCTTTCCAACATTCCCTTCTGTCCTTTGGCTAAATCATTTAGGGCCTTAAAAATGTTACCAAAGGTTGCTTCCCCTTTTCTCTTTGACTCCCCCATATTTGCCACCTCTACTGCCTTTGGTGGGTGTTGATTATATAGTTCACCCTTAATATTTTAATAAAAGTCATACGGAGCAGATCACCCGATGACATTATTCATGGCTAAAGTTCTGAAGTTGGCTAAGGAGAAATAGCACTAAGCTAAGTCACATGCGGGAAAAGGATAAGCGTGTTTCTATAACAGAGAGGAAATATATAAAGACTTTAAACTTAGCCGAGAAAAGGTGTAAAAGGTGCAAAAAAAACGAATACAAAACAAGGCCCGCATAGACTTTATACACGTAGGAAAAGGAGTCCGCAAGTGTGATTTCGAGGGGGTCACGAAGGTGAGGGACGAGGCGGAGCCTTACCCCCCCTAAATCTTGATGACGTGTCAAGAGGATCGACACGGGGCGAGCGTTCTACAGAGAATAAAACATGGGTCTTAAAGTTGTCATAATATGCACTTCGTGTCCCACGAGGGCTATGTTCTGAAGTAGAGTTGTCACCACGACGTAAAGGTAAGGTAAGTTTTTACGATACCTGATACCGAGGCCCGTACCGGTATTTAACCCGACACGCGGTGTTTACCTACCCGAATTCTAACACCCAACTCCTACACGTCGTGTGTCTCACTGTCAGTGTCCTTACGACGCTTACCCCACTCGTTTCACCCCACCATCTTTCCTCGAGCTGCCTCAATTCTATATAACGGTCTTCCGCCTTTTACTGTGGTAAAATACTCAGGTTTTCGACTATTGTATAAACAAAGGTGGGAGCCCAGTACCAGGTCCGCCCAGTCATTGTCAGTACCCCCGGGTCGCTTTCCCGAACAATTTCCTACTGCGTAGGTATTCCATCCCTCACATTCAATATGGTTTCCTTTTTTTTTTAAATTTTCATGTTGGTCATGGGTAAAGTCACAACCAAGAAGTCAAAGCCGGAGACTCCCCAAGTCCGTGAAACCAGAACCCCTCCAGGGTTTGATCCTTTCTTAGACCAACAAGCCAACATCTGCGACTTGCAGTACCCATTTCCCATTAGCAGTGTCAAGCCTGAAATTTTTAGGAGACATGTCGAACACAAGGATAGATATCGGGTTGTTTTGTCGGGTCTGTATCACCAAATTACCCCCCATGTTTATCTAGTGGTCGAGTTTATCTGTTGGCTACGGGACGCTTACGACGAACGTCGGGGCATGTTCTTCTCAGCTCAAGGAAATAGAATATTCACCCTTTCCCCCGATATCATCAGAAAATCCGTCCATTTTCCTACCAGTTCAAACTACGTCAGTTTTAGTGAAGTAACTCTGAACCCTCAATTTACAAAGCTGCCATGGAAGAAGCAGAGCGATTTCATCGCCTCTATAATCGACTCTCAGTTCACAGCCCTCCCTTCCACAGAGTCAGTCCCCCTGAGTCTGTTCAAAGAAGAAGTCCAGCCTATCCTTGCTTTCATCGTTGGTTTAATAGGTGTGGAAGGTTTCGGGCAAGCCTCCAAGGGATGTATTGCTTTCTTATGGTTAATGTCTCAAACCGGGGTTGTTCTAGACATTCCTGGTTTCTTGGCCTCCACCATTCAGACCCAGTTCCAAGAACTCTTAGACACGGGTCGCTTCCGCTTTTGTTCTATGGTTTTTTACCTCTTCCTCTTTCAGCATTATGATAAATTTGAGGGTTTGGGCTTAGATAAGGTGTACAAGACAAATTCTCAGCCCAGACCAATTTTTGACTGGAGTCTTGCAATGCATCAGTTACCAAATGGGGTGGGCTACTCAAGGTTCCTAAACGATTTCATGCCTATTGCCTACACTATCATCCATGACTCTCCTCCGCCTAGGGTTTTTCGTGACATGAAGAGATGGTTATAGTATAGTGAAGCCCAAAGCACCGGAGATTGGTACCTATTTGATAACTACACTGAAATCCGAGTTTATGGAACCAAAGTTCCTCCCTACCAATTGCCTGTTTTTCCTGCCCGGCAGATCTATGCTTTGGAATACATCCGGCAGAACCTGAAATCTGACCAACTTCACTTCCTCCCTGCAAAAAATGGGTTTATCCTCAAGCTTCCCACAACCATTGGCCTTTTTGTTGTCAACTCAAGGCACGCCCTTCTTGTGGTGGAAAAGTTGCTTCAAGATATGGATTTGAGACAAGGGAAAGCTTGGCCCTATGATCCGAGGGGCATCATCTCTAACAGAAGGAGGAGGAACAAATCAACCCCATATATGCATGAAACGAGGTCTTTCATAGAGTGGCGAGCTAATCTTGAAAATTGGCCTTTGCTTTCACAGATGGAGACCGATTCATCTGCGACAGGGGAAAAGGAAAATGACGCTTCAACAAGAGAAGCTGGTAAAGAAAAAGTGGAGGAGGCTGGTGCATCAGGAGTGCGTTCTCCCCCCTTCAAAAGGCAAAAAACAGGGACCAGAGAAGCAGAAGTTATCGGGGAGGAATAGTTGCTCGAAGAGGAAATACCATATGGGAAGCCCGACAAGGGAAAAACAGGAATCAAGGTGATAAGGGATAGTACTACCTCTTCTGACTTCTCAGAAGTCTCACAAGCTATCATGGCAGGCAGTTCTCAGGTTGCAACCGAAAGAAGTTTGAAGGCCAGAGCAATCAGAGATAAGTACCGGGCTGATCTGGAAGGGTATGTTGAGAAATACCACACTAGATTGTCAGCCGCAATGAATCTGGACACTGAACATTTAATAATGGCCATGGCCAAGGCCGTTCTGGACCCAGAAGCCGGTACTACTAGCTACAGGGCGTTAGAGGTTGCAATCGACATGTCACAAGTGCCGGAAATTGATAAATGCAACTTATTTCAAGTCTTCGGTGATATGTTTAAGGATGAAGTGATGCGGCTTTCAATCACTCTGAGAAAGTTTCAAAGTAAGCATGCCCAAGTGGTGGAGAATTTCAGAAAGGAAAAGGTCAATTCCCACGCCCTCATGAATGATATACGCTCTCTCCAGGATGTGATTAAAGGAAAAGAAAAAGGTGAAGCCAACACCCAGGGTCACCTTATTGAGGAATTACAGAAGCAAGTCGCAGCCTTGAAAAGTAAAATTAATATACCGGGCTCTCATCATGTGCAAACATCTGAGCTAGCCTGGGCTGAAAAAGACAAAGCAAACTTGGCTGATTATCTTGCAAAAGAGAAGGATGAAAAAGAAAAGATCGCTGGAGAGATGGCTGCTCTTAAAGACAGAATGAATGCATTACAGACAACTTGGGACATACATACATGTGCACCACCTGCCCTACCAGAGACTAGTTCACTGTCTGAACAGCTGACCACTGCATTGGCTACAACTGCAACACTAGAGAAACAGGTTTTGACAGCACGAAAAAGGATCAGTGAGCTGGGGGCCCTCCTCGCTGAGAATGTCAAAAAGATTGATGCTATGAAGAAAGATATTGAAGAGGGGAAGCAAGAAAAGGCACGGCATGAAAAGACCATCAATGATCTCAACAGCCGTATGAAAGGAAATGTCACCCTCTTGGAAGCCAGGCGACTGATCTGGGTTGACATCATTGCAGAAGTTAGAAGTCGTTGGCCGTTCTTAAACGTTATTGAGGAAATGAAGTCAACCATGCCCCTTCTCAGAAGAAAGCTCCATGAGGGAGGCACTGAGGCTCCTAACAAAGTCCAAAATGCAAAAAGGTATGTCTCCTTCCTAAAAGAGCTAAAGCCAGAAGAGGTGGGGAAACATGGTATAGAGAGCAGGTTCATGGAAGCTTCAGAATGCTAGAAAGCGGTAGAAAAAGAAGCGGCTAGGAAGTTGGTCATGGTTGCTTTGGAGAAAGTTGCGACCATCTTAGAACGGTTCAATGTGGATTGGGCCGAAATAACACTCGCAGGGCTTCCATCGTGCTGGGACCCCGCTCGTGCTGTCCTACAGCCATTTCTAGCATATGAGGCCATTCTGAAGGGGGAAATGAATCCAACAGACATCCCCTCTGAAAAATCCGCAAGGCTTAAACCAGAAACCATAATCTCTGTCCTTGGAAAAGAGTTCGCGCTCCTGCACCAAGTAAATCACAGAATTCCTGTCGAGGCAAACTATGATGAACTCACGGAGGCTTACATCAAAACAGAAGGTTTCATATCGATGCCCGAACTTGCAGCAGCCAGTTGGCAGAGATGCATCAAGTATGCCAGCCTGTTAGCTAGCTCCTCAGCAAACGTTCCACCACCTGCTTCAGCAACGGCCTCAACTCCTTCACACCAGTAAAAATGTTTAACTCATGATTCGGCCTTAGTGGCCTCTTAGTTTTACTTTTACTTTTACTTTCAAGTTCCGAGTGGAATTCATATTCCACTCTTGCATTTACTTTTTGTTAAGAACAGTTTTTATGTTTGGTTTTAAAACGGCCACGAGCCTAATTGTAAATTATGAGAAGCGCTCTCCCTCATCATAAATTTTGTTATTTTGATAAGGACCTGAAACTTCTTACCAACACGCGGGGAAGATATTTTCCCAAAATATCTTCCCGCGTATGTGATTCTAAATTCTATATAAGCAGCAAACTGAGAGAGAAAAAAGGTTCCAGATTTTCAGAAGAATACGCTGAGAAATAATTCTGTATGAATTTTGTTGAAATTTTGATATAAATTTGAAGAGCTTGTTGGGCCTCAGTGATGAGGAGTTTCATCTTTATTGAGGATTATGGCCTTAATACTTTACAGTCTGTAACTCTCCCTTATGTGTTATAGATTGAATGTTAATTTCGTTTACATCCATTTTCCTTATATCATGTTCTGGAATGTGAGTGGCTCACTTGTCTTGGTATGAATTTATCATAGTTGATACTCATGCTAAAACTTGTCTAGCACTTTAAATATGGCTCAAGCATGATATGTTGTTTCATCTTCCACTTCAACTGTACTCCTTTTGATATTAGCCGTGATGAAATGTTATCTTTAAAGTTATTGTCATGTATGGATTCTTGTTACTATAAGCCCAATACATGTTGATATTCGTTTCTAGATCTCATCTCGGTAACAGCTAGTATTCTCTCTATCTTTCATACACAGTAATCACCCTCTGATTATCCACCTCTGTGAAGTATTTTAGAATCCATCCCTCTTTACAGAAAGCTGTCTTTGAATTTTCCGATACATTTTTATTATAAATTCACACTTTTCCTTTGCAATATTTCTTTCTTTGTGCTGAAGTTTTGAGGATTTTGGTTCCATCTCAATTAAACCTTCCTGTTTACACATGATAGCACGAGAGCCTGTTTCTGATAACTTTTCCATGTTATACCAGACGCTCCTTTCTATATAAGATGTCCTAGGCACTGGTCTTTCACAACTCAAGGCTGTCTCTAGGAATGACAACATCTTTTTGGCGCCGTTGCCGGGGATACGATGTTGAGAAAAGATAAATCCCTGGGCCTCGACAAAATCTCTATTCACTCTTCAAAAAGGTGAGCAAGAAGAGTTGAGAGTTGTAGATTCCTCACCTTGGCGACTCTACAGTCAATTATCAAATAAACTTACTTGCAGTCCTGGCTCCTCGAAAGCCACATCTGAGGTCAGATACATCTCATCCATAGACACCTTCAGTGTCTGACCCAGAGAAGATCTTACATAGGAGGGTTTGGAGGGAAAGACAGTCAGTTCACACAGAGATCCCTGAATTCTCTTTAGAATACTTTCCATCCTCCTCCTCTCAGGTAGCCCAAGTGCAAGGTCCCGACTCCACTGTGGGAAATACCAATTACTTCCCAGATAATCCTCTTTTGGGAAACATCCGAGTCAAAGACGAAGATGAATCAGTAGATACCACCCACTACACTCTTCATCCCACTCCTGAGGCTGAAGAGGTCAAAGAACTCACTGAAGTATTTTCTATTAATAGTCTGTCTTTTCCATCAGCACCTCAAGCCTCTGTCCAATACATTCCCATTGTCATTCACACTTCGCTTCCACCTCCTCCTCTTACGCATCAAACTCTTGCACTACCTCCACTACCCCCGATGGCCAATGTTCCAGGTTTCTTGCTGAAAAAATATGCCCCCCTGGCATTACCTGAAGTCTTGAATGATATTCCTCAAGACTATCTGAAAATCTTACCCCGCTTCAATGGGGAAAATGAGATTGAAGCCCAAGAGCATCTTGAAGTCTTCTGCTCTTTTGCAGAGAACTTTAATGTTGATCATCTAGATGTAGTCTTAAGACTGTTTGTTCAATCTCTTGATGGTGAAGCCAGAAAATGGTTTAAGACATTGGGAAACCGTTCCATCACTACTTGGGAAGAGATGGAAAATTCTTTTCTCAGAAAATGGGGGGAAAAGAAAGATCATGGTTACTGCCTCACTGAATTTAATGCAATCAAGAAAAAACACAATGAGGGAGTACCATAGTTTATTAAGAGGTTCAACAAGCTCTACTCAAGTCTTCCAGCTAAAATGAAACCTCATCAGACTGCAGCCAAGGTGGTGTTCGTGGCAGCCTTTGATTCTAAATTTGGTTTCTCTCTAAGAGAAAGGAAGCATGCTTCATTAGACGATTCTCAGACGGATGCGCTTGAATTGGAGGCTAATTTTGCTTCAACAGGGAAATCAAAGGGAAAATCAAATCAAGATGCTAGAAGAAGGGGCAAAGAAGAGGTATCTACTTCTGGCCAAGACAGAGAGTCGGCTGAAAACAAAATTGAAGAAATGAATAAAATGATTAAGAATCTTTCAAGTAAGCTGGTCAAACTTGAACTCGAAGCCAAGAATTCATCCTCTAATACTTTCCAGAATGCTCCAAATAGGGGTTAAAATCCTCAGTATAGAAAACCACCCCTGCAGATACTGCAAAGGGAATGGAAAGAACAGCAAGTTCAAGTACCACACCCGATGTACCTAGAAGGTCAGGTAGATGGTCCTACCGAAGACACCGCTTATGAGCAAGATGATCCATATCTTGCTTATTCGAATAGTGATGAAGTAGAATGTCCCTTGCAAGAAGGAGATGGAGTGGAGATTCCATTACAGGAAGAAGAAAAGGCTAAAGGCATCGAAGATCTAGAGATCGACGACTATTGCAAGCAGTTCATTGATTTCATGCAAGCACAGTTCAATAGAAGATATGACCTTAGATCTTCTAGGAAAAGAACTCGTACTCAAGATCGGGAAGAAGAGGCGCCCAAAAGGGAAGCATCTGCTCAGAAGGAGACAACAGTGCAAAAGGCCACAGATAAAGGTAAGAGGCCTCTAAACGAATATTTGCAGTCTAGTGATCAAATTCCTTCCTCTTCAAAAGTAGTCACTCCTCCTAATACTAAGTCTATGTTGAAAGAAGTCAAGCCTTTAGTTGAAATCAAAGAGTCAAAAGAGAATATAACAGAAAAGTCCTCTTCTGTCTTTAGTTTACAAAAGGAGCTTGAGAAAGTCAAAATCCCAGCTCCCTTGACTGAACTGTTGAAGGAGCCCGCATATCACTCTCAGGTCACCTCTTTTATGCTTCCTCCAGAAACAGCTCATATCCCAGACAGTATGAACCTTCAAGAAGAAATACCGATGGTTGTGTTTGGTCCCTGTGTTGAAGAATTAGATGCCTCTACTCCTCCTTTTTATGTGTCATTAGTGATTCATGATCTGCTATTACATAATTGTATGTTAGATTCGGGATCTTCCCATAATTTATTGCCCCTATCAGTCATGGAGCAACTAGGATTTCAAATCACTCGTCCATACAAGGACCTCTATTCATTTGATTCTAAAAAAGTAAAGTGCCTAGGTATGATCAAGGACTTGGTGGTCAATTTGGCCCAAATCCCAGCCAAAAGTGTGGTGATGGATATAGTGGTCGCTGACATCCCAACTCGCTTCGGCATGCTGTTGTCAAGGTCTTGGGGAACCAAAATTGGTGGGTCAATGAAACTGGATTTAACTTATGCTACTATTCCGGTATTTGGAGGCCAGGAAAGGAGGTTGTATAGGGAAACAAGATTTTTCAAGATGGTTACTAAGGCTGACAACTCGGTTAATTCACCAGTGAATAGTAAAGAAGGAGATTTCTCATGTCTAATGTTAGAGGAAGACCAAGATTATGCTCAAGAACCATCATTCTGCCAGATTAAGACTGAACATTCCTCAGAGAGTCAGGAAGCAGGAATCTGGACGCTTCACTTTGATGGAGCAAATTCCAGAGAAGGTAATGGGGCTGGAATACTACTGATTTCTCCTACAGGCAAATGGGTCCCATTGTCTTTCAAGTTAGAATACGAAGCTACCAATAATGTGGTTGAATATGAAGCACTTATGTTAGGGTTACAAACAGCCAGAAGCATGAACATCTAGAGTCTAAAAGTTCTAGGGGATTCGGAACTGGTAGTTAGACAAGTGAAGAATCAATGCCAAGCTAAACACCCGAGGCTGAGAGCTTATAGGAACGAAGTATGGGATCTGGTGGAAAAAATTTTCCTGGCATTTAATATTCAGTTAATGCCCAGAGAGCATAATAGGATGGCAAATTCTCTTGCAGTGGCTGCTAGTACATTTCGTCCACCTCAGAACCCTCTTTTAAGATAGGAAATTGAAGTTCGTTATCGACCTTCAATTCCAGATAACATCAAGCATTGGCAGGTGTTTGAAGATGAAGACCAAGTAAAAATATTTATGGAAACAGTTGGGGAATTCTCAAACATGGAGATAGATGCTTTTGAATAAAAATAAACTGAAGACCTTTCAGAAAACAAATGGGAGGAAAAGGTGGCTGGTCATAAAGTGTTGCAATTGAAGGGAAACGTTATACCTAGAGGGCTGGTGCCTCTAGAAAGGTTGTTTGAAAAAAACAATGTCCCACTGCAGCCAAACAAAGTGGTAGAAGAAAATCAGGTAGAAGACCTAAATCTTGGTACCGATGTTGAACCCAAAATTGTGAAGTTGTCCAAGAAAGTCCCAGAAGAATATAAAGAGCTCTACCAGAAATTATTCCAGTCATACAAAGATGTGTTTGCATGGTCTTATCAGGACCTGAAAACCTTCGACATCAACATCATGCAACATAAAATTCCTCTGAAAGGAGATGCGAAGCCGCATAAACAGAAGCTTAGACAGATTAACCCTTTGTTGCTCCCTTCCATAGAGAAGGAGATCAAGAAATTATTGAAGGCCAAAATCATTGTGCCGCTGAGATACTCTGAGTGGGTGGAAAATCTAGTCCCAGTCCAGAAAAAGAATGGAGAAATAAGGTTGTGTGTTGATTTCCGGAATCTAAACCGAGCATCCTTAAAGGATAATTACCCACTAACCAAGATGGATCATATTCTACAGAAAGTAATGGGAGCTTCACGGATGTCAATGATGGATGGTTTCTCTGGGTACAATCAGGTGGTTGTACTTCCAAAAGATCAAAAGAAGACTTATTTCAACACACCGTGGGGTACATTTATGTATGCCAGGATGCCTTTCGGATTGATCAATGCAGGGGCCACTTTCCAAAGGGCCATGGATATTGCCTTTGTCAGGGAGCAAGATAATTTCATGGTGGTCTATCTCGATGATATCACTGTGTTTTCAAAGGATGATGCAGAGCACATTGAACACTTGCATAGAACTTTCGAGAAATGCAGAAGGTATGGTCTCTCTCTCAATCCACAGAAGTGATTGTTTGCATTGGAAGAGGGCAAGCTTTTGGGACATATTGTGACCAAATATGGGGTAAAAATTGATCCTAAGAGAGTAGAAGTTATAAATGGCATTTCTCTCCCCATAAATAAAAAAGAGGTGCAGGTGTTCCTTGGACGCATTAACTTTCTAAGAAGGTTTATCCCTAACTATGCAGAGATAGTTCGGCATATAACTGACATGCTCAAGAAGAATAATGAGGTGAAGTGGTTCCATGAGTCACGAGAGGCCTTTACCAGAATCAAAAATGCCTTTGCAGAAGCTCTAGTGTTAGCTGGACCAGACTATGCTAAACCCTTCATGATTTTTTCATTTGCATCACCTCATACAGTGGCAGAAGTTTTACTGCATAAGAACGAGGAGGGGTATGAGCAGCCTATCGCTTTCTTCAGCTAGGTGCTCCATGATGCATAACTTAAATACAAAATACTAGAAAAGAAAGCTTATTCCCTATTGAAGTCTCTTAAGGCATTCCGAATGTATGTCCTACAATCACACATCACTACATTTGTGCCCATAGCAGCCGTGAAGGACATCCTCATCCAAGAAGATAGCGAGGAAAAAAGGGGGAAATGGATTGCTAAAATACAAGAATATGAGCTGGATATTCGCCCTACCAAGTTGATCAAAGGACAGGGATTAGCCAAAATCCTGTCGAAATCAAACTGTTAGGCTCTGGGCATAAATCTGTCTATGATAGCTAATGAGGAGTCTGAGAAGATGGAAGAACAGCGAGGGATAGAGACAGCTACTCAGAAGACTCATATGAAGTATCTCATCAGCCCATGGTATAAGGAGATTGTGGAGTATCTTCTGACTCTCAGATGCCCCCCTAGCTGTGACAAAGATAAATACAGAACACTAAGGTTGAAATCACAAAAATTTGTTGTTGCCAACGGTCAACTGTATTGGCGAGATCCTTCAGGTATCCTACTCCTGTGCCTTACAGAAAGTGAGGTGGGAAATATAATGGTTGAATTTCATGAAGGTATTTTTGGGGGTCACTATAGCTGGAGAGCTACCACTCACAAAATTCTGAAAGCTGGTTTCTTCTGGCCCAAACTCTTTGGAGATGTGTTTGCTCGGGTCAGAGCTTGTGAAAAATGCCAAAAAATTGCAAAGAGACAGAAGTGTGCACCCCTACCCATGATCCCTGTACAGGTGGACGAACCATTCCAGCAATGGGGGATCGAATTTATTGGTGAGATTCACCCTACGTCGAGTGGACAGCACAAGTGGATATTAACTGCTACATATTATTTCACAAAATGGGTGCAGGCTATACCTGCGAGGAACGCAATAGATACCATGGTGATAAAGTTTATGGAAGAAAATATTATATCTAGATTCGGCTGCCCTGCTAAGATAGTGACTGACAACGCCCAGGCCTTTAAATCTGCTAAGTTTTTCAGCTTCTGCCAACAGTATAACATTGCATTGGGTCACTCCACAGCCTATTACCCACAAGGAAATGGCTTAGCAGAGTCTTCTAATAAAACCCTGGTGAGAGCACTAAAGAAAGCGATCAACGAAAATCAAAAAAATTGGGACTCTCAGCTAAAATTCACCTTATGGGAAAACAAGATTACCAGTAAGAGATCAATGGGGAAGTCCCCATACGAATTGGTATATGGGAGAGCAGCAGTCTTTCCCATACAGTTGGCATTACCAGTAGCTAGATTCATGCAGGAAAGCCAAGAAGAGCCTAATGATATCACCAGGAGAATCAATCAGCTGGTAAAGTTGGAAGAAACAAGAAATCAGGTGAGTCAGAGATTGACCGAATATCAGGATAAGATGAAAGATTTGTTTGACCAGCACGCCAAGGACAAGAATATGTAGGTCGGGGATTTAGTGCTCAAATGGGATATTCGAAGAGCAAAGAAGGGGAAGCATGGTAAATTTGATCCGTTGTGGTTCAGCCCCTTTAAAATTATGGAACAGGGGGGCAACAACACATTCAACTTAGAAAATTCACAGGCTGACTTACTTGACGCCCCTGTAAATGGTCAGTTCCTGAAACCTTCTAGTTCTGATTCAGGCCGAGAGTGCCTGATGTATTATACTATACATTATTTATCTTCTTTTATCTTTGTTTTAATGTCGTTTGTTGTGAGGAATCATGAAGAGAAAAATAAAAAGTGTAGAGGAGTGGTGTCTACAAGAAGGTTAACAGGTGGTCTGCGAGGTTCTCGACACGCCCAAGGATGAACGTGCCATCCCCAGGTGGAGCCAATGTTGATTATATAGTTCACCATTAATATTTTAATAAAAGTCATACGAAGCAGATCACCCAATGACATTATTCATGGCTAAAGTTCTAAAGTTGGCTAAGGATAAATAGCACTAAGCTAAGTCACATGCAGGAAAAGGATAAGCGTGTTTCTATAACAGAGCAGAAATATATAAAGACTTTAAACTTAGCCGATCAAAGGTGTAAAAGGCGCAAAAGAAACAAATACAAAACAGGGCCCACATACACTTTATACATGCAGGAAAAGGAGTTCGCAAGTGTGATTCCAGGGGGGTCACGAAGGTGAGGGACGAGGCGGAGCCTTACCCCCCCCGAAATCTTGATGACGTGTCAAGAGGATCGACACGGGGCGAGCGTTCTACGGAGAATAAAACATGGGTCTTAAAGTTCTCATAATATTCACTTCGCGTCCCACGAGGGCTATGTTCTGAAGTAGAGCTGTCACCACGACGTAAAGGTAAGGTAAGTTTTTAGGATACCCGGTACCGAGGCCCATACCGGTATTTAACCTGACACACGGTGTTTACCTACCTGAAGTCTAACACCCAACTCCGACACGCCACGTGTCTCACTATCAGTGTCCTTACGACGCTTACCCCACTCTTTTCACCCCACCATCTCTCCTCGAGCTACCTCAATTCTATATAACGGTCTTCCGCCTTTTACTGTGGTAAAATACTCAGGTTTTTTACTATTGTATAAACAAAGGTGGGAGCCCAGTACCAGGTCCGCCCAGTCATTGTCAGTACCCCCGTGTCGCTTTCCTGAACAATATCCTACTGCGTAGGTATTACATTCCTCACATTCCATCTGGTTTCCTTTTGTTTTTATATTTTCATGTTGGTCATGGATAAAGTCACAACCAAGAAGTCAGAGCCGGAGACTCCCCAAGTCCATGAAACTAGAACCCCTCCAGGGTCTGAACCTTTCTTAGACCGACAAGCCAACATTTGCGACCCACAGTACCCATTTCCCATTAGCAGTGTCAAGCCTGAACTTTTTAGGAGAAGTGTCGAACATAAGGATAGATATCGGGTTGTTATGTCCGGTCTATATCACCAAATTACCCCCCCTGTTTATCCAGTGGTCAAGTTTATCTGTTGGCTACAGGACGCTTACGACGAACGTCGGGGCATGTTCCTCTCAGCTCAAGGAAATAGAATATTCACCCTTTCCCCGATATCATCAGAAAAGCCCTCCATTTTCCTACCAGTTCAAACTACGTCAGTTTTAGTGAAGTAACTCTGACTCCTCAATTTGCAAAGCTGCCATGGAAGCAGCAGAGCGATTTCATCGCCTCTATAACCGACTCTCAGTTCACAGCCCTCCCTTCCACAGAGTCAGTCCCCCTGATTTTGTTCAAAGAAGAAGTCCAGCCTATCCTTGCTCTCATCGTTGGTTTACTAGGTGTGGAAGGTTTCGGGCAAGCCTCCTAGGGATGTATTGCTTTCTTATGGTTAATGTCTCAAACTGGGGTTGTTCTAGACATTCCTGGTTTCTTGGCCTCCACCATTCAGACCCAATTCTAGGAACTCTCAGACACGGGTCACTTCCGCTTTTGTTCTATGGTTTTTTACCTCTTCCTCTTTCAGCATGCTGATAAATTTGAGGGTTTGGGCTTAGATAAGGTGTACAAGACAAATTCTTAGCCTAGACCAATTTTTGACTAGAGTCTTGCAACACATCAGTTACCAAACGGGGTGGGCTACTCAAGGTTCCTAAACAATTTCATGCCTATTTCCTACACTATCATCCACGACTCTCCTTCGCCTAGTGTTTTTCCTGAGATGAAGAGATGGTTACAGTATAGTAAAGCCCAAAGCACCGGGCATTGGTACCTATTTGATAACTACACTGAAATCCGAGTTTATGGAGCTGAAGTTCCTTCCTACTAATTGCCATTTTTTCCTGCCTGGTGGATCTATGCTTTGGAATACATCCGGCAGACCCTGAAATCTGACCAACTTCACTTCCTCCCTACAAAAAAGGGGTTTATCCTCAAGCTTCCCACAACCATTGGCCCTTTTGTTGTCAACTCAAGGCACGCCCTTCCTGTGGTGGAAAATTTGCTTCAAGATATGGATTTGAGACAAGGGAAAGCTTGGCCCTATGATCCGAGGGGCATCATCTCTAACAGAAGGAGGAGGAACAAATCAACCTCATATATGCATGAAACGAGGCCTTTCATAGAGTGGCGAGCTAATCTTGAAAAATGGCCTTTGCTTTCGCAGATGGAGACCAATTCATCTGCGACAGGGGAAAAGGCAGATGCCGCTTCAACAAGAGAAGCTGGTAAAGAAAAAGTGGAGGAGGCAGGTGCATCAAGAGTGCGTTCTCCCCCCTTCAAAAGGCAAAAACAGGGACCAGTGAAGCAGAAGTTATCGGGGAGGAACAGTTGCTTGAAGAGGAAATACCATATGGGAAGCCCGACAAGGGAAAAACAGGAATCAAGGTGATAAGGGATAGTACTACCTCTTTTGATTTCTCAGAAGTCTCACAAGCTATCACAGCAGGCAGTTCTCAAGTTGCAACTGAAAGCAGTTTGAAGGTCAGAGCAATCAGAGATAAGTACCGGGTTGAGCTGGAAGGGTATGTTGAGAAATACCACACCAGATTGTTAGTCGTAATGAATCTGGACACTGAACATTTAATAATGGCCATCGCCGAGGCTGTTCTGGACCCAGAAGCCGGTACTACTAGCTACAGGGCATTAGAGGTTGCAATCGACATGTCACAAGTGCCGGAAATTGATAAATGCAACTTATTTTAGGTCTTCGATGATATGCTTAAGGATGAAGTGATGCGGTTTTCAATCACTTTGAGAAAGTTGCAAAGTAAGCATGCCCAAGTGGTGGAGAATTTCAGAAAGGAAAAGGTCAATTCCCGTGCCCTCATGAATGATATACGCTCTCTCAAGGATGTGATTAAAGGAAAAGAAAAAAGTGAAGCCAACCCCCAGGGTCACCTTATTGAGGAATTACAGAAGCAAGTCGCAGCCTTGAAAAGTAAAATTAATATACCGGGCTCTCATCATGTGCAAACAGCTGAGCTAACCTGGGCTGAAAAAGACAAAGCAAACTTGGCTGATTCTCTTGCAAAAGAGAAGGATGAAAAATAAAATATCGTTGGAGAGATGACTGCTCTTCAAGACAGAATGAATGCATTACAGACAACTTGGGACACACATACATGTGCACCATCTGCCCTACCAGAGACTAGTTCATTGTCTGAACAGCTGACCACTGCATTGGCTACAACTGCAACACTAAAGAAACAGGTTTCGACAGTGCGGCAAAGGATCAGTGAGCTGGAGGCCCTCCTCGTTGAGAATGTCAAAAATATTGATGCTATGAAGAAAGAGATTGAAAAGGGGAAGCAAGAAAAGGCGCAGTATGAAAATACCATCAATGGTCTCAACAGCCGTATGAAAGGAAATGTCACCCTCCTGGAAGCCAAGTGACTGATCTGGGCTGACATCATTGCAGAAGTTAGAAGTCAATGGCCATTCTTAAACTTTATCGAGGAAATGAAGTTAGCCATGCCCCTTCTCAGAAGAAAGCTCCATGAGGGAGGCATTGAGGCTCCTAACAAAGTCCAAAATGCAAAAAGGTACGTCTCTTTCCTAAAAGAGCTAAAGCTAAAAGAGGTGGGGAAACATGGTATAGAGAGCAGGTTCATGAAAGCTTCAAAATGCCAAAAAGCGGTAGAAAAAGAAGCGGCTAGGAAGTTGGCCGTGGACGCTTTGGAGAAAGTTGCGACCAGCTTCGAACGGTTCGATGTGGACGGGGCCAAAATAACACTCGCAGGGCTTCCATCGTGTTGGGACCCCGCTCGTGCTATCCTACAGCCATTTCCAGCATATGAGGCCGTTTTGAAGGGGGAAATGAATCCAATAGACATCCCCTCTGAAAAATCTGCAAGGCTTAAACCAGAAACCATAATCTCTGTCCTTGGAAAAGAGTTCGCACTCCTGCACCAAGTAAAGCACAAAATTCCTGTCGAGGCGAACTATGATGAACTCACTGAGGCTTACATCAGAACATAAGGTTTCATATCGATGCCCGAACCTGCAGCAACCAGTTGGAAGAGATGCATCAAGTATGCCAGCCTGTTAGCCAGCTCCTCAGCAAACGTTCCACCACCTGCTTCAGCAACGGCCTCAACTCCTTCACACCAGTAAAAATGTTTAACTCATGATTCGGCCTTAGTGGCTTCTTAGTTTTACTTTTACTTTTACTTTCAAGTTCCGAGTGGAATTCATATTCCACTCTTGCATTTACTTTTTGTTAAGAACAGTTTTTATGTTTGGTTTTAAAACGGCCACGAGCCTAATTGTAAATGATGAGAAGCGTTCTCCCTCATCATAAATTTTGTTATTTTGATAAGGACCTGAAACTGCTTACCAGCACACGGGGAAGATATTTTCCCAAAATATCTTCCTGCGTATTTGATTGTAAATTCTATATAAGCAGCAAACTGAGAGAGAAAAAAGGTTCCAGATTTTCAGAAGAATATGCTGAGAAAGAATTATGTATGCATTTTGTTGAAATTTTGATATAAATTTGAAGAGCCTGTTGGGTCTCAGTGATGAAGAGTTTCATCTTTATTGAGGATTTTGGCCTTAATACTTTACAGTCTGTAACTCTCCCTTATGTGTTATAGCTTAAATGTTCATTTCGTTTACATCCATTTTTCTTATATCATGTTCTGGAATGCGAGTGGCTCACTTGTCTTGGTATGAATTTATCGTAGTTGATACTCATGCTAAAACTTGTCTAGCACTTTAAATATGGCTCAGACATGATATGTTGTTTCATCTTTCACTTCAACTGTACTCCTTCTGATATTATCCGTGATGAAATGTTATCTTTAAAGTTATTGTCATGTATGGATTCTTGTTACTATAAGCCCAATACATGTTGATATTCGTTTCTATATCTCATCTTGGTAACAGCTAGTATTCTCTCTATCTTTCATACACAGTAATCACCCTCTGATTATCCACCTCTGTGAAGTATTTTAGAATCCAGCCCTCTTTACAGAAAGATGTCTTTGAATTTTCCGATACATTTTTATTAGAAACTCACACTTTGCCTCTGCAATATTGCTTTCTTTGTGCTGAAGTTTTGAGGATTTTGGTTCCATCTCAATTAAACCTTCATGTTTACACATGATAGCATGAGAGCCTTTTTCTGATAACTTTTCCATGTTATACCATACGCTCCTTGCTATATAAGATGTCCTAGGCACTGGTCTTTCAAAACTCAAGGTTGTCTCTAGGAATGACAACAGTGGGTAAGATTATACCTACCCTCTTTGTTCATAGAAAAATATCCCCATGGCTGAGCCAAGAATGAAGCTCTAATACCACTGTAATATCCCAAATGGAAATAAACAGTAATATAAAGCATATAAACAAGAAACTACAGCAGCTAAAGAGGCATGACATAAACTAGACACAATATGGAGAACGCTAAGCCATTTTATTAAGTACTGAAAGATCAAATGAATACAAAGGTGATCAGAATGATGGCACCTTGGCTTGCACTAGGCAAGCGTATAAATACTCACAGAATATATCGTGAAATCGTTGCTCCCTCAATGACTATGTAATCTCCAAGTTGTTGGTGTGGCCTGCGTTCATCAATCCGAAGGGCATTTTGACATACATAAAGGTGCCCCAAGGTGTAGTGAAAGCAGTTTTGATTTGATCACTTGGGAGCACTAACACCTGGTTGTAACCTGAGAACCCATCTAAGAGGGATATCCTTTTGTACCCAACTACCCTTTGAAGTATATGGTCCATTTTGGGTAAGGGGTAGTTTTCTTTTAGAGAGGCTCTGTTTAAATTTCTGAAGTCAATACAGAGCATGATTTCCCATGTCTTCTTTCTAACAGAAACTAAGTTTGATACCCATTCTGAATATCTAATGGGTACTATGATCCCAGCATCATGCATATTTTCAATTTCTGCCTTAACTAAAGGGATTAGATGGTTTATTCTCCTTAGCTTTTGTTTGAAGGGCTTTTGATTTTCTTTTAGAGGGATTTTGTGTTGAATGATGCTGGTATCATACGATTTCAAGTCTTTGTATCCCCAAGCAAAAACATCTTTAAACTCTCTGAACAGTTCTATGTATTGCAATTTTATGTGAGCTGGGAGAGTGTCGGACAGTTTAATCATCTTGGGTTCTGCTAGACTGCCTATGTTATGTTCTTCTACATATGTTTCCACAGGCTCTATTCTTGGTTCTTTGGCTACATCGTTAAAATCAAAAAGGTGTTCTAAAGGTGTGAGGCCTCTTGGAAATTTATCATTCTTGCATTGTAAAACTTCCAAGTCTTCTTGGCCTACGTTGTCAATTATCTCTGCTTCAAAAGGATTCTCATAATGATTTATATCAGCGGAATAAGTCATTTCAACTTTTGGGATCTGTTCAATATATAAACAGTTTTCTTTGTGGCTGGTTTCTGATATTAGTATGCTGAAATCATTTTCTGATTTCAAGAAATCATCTATGTGTTTGTCAGAATCAAACACTTGCCAGTGATCTTCGTTATCAAGCACATCAGGCCTGTGTTTTACTTTTATCCTAAGTTGTTGATTTATCTCAGGTATTTGGCAATTGCTAGCGTTGAAAGCGAGTTCATTTGCTAGATGATTTAGTGCTCTAGGAATGAAACAAGTTCATACTTTTCAAAGGTTTTCAATAAATCAAGTTCAGCGTTCCGATATTCCCTGAGTCGTGGAATTCTAGCTGAGTATTCTCCTTTGATTTGTCTTATGATAAGTTCAAAATCTCCTAAGATTGATATCCTTTGGGCTTCCAATTGTTTAAGAAATTGTAAGCCTAGGAGAAGTGCTTCATACTCAGCAATATTGTTAGTGCATGGGAAATCTAAATTATATGAAAAACTCTTATTCGTATTTTGAATCCAAACACCTGCCCCTGCACTTGTTTTATTACAGGATCCATCAAAGTTCATTGTCCAAAGTACATTTGCTTCGTTTCCATTTTCTTGTCGATGTTGATTGTCAATGTTTTGAATTTGATTCGAGGAAAGATTTGATTGTTCTGGTGAACTGATTGGGTCTATGTTTTCCTTATCTTGTTGAGTAATTTCATCTTCGTTACATAAGATAAAGGAATCTAAACTTGATTAAATAGAATAGATTGGAGAGTTGTTTGGCTTTTCTATGTTTCTCACCATGCACTTCATGTGAGATTCCCTGTATAGTCTTCTGTTTTGGTTAAAAATGGGAATGGTGGCATAAGACATGTCCATTTGAAGGCTTCCCTAAAGTTTGGCTCCCCATGATCTTGATAAGAGCATGCCATACTTAGGGGGAATGTCAGCTACAACTATGTCCATCACTAGACTCTTAGCAAGAATTTGAGCTAAATTAACATATAAATCCTTGATTAAACCCAAACATTTGACTCTGCTTGAGTCGAAGGAATACAAATCTTTGTATGGTTTAGTCATTTCTAAGCCTAAGCTTTCCATTACTACCTTGGGCATTAGATTGTGTGAAGCTCTAGAATGTAACATGGCATTATGTAAGATTTTCTCATGTATGTTCAAACTAACATAGAAGGGAGGGACAACCCCTTCTTGGTATTTTCCTTCGACCTCTGGACCAAACAACCACTCAGGTTTGTCATCTGTCAAGTTTAAGGTGTCATTATCACTTCCTAGGTTCAAAGCTTTTAAAATTTGGTTTTTGTACACTTCTTGGGTCACAAGTTCAGCTAGGGGGATGGTAATTTTTATCTTGGAAATCTCTCCCTCAAGGCTGAAAGGAACAATTGATTTGTTGATATTTACATCTGTCTTTTCAATTGAATTCTTTTCGGCAGTTTTAATTTGCTGAACTTTGTTTGGACTGGTTATTGGGATTGTTTTGTTAGGACCACTAGCTGAAGTGCTAGGGGTACTTTGTTCAACATTTGGCTGACTTCTTTTCTCTTTTTTTAAATCTGGTTTTTTAGCCAAAACGATGGGTTTGTCTACTGTCTTTTTAGGCTGACTTTCTTCATTTTTCTTAACAATAGTGCTAGTGTTCCTATCCTTTAAATTGTCTACATTCCCTTTGCTCCTAAGATCACACTGTTTGTGTACCTCCATGATTTCATTTTCAAACCCCAATCTATAGTTATCAGAATCTTCATAGGCGTTTGTACTTTGATCAGAAAAGAAACCTTGTTCTTCCTCAGTGAGGAAAACATCATCCCCACTGTCTTATCCAATCAAGTTTACATGAGATTATCCCAACCTTTCCATCTCCCTATCTTCCTCATATTGATCTACATAGTTCTTTTGGAAGGGAGGTCTAATCTGTTGGTCACATTCTTTTGGCTTATCTTGATTGTTTTCTCTTCTATAATTCTTATTTCTATTTCTGTTTTGGTTATTTTGAGGTTCTCTTGGTGGCACTCTATCATTTAAGTTGATCTTTTCAAGCATCCTCTCCATCACCTTCACTAGGTTGTCAATTCTTGTGTCAGAAGTTGAGGTTGAGGGTAGTAGGTCATCTTTATAAATTACCTTCTTCTCTAATATCAACCTATTTCTTTTCTCAATTATGTTTGCTTCTACGCTCACAGCTCCTTTCTGCATGTCTTCTAAGGTTAAGTAATCTCTCTCCCTTAACTGATAAGTCATTTCATCATCAAGGAATTCGGGATACCTTACCAAGGCCATGCCTTGAGGAGGTTTCATGTGAGGCGGAAGAGCATTGTAAATGCTATTGAACCTAGTGGAGTACTCATGAACACTCTCCCCTTGATTTCTCTTGAGGCTGCTATACTCTG
Source organism: Pinus albicaulis (assembly GCA_034641835.2). Taxonomy (NCBI): domain Eukaryota; kingdom Viridiplantae; phylum Streptophyta; class Pinopsida; order Pinales; family Pinaceae; genus Pinus; species Pinus albicaulis. The sequence goes on from CM076571.1 coordinate 279,260,795, forward strand.
CTAGTATTTGGAGAGGGTTCTTTTTGAGTTCCCATTTGTTGATGAATGTTTGATGCAAAGCAGGGAGATCATTTATGCTGTTAGGAGGTAGGTTCTTAAACCATTTCTTTACATCTCCTCCTAAACTTTGGGCGAATATCCTCATCTTCACGGTTTCTTCTTCAATCTCCATGTAATCGAATGCATCTTCCATCCTATCTACATGATGTTGAGTTGTTGTAGACTCTTTTCCAGTGAAATAAGGGATTTTGGAATGGTAATCATTTGGTAAGGGAAGCATAGGTTGTGGTAACACTAATGGGGCATACCATGTTTCCATGGCTAGAAAGAAAGCTGGATTTACAAGGGGTTGGTTTGCGAAAGGGAAAGTGGGCTACAATGAAGTGGTTTGGACAGTGGATGTTGGATGGACAAATGTGGATGTACCGGGGATAGATTGTTGAGCTGATCTTGGATGAGAGACACCTAAATTGAGAAGGAAATGTAAATCAGGTGATGTGGTTTCTCTACTACCAGGATGTTCACTTTGTTCTGGGGGTGAAAGTGAAGACTCAAATTCTATCTGAATTATATCATCAAGTGACCTAGTTCTAAAAGGATTTCTTAAGTCGACTTGTGATTGGTGTAGAGCTGCAAGATTTTCAGGAACTGAATTAGCTCTCAAGGGCGATCTGAAAACAGTTGAATATTTAATCTTAGGAGACTCCCTAAGTATACTTTCAGGTTTTTCAACTATTTCCGATGGGTTTGGGTCAGGGAAGGCTCTATTATGAATCTTTCTAGGAGCCACTATGTTGTGTTTTTCGAACCCAGCTAAAAGAAAAGTTTAACCAAATATGATAATCTTTAAGAGGCTAACTGATCTTTTTAAAAGAAGAAAACTTTAATCCTAAAGCCTTCTAACTGAGTTTGTATGATGTTACAAAGATTATGGGTCTTCCCAGTGGATTCTTAAGGTCTATTTAGGATTGTGGAGTCACCAAGTGGAAATTTTTAGCTCTTTTGGAGGTAAAAAGTTTTATGGTCCACCACCAAGTTTATTATGAAGCCAAACTGAAATGTTTTTTTTTTGGGTTTTTCTGAGTTTCTCGGTCTTATAGGTTATGAGAGTGTCCTAAATCTGACTTAACACTTAGCTAAGGCGTCAAAACATACAGAGTTCACTCTTATGGCTTGGTAACTGATTCCTTCAAGGTTTGATAAGGTTCTATGAGAATCCTAAGGGTTACTTAGTTTGTCACTGATAAAAATAAGTCCTATCATGATTACCGTTATGCTTGGTAGTGCTTGAAGAAGGTTACTTATTTTATACTAGATAGTGAGTGTTTAATTTGAAATATTTTACTCAGGGTCCCACCGTGATCGCCATTATGTTGGGGTCCCGTGTTTTGATAGTTTGGAAAATCAAAAGACAAGGCAACATCAGAACCAATCTTTAGAGTTACAGGATCTAGTCCTCCTGTTCTCAGAGAGGGATCTCTCAAATGTTTTTTTGCAAAGGTTTATCTTGTGTGCTTTGAGTATTGGTTTTAGACTAGTTATTAAGTGCAGTTGTTTGTTTGTTTTTTTGGTTGAATTGATACAGCAGAATATGAAAGGTCTAAGAAAGATATGTAGAGAGGAGAAACATTTGATTCATTGGGAAATGGAGTCAAGAAGAGGTCATGACACACTCATCAATGGATATGGGATATACGATGGAAAATCTAACTTGGCCACAGGATCCTTTGGTTTTGGAATGAGATGGACATCAATGATTTGGAAAGAGAAGTTTTAATCCTCAACAAAGGGAATTTGAAAACACAACTTGAACAATAAAGAGCTATTTGATAGACAGGGCTAACCATGAATTCTACAAATCACACTTTAAGCAAATAATAACTTCAAAACAACTTTTAAAATGAAATCTAAGATTCGGGGAACACCCTATTTCCTCAAAGATTTTATTTCAAATAACTTAGAAAACATAAAAGATTCACTGATAATTATGGTCATAGAAGAGGGAACACCTAAATACATCTATGATCACAACTATAACAACCTTTAAGCCAACTGTTCAAGCAAGGACAAGGGGCAAGATCAGAACAGACCTCCTTGGTTCACTGTAAACAAAGGAACTTCAAAGGGAGACTTCAATAAAAGCCTTTAAGTGGCAGCAGACAAGCAGGGAGAACCATAAATCATGTTGAAACCAACTTTTCAAACTATCAAGGAAATAAACAAGCATTAAGACTAAAGAGAGAGATTAAAGTATCTAAAATGCTTCAGCAGAAGAAAACATAAAACAATGAAGGATGAACAGGTCTAAGGTGCTTCCAGGAGTCATTTCTTATCCTAATACTTTATATCCTATTGTAGTAAGAAATTATGGAACAAAATGAAAACAGGAGAAAACATTAAACAGTTCAGAATACTTCACCAACGGCCAAGCTCATGGATCCAATGATAGAGCCTTCTCATGAACAAGCATGCAACGACATCGCCAAGGCTTCCAAGACTTCAATTTCTTCTTCAACTTCAACGGATTATGTATTTATTTCAGAGAGTTTCAGTATTAAAACTAGTAATCAAACAACCAACCAACAATTTCTCATATTCTATAGAAGTATTTATAGAAGAATGAGGAGGTGATATCTGATAAAAGATCTCCCAAGATAATTAATACAGATCAATGACTTCTCGGCCTTTGAGGGGCTCGATGGAGAAGTTTACAGGTGTTTGTCTGTATTAATGTTCTACATTTAAGATTTAAGCTCGGTGGGAGCTTTTGTTGACTTTTGAGGCTCTGTGTTATGTTACAGTAACTCTACAGATATTTTTACATTAAGTTCATTTCGCAGAATTAATTGTTTGGCTGTGTCGAGGCAAATATCTGATTCTGATCAATAACTTCGGCCTCTGTTTGAATGCTTTGAGGCACAGGTGGCTTTGTGGTAGCTGAGAGGAATCAATTGGCCTCTGAGGTGGCGGTGGAGGCCTTCTATCTGATAAAAACTTATGATTCACCTTTAACTATGTTTTAATTTGGAGGATTAGGCTTTTGATAATCATTCTTAGCCGTAATCCCCCCAAATTTTTCTTCAATCTTCTGTTCTGCTACATTTCGTCTTCGACCCTGATACTCTTTTGTTTTTATTTAATTGTTTGTGTCTTGTTGATGTGTAGTGCTGCGCATGGCTCACAAGGCATCAATGCCCATGAAGCATCGACGAGACGTGGTGTTTTAACCCTGTGAATGGTTTCTTTTTATGAATCAAAGGCACGGGAATCGTCATTCCCGGCCTTCGGCCTTTCTCTAACACAATGGATAAACCATTTAAACACCTGCAAAATACAAAACTAATTATGAAATCCTGCGTTATTTGGGTTTTACTGCTTCAGAAGGTGTGGGGAGGAGTGTGGTCGTTGGATGGAAACATCCAACGGTTGGGATCTGTTTGCAGAGGTTAAAGGAGAGAAGAGGGAGAAAATAAGTTGAAACCGTGGATCGCGTAGAGATCGATGGTCAGGATGGGTCATGACTACATAAAGCGAATGAGTCACTTTGCTTGGAAAATGGAAGAAATACGAAGAAAAATGGTTAAAACCTTTATTTCGGAGGAAAATTATTGAAAATAGCCTTAGGGAGTTCAGGATAATCGTGGGTCGTCGGATGAGATTGGCCCATGAGATTAACGGTGGAGATCATGCATTAAAACCCTTGGTAGAGGTGGAGGGCAATAAAACCATGAGGGAAAAAACTAGGACCGTCCGATCTGGACACGTGGACGGTCCAGATCCGATCGGAGGATCGCAATCGGCGGGGTAAAAAAACAAAAGTTAAAAACACACCTGATGAAAAAGATCTGATGCGATTAGATGCAGACTGTCGATCTGCAGATCAGATCGACAGTGGGCGATGTGTCGGGAGATCGCAATCGGCGGTTTTTCAATAAAACTTTTTAAACGCGCAAAATAGAAAAACTCTAATGCGATGATTTTGAAGCCGTCGATCTGTAGATCAGATCAACGGTGGAGAATGGATCGGGGACCGCCGATCGGAGGTGGGTTGAAATTAATGCACTCAATAAAAATTGCGATGCGATGTAGCACGGGCCGTGGATCGGTCCAATGATCAACGGCGGAGATTTTCTTATATCACGTACCAGTGGAAACCCTTAATACTTTATGAAAACCCAAATTTTTAATAAAACATAGGTTTATCGGGGCGGAATGTATATATATGAGATGGTTGGCACCCGACTGCGGGGCCCGTGGTCTTTATGAAATGTAACATGCCTGGGGCGTATATATAATAAAGGGCCAATCGCAATCAGAAAGTCGGGCGCAGTCTTTCAATCTACCCTTTGGAGTTTTGCGATGCGATTAGTGCCTTGGGACTTAACACTTGGTCCCAGGTGAAAATTATATGGAGTAGAAAGCAGAAAACAGGGTTTATGCAAATGGGGCTCAAAGATTTGTGCGCTCGGTCTTTGCGATGTGATAAGTGCCGAAAAGTACTTAGAGATTGGTCTTAGCACCATGGGCATACAATGGGGGAGTGGTTTAAGACTTAGCCCAAGGGGGCTTAAGTCTGCAATAATAAAAAGTATTTTTCAAGAAATTTTTCAAGTTTTTCAATGGATTTGAGGGTTTCAACAAAGTTTTAAAAGGAGTTTTAAACTCTGTAAAGAGGATTCTATGAAGAGGAAATGGGCAACAAATGGAAAATAGAAGAATTCCATGGGAATGAAAGGGGTAGAAATGAAGGTTATTTTGAAGTGAAAAAAAAAAGGGAAAAGGGTGTTTTGCAGTAGTCTTTCCTCTATGGAATCAGCAAAATTTCTGAGTTTAAAAATGGAAACAACAGTGAAGATTTAGACAAAGGGCATGAGGGCTTCAAGAGTCTTCAAGAGATAACATTTTTTAGCAATAAGACTTGTTTCTTGAAGGCTCCAAAAAATGATTTAGCCAGCATTTGATATGACAAATTTTATAGTTGACTAACAGTGGCTCCACATGGGGATGATGCCTTCTTGAAGGTATCAAGAATTTCAGACTTGCATTCTCTGGGGGCTGATCAGTGCCTTATCCATTGGGCTGCTTTCTTCATTTTGAATGGTCTTCTTTTGCTCTGAAAGTATTAGTAGCCACGAAAAATAAATGGACTTTCATCAATACCAGCTTCTACCTACCCAATCCTACTGATCTAACATTTTTTTCTTCTTTAGAGTGCACTTGGATTGGCAAACTCTCTTACAACATTTTATTCTTTTGAAAGCAAGAAACTAATCTATTTCTATCCTTATTTCTTCTTGAACTCAGATTAAACAGTTGAGTTCATATGCTTCTCTACCTAATCTACTAATCTGTTAGGATTAAACAGTCTAATAGAATTTTATTCTCTAATTTATAAAACAAAAATTTAAAAATAGTCAAGTCAAGATTAAGCTGTTTGACTTGCTGTGATCTATGGCATAAAAACAGGCTGCACATAGACATTTATTTTGCAGAAAATTTAAAACAAAATGGAAGGCTTTAAGATCTGAAAGTTCAAAGCACTTCCTTCATCTTTTTTCAGCTATGTTTTTAATTTTATTTGAGTTGTTCTTTGCTTGTCCTCTGGTTTAGATTTTGAGCTGATTAGAACCAGTTTTACCTCTGTTTGACTCAGAAATTAACAGATTTGAGTCATCTCTCTTTGGAAACTTAGGTTCAGATTTTGAGCATGTTTGAACCTTTAATTTCTAATCTAATCTAACTACTGATAAGCCAAGATTAAGCTATTTGGCAAATCAAATCCTTTAACCTATCAGCAGTCAATTTTAGAACTAATTAGCCATGATTAGGATGTATGGCTAACTAGAAGTGTGTTTTAGTAGTGGCATTGGAGCTTGCACACTTTCAGATTTTTCTTCTCTTTTTTGGTATGGGGCGGTACCTTTATCGTTTTTACAATCTGCCCTCTTTTCTTTCTTTTATTGTTTTTGTATTTTTATTTCTGTAACCTTGAATGCAACGTTCAGACTATGATATTTACAATGAAAATAAAATTCTTTGAAACTCATGATTCCTGGCAAAAGTAATGATTTAGCATCCTGTCGTTGACAGGGCCTCCATACAGATCTTCCCCATTCAATTCTTTCAAGAAAAATGCATTGTGACCCCTCTCAGCATGGATAATATATGGCCATTTCCACAAGTTCTCAAACTTGCCATGTTTTCCCTTCTCTTCTCTTCTTGAATCCCACTTAAGAACAACATTTCCAACTTGGAAATTGTCTGCCTTAGTCCTCTTATCAAATAGCTTCTTCATATTTTCTTGGACCAACTGTGTTCTCTCATAAACTTCTTCTCTGGTCTGCTGTAAATGGATTGTTTGGTTGATTCTCCTCTGCATATCATTCTCTTCAATCTGCACTTCTTGAAGGAGTTTCATGACTGGAACTCCTAATGAGGTGGGAAAAATTGCATCCATGCCATAGACCAGCTGATAGGGGGACATATTTATTGACTTCTTTGTAGTTAACCTATCAGCCCATAAGGCATGAACCAGCTTACTGTGCCATGATTTCTGATTCTATTCCAACAGTTTTTTGACGATATTGATGAGGCTCTTTTTGGAGGATTCAGCTAATCCATTTCCTTGGGGATAGTAAGCAGTGGAATGGCCCAAGGTTATGTGGTATTTGTAACAGAAATCAACCATATTCTTGGATTTAAAAGTAGCAGCATTATCTGGTATGATTTTTCTGGGAAAACCAAATCTGGATAGGATATTTGTTTCAAGGAACTTGATAATGACAAAGTCATTAGCATTCCTAGAGGGTATAGCTTCTATCCACTTGGTAAAGAAGTCAGTGGCCGTGAGGATCCACTTATGTTGAGCTAAGGAGGATGGGTGAATTTCCCCAATGAAGTCTAAACCCCATTGTTGAAAAGGTGCCTCAACTCTGATAGGATGTAAGGGTAAGGGAAGAAGTTTTCTTTTTCCATCAAAAATTTGACACTTATGGCAAGACATGACCAACTTTTGAGTATCTGGGAAAAGGGTAGGCCAATAGTAACCAGATCTAATAATTTTGCTCGTTGTGGCCTTCCAGTATATGTGTCCTCCACATTCTCCGTCATGCAATTCATGAATGATTTTCCCTGCATCATCTTCAAGTAAACATTTAAGCAAAATTCCAACCGCATTTTTCCAATATAATACCCCATCTAAGATGCAATAACTCAAAGCTTTTTGTTTCAAAAATCTAGCTTTAGTTTTAGACAGAGGAGGAGGGGCATTTAAATATAAAAGCACATAAATAATGTCAGCATACCAAGGAGAATTCAGAAATGTTTCTTCAATGAAAGGAGCAGTAGATTCTTCTATTTCTTCCAACACATCTACCATATTCATATCTAGTGCCTGGAAGTTAGACTCAGCCATAAGTTTCGTTAATCCTTGCCCTTTAACTAGTTTGGTGGGCTTGATTTCTAAGTCATACTCAAGAATAGTTGCAATCCATTTTCCCCTTTTACCATCAGGGTCTTGACTTAGAATGTCCTTGACAACAGTGTGTGGAACAAAAGCAATTATGTGAGAGTGTAAAATGTAGACTCTAAAGTCCTTTAAAGCTTTCACTAATGCTAAGGCTTGCTTTTCCATGATATTATATTTGAGAGGAGCATCTCTTAAGGCCCTACTAAAGAAGGATATCAGTTGTTCTTGCTCCAAGTCGTTCTTTTGAAGTAACACTGCAGCTATTGTATGTTCAGATGCAAAAGAAAAGATATAAAAGTCTTTGGTGAAATCTGGACTAATCAGGATTGGTGTTCGAGTAAGAGCTTGTTTAACCAGCTCGAATGATTGTTTAGCTGGTAAAGTCCATTTTACACCTAGATCTTTCTTCAGCATGTTTGTAATGTTTTTTAATAGCTCAGCAAGATTGGGGATAAACCTCCTCAGAAAATTAATCTTTCCAATGAAGGATTGTAACTCATTGAGGCTTCTTGGATGGCTGATCTGCAGTATTCCATCTATCCTTGTAGGGTCCATTTTGATTCCCTCTTCTAAAATTATATGGCCAAGAAGTTTACCTTCTTGGAGACCAAAGAGTGTCTTCTTGGGATTCAATGATAATCCAAATTTCCTACATTTCTCAAAAAAAATTCTCAAGTGAATCAAATGTTCTTCATCAGTTTTTGAGAATACGGTTATGTCATCAAGGTAAATGATTATGAAATAGCCAATATCTTCAGAAAAGGCTATGTCGATGGCCCTTTGGAAGGTGGCCCCTGCGTTCATCAATCCGAAGGGAATTTTGACATACATAAAGGTGCCTGTTGAGCTAATTTATGTACCTAAATTAACACAATTATTTCTTATCAATCCGGGTTGTTTATGCTTTGAGGCAAGTTCACTATATGTGAAGATCAGATGTAATCAAACCTTGAAAGATAAGTTATTCAAAAGCTGAAAGTAATACATCCTATAATTCTAATTCAATTAGTTTAAAAAGAGGGAGAATATTGAAATGGTTCTTGACTCAAGAAGTCCACTTTCACCTCAATTACCACTTAATGAATCAGAGATTAAAACCAAGAACTTAAGATGGATAAATTATTAATGAAAGAAACTCTTAACTTAAGAGACACATAAGGTATTCCATCATAATTCATTCATCTCAATATCAAAATCTCAATAAGAAACTACTTGCATACAAACAAAGGAAACTAGTTTTAATTCATCATTTTAGTAGAAGGGATGCTCAACTTGAACACCTATTTTTCCAACTCGATAAAGTGATGAATAAGCTATGAACTAATGAAATCAATCACTATGCATGAACCATAAAGCAATCTGAAATAAAGCTTTGAAAAACCAGTTCTACAATAATCAGATTACAAGGAAATAAAACTAGTTAACAAGGAAGTGTACTTAGCTTGGAATGGGGGCCCTTCCACCCTTGCCTTGCACACTTGAGAGGTGATCTCAGAAGCTTAAATTCAGTTACACATCCATAGCATTGAACAACAAAATAATAATAACATAAGTCTTCAAATTAGCTCCTCAATCCAAAGGTATCACAGCATAAAAGTATATAAGTCAATAATACATAAGCCACCAAAGTTTTGGCTTTAAATAAGAAGTCTCATGAAACAAACTGATCTAGATTCACTCAAACAAATCCATCTACTCTCATCCACCTATCTAAGTCGAATTCATTACTCTTATCCCAAGAAATATGACCAATCCCATAGAATCTCAAAACTGCCCTATTTCTATGGGATTTCTGAATGACTAGTCATGATTGACTAGCACCAAATGGGCCTAATAAAGCTTGTTCTGTTCGAACTAAGCATAGCTGACTTAATCCTAGTTGCCAAGCTGTCCATCCATGCATTCAATTCGTGCCCAAGTGTCCTGCAACCACATCAACCATAGAGCTATTACGGGAATTTCTGAATCTGCCAATTTTGCACTAAAAACCAAACTTTCATAAAAACTTTATAAATTGAAAAATTAAAATTAAATACCTGAATAGATATCAAATATATATCAAAATGGAATAAATGAATGGAAAATGGATGGGAAATAGATGGATTAGTAAGTTTCTTTGAGCAAAATAAGACCAAAACTAAGGCCCAACATCTCTCCCTTGCTTATCATCAAGCATGTCCCCATGCTTGCTTATCCCTCTTTGACCTTCTTCTTTCTGTAGTAGATGCTGTACCTGTAGATGCTTCCTGTTGTGCTGCCCTGGCCAAACAATCCAAACCTGTGTCATGTCTTTCCCTGAACAAAGCTGCTTTGACCTTCTGCTTTTCATACCTTGCCTGCCACATATTTTTTTCCTTTAACCACTTAAATGCTTGCTTAGAAAGTAGATTATTTTTCTGTTTCAGTTTCCCCAATTCTTCTTTTAATTTTTCATTTGCCTTAACCAATTTAGCATTATCTTTCTTATTTGCCTTGTTTTCCTCTTTTAATTGTTTCTCCATGATTTTGCTAATTTCCAATTGGTCAGTTAAGTCCCTGATTCTTCCAACATTGATTTCTTTTTCAAAATCTTGTGTTGTTTTCATTAGTGATGCTGCTGCTGCATCATCATATGAAGAATCCCTCTCAAATTCTTCTTGTGCAATGTCATTTTCTTCTTGTTGTCTTTGAGAATATGTTTCTACTTCCTTGTCTAAGTCAATGGGACTTTTATTCCTAAATCTTCTAGGAATAGACATAACAGATGTTTCATTTTCCTGCATGGCCATGTTATTCTGCTGTTTAGCTCTTGTTCTGGGATACAAGGGTGAGTTCATCAATCCTCTGTTTTCCTGCTCTGTTTTATCGTGTACTTCCTTAATCTGTTCAATGAACTGATTTTTAGACATGAACTCTCTCCATACTATGCCCTGTGACCTCACCTGATACTCAACTAGGATTTTGATCAATCCTTGATGGTAAATCTATCCTGCTTTAGGCCTGTGTTCATGTTTTTCTGTTTCAATCATTCTCAAGAGGCTCTTATATAGGAAGTAAGGCAAGTTAATCCTATCCTCTCCCTTAATATGCTGTAGAAGTCTGACATGATACAAGTGGGCAATGCTATATCCTCTATCACAAGTCAAAAACTTCTGGATGACCAAAACCAACTCACCCCATGGTTCATTGAACCATTCCCTGGGTATCCCTTTTGTTCTATCAAAAGTCCCTTTCTGGTTCTTCTCAAGAAAGAAAGTCCAAGCTTTCTCCTTGAAGTGCGGGCCTTTGTAATACTTCTCACCTATCATGGGTAGATCTAAAGCTTGGGAAAAATATTCCTGGGTTATAGGAATAATGACATCTCCTACCCATGTCTGGTCTTGACTGAAGTTATTTATAAAGTCCCTGGTTATCTGTTCAGAGTGGCCATCAAATTTTTGTAAAAAGCTTATCATCCCTGCTTGGTAAAGTTTTTCTATAGTTTCCTTCCCCCAGCTCTCTATCTGAAATTTTGGCTCTACTCTAACTGACATTGTTTCTGAAAACCAATGAATGAATGCCTCTGCTGTTACTAATTTCATCTTGACAATAAAAATATAACTATTGTTCGTTTTCAAAACGAAATTTTTAAAGCAAAGAAGCTTACCTTCCTCCTCTCAACAATTTAACTATGATTTCCTTAACCTCTGTTTACTCTTTTCTCTGCAGCAGCACTGTTTTAGTTCCCTGTTCAAACAAGCAAACACCTGTATACCCCTGTCAATATGCTAATCTCTGTTCTTGAAAACAAAATACATATGCAAACAATGTTCCATGTATGCTCATCGCCTTATACTGTTGCCAAAATCAAACCATAGGTTCACTGTGTATGTACAATCAAGAAAAATAAGGAGTGTTTTGACTACAGCGCATGCATATGGCTCTCGGCCTCAAAACACAAATGATAAAAAAAACACAGCGCATTTAAATTGAGTTTTAAATGGCTCGGCAATCGAACTCCCTTTTGCAACCAAAAATCGCACATGGCATGGCTCGTTCAGCCCTTAGAAACTTCAATCCCCTGTTTCGGTTAAAACAATAAACAAAAACGCGCAGGCAGCAAGGGTTCATAACAGAGACATATGGCGTTTTCATGCATATGATATGTTAGGGATTGACTGTTTGTTGAAATGTTAATGGAATCAGCGCGCACAATTCAATCAACAAATACCGCCATGCAGCATAAACACGCCATAACAATCATATTTCGGTGCCTCCTCTGTTCATAGACTTCGTTATGAACACGGCACCTCGTTAAAACTCCACATATAATGCCAGACCCTAACGTGTTATCCATGCAATGAATTCATATTTAAATGCTGCGCGATTCACTAGTAGTTTATGCCATGATTTACGCAGTGAATCAACTGATTTAGTGCTGTGGTTTCGGCATTACCTGTTGTCAACGAGCGCTTGAGGAATATCCGGCGGTCCAAATCCCTGTTCAACCGTTCAATTGACTAGTGGCAAGAGCAGAGTAACATAACCATTAATAACAGATAGTTCACAACGTATACTTCCACTGTTTGCCGAGCTTAAACAATTATCCCATTACCTGAGTGAATCCCAAAAATCGGTGATCACTGATCGTTAAAACCGGGATGATTTTTCTTCTTAAATCCGCCCAAACTCGCTTCACCCTTCTTTTGCAGCTTCAAACACCATCTCTCTGAGCTATTTGGCAATGAGGACTGAGGTTTAAACAATCAAGAACTCGGTCGATTCATGACCGTTTCATGGGTGTACTGTGCGCCTCTCGTTCATTGGTGTTACAGTGCGTGGTTGGTATGGCCGTCCTGTTTGACCAGTCACCCGACTGTGTCATGAGGATGGCCAAATCATCATTTTATTTTGAATGGTATGCTCCTCATGCGTGCAATGATATTTGGGCATTGTTTGTATTGCAATGAGTGTGTATGCAATTACCATTTGACAATACCCCGCCGCAATACTTATATGCACAGTCGTGCCATCTAGTTTGCGCGCGGCCGTCCACCATTCCTTATATCATATGCGCCCTTTCCTAAGTTTATACCATATGCCTTCACTTATATCATATACCATATGTTTTATACCACTATATCATATGCGCTTTGGGTTATGATATATATATATGACTATGGCGCATGCACACCATTTGGACTATGGTATATAATTTGATATGGTATATATTTACTTTGATTTCCATATAGCGCATGAGTTTTGTTTGGATTATATAGCATATCTTTATAATTTTAAAATGACCATCTTGGGTCATATTTAAAATTATCACCATTACTAATGCTTGAGTTGTATGTGCAGGTTGAAAAGTTGTCCCAGTTTGGTCTTTTAAGCTCTTAAAGAAAAATACTTAGGGGTTAATGAAATGAATATGTATGGAAATGAAATGGAATATGATGTATAAGGGTTATAGGGTATGTATAGGATATGAAATGATAATGAATATCCTCAGGTACTAATTTCAACTTAACAAAAACTAAAAATTTCTAAGAAAAATTTGAATTTTCAAGCACAAAATGACTATACATATACTCCCCTGGATGATGTCTGTACAAGTGGGATGAAATCAATTGATCAGATGTTGTAGATGGATCAAAAAGTAAACTTTATTGCTGCTCCTTGTTCTTCATGCTCTGGTTCTTGAATTGTTAGTCAGGTCCCTCTGTAATGATTTTTTTTGTTTCAGGTCCCTCTGTACTGCTTACAGAATATGCACATGTTGTTTTGACATTGGCAGGTCTTTCAGGTCCCTCTGTAATGATTTCTTATTTCAGGTCCCTCTGTTGACAATGCAAGTTCCTTCTATACTTCAGCTTTCCAGCTAAAGATCTGATGCAAGTCTCCCCCTTGTTTAAGATGTGACTTGTCCTCAAGTCAATTGTTGGTGGAGAGTACCTGTATTGAAATTATGTGAGAACAGTAGAACAAGAATAAGGAATTCATAGAGTCCAAGTTGCCCTGGTTTTCCCCTATGAATTCGTGTTTGCTAAGTGCCAGTTGCCTGGTTTTCACTAGCAAACAAATTATTTTTTATGTTTTTTTTAATTTTATTTTTTAATTTAAATTTTTTTTTTTTTTTTTTTAATGTGTTTTTTTTTATTCAACTACAAGACTGGAAGATGGCTGAGCCTGGTGTGCCATGACTTCCAGTTCTGTATCTTCTATCAGTTGTTTCATAAATGCTTCTTTACTGATAGGCCTATTATAAACTTTGAGCCTATGTCCATTCACTATAAAGGAGGTGGAGTCCTGGTCGATTGTCTTGATCTTGACTGCTCCATTGTCAAAGATTTCGTCAATTTCATATGGGCCTAGCCAGTGTGTTGTGAACTTTGCTTTGAAGTCTTTGAATTTGGAGTCAAAAAGTAATGCCCAGTCTCCCTTGCGAAATGTCTTTGTTTTGATATATCTGTCGTGCCACTTCATTCTTTGTTGTTGCACCAATGTAGTATGTTCTATGGCTTGTTGACGATGCTCATCCAATTGATTCAGTTCCATGATCCGCTGCTGTTGTGATTCTGTCAGGTCTAGTCCTAGTTCAGCTGCTAGTCTGTATGTTTGTATTTGAAACTCTATAGGCAATAAGGCCTCTTTCCCATATACTAACTGGTATGGACTAAAACCAGTTGTATTCTTCCATGTGATTCTGTAGGCCCATAGTGCATCTTTTAATTTTTCAAACCAATCTTTTCTGTTCAGCTGTACTGTTTTTGTCATGATATTTTCTAGGACTTTATTTGTTGATTCAACCTGCCCATTTGCTTGAGGATGATATGGTGTATATTTCCTATGTTTGATCTTGTATTTCTCTGTTAGATCTCGTACCAGCTTTGATGTAAATTGTGTTCCTTGATCTGTTACAATTTTTCTAGGTACTCCATATCTGACAAAGATTTCTTCAAAAAGAAAGGTGACCACTGTATCTTCTGTTGCTCTGTTCACTGCTTTAGCCTCTGCCCACTTGGTTACATAGTCTGTACATACTAAGATGTACTTCTTTCCATTTGATGGTGGATTGATGGGTCCAACAAAATCAAGTGCCCATTGCTCAAATGGTTCTATGAGGACCTGTGGCTTCAGCGGCATCTCATCTGTTGTGATTGGTCTCCCTGTTCTCTGGCAACTGTCACATTGCTTGACATATTTCTTAGAGTCCCTGAAGATGGATGGCCAGTAGTAGCCCAGTTGCAGCACCTTATATGTTGTTCGTTTGTCTGCAAAATGGCCACCACATGGTTCATCGTGACATGCTCTTAGAATGTCTAATATTTCATCTTCTCGCACACATTTTCTAATTATCAAATCTCAACCAGTATAAAATAAATCACCATTTACCCAACTATACCTAGAGCTTTCTCTAACAATTTTGTGTCTTTGCTTTTTAGTGAATTGAGTTGGAAACTTTCCAGAAGATAAATAGTTTGCAATGTCTGCAAACCATGGTGTTTTTACTGTGATGGAAAACAGGTGTTCATCAGGAAAGTTATCTGCAACCGGATTTGGATCGTTGGGTGAATGTATGCGGGACAGAAAGTCAGCCACTTGATTTTCCTTGCCTGGCCGGTCTTGTATTGTGATATTAAATTCTTGCAATAACAGTAACCATCTTGTTATTCTTCCATTGGTGATGTGTTATGAATATTTTATTAATTATTAGTTAGATTAGTTATCTTAGGTTATTAACTGAAAAGGCATGATCAAAGATCATGCCTCTTCACCAAGGGACACCTTGAGGCTATATTTAAGCCCAGGCGATCCCTCATTGTAACCATCTCATCTTTCATCATTAATAATATATATTTATCAAGTTTACCAGAGTTTTTACACTCCATTGGTATCGGAGCCATCGCTCTTAGGGATCTGTGTGATCACCCAGAATTAAAAAAGAAGGGAGAAATATAATATATATATATATATATATATATATATATATATATTAATAAAATTAAAAGAAAAAGTAAAAAGAGAGATATACGTACATGTGAAGACAGTAAAATTAAAAAGGAAGAGTAAAAGTAAAATTAAAAGGGAAGAGGCTCGTGGTTTACAAGCTCGTGGTTTTTGGGCCCATGGTAATTGCCCATGGTATTAAAACCCATTTCCAATTTTCAAAACAACGTGCCTTTTCAAAACAAAGTGACCTTTAAAAAAAAACATTATATATATATATATATATATATATAATTCAAATAATAAAATAATAATAATTATTATTATTATTATTATTATTTAAAATATATATATATAATAATAATAATAATAATAATAGAAATTATTATTATTATTTCAAAAAAAAATAATTTAATTAATTAATTAAATATTAATTAATTAATTAATTTTAGAAAAAAAAAAAGGAGAAAAGAAAAACTGGCAAAAGAGTATTTCTCACCTCATATCTGTTCAGTATGTCTTTATCTACGATGACAATTGATCAGATCAAAAGCTTAGCAAAGCTAAAACGAAGGGAGGCCACAGAAAAGCTTAGCAAAGCAATGAACAGGATGTCAGAACTCTGCAATAAACTAAATGATAAAATAGATAAGTTAAGTCAGACACAATCCCCGATATCTCCTGACAGGGAACAAACTCAACAAAACAATGCCACAGATTCAGAGAACTCAGAAGAGCATCAGGAAAAAGCTGATTTCCCACATCACCATGAAGATACAGATGTTTGTAAACAGCAAAATGTTCCATTCCCAGACTTGGACGAAACATATGAAGCGACAAACACATCCGAAGCCACTGATATAACGGCAGAAGCTGTTGAGGCCTTCGGTGATGAAGCAGATATGGTTGTTAAGAATGAAGCATTTGATGATGAGGAGAAGTTACATCAGACAATAATTGTTGGTAACTTACCTCTAAATCTAAAAAGGAATCACAAAAAATCACCAGAAGAACAAGGAATAGCTGGGAAACATGAAAAAGTATTCCAAGATCTACCCATAAAAGTGCCTTCCGATAGAAAAATCAAACGTCCAATAGAAGTCAAGACAGTATCCAACTCTGTCGATATCAGATCTTTTCACTATCTACATCACCAACAGCTGGAGCTCGAGAAGATGCTTCACGATCTGTTTAAAACGTGGGACGCAAGAGCTCATCGCTTGAGGAAACCAGACATTCGTCAACATGGTCCATCATTATGTATGCTTTGAGGACAAAGCATCTTAAGAGAGGGGCAATGTTATGAATATTTTATTAATTATTAGTTAGATTAGTTATCTTAGGTTATTAACTGAAAAGGCATGATCAAAGATCATGCCTCTTCACCAAGGGACACCTTGAGGCTATATTTAAGCCCAGGCGATCCCTCATTGTAACCATCTCATCTTTCATCATTAATAATATATATTTATCAAGTTTACCAGAGTTTTTACACTCCATGATGGGTTTATTCATCAAGTATTTGATTGCTGAATGATCTGTATGAATGAAAACTTGATATCCTGTTATATAATGTCTGAATTTGTTTACTGCATGTATAACGGCTAACATTTCTTTCTCTGTGACTGTGTAGTTCAATTCTGTAGGTGTTAGATTCTTGCTTATAAAGTATATTGCATAATTGAACAAGTTCTCTTTTTGTCCAAGAGAGGCACCTATCGCAGTATCAGATGCATCAGTTGATATATGAAATGGAAAAGACCAGTTTGGCCCACGGAGAATGGGTGCAACTGATAATTTCTCTTTCAGATTTTGAAATGCATTTTGACAGTCATTTGTCCAGTGAAATTCAATATCTTTTGCTAATACTTTAAACAGAGGTTGGGCTATTTTACTGAAGTTTTCAATGAATCGTCTATAATAGCCTGCATAGCCTAAGAAACTTCTTACCTCTTTCTGTGTTGTAGGAGGCATTAAGTTTACTAGGACTTGGATTTTTGTTGGATCCACCTTAATTCCTGAAGCAGAAATATGGTGTCCCAGAACTATTCCTTCTGTCAACATCATATAGCATTTCTCATTGCTTAATGACAAATTTGTTTCAATGCATCGTTTTAGAACTTTCTCAAGGTTATTTAGGCAATCAATATATGTGTTTCCATAAACTGTGAAGTCATCCATATAAACCTCTACACATTCATGAATTAGATCAGCAAAGATTGCAAGCACTGCTCGTTGAAAAGTTGCAGGTGCATTACATAAACCAAATGGCAAAACATTATATGCATAGGTTCCCCATGGGCAAGTGAATGTTGTCTTGTCTTGGTCTTCTGTTGCTATTCTTATCTGGTTGTATCCGCTAAACCCATCTAAGAAGGAGAAAAAAAAATTTCCAGCTAATGAGTCTAACACTTGATCAATGAATGGTAGAGGAAAATGATCTTTTAGTGTAGCTTTGTTTAGTTCTCGATAGTCCACACATACCCTCCACTTTCCATTTTTCTTTGGTACATTAACCAGTGGAGAAACCCATTGACTATCTGAAATAGGATAGATGAATCCAACATTTAACAATTTTTGCAGTTCCTCTTTCACTATTTCTTTCATCATGGGATTCATTCGTCTTTGAGGTTGTCTTACAGGTTTGAGTTGATCATCTGTATAGATGTGGTGGACACATGTGGTAGGATGGATTCCTTGCATGTCAATATAATCCCAGGCAAAAGCTTTTGAATATTTCTGCAATAATGCAATTACCTCTTGCTCTTGTGCTGATTGCAACTCGTTTCCAATGTTTAAATGTTTTCCAGGATTTACCTCAATTGTTTTTATTGTTGGATTGGAGATTGTGTTTACAGGAAAGATGTCTATAAAAGATTTCCGCAAAGTTTGAACAGTACAAGTTTCCTGAAAGCATTGATTCAAAAGGTTATTTGCAGCTTCATATTGGACTTCTCTAAGCTGCTCTGAAATACTTGGTTCTGAAATGAAAAGATCCATTAAGTCTTCATTGTCTTCTTCTTCTCTCAAATCAAAGAATTGATTTATACTTAAAACTGATTTAGTTTGCTGTTTTTCTTGAGCTTCAAGCACTGATTCTAAAGAAGTTGATTGTGCAGGTGAATAAAGAGCAATGTGTTTCCTTTCATCTCCATGTGAAATAATCATGCTTCCTGATCTGCATCCTATGAAGGCATCAGCGGTAGCTAACCATGGTCTGCCTAAAATTAGAGGATGTCCTCCCAAATTTGTTTTTGGTTGCAAGATAAGGAAGTCAACAGGATACTCCCATGAATCCAAAGAGACTATGATATCTTCCAATATTCCTTCAGGAACAACTTTAGATCTGTCTGCTAGTTCTAAGATTGTAGAGGTTGATCTAATGTTGTTCAAATGCAAAGTTTTCATTGTCTCCATTGTCATTACATTTATAGCTGCTCCCAAGTCTATTAATGTATTTGGTACTGAGAAATTATTTATTGATATAGTAACCATAGGGATACCAGGATCAATATATTTTTCTACTATGGTTTGTGTAGACATGAGGCTTGCTAGTTTACCAATGACTTGGATTGTAGTAGGATCCTTCTTCTTTTTCTGTGATTTCTTAATGCACAATTCCTTTATTGTTTTAGCATATATTGGTATTTCTTCAATTGCCTTCAACAAAGGAATTTTTACATAAGCATTTTTTAACTCATCTAAAATATCAAATTCGGGAAGGGTTATTTCTTTTTGTTGTTCCACTAACCTTTCAGGATAAGGTGGTGTTTGTGTTGTAATGTTTGTTCCTTTCTGAATTTGTATCTTAGTTTGTGATGTTTCAGGTGATTCTCCTTGTTCAGTTGGTTCTTCTATGATTGGAGGAGAATCCTTTTTAAGCACTTTTCCAGACCTTAGATGGACTTCATTAAGAGGAAGAATTGAATAGGTGGGAAAACATGCTGCTTCCTCTACAGTGTATGCAGCTTTGTCCACCTTATTATTCGGATTTGCCATTGGTTGGGCTGGTAATTGAGTTGGTTTGGGTTGATTTGTGGGTAGCTGTAACTGTTGTGGTTGGGTCAACAACGGTGGAGGATTCTGCTGTGGAAGTTGGATGGATTGTGGATATGCAGAATGTTGTTGTTGAAATGGTATGGATTGTGGATATTGTGGATATGTAAATGGCTGTTGGTATTGTTGTTGGTATTGTTGTTGATACTGTTGAGGTGGCTGGTTTCCATAACCATATCCTCTCCAACCTTGTGCAGGTTGTTGTGGATATTGTTGTGGAAGCCAAGCTTGCCATGGCATTGGAGGGGTCCAAGGATTTTGAGGTGGATAGAGGTAATTTTGTTGAGGGAATTGTTGTTGATTTTGTTGAGGCATCCTAGGTTGCCATGGTCTTCGTGGTGCTACATAATAAAAACCTTCTATTCCTGGCACTTCTTCCATTGAATTCATTTGTAATTCTTTCAATCTTAGACAATTTTCTGTGGAATGATTTTCTGTACAAAGACCACAAACCTGAACACTATCCAAAGGACATTCTCTCAATGGATGTTTCTTTCTACATTTGGGACAAAAAATTGCTAGAGCTTGC
Source organism: Pinus albicaulis (assembly GCA_034641835.2). Taxonomy (NCBI): domain Eukaryota; kingdom Viridiplantae; phylum Streptophyta; class Pinopsida; order Pinales; family Pinaceae; genus Pinus; species Pinus albicaulis. The sequence goes on from CM076571.1 coordinate 279,280,756, forward strand.
TCTTGTTCTTCTTTCTTCTTGTTTGCCTTTAGCACATCTACTTGTGTCCCTAATGTACTCAAGAGATCTGTTTTGAAGTTCTCCAATAAGCTTCCTATTTCAGCTCTTGTTATCCCTCCTGTAGCTGACTTTGCTGCTTTTGAACTTACTTCTCTTCTTCCTGTTTTTGATCTTCCTCTAGAATATTTTTGACATAAGTCAACAATTTCTTCGAATGGTAGGTTTGAAATGTCTCCTTTACCCATCACATTCAAGATGTCAAGGTATTCATCCCTTACACCCTTGAGAAAGATTGTTCGAATGGTTTCTTGATTTAGAGAGTGCTGTTTAGATTTCTGTAGATTATATAAAAATCTTTCCAAATATTCTTCTAAACTTTCATCTTCTTGTTGTGTCATTCTGAAAACATCTTCCTTTGAATCTCTAGATCTACAATAAGCTTGATATTTTTTAAGGAAGACTGATCTCATATCATCCCAAGAAGCTATTGTTTGTTCTCCTAAACCCATAAACCATTTCAAGGCTGCTGCTTTTAATGTTGCAGGGAAAAGACGAAGTTTATGAATGTCATCAGTGTATCCATATGTTCTACATAGAATATCAAATTCAAACATAAATGCATCAGGATCTTCCGTGGACATTCCATAAAAATTTGGCAATACAGAAGGTGGAATATTTTTCATTTTCACTTCTTCTCCTAATATTTCACTTGTGTCTATTATTGGAAAGCCAAAGGTAGTCTCTTGATCATTACCATCTTCTTGTCTTTTCCGATCGTTTTCCATTTTTCTATCATTTTCTTGTTTTGCCTCCTCCTCTCTCTTTCTTCTCCATTCTATTTGTTGTCTTTCATATGCAGCTCGTTGTTCAGGAGTGAGAATAACAGATCCATGTCCCTCTTCTGCCATTGGTTGATTTGTTTCAATTTTGAGTGGAGTTTCAAGTTGCTGGAAGATGGGAGGATTTATGGATGGAAAGACAGATTGTTTTCCTTTGATAATTTCTTTTTGTTTTCCAGAAATTGAAGATTGTTTTTGCTTTGCTTCCCAAGCTAACAAAGTTTGCCTCTCAATCAAAGTTAGTATTTGTCCACTTCTTTGTTTTTCTGCCAATTCCTCAATTATTGGATTACCAGTAACTGGGGTGTTTGATGATCCTATCTCTATTTGTGGGGGATTTTTAACAAATCTACCTTGAGGATCTCTATATCTAGGCATAAAGAAACATAACTAAAAAAATGTAACTAATGTTTTTGTTGTTTTGAAATTTATCTTTCTATTGACTATGCCGATATTTGCCTCCCCGGCAACGGCGCCAAAATGTTGAGCTAATTTATGTACCTAAATTAACACAATTATTTCTTATCAATCCGGATTGTTTATGCTTTGAGGCAAGTTCACTATATGTGAAGATTAGATGTAATCAAACCTTGAAAGATAAGTTATTCAAAAGCTGAAAGTAATACATCCTATAATTCTAATTCAATTAGTTTAAAAAGAGGAAGAATATTGAAATGGTTCTTGACTCAAGAAGTCCACTTTCACCTTAATTACCACTTAATGAATCAGAGATTAAAGCCAAGAACTTAAGATGGATAAATTATTAATGAAAGAAACTCTTAACTTAAGAGACACATAAGGTATTCCATCATAATTCATTCATCTCAATATCAAAATCTCAAGAAGAAACTACTTGCATACAAACAAAGGAAACTAGTTTTAATTCATCATTTTAGTAGAAGGGATGCTCAACTTGAACACCTGTTTTTCCAACTTGATAAAGTGATGAATAAGCTATGAACTAATGAAATCAATCATTATTCATGAACCATAAAGCAATCTGAAATAAAGCTTTGAAAAACCATTTTTACAATAACCAAATTACAAGGAAATAAAACTAGTTAACAAGGAAGTGTACTTAGCTTGGAATGGGGGCCCTTCCACCCTTGCTTTGCACACTTGAGAGATGATCTCAGAATCTTAAATTCAGTTACACATCCATAGCATTGAACAGCAAAATAATAATAACATAAGTCTTCAAATTATCTCCTCAATCCAAAGGTGTTCCAGCATAAAAGTATATTAAGTTAATACATAAGCCATCAAAGTTTTGGCTTTAAATAAGAAGTCTCATGAAACAAACTGATCTATATTCACTAAAACAAACCCATCTACTCTCATCCACCTATCTAAGTCGAATTCATTACTCTTATCCCAAGAAATATGACCAATCCCATAGAATCTCAAAACTGCCCTATTCCTATGGGATTTCTGAATGACTAGTCATGATTGACTAGCACCAAATGGGCCTAATAAAGCTTGTTCTGTTCGAACTAAGCATAGCTGGCTTAGTCCTAGTTCCCAAGCTGTCCATCCATGCATTCAATTCGTGCCCAAGTGTCCTGCAACCACATCAACCATAGAGCTATTACGGGAATTGCTGAATCTGCCAATTTTGCACTAAAAACCAAACTTTCATAAAAACTTTAGAAATTGAAAAATTAAAATTAAATACCTGAATGGATATCAAATATACATCAAAATGGAATAAATGAAGGGAAAATGGATGGGAAATAGATGGATTAGTAAGTTTCTTTGAGCAAAAATAAGACCAAAACAAATCAGTTTTGATTTGATCACTTGGGAGCACTAACACCTGGTTGTAACCTGAGAACCCATCTAAGAGGGATATCCTTTTGTACCCAACTACCCTTTGAAGTATGTGGTCCATTTTGGGTAAGGGGTAGTTGTCTTTTAGAGAGGCTCTGTTTAAATTTCTGAAGTCAATACAGAGCCTGATTTCCCCCGTCTTCTTTCTAACAGAAACTAATTTTGATACCCATTCTGAATATCTAATGGGTACTGTTATCCCAACATCATGCATCTTTTCAATTTCTGCCTTAACTAAAGGGAGTACAGGGTTTATTCTCCTTATCTTTTTTTTGAAAGGCTTTTGATTATCTTTGAGAGGGATTTTGTGCTGAATGATGTTGGTATCATACAATTTCAGGTCTTTGTATCCCCAAGCAAAAACATCTTTAAACTCTCTCAACAATTCTATGTATTTCAATTTTATGTGAGCTGGGAGAGTGCCAGACAGTTTAATCATCTTGGGTTCTGCTATACTGCCTATGTTATGTTCTTCTACATCTATTTCCACAGGCTTTATTCTTGGTTCTTTGGCTACATCGTTAAAATCAAAAAGGTGTTCTAAAGGTGTGAGGCCTCTTGGAAATTTATCATTCTTGCATTGTAAAACTTCCAAGTCTTCTTGGCCTACGTTGTCAATTATCTCTGCTTCAAAAGGATTCTCATAATGATTTATATCAGCGGAATAAGTCATTTCAACTTCTGGGATCTGTTCAATATATAAACAGTTTTCTTTGTGGCTGGTTTATGATATTAGTATGCTGAAATCATTTTCTGATTTCAAGAAATCATCTATGTGTTTGTCAGAATCAAACACTTGCCAGTGATCTTCGTTATCAGGCACAGCAGGCCTGTGTTTTACTTTTATGCTAAGCTTTTGATTTATCTCAGGTCTTTGGAAATTGCTAGCGTTGAAAGTGAGTTCATTTGCTAGATGATTTAGTGCTCTAGGAATGAAAACAAGTTCATACTTTTCAAAGGTTTTCAATAAATTAAGGGCAGCGTTCTAATATTCCCTGAGTCGTGGATTTCTAGCTGAGTATTCTCCTTTGATTTGTCTTATGATAAGTTCAGAATCTCCTAAGATTGATATCCTTTGGGCTTCTAATTGTTTAAGCAATTGTAAGCCTAGGAGAAGTGCTTCATACTCAGCAATATTGTTAGTGCATGGGAAATCTAATTTATATGAAAAACTCTTATTCGTATTTTGAATCCAAACACCTGCCCCTGCACTTGTTTTATTACAGGATCCATCAAATTTTATTGTCCAAAGTACATTTGCTTCATTTCCATTTTCTTGTTGTTGTTGATTGTCAATGTTTTGAATTTGATTCGAGAGAAGATTTGATTTTTCTGGTGAACTGATTGGGTCTATGTTTTCCTTATCTTGTTGAGTAATTTCATCTTCATTAGATAAGATAAAGGAATCTAAACTTGATTGAATAGAATAGATTGGAGAGTTGTTTGGTTTGTCTATGTTGCTCACCATGTACTTCATGTGAGATTCCCTGTATAGTCTTCTGTTTTGGTTAAAAACGGGAATGGTGGCATAAGACATGTTCATTTGAAGGCTTCCCTGAAGTTTGGCTCTCCATGATCTTGATAAGAGCATGCCATACTTAGGGGGAATGTCAGCTACAACTATGTCCATCACTAGACTCTTAGCAGGAATTTGAGCTAAATTAACACATAAATCCTTGATTAAACCCAAACATTTGACTCTGCTTGAGTCGAAGGAATACAAATCTTTGTATGGTTTAGTAATTTCTAAGCCTAAGCTTTCCATTACTACCTTGGGCATTAGATTGTGTGAAGCTCCAGAATCTAACATGGCATTATGTAAGATTCTCTCATGTATGTTCAAACTAACATAGAAGGGAGGGACAACCCCTTCTTGGTATTTTCCTTCGACCTCTAGACCAAACAACAGCTCAGTTTTGTCATCTGTCAAGTTTAAGGTGTCAGTATCACTTCCTAGGTTCAAAGCTCTTAAGACTTGGTTTTTGTACACTTCTTGGGTCACAAGTTCAGCTAGGGGGATGGTAATTTTTATCTTGGAAATCTCTCCCTCAAGGCTGAAAGGAACAATTGATTTGTTGATATTTACATATGTCTTTTCAATTGAATTCTTTTTGGCAGTTTTAATTTGCTAAACTTTGTTTGGACTCGTTATTGGGATTGTTTTGTTAGGACCACTAGCTGAAGTGCTAGGGGTACTCTGTTCAACATTTGGCTGACTACTTTTCTCTTTGTTTAAATCTAGTTTTTTAGCCAAAATGATGGGTTTGTCTGCTGTCTTTTTAGGCTGACTTTATACATTTTTCTTGATAGCAATGCTAGTGTTACTATCCTTTAAATTGTCTACATTCCCTTTGCTCCTAAGATCATATTGTTTGTGTACCTCCATGATTGCATTTTCGAACCCCAATCTATAGTCATCAGAATCTTCATAGGCGTTTGTACTTTGATCAAAAAAGAAGCCTTGTTCTTCCTCAATGAGGAAAACATCATCCCCACTGTCTAATCCAATCAAGTTTACATGAGATTCTCCCAACCTTTCCATCTCCCTATCTTCCTCATATTGATCTACATAGTTCTGTTGGAAGGGAGGTCTAATCTGTTGGTCACTTTATTTTGGCTTATCTTGATTTTTTTCTCTTCTATAATTCTTATTTCTATTTCTGTTTTGGTTATTTTGAGGTTCTCTTGGTGGCACTCTATCATTTAAGTTTATCTTTTCAAGCATCCTCTCCATCACCTTCACTAGGTTGTCAATTCTTGTGTTAGAAGTTGAGGTTGAGAGTAGTAGGTCATCTTTATAAGTTACCTTCTTCTCTAATCTCAACCTATTTCTTTTCTCAATTATGTTTGCTTCTACGCTCACAGCTCCTTTATGCATGTCTTCTAAGGTTAAGTAATCTCTCTCCCTTAACTGATAAGTCATTTCAGCATCAAGGCCTTCGGGATACCTTACCAAGGCCATGCCTTGAGGAGGTTTCATGTGAGGCGGAAGAGCATTGTAAATGCTGTTGAACCTAGTGGAGTACTCATGAACACTCTCCCCTTGATTTCTCTTGAGGCTGCTATACTCTGTTAGTATTTGGAGAGGGTTCTTTTTGAGTTCCCATTTGTTGATGAATGTTTGATGCAAAGCAGGGAGATCATTTATGTTGTTAGGAGGTAGGTTCTTAAACCATTTCTTTACATCTCCTCCTAAACTTTGGGCGAAGAGCCTCATAGTCACGGTTTCTTCTTCGATCTCCATGTAATCGAATGCATCTTCCATCCTATCTACATGATGTTGAGCTGTTGTAGACTCTTTTCCAGTGAAATGAGGGATTTTGGATTGGTAATCATTTGGTAAGGGAAGCATAGGTTGTGGTAACACTAATGGGGCATACCATGTTGCCATGGCTGGAAAGAAAGGTGGATTTACAAGGGGTGGGTTTGAGAAAGGGAAAGTGGGCTGCAATGAAGTGGTTTGGACAATGGATGTTGGATGGACAAATGTGGATGTACCGGGGATAGATTGTTGAGCTGATCTTGGATGAGAGACACCTAAATTGAGAAGTAAATGTAAATCAGGTGGTGGTTTCTCTACTACCAGGATGTTCACTTTGTTTTAGGGATGAAAGTGAATACTTAGAGTCTATCTGAATTATATCATCAAGCGACCTAGTTCTAAAAGGATTTCTTAAGTCGACTTGTGATTGGTGTAGAGCTGCAAGATTTCCAGGAACTGAATTAGCTCTCAAGGGTGATCTAAAAACAGTTGAAAATTTAATCTTAGGAGACTCCCTAAGTATACTTTCAGGGTTGTCAACTATTTCCGGTGGGTTTGGGTCAGGGAAGGCTCTAGTATGAATCTTTCTAGGAGCCACTATGTTGTGTTTTTCGAACCCAGCTAAAAGAAAAGTTTAACCAAATATGATAATCTTTAAGAGGCTAACTGATCTTTTTAAAAGAAGAAAACTTTCATCCTAAAGCCTTCTAACTGAGTTTGTATGATGTTACAAAGATTATGGGTCTTCACAGTGGAGTCTTAAGGTTTGTTTAGGATTGTGGAGTCACCAGGTGGAAATTTTTAGCTCTTTTGGAGGTAAAAGGTTTTATGGTCCACCACCAAGTTTATTATGAAGCCAAACTGAAATGTTTTTTTTTTTGGGTTTTTCTGAGTTTTGTTGAAATTTGGTACCGGAGGACAGGTGGTTCCCTAAGGCCTTGATCTTTGGCCTAGGGTAAAGTGTCCAAAAGAATTTAATTTTTCTCCTAAAGTGACTTTATAATTTTTATAAAGTCAAATCTAATTTTAAAGTGACTTTAAGTGATAAAGTTACTAAAGTGACTTGATAAAGTTATAAAGTCAAATCTAATTTAAAAGTGACTTTAAGTGATAAAGTTACTAAAGTCTAATTTTAAAGTGACTTTTAATAAAGTCAATGTAAAATTAGAAAGGAAAAAGTGACTTTGGAAATAAATGACTAAGTGGGTCTTTATTAAAGTGGGTGAATTAAAAAATAGAAAGTGAGATTTAAATGAGCATTTAATCTCAGCCCTAGATCTCAATCTATTTCAGCCATTGGATTTAGGGATTCCCCAAAAGTCACTTAAGGTTAGGTTAAAGGAGGAAAAGGAGGAAAAGGTCATTCATTCTTTCATGAGCAGATTGAGAGAGGAGGAGAGGGAGCTGAAGAGTAATTTCTGAGCAGAGGGAGAGCAGCAAAGGCAGCACAGCAAGTCCGTACAGCAAGAGGGCACACTTCCCAAGGCTGAAAAATCTGTACAGCAGAGTTCATTGGCACATTAACCAAGGCAGAAAGTCCGTACAGCATTTGCACGATTTTCGAGAGAGGGGCAGCACTGTTTTCGAGAGCTGGAATAGCAGCAAGGAGCACGGTTTTCAAGGCAGATTTTTTTGGGCACAAAAATCGAGAAAGGGGGCTGTTGTCCCATCTGTACGGAATCCGTATAGTCCGTACGTTCATTCCTGGCACGCTTTTCAAGGCAGCTAAGACAGCATTTAATGCTATAATTTCTCTGAAAAATTTATGTTCGTTGTTTGGCACGTTTTTCAAGGTGGAGGGTGGCACGAAATTCAAGATAAGTGATTTTTGTGTTTGCTGTAATTTTCTGTGTATTAATGCTCACTGTAAAAGCATTTTTCAGAAATAAAAGAGAAGCTTCCAGACTGGTTTTCCCCAAGAGTTGTAGGGGGTTTTTCCAGGGTCACCTTGACCAAAAATTACTGTATTATGATGTGTTGAATGGCTGTTTGTTACTGCTGATATTTATTTCTGCATTTTCCAACATTCTGTAATTTTTCCAGAATTTGTGTTTTCAGCAAAATTTATTTTCCAGTTTGTTAAATGTATGGATATGGGAAAGGGCATTTAACTATTTTGGAGTAATAAGGTGAAAAACTGAAAACCGGGGTGGGAAACTATAAATTTTTACAAGTTTCTCGGTCTTATAGGTTATGAGAGTGTCCTAAATCTGACTTAACACTTAGCTAAGGTGTCAAAACATACAGAGTTCACTCTTATGGCTTGGTAACTGATTCCTTCAAGGTTTGATAAGGTTCTATGAGAATCCTAAGGGTTACTTAGTTTGTCACTGACTCAAATAAGTCCTATCATGATTACCGTTATGCTTAGTAGTGCTTGAAGAAGGTTATTTATGTTATACTAGACAGTGAGTGTTTAATTTGAAAGATTTTACTCAAGGTCCCACCGTGATCGCCATTATGTTGGGGTCTCGTGTTTTGATAGTTTGGAAAATCAAAAGACAAGGCAACATCAGAACCAATCTTTAGAGTTACAGGATCTAGTCCTCCTGTTCTCAGAGAGGGATCTCTCAAATGTTTCTTTGCAAAGGTTTATCTTGTGTGCTTTGAGTATTGGTTTTAGACTAGTTATTAAGTGCAGGTGTTTGTTTGTTTGTTTGTTTGAATTGATACAGCAGAATATGAAAGGTCTAAGAAAGATATGTAGAGAGGAGAAACATCTGATTCATTGGGCAATGGAGTCAAGAAGAGGTCATGACACACTCATCAATGGATATGGGATATCAGAGGGAAAATCTAACTTGGCCGCAGGATCCTTTGGTTTTGGAATGAGATGGACATCAATGATTTGGAAAGAGAAGTTTCAATCCTCAACAAAGGGAATTTGAAAACACAACTTGAACAATAAAGAGCTATTTGATAGACAGGGCTAACCATGAATTCTACAAATCACACTTTAAGCAAATAATGACTTCAAAACAACTTTTGAAATGAAATCTAAGATTCGGGGAACACCCTATTTCCTCAAATATATTATTTCAAATGACTTAGAAAACATAAAATATTCACTGATAATTATGGTCATAGAAGAGGGAACACCTAAATACATCTATGATCACAACTATAACGACCTTTAAGCCAACTGTTCAAGCAAGGACAAGGGGCAAGATCAGAACATACCTCCTTAGTTCACTGTAAACAAAGGAACTTCAAAGGGAGACTTCAATAACAGCCTTTAAGTGGCAGCAGACAAGCAGGGAGAACCATAAATCATGTTGAAACCAACTTTTCAAACTATCAAGGAAATAAACAAGCATTAAGACTAAAGAGAGAGATTAAAGACTCTAAAATGCTTCAGCAGAAGAAAACATAAAACAGTGAAGGATGAACAGGTCTAAGGTGCTTCCAGGAGTCATTTCTTAGCCTAATACTTTCTATCCTACTATAGTAAGAAATTATGGAACAGAATGAAAACAGGAGAAAACATTAAACAGTTCAGAATACTTCACCAACAACCAAGCTCATGGATCCAATGATAGAGCCTTCTCAAGAACAAGCATGCAACGACATCGCCAAGGCTTCCAAGACTTCAATTTCTTCTTCAACTTCAACGGACTATGTATTTATTTCAGAGAGTTTCAGTATTACAACTAATAATCAAACAACCAACCAACAATTTCTCATCTTCTATAGAAGTATTTATAGAAGAATGAGGATGTGAGATCTGATAAAATATCTCCCAAGATAATTAATATAGATCAATGACTTCTCGGCCTTTGAGGGGCTCGATGGAGAAGTTTACAGGTGTTTGTCTGTATTAATGTTCTACATTTAATATTTAAGCTCGGTGGGAGCTTTTGTTGACTTTTGAGGCTCTGTGTTACGTTACAGTAACTCTGCAAATATTTTTACATTAAGTTCATTTGGCAGAATTAATTGTTTGGCTGTGTCGAGGAAAATATCTGATTCTGATCAATAACTTCGGCCTCTATTTGAATGCTTTGAGGCACAGGTGGCTTTATGGTAGTTGAGAGGAATCAATTGGCCTATGAGGTGGCGGTGGAGGCCTTCTGTCTAATAAACACTTATGATTCACCTTCTACATTTCAAGGGTTGATGAATTCCATTTTCAAACCCTTCTTTAGAAAATTTGTGCTATTATTTTTTGATGATATACTAATCTACAGCAGGGCTTGGAAGGATCATGTTGAACATGTTGACAGGGTACTCAAACTATTGCAGGAGAAACAATTATATGCAAAAACATCCAAATGTTTCTTTGGAGCACAAGAGGTGGAATATCTGGGTCATATTATATCTCACGAGGGTGTTAACGTAGACCCTAACAAAATTAAAGCCATTAAGGAATGGAAAGTCCCCACGACCATAAAGCAGTTGCGAGGATTTCTCGGGTTAACAGGGTATTATCGCAAGTTTGTTAAGAATTATGGGAGAATAGCAGCACCTCTAACAACATTATTGAAGAAAGATGCATTTTCATGGACTCCTGAAGCAACTAAGGCCTTTGAACGTCTTAAAGAGGCAATGTGCCTAGCACCGGCCTTAGCTACACCAGACTTCACAAAAACCTTTATTGTGGAATGTGATGCCTCAGGAAATGGAATTGGTGCCGTTTTAATGCAAGAAGGAAGACCCATTGCTTTTGAAAGTCATAAAATCAAAGGAAAGTATTTACAGAAACCTATTTATGAGAAGGAAATGTTAGCAATACTGCATGCACTAAAGAAATGGCGAACTTACCTAATGGGAAGACACTTCAAGGTAAAAACTGATCGTGATAGTCTTAAACACTTTTTGGAACAAAGACTATCTTCAGAAGAGCAGCAAAAATGGGTCACAAAGATGTTGGGTTATGACTTTGAAATAATCTAAAAAAAGGAAAGCTTAATGTTGTTGCAGATGCACTCTCAAGAAAGAATGAAGAGGTGGAAGCATTGCTTTGTTCCATTTCTATTATCCAACCAGATTGGATAACCGAAGCAAGAGATGAATGGAAGAAGGACAAAGATGTATGGACACTCATTCAAAAGTCGCAGCAAGATCCTAGTACATCTGATACATTTAGTTGGAAAAATGATTCCTTATGGTACAAAGATCGCTTATATCTTTGTAAGAATTCCCAACTAAAACAAAAAATTCTTCTAGAATTGCACACTTCTCCTTTAGGAGGACACTCAGGATTTTTAAAAACTTACCACAGGGTGAAGAAAGAATTTTTTTGGGATGGCCTTAAATCCGATATTCAAAAGTTTGTGGCGGAATGTTTGGTTTGCCAGCAGAATAAAGTGGAGACAATTAAGACCCCGGGACTTCTACAACCTTTATCCATTCCAAGTCAGCGTTGGGAGGAGATTCAATGGATTTTATCACAGGTTTACCTAAGTCTGAAGGAAAGAATGTCATCATGGTGGTAGTTGATAGACTTACCAAGTATGCACACTTTTGTGCATTATCTCATCCATTTAAAGCAAGTACAGTTGCTACTACATTTGTGGACAGAATTCAAAATATACATGGAAGCCCAAGGGTTATTGTGAGCGACAGAGATCCCATTTTTACGGGAAATTTTTGGAAGAAGTTATTTTCTAGTTTGGGTACTCAATTAGCTCATAGCTCATCTTATCATCCTCAATCTAATGGTCAAACAAAGATTGTAAATAAATTTTTGGAAGGATATCTTCGTTGTTTCGTATCCGATAAACAAACACAATGGGTCAAGTGGTTACTTCTCGCTGAATGGTGGTATAACACTTCCTTCCATACTGCAGCAAAAATGACCCCATTTATGGCACTTTATGGATATCATCCACCATCGATCACATCATCTTTAAGGAAAAATTCGAAGGTTCAAGCAGTGGAAGATCACATCGAGCATCAGCAAGAAGTTCTCCAAATCTTAAAGGATAACCTGAATTTGGCACAAAATCGAATGAAACAACAGGCAGATCAACATCGCAACGAGAGAAGTTTTGATGTAGGAGATTGGGTATTTTTACTACTACAACCATACAAACAAATGTCCCTCAAGCAAGCTAAGAAGGATAATAAATTATCGCCAAAGTACTATGGTCCTTACAAGGTGTTGCAAAAGATTGGTACTATGGCATACAAATTGGAGCTTCCTGCTTCTTCACGAGTACATCCAGCTTTCCATGTTTCATGCTTAAAGAAGGTTATAGGTGAAAATATTCCAGTTCAAACAGTATTGCCAGAACTTGATGGGGAAGGGAAAATCATATTGGAACCTGAAGCAGTCATGGAAAAAAGAACTCGACAACTACGGAATCGATCAATTTCAGAGTATCTCATCAAGTGGAAGAACTTACCCACCGAAGATTCTACATGGGAGGATGAGAATTTTATACAGAAGCACCCAGAGCTACTCAAGTGTTGAGGACAACACTTTTTTGAAGGAGAGGGGCATGTTAGGTCTCTATATTACTAGTATAGTCCCTTATTGTTGTTAGTGTAACCCCCTTATTGTTATTATTGTACCCTTGTAACCCCCATTTTATTATTATTGTGCCCTTAAATTATTATCGTTAGGTCAGCTAGGATTACATTGTGGCCCACTAGGATTACATTATGGCCCCATGGACTCCTATATATAGAAAGGAGGTTTTGTAAATTGTATCATCCAAGAATTGTTCATTTATGTAATGTATTGGAGGTTGCCCCCTCGAAGTGGCTCATTTCTAAGGCGTTGATATCTCTTTTCTTCTCTTTTTTGAAGCTGGTTACACAACAGAAATCTTGCGTTATTTGGGTTTTACTGCTTCAGAAGGTGTGGGGAGGATCGTGGTCGTTGGATGGCAACATCCAACGGTTGGGATCTGTTTGCAAAGGTTAAAGGAGAGCAGAGGGAGAAAATAAGTTGAAACCGTGGATCGCACAGAGATCAACGGTCGGGATGGGTCATGACTACATAAAGCGAATGAGTCACTTTGCTTGGAAAATGGAAGAAATACGAAGAAAAATGGTTAAAACCTTTATTTCGAAGGAACAGTATTGAAAATAGCCTTAGGGAGTTTGGGATAATCGTGGTCCGTCGGATAAGATCGGCCCATGAGATTAACGGTGGAGATCACGTGTTAAAACCCTTCATAGAGGTGGAGGGCGATAAAACCATGAGGAAAAAAACTAGGACCGTCCGATCTGGACACATGGATGGTCCAAATTCGATCGGAGGATCGCAATCGGTGAGGTAAAAAAAAAGTTAAAAACGCACCCGATGAAAAAGATCCGATGCGATTAGATGAAAACTGTCGATCTGCAGATCAAATCGACGGTGGGCGATGTGTCGGGAGATCGCAATCGGCGGTTTTTTAAATAAAACTTTTTAAACGCGCAAAATAGAAAAACTCTGATGCGATGATTTTGAGGTCGTCGATCTGCAGATTAGATCAATGGTGGAGGATGGATCGGGGACCACTGATCGGAGGTGGAATGAAACGAATGCACTCAAAAAAAATTGCGATGCGATGTAGCGCGGTCCGTGGATCGGTCCAATGATCAACGACGGAGATTGTCTTATATCACGTACCGGCGGAAACCCTTAATACTTTATGAAAACCCAAAGTTTTAATAAAACATAGGTTTATCGGGGCGGAATGTATATATATGAGATGGTTGGTGCCCGACTGCGGGGCCTGTGGTCTTTATGAAATGTAACATGCCCGGGGCGTATATATATAATAAAGGGCCAATCGCAATCGGAAAGTCGGGCCCAGTGATGCGATTAGCGCCTTGGGACTTAACACTTGGTCCCGGGTGAAAGTTATATGGAGTAGAAAGCGGAGAGCAAGGTTTATGCAAATGGGGCTCAAAGACTTGTGCGCTCGGTCTTTGTGATGCGATAAGCGCCGAAAAGGACTTAGAGCTTGGTCTTAGCACCATGGGCATACGGTGGGGGAGTGGGTTAAGACTTAGCCCAAGAGGGCTTAAGTCTGCAATAATAAAAAGTATTTTTCAAGAAATTTTTCAATTTTTTCAATGGATTTGAGGGTTTCAACAAAGTTTAAAAAGGAGTTTTAAACTCTGTAAAGAGGAATCTATGAAGAGGAAATGGGCAACAAATGGAAAATAGAAGAATTCCATGGGAATGAAAGGGGTAGAAATGAAGGTTATTTTGAAGTGAAAAAAAAAAAGGGAAAAGGGTGTTTTGCAGCAGTCTTTCCTCTATGGAATCAGCAAAATTTCTGAGTTTAAAAATGGAAACAACAGTGAAGATTTAGACAAAGGGCATGAGGGCTTCAAGATTCTTCAAGAGATAACATTTTTTAGCAATAAGACTTGTTTCTTGAAGGCTCCAAAAAATAATTTAGCCAGCATTTGATATGACAAATTTTGTAGCTGACTAATAGCTGCAACTCCCACTGATAAAATAAGGATGGAACTCCTCACCCGAGCAAGCACTCGAATTCCCTCAGGGCTGAGGTTGGGATCTCCAAACGGAGACACCCAGTGTACTGAACAGTACGTGTAGACTTTGCTAAACAACAAGCCTTCTCAATGTCAAGAAGACAGTTCTCAAAATGCATAATCAGAATGAATGAGAATGAGGGGACCCTTCCTCCTTTTATGTTTGGTGAGCCTCTCCCTCACCTAGGCCCCACCAATCCCTACGCTGCCACTTGGCCACTAGGCCCCACCTTGCTAATTCGATATGTCTCCTTAGTGACTTTAGGGAATGCTTTTATCCTAAGTGTGAGCTAAGTGCTCCTTCACCCACTTTATTTATATTTTAACTTTATAAAGGAAAAATTAGTCAAAATTAATATTTCCAATTAGCTGCTGCTAATTGGGAATATTACAATACCCAACACAATGGAGTGGGTGCCTTGGTGAGATAACATGAGGGATAGAAATTCTAGAGATAATGGTCCATGAGGCCCGAACACTCAATGGAGTGGGTGCCTTTTCAACAAGAGCATGGCTCGGACTATTGGTGACAACAGGAGCATGACCCATATTGTTGATGAGATAGAATTAGGGACGAAAATTATTGAAAGGAATGGTATCTTAGGCTTGAAACTCATGGATTGCATACATCTTCAACATCATGGCCTAGAGAGAGGCCTTTGGATTTGGTCATGGGTTTCCCTAGGGTTTTACCATGGGGGATGACAACCCTAAACTAGTCATAGTACCATGAGGTGATGTGCCCATCAAATCATGATGACTAGTTGAGTAAGTACCACTGGTTAGTAGATATAACATGGGTTGTGGTACATATTGATGATGATGTTGATGTAGGTGAAGGGTATTGACCTAGATAAAAAAATTATCGATCAAATTTACCTTTCTTTTTATAAATATCATGTATATAGGAAACATTTGGATATACATTATCAATACCTCCCGAGCTAAGAGTGAGAATTGAAGAATGTAGATATGGTCACATATTCATAATATTTGGTGTACTAATAATACTATGTAAAAACATGAAATAAAATTAAATTTTAAATTATAATAAAGAAAAATTAAAAGAAAGGAAATCAACAAAACTACCTAAAATTAAGATCCTTGAAAATAGCTCATACTAAGGTAAATAAAATATTTACCATAAGTTAATACTCACCATAATTTAAGCAAGTTTTTGTGGAAAAGAAGGGATAAGGAACAAGATGTAAATAAATATAATTATGAGGAATTACTTTCGACCATCATTTACATGTTCTTCAACACTTCAACATATATGATTAAAAATGTAAATGTGTAAACTTACTAGAATTTAATTTACAAAGCGTGATCTAATTTACAAAGAGATGTGTCCCTTGGGTATCTTGAGTATAAAATAAACTTGAAATTTTTCATTTTATATATTCACTTATCACTCACATATCTTTCTCTCTTACACATGTGATCTCACATATCCTTAGTTTTCAACATTGTGATCTCTACTTTCCTTTGATGGATATTGGTTGAATTTGTAAAGTGTGATCGCTTGATGAAGATAGAATAACTATAACATATATTCACAAGTAATTACCATAGTTCAAAAATATTGCTTGTATCTATTGCGCTCGATTTTTCAACAAAAAACAAACATCATCTTTTTCTAGAATGGAGTGCCACCAAAAGTATTAAGAAAGAAACAACTATGGGCCTACAAGTAGATCATCCATGTTATAGAGACAAAAATAATAAATTATTGAAATAAAGTTGTTGGGCCGGAATTAAGGTATGATTTCACCCTACTTTTACTTCGAATTATCATACATTTTTAGGATCTCTCTCATCTTAACAGTAAATGAAAGAAGGGTTAATGAAAAATTAGGATAAAGTGACTAACGGTAAGAAGCATGTTTAAAACAACGAGGACTTGACTTGTTTCGTCTTTATTCGCGAATAAATGAGGCAATTGAATCGACGATGAACAAAATACAACTGACGGACAGAGAACATGAATCCATAGTAACCCCCAGGGATGAGCGGAAGGCAGAAAGACGGATCCATGTTCGAAGAACTCAAACGACAGCCATGCTCGGCGGGTTGTCATTTGGAAAATACTGTCCCACTACGTGAAAACACCTTTAAAAGGACCAAGGATGAACTAGATAAAGGAGTTGAATAGGAATTTCCTTCTGTAATCAACGCATCAGGACAGAAATATTTCGTTGTATCCCTATATTATCCTTCAATTTAATAAAGATTTTTGATGTTTTGAGCAATCATCTTTTGAGTTTTTCATTGTGTTAGAACTTCTGGTGGTTTGGGCCCAGCCCCTGGGAGTTTTCCCGCTAATTTCCATGTTCTGTGTTAGTTACAGAATTCATGTCCAGTTATCTGATGCAGTTTTTGAATTAATTTTCCATTCAATAAAATAAAATTACATGAGGTTACAGTTTCTCCTTCGTCAGAATAGTTTAGCAGTCATGCTTCCTAGTTTATAGTAGTGTTTTATTGTTGTTAAATGTTTTCATTTCATTTTCTCCCATACCTTTATAGTCTCTTTATGAATCACATAGTACTTATTGTTCAATGTTATCTATTTCTTAGAATTAGATTGTTCCCTCAGTACAAGAAGGCATCCAATTGTTGATTAATGTCAATTAGTTAGTTTGCAAAGAGAATTCCATTGCAAAATCATCTAAGTAATTATTGTTCAATTCATTCATATTGTTGTTCAATTCATTAAGGTTGTTGTTCAATGCATCATTATGCTATTCAATCATAGGTTTCTCTCCTTCAGAGATAGGCAGAGTAGTTAACTGCATTATGCCATTTTCACTTCTCCTTGAGTTGATTGAACTTCGAGAATTAGAGAATCCCTTTCATAAGCAACATAGAGTAACTATCATTCGATCTCACTTGCATATATTGTGCTTACAATCTTGAAATAAGAAGACTTACCCTAGGTTGACAATTGAATGAGGAGCTTAGAGGTTGTCTATAATAAGCCACCTTTGTGAACCGACACTTCTGGCATCGTTGCCGAGGAGAGTGTTAAGAGTGATATCTTTTATTTATCTTTCTCCATTGCTGTGAAGAATTGGGTATTAAAAACGATAGGTAAGAACTTGCATACTGGCAAGCAAAATGCTTGCTTCCTAGCCCGCTTCTCAGCAAATTGTGTAAAGATTGGTAGAATAGGTGTGTTAACACTGGAAAATCATACAGCAAAATATGACATTAATTAATGTCAAGCCTAAGGATTTACAGGGCAGGAACACATTATGGAATCAAGAAGTATTTAAAATCTCTAAGGTTTTGAGATAATCAGATTTGAACTAGTCTTAAATGCTAAATTGTACGCTTAATCCTTTGAGAATAGTGCCTTCTGCGCTTCTTTTTTCCCGATAAGCACGCATTCCTGGAAATGGAAAAATGTCACTTTCCGAGACCACACAAAGCAAAGGACAATTACTCCTTATATGAAGCCACCTAAAGAAAGCCACCAACGCCTCCTTAGACACTATGTGAGCACACAAAGGAATATTTGGAGAACAAAATGGAATCATACCTCTCCCTTGGGTCACCATCCATCATGTGCCAAGGGAGGGAAGGAGGATTTGAAATCCCCTATATAAAGCCACCAAGAGATGAAGAATGGGTGATCACATTGTTATGTTGGCCAGAATTGCCCAAGCAATACCAGCAGTGTGTGACTTGGAGCTAGAGATAGAGGGGACTTTATTGTTGGCCACCCAACAAACCTAGTCCATCACAGTGGAGAGAGAGGGAGACTACATCAGAGGCAGAGCTTGGAAAACAACATCCTTGCATCGGGACCTAGAACCATTGTCTAAGGGCCCTTTGGCAAGTGGGTAAAATTTCTTCTCGATATCAAACGTGTAATAAGAAGGGGCCTTGAGCCGCCATTTGCATTATTATCGTTTTGACTCTCTTCAATAGCTTCTGTATATTTGTGTTTTAGTTTTAGTTTACTTTGAGCATACATTCTCATATTTTTTCCTCTAGATTATATGATTTTGAGCTCCACCACTTTCTGCCTGTTACCAATAGTTTATAGGGGTAGACCACACCCCTTAAACTGGTGTGATTCTATACACCCGTGCGTCAAATCCACCACTACAGGATTGGCGACTCCACTAACGATTTACAAGTTTATGTGGTTGTGCCATCTCTTGCGGGATACCTTTGTCTACGCTGGAGAGTGGAGTTGATAGTTCTCTGATCCATATTACAGTCCCTAGATTCACTTGGAGTGACAGACTGAAGAAGGCAGCTCCTAATATTTTTACTTGCAGGATTTTTGCGCGCAGGTTTTTCCCACAGACTCGCAGTGCGCGCGTTCAGGACTGACCTATGCGCAGGAAAGCGCACCTGTCAGAACCTTTTCCGCACAAATTACAGAATGAGATTTTTCTCCCTATATTCTGCATTTTTCTGCTTGTAAGTGTGTTGGGCAGCCCCTAATTTATCTGCCAGCACTTGCATTGATACCCCACAGCTTCTGAGAACTTACTTTTAGCTGCCTTCTGTAGGCTTAGAGTTAGTTTTCCTTCAAGTTGGTTTTTTGCAAAAAATATTCACATAGTTTAATTAGGGGGGAAATTAACCATTGCATTCCGAACGATTTATGTTTTGCAAATTATGGTATGCACACTTAGATAAACTAGTCCAAGTAAGTGGCCCAAGACCATACATGCCTAAGCTAGTTTTATTTTCTAGTGTAGAAATTGTTTAGTTTAGTTCAATTTGTGCATTAGGGATTGCAGGACTAGGATCGATTTGTTGATTAGAGCAAGTAATCTTTGTTATCTTTGCACCATTCGCTGATCTTAGGTAATCATATGAACGCTCTATATTTACAATTCGCCATCTCCCTTTAGTTAGTCACATAGATTAACTAGGAAAAATTGAAAGCGACCCTTTATCCACAAATGTTTTCCATTTGAGCCAGGAACAACATCACATAGTTTAACTAGGATATTTTTGTAAAGGATCACCAATATCCATATGTTAAAACTATTAGATTGTTCACCATATGCTCACACACGCTCACCCACTAAGCAAAGGAAGACAACTAAAACTAACTTAACCAAACTCACTAAATTCTCCCCACAGGGGCCACAAAAGAATTTATAGTTTAAGTTAGGATCAAGGAGTAGGCATCCAATAAGCTGCCTTGATCATACTTCATATTGAAACATAGAAGTTGTGTATTTAGGGAGCTTCAAATCCACCTATCAGCCCACGGAAAAGAAAACTCGAGTGTGGCAGAGACCTGATTCAGAGGGGGTTAAGCTTAGGCACAGTGCATGCGGTATCAGTTGGGGCTACCTAACCCGGTTGATACTCGGTACTGTTAGCTGACTACCAAGAAGCCCAGGACTCGAATGCTCACGTGGGACGGTGGTTCTTAGTGGCCAAAAACTAGGGAATCCTTTACCCTATAGGTGACGGTGCAGGCAAGCGCCAGACCCTCCACCCTTACCTTGGTGGATTCTCTTCGGCTGACTGGGAGCATTGCCAGCTCTTACGAGACGTTGTGCCAGCACTCGCAAGAAATCTTCTCAAGGCCTAGTTACTTTTGAGTGTGTGAAGACGCATAAGTCTTATAGGATTTTGAGTATCATGCGCAAACAAACAAAAAACCATCTCTTTTGCTTGATTGATCACATAGATTAAGTTAAAGGGAAAATTCATTTCATTTTCG
Source organism: Pinus albicaulis (assembly GCA_034641835.2). Classification (NCBI taxonomy): domain Eukaryota; kingdom Viridiplantae; phylum Streptophyta; class Pinopsida; order Pinales; family Pinaceae; genus Pinus; species Pinus albicaulis. The sequence continues at coordinate 279,300,833 of CM076571.1, forward strand.
ATTTGTTTTATGTATGTGGCCATAAATTTGCCATGATCATAGACTCTATCCTCTCAAAGTTTTCCAAAACCTAACCTGGTCGACCCCCGAACAGTCCCAACGGAACCTCGTCGATCCAATCGTCTTTTGGACCTCCCCCCATTACAGGGAGGGGTTCCAGGTCTTTCGCCATTCAGGCGTCAAAGACGGAACACTGCCACCATCATTGGTTCATGCTTCATTGAAGCAACCATAGTTGGGAACCCTAGTCGGTCTCCCAACACCACACCATACACCACTCCTCCCTCGACCCCTTGTGGGCAAAGGAGTGTGTCCCATTCGGGAAGCCAGTTGAACACACATCAGGGTACGTCATAGACTAACCCTTGTTCTAACCAGAACTTCGTGTCTTCACACATGGCAATGGCGTCAACCTCCCAGTCACCTTTCTTATCTTCGTTGAATCTTCCCGATTTAACCAAGCTAATGAATGACCCCATCGTACACGATATGCTATGGCCTCCCATGCCCACGAAGCTCCCTTCGGATATACCAAAGTTCGAAGGCAAGCAAGCGGAAGACCCAAGTCATCATGTAATGACCTTTCACCTGTGGTGCTCATCGAATACTATCATCAACGACACTATTCGATTGAGACTATTTCAACGCACTCTTACAGGAGTAGCTGCGAAGTGGTACGTGGAGCAACCTCCTGCTTCACATGGAACCTTTAGCGCCCTCGCTACTGCGTTCCTCACTTATTTTTAGTTACCCATTCACCATGATTCAGGAATGGAGTTACTGACTCATTTTAGACAAACCCCTGCCGTCCATATCTCTGACCATCTTCATGAATGGAGGCGTCGTCACAGTTTATGTAAGCTAAACTCGACAATCAGGTCCTCTTAGATTTATTCTTGAAAACTCTGACGGCAGAGATTTCAAAGTATGTGGCGTAGCAATACCCCACATCCGAAGAGGACGCAATCAGTAAAGCCCAGAAGCTTGAGCTGATTTATACGCAGTCAGGATACATTTACAATATCCTGCCTAACGCCCCGCACCTGTAAACTTATCAAGAATTTCTAGGCGCGTCGAACTCTGTAGACAGATTAATTGGGTCAATGACCCAAGGTTACCTAGGCAGCAGTAGTCAAAATCCTAGTTACACACATAATTCTACCCAGAACATGTCTCAACCCAAGTTTCAAAGTCATCATATGCCTCAGCAAGATTTGACTAGTAGGGCACAAGCATATCACCAAGGAGGACCCTACCCTCCGGCTGAGGGGACCCAGTACGCAGAAATAAACACTGACGGAAGAGCTCCCCCACAACGGCCATGTGCAAACAAGGGACAGCGTTATGCTCAGTCCCAAGCACACGACACACATACACAAACCAATGCATAGGTGAACTTTTTGCAGCCGTCCCAAAATCAACCACACCAGTATAACCAGGCGAACTACCCTCCTAACGTGGTTAAGAAAAAATCAAAAAACAATCCAGGGGAACCCTGGACAGGGGGCAGCAACCAACAGCGCCCACCGCGATCCTAGGCTAGAGGCAAATCCAGCAGGAATCAAAACCAGGAGCCAAACAATGCCCAACGGCAAGGCAAAAGGCCACCTCTGTGAAAAAACCATTCTTGTTCAATATGTGGTGAGTACGGGCACTATACTCACCACTGTCTCGATCTCCACAAACTAAAAAAGCTTCAGAGTAACCAAGGACAAGGAGGATCTTCCCAGCAACCCGCTACTATGCAAGAACCTTTCCTCCACCAAGGGATGGTCAGCACTCAGCAACAAAACCCAGACAATTCCGGGAAAAGCAGCCATGAAATCTACATGACTGGGGAAGAGATGTTTTTCCAAACACGGAATCGCAGTTACGACACCCCACCAGACTCCACTACATCAGGGGCTAGTACTAGTGCGCCGACTACACCTTTGACCATTTCAAGATGCCTATAGAACCATTGCCAAATATGGTAAAGGGACCTAATAGGTGAGCAGGTAACTACTCCAAAGCGGCCCATAATTATAGCATCATGGACGATTTAGCTCAATCACCCGCTGCTATGTTCGCGTTATAAGTACTGCAGTCGTGCCCAAAGCAATGGAAAGCCCTACTTTCTGCGTTAGGCGTTATTGACCCTGCCGATACATGCATGATGGCTTTTGACTTAGACAAATCCACCCCTAGTCTTCCTTCCATGGTCGCCTTCCAGATACCAGTATCGGTCCAAAATATCACTATTCACCGATATGTCATTAACGAGGGTGCATCGACATGCATCATGTCAAACAATGTTTGGCAGAAGTTGAGTTCTCCTGAACTAAAACCCTCGGTCATAACACTTTGAGCCTACGACAGTCGTCCCTCGACCCTCATCGGCCTCTACCAAAATGTCCCGGTCTGTTTAGCCGGCAAGATGGTCCACATAGACATTGAAGTCTTGGACGCTCACTTGGATTACAATATACTCCTCGGGCGGAGTTATATGTACGCCATGTCCGCCATAGCCTCCTTCGTCTTCAGCATTATGATGTTCCCCCACGAGGATCGCATCATTACTATAGACCAGCTGACACACAGCGAGAAGCATCCCCTAACCAACACGGATGTAATTCTACCCTATATAGATACAGCCACAGATGGTCTTTCACGGTACCAAGAATATGGCCTTGGCCAATTCAAACCGTCTTCCATCCTAGGGTCATTCCTAGGAGATCCTCCCATTATCCCTGAGGCATCGCCTAATGCCACAGGGGCCCCGGTGTGCATGATGTCCACATCAAGCACCGAGGTTACTCAGGACACTGACTCAAGCAGTAACGACATTGAGGCATCGGCCACGGCAGCCTCTCTAGCCTACGCCACCTCCCAAAACCCTTTCCTCTACCCCCCAGCTAGCTTCATCTCCCAGCTGGTTTTGGCAACACTGGTGTTACCCAAAATATCATTGGAATTCCCAGTGTGGTACCTCGTTCCCCCTTCCGAAACAGGAGCCACCAATGTTACTGCCATAGCGTTAAAGCCCCTCAGTCCCGAGGAGCCCCAACCTACCCAAGAAATGGTCGAGACCGCCCCCGCAAAGGAAGTTCCTATTGTGAAACTGGTTATCATGGCCAAGAAAACCGCAAACAGAGGAAAGAAGATGGTGACCCCTGCCATTCAATGGGAATCACCAATCTGCGCCATATGCGATGTTATAGGCCACCCTATCCACATATGTCCGGAGTTGGACGAGTTAAAACCACTCCTTGGCTCCGAAGCAGACATCTCGATGCCATGTTCCCGTAAAAGGGAACCTACCACAAAAGGTAAAGGAAAACTGCTGCGTACCAATCACGCATGTGCTCTCTGTAGCACCTATGGGCACTATACCCACCATTGTCCAGAGATACCACAATATAGGGATGCCTTACATAAGGTCGAGCGATCCTATCAAGAGGATCCCTCCATCCAGTCTATCAATGACGAGCCTCGTATCATCCTATACCTACAGGAAGAACGGCAATCACCTGAAAGGTTCCCCGCCAGGCCACCCCCCCCCCCCGGTCGAAAGATGCGTACTTTGCGATGAACTTGATCATTTCATCATTGACTGCCCAGCCTTGGAAATGTTCCAACGATGGTACCCAGTCCATATAGTATACCGCGCCAACATGGACGTTCCATATTCATGTCAGATATGTGGTGATAACCACCCTGTACGTCGTTGTCACTACATACCAAGATTCCGTATAGCTTTAGCCTATATGCGATCGACCATAGTCCGCCTCTCCCAAGAAGATGGCATGGACTCGGAATCCATGAATAGTTTGACAACCCAAGAGGATGTGACAAATACATCCACCCCGTCGTGGCCATCTGGAAGATGACCAATTAGGGAAATTCGTCCCCCGCAAAACGCCGACGACGCGACCCACCACATATGATTCATTTAATCATGTATCGGAACCATGACTCGAGTTGTCTGCTCATCTACCATAGGTGTCGAGTCAGCTACAGCTACAAGAGTAGTTGTCCCTATGGCAGTACAAACCCAATCTATCTGCACTCTGTCGACTACGCCTGGTTCCACCACATCCACGATGGAATCTTTTTCGTGTGTCTCAACGCGCTCCACCTGGATCAACCCCATTCAGTATAAACCTACGAAGGAACAATCCCCCTTCAGGACCTTGTTTCATTCGGATGAGGATATCCTAGAGACCATGACGGAGCTAGATTACCCATGGGATGCAATGCATCACCGTTCATTGTTTCTCCCCAAGAAAACGGTCAGTCCTAACAAGACAACCGAACCAGAGATCTATGCGATCGAATCAAAAGACTTTATACCAGCAGGTAAGGTCAAATGGTTCAAAAACCCCATCCCAGAACCCGATGCGTTTGAGGAAGGAAATATGTCCAATATTTCGCCTACCATTAAGGTGAATATATCCCAAAATCCGACAAAGGTCGAAGAAATCTCACTAGGGGCAGCTTGTTCTCCAAAAGAGGTAGCCTCTTACACCAAATTATTGCAAGAGTACAGAGATATCTTCGCGTGGGACTGCTGAGAAATGCCTGGGCTTAGTCCTATTGTCGTAGAGCACAATATTGACACTTGGCCTGACATACCCCCAGTACGCCAGAAACAACGTCAACTGCACCCATCTAAGGCAGAAGCGATAAAGAGAGAAATCAACAAGCTTCACAAAGCTGAGTTTATCTACCCCATCGCCTATACATCTTGGGTTTCCAACCCGGTTCCCGTCATGAAAAAACAAGGCACGATACGCGTCTGCACCGATTTTCAGGATTTGAACAAAGCATGTCCCAGAGACAATTACCCAACACCATTCATCGACCAGGTCATCGATGCATGTGCAAAGCACGAGGCTCTATCCTTCCTGGATGGATTCTCTGGATACAATCAAATCCAGATCTGCCACACGGACCGGTAAAAACCGCGTTCACCACCCCCTGGGGCACGTTAGCATACAAGGGGATGCCATTTGGCTTAAAAAATGTTGGAGCCACCTTCCAAAGGGCCATGAATTATATATTTCATGACCTGGCACACCTTATCCTCGCCTACTTAGACGAATTGATAGTCTTCTCTAAGAAGCACTCAGACCACCTTAAGGATCTACAATTGGTATTCCAAAGATGTCGTCAATACAACTTATGCTTGAACCACCTCAAGTATTTCTTCTATGTCAGTGCAGGAAGACTCTTAGGTTTTATTGTGTCCCGGCAAGGCATTCGCGTGGACCCCCTCAAGGTCCAAGCCATCAAAGAGGTACCTCCACCTCGAACCCTCAGACAACTCCAAAGTCTACAAGGAAAGGCCAATTTTCTGAGACGCTTCGTACTAGACTATGCCACCTACGCTCAAGGGTTCTTGCGCCTCCTTCACGAAGACATCCCCTTTAACTGGGATGACTGCGCCCAAAAAGAATTTGATGCGCTGAAGGAAACATTATCCTCAACACCACTCATTAGTCCCCCAGACTATGACAAGGATTATATCCTATATCTATCAGCTTCCGAATCCACATTGGCTGGAGTATTGATTCAGGAAGGACTAGATATAAAGGAGCACGTAATATATTACTTCAGCAAAACCTTGTCAGGACCAGCATTGAGATATGAACCCGAAGAAAAGACTGCCCTAGCATTAATCTATGCAGTCCAAAAACTTCGCCACTACATCATCTTAAAAACCACTACGGTTGTCGCAAATATTAACCCCATTAAATACCTGCTCACGCGCTGCTTAATGAACCATAAGTACGCCCACTAGATAGTCATTCTCCAAGAATACGACTTACATTTTCGCTCCCCCAAGAGCAAAAAGGCACTTTCCTTAGTAGAGTTCATTACGGACCTCCCAGGATGTTCCAAGGGATCACCAGTAGACGATTCGCTGCCAGACGAACACCTCTTCTTTGTAACAACCGACGACCCTTGGTACGGAGACATCCTCCTATTCTTTCAAACCCAAAATTTCAGACCTCATCTCACATGAGATGATCGTCGGTGCATACGCCAACAAGCCCCCTGGTATCTCTTTCTGGGATATGTCTTATACCGGCGAGGCATCGACACCATTTTACATCGATGTCTTACTCATAAACAAGTGGAACAAGCCCTTAATGACTGCCATGGAGGTGCTTGCGGCGACCATCTATCAGGAATGGCTACCGCCCAGAAAATCCTATGAGCAGGATATTTTTGGCCCACCCTATTCCGCAACTGCATCACAACCGTCAAAAGATGCAAATGAAGCCAGCGCTTCGCTCATAAGGCAAGAGCACCCCCTGCGCCTCTGCACCTTGTCATAGTATCCGGCCCCTTTTGCAAATGGGGGGTCGACTTCATGACTTGCAACCCCGCCTCATCGGGCAACCATAAATACATCATCGTGGATGTCGACTATTTCACTAAGTGTGCTGAGGCCATGCCCACATATGACAACACAGCAGAAATCGCCGCCCAATTTTTGTTTAACCACGTCATCGCCCGATTCGGCATACCCAAAGAGTTAGTCTTTGATCACGGAAAACACTTCGAAAATGAGGTTTTCCAAGAACTATCTCATCACCTCGGATTCACCCACGAATTCGCTTCACCATAATAACCCCAGTCCAACGGACAGGTAGAAGCTATTAACAAAGTACTCAAAACTATGTTACAATGCATGGTGAACAACCATAAAACCAACTGGCACCATATTCTCTTTTCCTCCCTATGGGCATACCACACGACGGTAAAGACGTCCACTGGTTTCACTCCCTTCCACTTGGTATACGGCGTCGAGGCCATGATTCCCATAGAACGCAAGATCCCCAATTTGCATGCTGCCATCGAACCCCTTAATGACACTCAGCCTCTGGAGTAGCACCTAGTACAACTAGAGCTTGTCAACGAAAATCGACGAGAGTCGCTGCAGCATAACGAGGCCCATAAGAAAAGGGTTAAAGCATCATTTGACCGCCACATCACCCCTCGCTCGTTCACCGAGGGAGAATTAGTCCTCCGCTATGATGTCGCAAAAGAGGCCTTAGGGTCAGGAAAGTTCGAAACCTTATGGAAAGGACTCTATATCATCAAACACTGCCTCCGACAAGGGGCATACATCTTGATAGAACCGGACGGGACCTACCTCACTAACCCCGTCAACGGCCTTTACCTCAAGAATTTCTATCCATAAGGGCCCCAGCAACCCTTTTCCCCTAGAGTTAGAGTACACAAAAACCCACCCACTCAAATTTTTTGACCCAAACACTTAGTTAAAGTCTCGAAGTATCACCATGGATCACCAAAACGAACCTTATTTCGGATTTGTTGATGGAGCACCAAGATGGTCCCAAAATTTAGTCGCTGCTACCTGGGTCATTTACCACCCTGACCGATCACCACTATGTTCAAATGGCGTGTGTATCAGTTCAGAAACAAACAATCAGGAAGAATATGATGTCGCCATTGGACTTATGTGCGACGCCCTCCATCGGGGCATTCGCCATATGCATATCTACCTCGATTCCCAGTTAGTAATATCATAGCTAAACCAAACATTTGAGACCAGAGACACACACCTTTTTAGAAAATATTTGCATGCCAAAATATTAAGCAGAAAATTTGATTACATTACATTTTCATATGTATCAAGGAATCAAAACCAAGTAGTTGATCGCATAGCTAACAATATCCTAGACTGGAATGAATCTTGAATAAACCATCATACATAAAAAACCAAAAATATAGACATCCATCAGCATAACAAAACACAAAAAGCCGAAACAGGTAATACATCATGTAGCGCCGCAAAAAACATCTCTCATATATAGATCAAAAAATATGTGTATCTGAGTACAAAAAATAATGTCCCTGGCCCAGCGGCCAGCCCAAAGATACAAAGTCGTCAAAAATAAGGGAAGCATCCTCACAACGGGTGCTTTCCCTGTGCACAAAACTACTTTAGGGGGGTGCCCCCTCAAGAGGAGCACCTGAACCCACCACTACTCCTGGTACCACCACCGAAGCCACTGTCGCCACCCGATGTAGAGTGGGTCGATAATCCCTCTCGCAGGCCATCACTGTCTCTAACCAAACCTCCTTGAATTCATCCATGACACCTTGAGCAGGCATACCCTAGGTCAACTGGTACACTCGACCCCAGAAGTCCTCAAGAGTGGCCACCTGAGCCGTCAGTACTGCATTGCGCGCCTCATCCGCATCAGCACGAGCTCGCTCGGTCGCAACCTCTGCTGCAGCTAAGCTGCTGCCCTCGCCAGAAGGGCCAGCACCATCTCTGCCAGCTCCACCGACACCACCACCCAGTCCACCTGCACCACCTCGTCCCTGACCACCTCGAGGTTGTAGCAGAGGCTCATGACCCACCAATCGGGCCACTGGGCGACCTACCTCGCCAACATCTACACGAGTAACAAAAATAATGCCAGTGTTAATAACAAAACACATAAGTACATAAATACTCAAATAATGCAGAAAAAATATAACACATACCTGTAGGTCCCCAAACATAACCGAAAGGGAAACCCATGTCTAGGTCACCCCGAAAGTCCATCCCCGCATATGAGTATGGAAAGAACATCTGTGGATTGGCCTCAAACCAGGCCTTTGTCATGTCGTTCCAATAACAACCCACCATGCCACCACCACCTCGCGGCATCACCGGAGCCCACCTCCTCATGCGTGGCTCCCGTGGCCCCCCAATAGGCACCACCACCACTGGCCTCAACAGCACCACCCTCTCGTACATGATGCTACATAAGATGCTAGCATACGCAAATGACTTAGATCCACGTTGGACCTTGTTCAATTGCGACACCATGCCATCAAAACAAAAGCGGGGGAAATCGAAAAAATGCCCGCCCCTCAATCGGCGTAAAACTCCAACCTGCGAGCCAGATGCCCGATGTGGAGCAACCGACCCCGCTAGTCACACAATAATCGCCAGAGCACACCGCTCGGCCACATCTGTCACTGATGCAATGTTGATGCACCCCTCAGTAAGAGGTGCATCACCGCAATGCTGCCTCTGGAATCTGTCTAGGTTCGCTCTCCCAGCAGGGAGTGGGTACCTCAAAGCCTCACCCTGAGGCAGTAACCCGATCACAAAGTATATATCCGTCTCAGGACGGATCACCAGGTTCGTCCCCCGCAGCACGAACATGTTGTGCCTCCTGCGCCAATGTTGTATAATGTAACGTAATAAACGGTCCTATGACCGCAGGAACTCATTCTCAGCAAATTTCAGAAGGCCCCATGCGGCCAACTGACGACGCACCCCAGCATTAGCAGCTAGAGCGGTCTGGATCTCAAGCCAATCTCTCTCTCTCCACACCAACCTTCTAGCAACACAGGTACCCATCAGTATAGAGAAAAACATCTATTAGCCACCTATAAAAATTTGTCATACCAAATGGTGGCTAAATCTTTTTAGGCCTTCAAGAAACAATTTCATGTCCAAATTGTGAGTTCTTGAAGTCTTATGATGATAAATACCCTTTGAGTTAATCTTCACTGTTGTTTCACTGTTAGTCCTAAAGTACCTGTTGTTTACTAAGGGAAAAAACTGTTCAAAGAGGCTCCATTTTCCATCATTTCACTTCCCTTTTCACTCACAAAGAATTCCATTTTTCACCCTCATTCCCTTCCATAAAATCCCTCAAAATACCTTCATTTTAACCTCTAAATCATCATAAACCCCTTTTTTAAACCTTATATTTCCCTCTATTTGGTTTAAAAATCCCTCCATTTTCATCTATCGGAACTCTCATTTGGCCTTAAAATCTTTGTTTTAGGCCTAAAAAAGCAGTATTTTGCATTATAAAGTTATTAAGCCCCCGAGGGCTTATATCTTTAAAACCTTACCCTCATATGGCTGAAGCCCCGCAATTGGGCGCCAAAGGGCCTTAAAGCTCTTCCAAAACCTATATACTCCTTCTATTTTGCCACCCCAACATTGTAATTTTAAAATAGATGTGGACTGTTGATCTCTACAGATCAACGGCCATCGGGCCCCCATCCTTCCGCCCATTCACTTGCCTTTACCTCTTCCCCTTTCAATATATCCACTCTTTCTTTTAATCTCGGCCGTCCATCGGAAGGATCCAACGATCAGAATTAAACCCGATAACCTAGTTCCGCCAAGCCTACCATCCATCATATACGAAAAGCCCGCCCAACCTACTTATGACACCTGGCCCCCACTACGTTCCCCACTCGCACACCTTTCATATCGCATTCTTTCCGCATCGTTGGATCTGGGTCCTCCGATCCAACGGTTGATGATGTGTATCACAAAATTTTTGCGCCTAAAGTTTAACGCTAAAAAATTTTGTGAAATAGGCAGTTTTTATTTTCCACATGTCGACCGATGTATCGTATCGCACTCCATCTGCAAAATACCGCCTACCCCCCAAATGTAATGCGAAAACTGCTGTCGGTTTTCCGAAACTGTCGTTCTCCAATTTTGCGCCAAATTCAAAATTAAACCTGGTTAGTTGTTTCTGCTAGGATTTCATCCTCCACCACTGCATTTCATCCATCCTCAAGCATTTCCACCACCTCCATTTAACCTCTGAAACGCAGTTTTACCACGAATCGCAGGGTTTTATAATAAGTTTTTGTGTTTTGTAGGGTTTAATGATGTTGTTCTGTATACTTCCACAGTCACAGACAGGTGACCAAATGAGCACAGGGTGACGATTATGTGGCTTAAAATCAACGAAGAAAGGAACCAGCGGGTTGAAAATTCATATTTAATCGGTGGATCATGATCCTCGACCCTCGAAGAAACCCTCCTATGACAGACAGCCACCTGTGCAAGCGAAGACAAAACAGCAAAGTGTATCAGAGTGAAGGCCCGGAAATGAAGATCAAGGCTTAATTAAGCCTAAACTCAGCTCAAGAACAAATTAAAGTGTTTCAAACAAAAACAGAGAAATTATATCAATCAAAGAAAGCCTCCACTGCCACATTAGAGGCTAAAATATCCTTTCAGCTACCAAAAGTGCCACCTACAGCTTTCATAAATTACAGAAGGCATAGTTATTGCCTAGTCAGTGATATTTTGTTTAAAGACAGCCAGAGTTACTGTCAGCCTACCTAAAGAGTTTTAAAGTCAACAAAATCTGCCGAGTAGCTAAATACTTAATAAAAACCAATTAATACAGAGAAAATATCAGAAATATTCTCTATTGAACCCCTCAAAGACAAAGAAGCATTAACTTGTATTAATTAAACAGATTTCCCTTTTCTTTCATTCCACCTCCTCATTTTCTTATAAAATCTCCTTGAGGAGCACATTGTTGGTTGGTTGTTGGACTTTGATGTAATAGTTGATGTATTGAATCATTGTTGAATGTAAATAAGTTCTGAAGCTCTGAAGCTCTATTAAGTTATTGAAGAAGTTAGGCTGAGAAGAGAAGTTGTTGCTGTGATGAAACATTGGAAATGTAGTTTGTAACTGGATTGACAATCAATATACAAGCTGATTTTTGGGATCCTGGTCTATATCATTGGTGAAGTACCTCTTACTGTTATTTTGTTCCTTTCATGTATGCCATTTTGTTCACTTTTCTCTGATAAATAACAGCGAGCTTAGAGCTAGGATTTACTACTAAAGTGCCATACTCTCACTGATAAGCTTTATCTATATGTTTTCTGCTAATTGTGATATTTATATTTGAGAATGACTTAAATTAAGTATAAACATTATCAAGGAATGTTGGTTAGTCCATGTCTTGATGTGAAAAACTCAAAAGGAAGTTCTTGAATGATATTTTCATTACATGATAAGTAGAGTTAAACTAGGAAAGTTTATGGTTTGCCCTGTCTTCTAGTTCTTTCTCCAAAGGTTTTTTGAAAGTTTCCCTAAGAGTATGCTAAAAGCAGACCATGATTGTAATACATCTGATCTGATCTTAAGCTGCACTTTGTTTTCTTATCTGTTTTCATCCCTTCTGAAAGTAGTCTAGTGAGATTACTGGATTGTTGTCTGATAAGTTAGCTTTAATACAAGCTTGTCCAAAGAAGTCTATGGTTAGCCCTGTCCTTTGGCTAGTTTCAAGCGGTTGCTTAAAAAGGATTTTCTTGTATGGAAAGTTGATAAATCCTTGTTGAAATTATTGGATTTTTCCATTTTCACAACACTTTTAATGTTCCACTCCATCACTTAATCTAAAGGATCTTTTGATATAGATGACTTGCCCCTTGGACCACTCTTGAAATTGTTGTACAATTAAACCCTTTTGTGACTCCATTGCCCAATGGATTAAAGCTGCTTCACACTAATCCTATCTGCTAAACACTTCTCAATATACTTGCATCTTCACCCTTTGAAACTCTTTCATTTTGTGATATTCCATCCAATTAAAGATCATACCCGACCAACCAAACAAACAAAAACCCTTTTTCTTAATAACTAGCCTAAAATCACATTTCAAGCCTTAAAGATCACATCTTTAAACACACTTATAGAGAGATCCCTCTCTGGATTCAGGAGGGCTAGATCCTAGAATCCCAAAGTGGTTCTAATGTAGGCTCTGCAGCATTTAGTCTTGCCACTCTACTAAATTACAGAGACCTAACAACATCAAAAATAGATAAAAAATCAAAATTTTATGTCATCATGGCCTTTGCACGCCTGTCCCTCAAACAAGCGCACCCTCATGCACCTGTATTCTTCACAGGCGCACCTTTGCGCGCAAAAAGAAGGGAAAAACGTGCCCTCGCGTGCCTGTCCCTCAGAATTGCGCGCAAAGGAGGCACTCTTTTGCCTAGATCACCCGCGCAATCTAGGGAAAAATTCACTCAGAGGATGTACAAACCTAGTTTGTACAGCCCCTGACACCATCAAACTAAAGAAATTACAATGCAAGACGTCATGAAAGTTACCTCGCCATAATATCGCTAGTCCCTAGTACACAGGCTGACCGCAATGGCAAGAAAGGCTCTTCAAGCACCTCTAATCTCCCAAAACTCAGCAAGTAAAAATGAATAGGATTAGGGCCATATTCCCATATTTATCACCCTTTTCCAGAACTTCAGAGATCCATAACAGGAGATCAGAAGGTCCATTCCGCAAACCATAAGTTGCACCATCATCAGTATGCCATGACGAACGAAAGCGATGCCACACATTTGCTTTCCAGGAAAAATAATTTTTCAGCATCAGCAGGTATGCACCCTCCCATCTTCCTTTTTTAAATCTCATGCCCTTCAATAATGTTTGATGAAAATAATATGCTTTCACTTGAGGTAGTTGTTTTTGCAGGAAGATCCCGCAAACCTTTTACAACACCATCTACTGAAGGCCCCAAAGAAAGTGTCATTCTACCCTCAGCATGATAGAGTCCCAGAAAACTTTGCATATCCTAACCTCATTTCTCCATAAAAAATAAACAATAGGGTCCTCATACCCGACCGTGTTTATCATCACCTCACCCTGCACATGATAAACGTCCACATTGGTCGGTAGAGCCTCCCCTCTATGGCGCTCGTCACCCAAAGTAGACCATATATCACAGCACAAGTGACACCATGACCATACTATTTCAATCTAGGAAGCACCTCGTGCCCATCCATTCATCATGCATAAGGTCAAGTTTACCATTCAAACTCAAACCCCCTTCTTGGATGACCAAGTTGTACAAGCAGATTGAAAGAGCACCTCCGCGCATCGCATTTGGCCCACCATACCTCCATCAGCATAATCCCATCTACGACACTTCTTCATCCGCTTCATCAACCTTGCACATGGGACCAACCAATGGGACCCCCACCCCCAGCAAACACCATCCTCACACCTTCAGTGAGTGAACCCTTTCATGTTTTAGGGTACCCGTCTCTGTGTTTTGTACAAACCAAACCTCATTATTTTATTCTTTTGGTAAGTGTACAAAGACTACAAACGATGCACTTCGCCGCTTCGCCCTCATATTTCATCTTTTCCCCCATGGTAGCAGTCCCTCATTCCCCTTGGTTGGAGTATTTCACCCCCACACACGCACCATCATGACATTCATAGTTGTTTCACACCCGCCCTGGAAGTCCTACCGACTCCAGGGATTTTCCCTTCAGAAATAACTATGACTGCTGCGAAGCTGCTAAATTATACTCTGACCTTGGGCCACTAAATCCCCATCATCCGTTTTCAGTCGCCTCTCACCAACATGCCTATGTTAAACCAATCACATCTAGGTCCCCGACCCCTCAGGTCGGCGACCCATGGTTTGGTTAAGGCTTCCTTTTTGTCGACCTCGACACCTCTTTTCTAATTGAACAGCTGTTGTTCAGTCAGATTGAATAGCAATGCTTTTTGTGCTTTTATCCTTGCTGTTCAAACTCTTTGAACGACTGTTGTTCAATCCAATTGAACAATTTTTGTTCAGTCGGATTGAACAACCGTACTTTATGTGTTTTTATCCTTGTTGTTCAACTCTTTGAACAGCTGTTGTTCAATCCAATTAAACAATTGATGCTTAGTCGGATTGAACAACCGTGCTTTTTGTGTTTTTATCATTATTGTTCAAATTCTTTGAACGGTTGTTGTTCAATACAATTGAATAGTTGTTGTTCAGTCGGATTGAACAGCCTTATTTTTGCATTTTGTTCCTTCTTTTGTTGATATTCCCCTCGATCCACACCCTAGCTATGAAAGGCATCTTGTAAGAGGAAGTGGCAATGGAAGAAAGGAGGAAAGTAGTAAAAATTACCAATATGATGATTCTTTGACACTATAATCTCTAAACTGGACGCTGAAATTGCACATATATGAAATGAAAGGCTAAGTCATTCCTAGCTCAATTATGTTATCATACAATACATAATCTTGTGATGGTATATCTTTCTACACTTTCAAGTAATATTTCCCTCCAATATGAAGAAATAGGAATAAGGAATATTAATTGTATTGGCATTCTTTGTACTTCTCTCACCATCCCTAACTCTTAAGGAGTTAATGAGCCTCCTTTCATGTATAAAGAATAACTATTATGTTTTCATGCAAATCCTTAAGAGAGGATAGGGGGTCTCATCACGAGCTAGCCTACCATGATCATAAGGAGTTTACAAGTGACATGCCCAAAATGGCCACCACACCAGGGTAATGACCTTCTCCTCTGCTTGAAGGACAGGAGGTTTCATCACGAGCCAGCCTAATCACTCTGTTACAATCCTAGTGAATGGCACTGTGACTATCTGTCCATCACACCAACACAGTGACCTCCTTATAAATAAAAAGGATTATGTTTCAAAAAAGAAGTACTATGCTTACATGCAAATTTTCAAGAGAGGATAGGGGGTCTCATTACGAGCCAGCCTACCATGTTCATAAGAGTTTAACAAGTGACATGCAATGGCCACCACACTAGCGTAATGACCTTCTCATCTGCTTGAAGGACAGGAGGTCTCATCACGAGCCGGCCTGATCACTTTTCTACAACTCTGGTGAATGGCACTATGGTCATTTGGCTATCATACCAGCATGGTGATCTCTCCACAAAATTGGCAGAATAACTACTTTTACATAAGGACCCTGGCTCATTTTTTCGGGTTAAAACAGCAACCCTATCGAGGCTATGAACGCCTGCTGGTAGAAATGGCTCGGCTTATGGTATGAGAGTATGCTTCAACAATGGCCAATTACTCTTACATATACCTTATCTTCAATTCTTCTTCCATAAGCCACTACTCGAATTAGTGATAATTCTAATCTACCACATAAATAACTACAAGGGAGATATGTTTACATATTTGAACCTCGGGATGACAGCACCAATCATTACCTATCTCAGTCTTGCTTCCATCACACCTTATAATTAAAGAAGGAAATCATATTATAATAATAGTTATATTGTTTTTTCTGCCTCTCCGGTCACTTCCACACAAGATGTGCTCATATCAAAACTTCCAAATTTTATCTTTACACTGCGTACGCTTATAATTACCTAATTACTCCTCATCCCCTGAAACTTGAAAGCCACGATCTTCTCTCTCGCATCCAGGCTATGATTATCAAATCTTGACATTCCCCTCATTTTCATTCATGATTGGCCATATCCCTATTTTACTTGAGCATGTGGGCGCCCTTACTTCAGCGGAGGGGGTGTAATTAGTCATAAATAAGCAAGCATGTGAATTTTTGGCACAAATCCTATTGGATATGCTCATGAGACCGAAGGAGCATCACAATTAAGGTATGAAGTTACTTGCAGAAGGCTGCAATATCTCTTTATCTTGCATACAGTATTCATTTGAAACAATAGAGCTGAAAGAGAACTCAATCAGAAGAAGGAAATAGCTCAAGAAAGCACACTAGCCATGGGAGGAAATTATCTCCGGAACGAACCTTCAAACTTCTCGATTTCCGATGCAGTTAGCGCTATCCTCCAGCAAGCTGGTTGGGTGGCATATTTACACTGAGTACAAGGATTTGATACGGAAGTAGCAATTGAGTTTCTACAAAACCTGCAAGAGGGACAGACCAGGCTCAGGGGAAGAGTTATACTTGTCACAGAAGAAATTATTGTTGAAGTCTCTGGAATTCCAGCAGAGGGAGAGGGATGGACAGAGAAACATCTCCTCTTACGAGAGGTTGTTGCAACATATCAGGATCTGGAAGAGCCATTGGAGTGAAAAGGAAATGGCAGGAATTGACGGCATTCATCCAAAGATTTATTACATGCAACGGACGCCAAGACGTGGTAAAACCTTGTCAACTTAAAATATTAGATGTGCTTAAGCAAAAGATTTCAGTTAACCTACCTGCTTTCTTAAATTTTAAATTGCATGACATTGTTGTTCGAATAAGAAGAGCTAAAAATCCCAAAGCAGTTTTCAGTCACCATGGGCTAATCAAACTAATCAACATACATGAGTTGGACAAGCAGCAAATAACCTGGGGAAACTTTGTTAACCCTGCCACACAGGTACCTGAGGAAAACCCTGGCGAAACAGAAATCGAGCTCCCCAGGATAAACATACCTAGAAGGAAAAGGACCCGTACCTCGGCTTTAGAACCAAGCAGACAAATACAGTCCAAAATACTTCGAGGAACCTCTGAATTCATAAAGGAGGCAGGGCCATCTCGTTCACTACCCTCAAGCCCTCAAAACGCACCCTTGCAAGAAAATGAGGAGGAAATGGCTCGAGTCTTGGAGAAAATAAGGGCATCCAATGAAACTAAAAGCTTATTTGAGCAAGATGGATAACAAGAGGAGATATTAGACCAGCCAGCCACTGCCAGCAGTTCTGGCTGCACCGAGGTACTACCTCACCAAGAGGAATCATAGGCTTTTGGGGCTATGCCCCCTGTCGAGAATTATGAGGTAAATAGTGAAGAACAAGCAGAAGGGAGAACGGAATCAGAAAGTCAATCAGGGGACACCATCCCTTTGGAGTAGAACACAAGCATAGAGACAGCTCCTTTGACACCTGAGGGTAACATTGTCTCTCCCAGCCAGGACCCTCATATATAAATAAACTCTGAAGCACATGTAGAAAACACCTTCACAGGCAATCTCGAGGTTGGCAACACCGTTCCTGAAAGTGAGGATGTTGCTCCTCCACCCCTAGCTGAGATTAGAATAAGAGAAAACTCAGCTGAAAAGAAGATTAAGAAACTGAGTAGGACCTGCAAAATATTGAGGAAAATGGTGAAATATTTAAGAAAAAAATTAAAGGAAGTAAATCAGGCCCGAAAGCCTAAGAAAAAATTGACCACAGCTGAAACTAAAACATAATTGACCACCAACTTGTTAGATACTTCTAAGATGGGAACACAGACGTACCTAGCAGATACTGCTGAGACTAGAATGCAGACAGACCTAGCAGATACTGCTGAGGCTGGGATGCAGACTGACTTGGCAAGCATCGTTGAGATCGAGGTACAAACAGACATGATGGACACCCTTGAAGCCTCTGTCCAAACCAAGCAAGAAACCACCGATGAAAAGGGAACCCAAACAGAAGAAATCCATGCCTATGCCCCTCTAGTTGAAAGAGTTGTCAATCAAAAATGGTATAACGAATTAATCTGAACACAACATGAGTTGGCACAGTGCAAAAAGGAAGTAGTAACAACATCAGAGTATCAAGCACTACTGAAGAAGTTCACAAACCTTTCCACCATAGAAGATGAAACATTTTCCCAGCTCAAAGAGGAACAAGCAAAGGTAAAAAGGGCACCAGCCACCAATTATGCCCTATTCCTAGTGGAACGATATTTACTGCTGAAAATCAAGGCTGTTAGGGTAGGGAAGCCCACAACTTTCAAAACCATAGAATAATTTGTCCACTGCTGCAATGATCAATATGAACAGGTCCAACGCCTTTTATGTGAACTTTATATGCACAACTTCTTTCTAGAAGAAGATAGGGACAACAATCCTAGTCCCTTTATAGCAGATGTTCAGTTCCAAGCCTTCCTCTCGTTCGCTAAGAACCATATTAGGTGGGCCAAAGCCTATAACATCTTCCAAAAGAGAGAACATGGCCTAGACCTCTGGGTCATAGGAGAGCCCACTAAACCCCTGCAGTTGTTCATCCAACACAAGAATTTCATGCGAAGAAAGGGTGTAAGGACTAAGCTGGGACCCATCCATAAAGACATTATAGAGAATGGGCGAGAATATTTCGAGGACATTCAGGAAGCAGCCCTAGCAACAGCCAAACAAAGATGGATGGCCTCCACAAACAATGTAAAGAATAGGGAGCCATTTGGCTACTAGAACTTCAAAGCAGCTGCCTCTAGATACCTCTCATATAGCAACCTAGTCTTCAGCATGGGTCCTGCATGGTTAGGATGCAGATATAGATGCCCTCTTATCTGGTACCCCCCTGAGGGCTATGATCATGACTACGAATTACCAGAAGGACACACAAACGCTGCCTTTGCAAGAATTAGACAGAAACAAGGTTTTAGAGCATACAAGGAAGAAGTCTACCCTGCCTACTCCTTAACACAGTTGCATCTCAACCATCTGTTTGCACGAGGACCTGCAAATAGGTAAGCGGGGGAGTATCTTGGGCCGGAATTAAGGTATGATTTCACCCTACTTTCACTTCAAATTATCATACATTTTTAGGATCTCTATCGTCTTAACAGTAAAATAAAGAAGGGTTAATGCAAAATCAGGATAAAGTGACTAATGGTAAGAAGAATGTTTAAAACAACGAGGACTTGACTTGTTTCGTCTTTATTCGCAGATAAATGAGGCAGTTGAATCGACAATGAACAAAAGACAGCTGACGGACAGAGAACATGAATCCATAGTAACCCCCAGGGATGAGTGGAAGGCGAAAAAACGGATCCACGTCGGAAGAACTCAAACGACAGCCACGCTCAGCGGGCTGTCGTTTGGAAAATATTGTCCCACTACGTGAAAACACCTTTAAAAGGACCAAGGATGAACTAGATAAAGGAGTTGAATAGGAATTTCATTCTGTAATCAACGCATTAGGACAGAACTGTTTTGTTGTATCCATGTATTATCCTTTAATTTAATAAAAAGTTTTGATGTTTTGAGCAATCATCTTTTGAGTTTTTCATTGCGTTAGAACTTCTGGTAGTTTAGGCCCAGCCCCCGGGAGTTTTCCTGCTAATTTCTGTGTTGTTCATTAGTTATAGAATTTATGTACAGTTATCCGATGTAGTTTGTCATTTAATTTTCCATTCAATAAAATAAAATTACGTGAGGTTACAATTTCTCCTTCATCAGAATATTTTAGCAGTCGTGCTTCCTAGTTTATAGTAATGCTTTATTGTTGTTAAATGTTTTCATTTCATTTTCTCCCATGCCTTTATAGTCGCTTTATGAATCGCAGAGTACTTATTGTTCAATGTTATCTATTTCTAAGAATTAGATTGTTCCCTCAGTACAAGAAGGTTTCCAATTGTTGATTAATGTCAATTAGTTAGTTTGCAAAGAGAATTCCATTTCAAAATCATCTAAGTAATTATTGTTCAATTCATTCAGATTGCTATTCAATTCATTAAGGTTTTTGTTCAATGCATAATTATGTTGTTCAATCATAGGTTTCTCTCCTTCAGATCTAGGCAGAGTAGTTAGCTACATTATGCCATTTTCACTTCTCCTTGAGTTGATTGAACTTCAAGAATTAGAGAATCCCTTTCATAAGCAACATAGAGTAACTATCATTCAATCTCACTTGCATATATTGTGCTTACACTCTTGAAATAAGAAGACTTACCCTGGGTTGACAATTGAATGAGGAGCTTAGAGGTTGCCTATAATAAGCCACCTTTTTGAACCGACAAAAGTTACTACCTTGATAAATACCGTGACCGCAAAAAGATAAATCTAGCCCAAAAAACCTATATATTTTAGTCAAAAATACCAAAATCAACCTTTATTTCGAAAAGTGGTGCCAATAATAGGAATTTTTTTCAATGTTAAAAATACCATCTTATGCAACTTTGACCTTAACCAAATAGTATTGTTGTCAAATAAAACCTTAAAATCAACCCTTAAATCGAAAATTAGTGCAACTAAAACCTTAAAATCATCTCCTAAAATTGAAAAGAAGTGTATTTAGTGGCACACTCCCTCCCCCTTTTATTGGAGATAAAATTTTGGAGGTTTTCTAAAACCATGGCATTGACAACCAACATCCTTGGAACCAAAATATTATGACAAACCCTTGAATGGAAAAGAGGCACTTTCTACAGCACTCCATTTTTTGGCATTCAAATTATAACATTTTAGAAACCATGGCCCAAAATCCCAGTATTGTTGGAAAAAATAAGTAAAGAGAGATAAAAAAATAAAGTAAAAAATAATAATATATAACAAAAAAGGAACAAAACCAAAAACCAAGAAAACACACACCCATCAAATTTAAAAAATAAACCCCTCCCCTCATCCCATTGCTCAAAGGAATGGTTGGTCTCTCCTTTGATCAAAGATAGGGTATACCAACCTCACACCTTGTGGCCACATCTAAGGTTGTCACTTTGAATGTGGCCACATAGGTTCAAGGCGGCTCTCCCTCCCATAATGAAAAAAGGGAGAAAGAAAAAACTTGGATATCTAAATGTCAATATGCTCCCCCTAATGTTCAATTCACATCGAGCGAGATTATCCTTAGATAGTGGATCGTAGATCCATGAATATTGTTGCATGGATAAAACAACGATGAAGATCCATCATTTTCCTAGATAGTATCTAAACGAAACCCAAGTGTGGCAAGATCATGAGGGGTCATGTTTGATTCAATAAGAAAAATAGTCTAGAGATTCTTATGGGTATGATAAAAAAAATAGTGAAACCAAAGCTTTAGCATTATGGAAAATATTGACATAACTAAAATGGGTAAGGCCAAGCCCAATCTAAGTGGTTGAGGACATTTTGATCATCATCAAATCCTCCCGTCCTTCCTTTTGTCACTTCACTAGAACATGTCCCAACTGCAATGTTTTTCCTTCAAGTGTATTTCCTTTCATGATGGATTATGACAATTTAACATTTGGGAGAACATTCGAGAAAACATGGGAGGAATACGGAGAGGTCACTCTTTAAAACAATGGAATCAAAATAATCACATTGCTATGGAAGCCATAATCATAATATCTGATTCTCATATTATCAAAACATACTAGGCAAGGTGGAGAAACATCAAGACGGTAAGGTTATTCTTTCAAATGATGCTCCAACAAAAGTTTTGGGAAAAGGTAGAGCCATAATTAACAAAAATAGAAGGGCAGTTGATACATTATTAGTTGAAGACCTAAAACAAAACATACTAAGTGTAGGTCAAATGGCAGATAAAGGAAATGTAATTGTGTTCACATCAACAAAATGCAAAATCATGGACAAATAAATTGGAGAGGTTAGAGCAAGGGGATACATAAACGATGATAAATTATATGTGTTTAAAGATCTGACCTCTCGCAAATGTGAGGGGGATTCAGACTCATACTAAAATAAGTCAATGCCCATTGCATTCCATCATTCTTGAAATAATATCTTCAACTGCAATATATAAAGGATGGTTTGGTAATTATGATTGTTTATATTTCTAACAGTGCATCTGATGTGATAAGAGAAGACAGGTACAGGTGGTACAAGTTCAAGGGGAGATGGAACTGTGAAATTTTCATTATTTCACTTTCTGTATGTGGATTACATGAACTAAAGTTGGTATACACACAAGTTCTATTGGATACAGTTGCGTATGTTTTTCTCTGATAAGAGAAATAGTGAGACAAATCAAGAACAATTTCTGATATGCTGCTGAAAGTTAGTTTCCTTATCTGATGGTTCTATATGTTGATATGATATTAAACTTTGATTATCTACTTGATGAAGATACTTTGACGAATTGGTTGGTGAAGGTGTTCAGGATGCACAGGTTAAGGGAGAGCATTAGCCTTGCTGAGAGTAATGCATTGTTGGCATTATGTTGGTTGTTGATTAATGATCTCTCTCTTGAGATTTTTTGGTCTTGGTTATAAAAAGTCATATCTGTAATTTGATGAAAAGGTCATGTTGAGACCTATGATGTAAAATTGTTATATTTAGTCATGTAAGGACTTGTTCAAATTTATAAACCCACTTGGTTGGGTAGTTGAGTCAAAATTTGTAAACCCACTTGGTTGGGTAGTTGAGTCAAAATTTGTAAACCCACTTGGTTGGATCATTGATGTAATTATGAGTCCTTGGTGATAGGAAAGGTCATACTCAATTGAGGAGTTATAGAGTCATGTACTTCATTGAAAAATATGTTTGAAGATTCAGCATGAACTCAGGGGGAGCATGGTAAATTTAGTGCACATCAAATCTACAGATCTCTTTTGACTACAAGGGAAGAGAAACCTTGTTTTGGTATTGATCTGCCCTTTGCTCTTGATGTCAAAGGGGGAGAGTAACTTGGTGTTTGAATAATGTTTATGATTAATGTATCTATCATTTGTGGTGATCAAACACCAACATGGTTTCCATCAAGTCCAAAGGGGGATATTTTTGGCATTATGATGTAATATGTTGTCCTTGATGGCAACCTACTCGATGAAGTTGTCCTTGATGGAAACCTATTTGATGATTTGCCTTTTGATAGCAACCTATTTGTTAAAGATGTAAAAATGATGTTTCTACAGGTCAGTTCATATGTGACAGAGAAAGGAATTCTAATAAGTGCCAGAGAAATGAAACAGGAAATATTTCTCAATGTATACGCAATTTTTATGAAGAGAAGTCGTGTATACACGCAGATATGAAGAAGAAAAGTCGCGTATACATTTTGCGCTCTAAAATTATGATATTATGGGGCATTATCATGGTATTATCCCACAGTATTGAGCGATGTGTCGTCTATTTGATTCCGTTCAAGAATACCATTGAAATTTGTGCGGTTTTGGCTCATGGTATTTGTAAAGGCTAAATCTATATAAGGAGAAGAAGATCATAATGAAAAGCGTGCATATGTCTAGGTATTAACGAATACTTCACTATGAAGTATATATTCATGGAATGGGTTACAGTTTATTGATAGATTTAAAATAATAATGCACCTATGAATACAATGATGGATCAGGATCCCTAGACCTAAAATGAATGATATATTTTCTAGATCTGTTTATGGAATGTTTAGATCTGTGATCTGGCGAATGTTTACTGAAGTGAAGGGTAATATTTGAGCTGTTTATTTGTTCTGAAGAGTTGCATAGTCCTGTAATGTTTGCAGATCTATACGCAGGTCCATCTCTGTAAAAGCGCATATATACGCAGGTTTAGTTAAGAAAAAGCGCATATGGGATCTAGGGTTTTGTTGAAGTGTGCGTAAGGAAATATCTTATCTGTTTTGTTGTTTTACTACTGTCTGTCAATGATGTCTTCATACAGATCTAATTTGTTTGAATATTGATTATGCTTCTAGTTGAATATGATTAAATATCAGTGGTCGGTTGGTTGATTGATGATTCAGTGAATGAGTTGATGTGGTTATAAGTTTCAATTTGATGAATGTTCTTTGAGCTTAAATGTGTGGAGTGGGTCCAATCTGAAAATATGATGAAAAGAGGCCTACAAGTTGTGTTATGTTGAATTTTTTGGATCTAGTGTGAAAATTGATGAAACGTGGTCCGTGGTGGTGTTGAGGGTTGGAGCCTTCAGTGAGGTGGTCATAGCTCCCTTCCAGTGGTTGCTGGTAAATGAGATCAGGGGGTAGTAGCTCCCTTCTAGGAGTGGCTGGTAAACGAGAAGCAGGGGGTCGTAGTTCCCTTCCAATGATAGCTGGTAAACGAGATCAAGGGGTTGGAGATCCCTTCCAGTAGTAGCTAGAGAACGAGAGAAGGTTGCAGCCTTCTGCAGGTGGGTGCCTACGTGCTGGTATGAGTCTGCGCTAGTACAATATTGTAAGCAGTTTTCTTTATAATAAATATTGAAGATAGAGACGACAGGAGCGGTGGTTTTCTCCTAAATTGGGTTTCCACCTTAAATCCTGGTGTTTATGTGTGTTGCTTATGTGTGATGATTTATTCTGTTCTTACTGCACATGCTTACTGTTTAATAAACATCTGATGAATGAATGATGCATTGATGTAACTAAAGAAGATCTCTGGACATACGCAAGTTTGTTAAAGATAGTCGTGGGTATACGCTAGTTGGGTTCATTAAATTCATGATAGAAATCAGTAAAGAAAAAAAAGTAAAAGTTTACAGTGAGTTATAAATACTGATTCACCCCCCCCCCCCTCCCGGTCCTCCCGCCCCTCTCAGTATTTTCCCAATAGTATAATGGCTTGGACTATTAGTGACAACATTATAATGGCTCGGATTGTTGGTGAGGGATGGACATACTGGAGAGAATGGTACCTCAGGCCTGGACACTCAATGTGTAGGTTTTAACTCTGTACATAAATTATTTGCAAACGAATCTTAAAAATAGAAAATAAAAAATAGCGAGAGCATAAAACATAAAACATAAAACAAATATACACAGATATTTTCCCCTGGATCGCAAATCGGGACTACCAGCTTGATTTTTCATTATAATCCTTTTATTTTTAAAACACATATATATACATGTCAAAGCATTCATAAACCAGAATCCATTAACCCTAGATTAGAAAATAATTGTAGTTCCCTTGAATGGATCTACAAAATACCAGGGGTTGAAAACTATCATGCCCCAAAACCATGTGCAAATCCATGCACAAAACCATGGGCTGGTCCGCCCACCGAACAATAGGGTCCAAAAAAAATTTCCCGAGGGGTTTCTTGGCCCTTGTGAACCCCTAGACAGGGGGGTTGTTGCCCCCCCTGCTGCGCCCGGGACAATGTACATGGGGGGTTGTCGCCGCCCCTGTGACCCCCCACGCGTATGACTAATCATGGAAAGAATATAGCACATACCCAACATTCTCCCACTTGTTTTTTTCTTTCCGCAAGGGGCCACAGGAGAGCTTAGTCATTACTCCAGCTCTGCAACACCCATTGTTTCTCTACACCAAGAGAACTTCTGAGTGCTCATAGACTTCATCAATGCATCTGCAACATTCTTCAAGTGTCCACCTTTACCAGCAACACCCTTTTATCCTCAACCATATCTCTCACAAAGTGATATTGAACATCAATGTGTTTTGTCTTTGAATGATAAGCAGAGTTCTTAGCCAAAAAAAATTCACTTTGGCTATCATATTCTATCCTTATATCTCGTTGCACCAACCCCATACTTGAACATAATATCTCAACCAAACTGCTTCCTTGCTTGCATGAGTGGATGCCATGTATTCTACGTCTGTAGTTGAAAGAGCCCCTACAGACTGTCTTTTACTCATCCAACTAACTGCACCTCCAAATAGGCTAAGCATATACCCACTTGTAGATCTTCTTTGGTCCAGATCTCCAACCCAGTCTGTTTCAACAAAACCACGGATTTCCAAAACTTGGTCCAATCCTAGTCTTCCCTGGTAGCAGAAACCATAATCACTAGTGCCATGAAAATATATGAAAACCCGCTTCATTGTTGTCCATTGTTCCTTCCCTAGTTTTGACATAAATCTTCTCTATACTCCCACTACATGTGCAATTTCTGGTCTAGTAGAAACCATTGCAATATGTACCATTTTCTCCCAATGGGCTTCCTTCCAGCCGGCAACTCTGCCAAATCCCATGCCTAATTTTTGTGCAAGGATTCCATTTAATCAACCATGGCCTCCTTCTAGAGTTGTCCATCCTTTGAATCCACTACCTCCCTGACAGACCTTGGATCATCATCAGTGATAGTTAAAGCAAAATTGAACAGAAAGTAGATGGACTATACATTTTGTTCCGCCTTCTTTCCTGAAACTGATCTTCTCATTGCTGGATTTTGTGGCTATTCCTCTTCTGAATCATTTTCTGTTGTAGAGTCTGATTCATCCTCCTTTAGCTCAAACTCTATCTTCTCAGGTTCCTTTGGTAGGAATTCATGTTTAACAACATCTTTCACCTCCCTAAACACCACATCTCGGTTGTACACAACCTTCCTTGTTTCTGGGTCCCAAAGCTTGTAACCTTTTGAACCATCCTTATACCCAATAAAGATGCACCTTTCAGATTTATTATCCAACTTGGTCCTTTTCTCCTTTGAAACATGTACATATGCATCACATCCAAATACCCTCAGACGTGAAAGAGAGGGTTTCTTACCAATCCATACCTCATGTGGAGTCTTATCCTCCAACACTGATGAAGGTGATCTGTTAACTAGGTAACATGCAGTCTCCACTACCTCTGCCCAGAATTCTTGTCCTAACTCGATACCACTGAGCATGCTTCTTGCCTTTTCCATCAGCGTTTTTTTCATTTTTTCTGCAACTCCGTTTTTCTAAGGTGTGTATGGATTAGTCTTCTGCGTGCTATACCACACTTCTTACAAAGCTCTTCAAATTTCTTCTTGCAGAAATCTCCACCATTATCTGTCCTCAACACCTTTATCTTCTTCTGTATCTGGTTTTCCACCAGAGACTTAAATTCTTTAAATCTGTCAAAGGCTTCAAATTTCTTCCTTAAGAAATATATCCATGTATTCCTTGAGAAGTCATCTATGAAAAAAACATAGTACATAGACTTTCCCATTGATGGAACCGACACGGCTCAAAACACATCACTATGCACAAGCTCTAATATCTTGTTCGCCCTGTAGAAATTTCTTGACTTTCCCACCCCGGTTTTCAATTTCACCTTATTTCTCCTTTTAGTTAAATTCCCTTTCCCATATCCTTACATTCAACAACAGAAAAATAATTTTTTTTGCTGAAAACACAAATTCTGGAAAATTTACAGAATGCTGGAAAATGCAGAAATAAAAATCAGCAAGCTTAAAACAGTCATTCAACACATTTAAACACTGATATTTTTGGTCAACATGACCCTGGAAAAACCACATACAACTCTTGGGGAAAACCAGTCTGAAAGCTTCTCTTTTATTTTCTGAAAAATGCCTTTTACAGTGAAACAGGAAAAACTCAGAAAAAAATTCCAGCAACCAATTTACAGACTTATCTCGATTTCCGTGCTTGCACACTGCCTTGGAAATTGTGCCAAATCAGCAATAACAAAAAACAAAAAATTTACAGCACCTTAGGACAGCATTAAATGTTGTCCGGCCACCTCAAGAAGCGTGTCGAAACAGCCGTACTTTGCTGTATGGACTGTACGAATTTCGTACAGCACCCTCTCTCGAAATCCGTGCCAAAAATTAGAGTTGTAGTTGTTATCCTCTTCCTCGATTTTTGTGCCAGAAATGACAGCCACCCTCTTCCTTGAAAAATGTGCCTGATTTTTGTGCCTTGGAGTGCGTGCTTGCTGATGTACCCTCTTCTTCGATTTTTGTGCCTCCTTACTTGGAAACACTGCCTCTCCTTTGTTGTACGGATTTTCTGCCTCGGTATGTGTGCCAATAAATGTTGTTGTACCTTTGCTGAAATCTCTTCACTGCTGCCCTCCTTCTTCTCACTGCTCAGAAAAATCTCCAGCTCTCTTTCTCTCCATCTCCCAATCTGCTCATGAAAAAATGAATGACCTTTTCCTCATTTTCCTCCTTTAACCTAACCCTAAGTGACTTTTGGGGAATCCCTAAATCCAATGGCTGAAATAGATTGAGATCTAGGGCTGAGATTAAATGCTCATTTAAATCTCACTTTCTATTTTTTAATTCACCCCACTTTAGTAAAGACCCACTTAGTCTTTTATTTCCAAAGTCACTTTTTCCTTTCTAATTTTATATTGACTTTATTAAAGTCACTTTAAAATTAGACTTTAGTAACTTTATCACTTAAAGTCACTTTTAAATTAGATTTGACTTTATAACTTTATAAAGTCACTTTAGGAGAAAAATTAAATTCTTTGGACACTTTTCCCTAGGCCAAAGATCAAAGCCTTAGGGAACCACCTGTCCTCCGGTAACCAAATTTCAACACTCCCTCTTACCGAGGAAGGTGTTCCTCACCACACCCATCTTGTCTCCGAAGTAGACATGCTTGCCCCGTGGTAAGGCTTTGGTAAGAATATCTGCAACCTGCTCATCAGTGGGAATATACTCAAGCTTCACAGCTCCTTTCTGAACATAGTCTCTGATGAAATGATATTTGATCCCGATATGCTTTGACCCGTCATGAAATACTGGATTCTCCGTGAGTTTAATGCAACTCTGATTATCACAGTAAATCACTGAAGGTCTCAACAGCTGACCAAATAAGCCAAACAACATCTTGCGAAGCCAGATGGCCTCAAAACTAGCTAGACTAGCTGCCATATACTCTACTTCCGCTGAACTCAATGCTACTGACTGCTGCTTCCGACTGAACCATGACACCACTGCCGAACCCAACCCAAAACAGCACCCTGAAGTGCTCTTCCTATCAGAAGCACAACCTGCGCAATCAGAATCAGTGTAACCTGCCAATCTCACTCCATCCCCCTGCCTGTAGTCCAGACCATAATCCACTGTCCCCTGCAAGTATCGCAAAATGTGTTTTGCAGCCACCCAGTGAACCTTCCTAGGCTCACACATAAACTGACTCATCGTGTTGACTGCAAAACAGATATCTGGTCTAGTGTTTACCAAATACATCAAGGAACCAATCAGCTGCCTGTACAATGTGGGATCCACCAACTCGGAATCCGAAGCATGAAGCTTCTTCCAGTTGGTGATCATTGGTGTCGACATGGGTCTACAATCCTCCATGTGGAATCTGCCAAGGATGTCCACAATATACTTCCCCTGTCCCAGGAAGAAATGCCCCTCCTCCTGCCACACCTCCAAACCCAAAAATTAATGCATCAAGTCGATGTCCTTCATCTCAAACTCCGCCGCAAGATCTCTCTTGCAGTGCTCTATGAGTCTCTCTGCACCTGTAATGACCAAGTCATCCACATACAGCACCAGAATGAGAGGCTCTTCACCTATCACAATATAGTAAAGGTTCGGATCTGCCTCACTCTTTGTGAAACCCATCTTCTGCAAGTAAGTATCTATCCTGGAGTACCAAGCTCTGGGAGCTTGCTTCAGGCCATAAAGGGCCTTCTTCAGTCTGCACACATGGGACTCCTTTCCATGCACCTCAAAGCCCTGTGGCTGCTCAATGTACACCTCCTCCTGTATGAAGCCATTGAGAAATGCGGTCTTCACATCCATCTGGTGGATCTTCCAACCCATCTCTGCTGTTATCGATATAATGGAGCGGATCGAAGTATATCGAGCCACGGGAGCGAAGGTCTCCTCATAATCAACTCCCTCTACCTGGGAGAACCCTCTAGCCACAAACCTTGATTTGAATTTCTCAATGCTGCCATCTGCAGCATGCTTTACCTTGTAAAGCCATCTGGAAGTAACCACAGATTTGCCCTCAGGCCTCGGCACCACCTCCCAAACATCATTCTTCATGATAGAAGAATACTCCTCCTGCATGGCCTCTCTCCAGACCTACTGGTTAGCTGCCTCCTCATAACTAGAAGGCTCAGAGTCAAGGATGTTGGTAGCCATTGCCATATAGCTACAAAACCTCTCAGGTGGTCTACTCTCTCTAACCGGCCTCTTAGGCCCAGCAACAGATGTGGCCTCTCTTAAGGTGTCCTGAAGCCACTTGGGCTTCCTCTTCCCTAAGCATACTTCTCCCATTGGAGAATGAAACTACTCCTCATCATCATCATCAGGAGCCTGAACTCCTGACTGTCTGTCTGTTTTCCTCCTGCCTGCACCTGAACCTGTAGAAGCTGAGGTACCATGTGAACTGTCCATCAGTGGACTCCCTAGTGAACTGCTCTGTGGACCGCCCCCGTATGCCGCCCCGGGCACCACCCTCGATTTCGTGAGCCATCAAGCCACCGACGATCTCCGACATCGTCATAGATGTACCTCCGCATCCTTGATTCCTCGCCCACTAGATCCCGTGACCGACGCGCAACCGTCGCCGAGGGTCCGGCTAACCCGTATACTTCTAACTCCCCGTGACCTCCTGAAGGCCCTATCCTCCTCGAACTTCACATCCCGCCCGACAACAACTTTCCTCTGTGCAGGAATGTAAATCCGAAAGGCCTTGGAGGTCTCACTGTAGCCCACAAAGATACCCTTCTCTGCGGTGGGTTCTAGTTTGGTCCTCTTCTCCTTGGGTATGTAGGAGTATGTAATGCACCCAAAGATACGAAGATGACCAATATCAGGCTTCTTCCCAGAAAAAGCCTCCTCCGGAGTCATGTGCCCCAAGGCACGATGCGGACTCCTGTTCTGCAAGTAAACAGCTGTGTTGCAGGCCTCTGCCCACAAAAACAATGGCAACCCCCGATCATGTAACATGGCTTTGGCAGCCCCTCCGATGGATCTGTTCTTCCTCTCCGCAACCCCGTTCTGCTGGGGGTTGTAAGGAACAGTGAGCTCCCTCCTAATGCCTGCCTCCGCACAATAGTCAACAAACTCTCCAAGGGTGTACTCTCCTCCATTGTCCGACCTCAGGGACTTGATCTTCCAACCTATCTGTGTCTCCACAAGAGCTCTGAACTCCTGAAACCGCTTGAAGACCTCACTCTTGGTCTTCAAGAAATAAATCCAAGTCCTCCTGGAGTGATCATCAATGAATAATACATAATACTCATATCCACTCAAGGAAACATGAGACATCCAACCGCTCACATCGGAATGAATCAAATCAAGTATCCCAGTCGCTCTGTTGTCACTGCTGGGAAAAGGGGATTTGGCAAACTTGCCCATCGCACATCCTCTACAAGTATCAAAGTGATCAGTACTGAAATCTGGCATACCTGTAGTGATCTCTCGCAAGGTCCTCAAGGCTCCATGATACATATGTCCCATCCTGCGGTGCCAAATCTCACACAGCTCAGAACTGCTAGCTCTGTTGTCGGTACTACTGCTCAATGCCAAAAGGGGCTGGAATGCAAACTTGTACACCTTTGCATGGCGTACACCTATCACTCTAGCTGAATCAGCTGGAGTGCCCCTGGGATACATCAACACCTGTCCTCCCCTGAATAGTATCTCATATCCTCTGTCCTCCAAAGCTGAGACGGATATGAGGTTCTTCCTCATCCCCGGCACATAAAGAACATCTGACACCTTCAAGGGAGGTTTGGACTCCCTCTGAAATGTCAATGTTCCCACACCGACTGCTCTAACAACTCTGTCATCACCGAGTACTACCTCTACATCAGTGCCACTCTCTGAAAGCTCTGAGAAGTACTCACGGACTCCTGTCATGTGACGTGAAGCCCCACTGTCCACATACCAGATACTCGAAGATGCTCTGCTAATCGAGGGAAATGCATGCTCCCTCTGAACCTGTGTGGCAGGTAATCCTGCACTAGAAGACTCACACGCAATGAACCCAAACTCCCGGTCAAAGCGATCTGCAAAGTCCTCAACCTCTGCTGAAGCTGCCATGCTCTGGTTCTTCCCCTTCTTCTTCTTCTTCTCCGTACACACAACTGCATAGTGTCCCATCTTCTGACAATTCCAACACTTCACTTTGGAATAGTCCTTCTGTGAGTTATCCTGTTTACCTTTACCTTTGCCTTTTCCCCCACCATTGCTTGTGGAAGCCTGCTTCTTCCCTTTGCCTTTCTTGCGTCCTGCCAACAGTGCTACATCCTCATCCTGCTCAACTAGCTTGGCTGCCCCAAGCTGACCTTTCCTGATCTCTGTCTGAATGCAATCATCCCAAAACCTCTCCCATGTGGGAAGGGTCTCACGTGCACAAACCCCATCAGCAAATTTCATCCATGAACTGGGGAGGCCATTCACTACAATCCGCACCAACTTAGTGGGTGGAATGACCTCTCCAACTGCTACCAACTCATCTCTCACATTAGTAATATTTGTGAGATATCCAGCTGCACTATCAGTCTTACCCATCTTAATGGTCTTCAACTTCTCCTTCAGGACCATTTTCCGGTTCTCATTGGTACTCTGGTAGAGATTAGACAATGTTGTCCACATCTCATGAGCATTTCTCTTTCCTCTCACATGAGGAATGCAATGGTCTTTGAATCCGTCTAGAATCAGTCTCTTACCCTTGTTGTTCTTTTTATTATATGTTGCCAACTTAACAGCATCAGTAGGCACAACAACAGGGTTCTGTGTGGTATGCATCATGATGTCCCAGACTTCTTCCTCCTCAAAGATACTCTGCATTCTCTCCTTCCAAACGATGTAATTGGTATGCCCATCCAACCTATCCTCCACCCGCAATCCCAATGACATCCTGTTGTCCTAAAAACTGTAAAATAGCACTGCTGTAGTAAAGATAAAAATTATGTGTGTGAAAAATCAGCTTGCTGGAATTTTCTGAGTGAAAAATCAGCAGATTGTATTTTTCTTCTTGCTGTCCCAAATTGCACTTTCAGCACCCAACCTCTAATACCATGTAGAAATTTCTTGACTTTCCCACCCCGGTTTTCAGTTTCACCTTATTTCTCCTTTTAGTTAAATGCCCTTTCCCATATCCTTACATTCAACAACAGAAAAATAATTTCTTTTGCTGAAAACACAAATTCTGGAAAATTTACAGAATGCTGGAAAATGCAGAAATAAAAATCAGCAAGCTTAAAACAGTCATTCAACACATTTAAACACTGGTATTTTTGGTCAACATGACCCTGGAAAAACCCCCGAGAACACTTGGGGAAAACCAGTCTGAAAGCTTCTCTTTTATTTTTTGAAAAATGCCTTTTACAGTGAAACAGGAATAACTCAGAAAAAAATTCCAGCAACCAATTTGCAGACTTATCTCGATTTCCGTGCTTGCACACCACCTCAGAAATTGTGCCAAATCAACAATAACAGAAAACAGAAAATTTACAGCACCTTAGGACAGCATTAAATGTTGTACGGCCACCTCAAGAAGCGTGCCAAAACATCTGTACTTTGTTGTACGGACTGTACGGATTTCGTATAGCACCCTCTCTCGAAATCCGTGCCAAAAATCAGAGTTGTTGTTGCTGTCCTCTTCCTCGATTTTTGTGCCGAAAATGACAGCCACCCTCTTCCTCGAAAAATGTGCCTGATTTTTGTCCCTTGGAGTGCGTGCTTGCTGTTGTACCCTCTTCCTCGATTTCTGTGCCTCCTCACTTGGAAACACTGCCTCTCCTTTTCTGTACGGATTTTCTGCCTCGGTATGTGTGCCAATAAATGTTGTTGTACCTTTGTTGAAATCTTTTCACTGCTGCCCTCCTCCTTCTCACTGCTCAGAAAAATCTCCAGCTCTCTTTCTCTCCTTCTCCCAATCTGCTCATGAAAGAATGAATGACCTTTTCCTCCTTTTCCTCCTTTAACCTAACCCTAAGTGACTTTTGGGGAATCCCTAAATCCAATGGCTGAGATAGATTGAGATCTAGGGCCGAGATTAAATGCTCATTTAAATCTCACTTTCTATTTTTTAATTCACCCCACTTTAATAAAGACCCACTTAGTCATTTATTTCCAAAGACACTTTTCCTTTCTAATTTTACATTGACTTTATTAAAGTCACTTTAAAATTAGACTTTAGTAACTTTATCACTTAAAGTCACTTTTAAATTAGATTTGACTTTATAACTTTATAAAGTCACTTTAGGAGAAAAATTAAATTCTTTTGGACATTTTTCCCTAGGCCAAAGATCAAAGCCTTAGGGAACCACCTGTCCTCCGGTAACCAAATTTCAACACGCCCTCTTAGCACTAGAAGAAAAACTCACCTAATTTTTCTTCCCATATACACAATGTTCACAGAAATCGAAATCTAGAGAGAAATTGGACATACATTCTACTATACCATTACCATGTAGTATCTGAAGGCCCTTCTCTCCAATATGTCCAAGCCTTTAATGCCATAGCATGGTCTTTTCTCCAGAGACCGCAAGGCTTTCCGCTCCACTTTCAGGAACCACAAAATTGTTTCATCCATCAATAACAATGCTACCTTGAAGCTTATACAGAGTTCCAATCCGAACTCCCCGCATTAATATCAATGATCCACGAACCATCTTGTAGGTATCTTTCTCGAACACTGTTTTTACACTGCATATCATCTTGTTTACAGTAATCATATTTCTAGCCAATGCGGGAATATGCAAAACACCAGGAAGTGTTCTAATCCTTCCACCTTACAGCTTTATCTTGACTTTTCCACGTCCGAAGATTTTTGCCTTCCTGTCATCCCCTAAGAAGAAATCACCACCATCATACTTCTCATACTCGCAGAACCACTCCCTATGGGGAGTGAAGTGAAAGGATGCACCTGAGTCAATCAACCATGCCTCATGATCTACATGTGTATTTGAAGAAGAATCCAAATACACATCCCCACCTTCATCTAAGGTGGTTTTTCCACTGTAGAAGGAGCATCATCAGATCCCTTTCCTTTCTCAGGAGCTTTAGATCTATAATCATTTTTGTAGTGCCTTTCCTTTCCGCATTTACATCACACCTTTACAAACTTTCCTGGAGATTTATATCTCCCTTTAGATTTATATCTCCCACTCGAAAAATTATTTTTGTTTCTGTTCTGGGACCTTCCTTGTACAGATAAGGCATCTCCATTTTGGCCCTCCATATTTCTCCGTCCCATTTCCTCCGATAGCAAGGCTGAGACAATTTCATCAAAATTCAAGGTAGTTGTATTTCTACCTATTGCAATAATCAAACTGACCCATGAATATGGTAGAGAACACAAGAAATTGATGCACATATCTTCATCTAAGATTTTAATATCAACAGATGAAAACTAAGTTACCATAGTATTTAAGGCATTCAGATGCTCTGTCACTGAGTCTCCATCCTTCATGCTTAGGTTATACAGCTTTTTCCGCAGGAACAATTTATTCACCAGAGACTTAGATTGGTACAAAGTCCCTAGCTTGTCCCACAAAGTCTTCGTCATAGCTCCCCTAGATACATTCAACAATACTAAATCTTAGATACACAGCCGTATTGTGCTCTTTTCCTTCTGATCCAACTTATTCCAATCTTCATCTCACATGTTTGTTGGTTTAGTACCTGGATCTATAGTGATCCACTAATATTTATCCACTAGCAGATCCTCAATATTGAGCTTCCACAACTCAAAACTTTGACCATTAAATTTTTTGATCTCTATCTTTCCACTACTTGCCATCTTCTTTCACTGCAAGAATTGATCCCGCAGATCTACCATTGAACAGGGTCTACCACATGCCTGAGCGAAAACCCCTCAACGGCAAAGGTGTCCCCTTGAAGCCGAAACATCTGTGATACCAAATGTAGGTTTTAACCCTGTAAAGAAATTATCTGCAAACGAATCTTAAAAACAGAAAATAAACAATAGAGAGAGCATAAAACATAAAATATATATACACAGAGATTTTCCCCTGGGTCCTAAATCAGGACTACCAGCTTTATTTTTCATTATATTCCTTTTACTATTACAACACATATATATACCTGTTGAAGCATTCATAAACCCCAATCCATTAACCCTCGATTAGAACATAACCATAGTTCCCTTGACCAGATCTACAAAATATCAGGAGTCGAAAACCATCATGCCCCAAAACCATGTGCAAACCCATGCACAAAATCGTGGGTGGGTCCGCCCACCAAAAATAGGGTCCAAAAAAAGTTTCTCAGGGCGCTGCCCTGGACCCCGCGCAGGAAGCTACCCGCCCCCTGCTGCGCCCAGTGTGCAACTAATCGTGGAAATAATATAACACATACCCAACGCAATGGAGTGATTTCCTTGGTGAGATAACATGAGGGATAGACATTCTATAAAGAATGGTCCATGAGGCCCGAACACTCAATGGACTAGGTGCCTTTTCAACAGGAGCATGGCTCGGACTATTGGTGACAACAGGAGCATGACCCATATTGTTGATGAGATAGAATGAGGGACGAAAATTATTGAAAGGAATGGTATCTTAGGCTTTAAACTCATGGAGTGGGTACATCTTCAGCATCATGGCCTAGAGAGAGGCCTTTGGATTTGGTCATGGGTTTCCCTAGGGTTTGACCATGGGGATGACAACCCTAAACTATTCATAGTACCATGAGGTGAGGTTCCCATCAAATCATGATGACTAAGTACCATTGGTTAGTAGATATAACCTGGGTTGTGGTACATATTGATGATGATGTTGATGTAGGTGAAGGGTATTGACCTAGATAAAAATGTTATCGATGAGATTTACTTTTCTTTTTAGAAATATCATGTATATAGAAAACATTTGGATAAAAATTATCAATACCTCCCTAGCTAAGAGTGGGCATTGAAGAATGTAGCTATGGTCGGATATTCATAATCTTTGATGTACTAATAATACTATGTAAAAACATGAAATAAAATTTAGTTTTAAATTCTAATAAAGTAAAATTAAAAGAAATGAAATCAACAAAACCACGTAAAATTAGGATCCTTGAAAATAGCTCATACTAAGGTAAATAACATATTTACCATAATTTAAGCAAGTATTTGTGTAAAAGGAGGGATAGGAAAAAAATGTAAATAAATATAATTACCAGGAGTTACTTTCCACCATCATTTACGTGTTCTTCAACACTTCAACAAATATGAGTAAAAAAGTAAATGTGTAAACTTACTAGAATTTAATTTACAAAGCGTGATCTAATTTACAAAGGGACATGTCTCTTGCGTATCTCAAGTATAAAAAAAACTTGAATTTTTTCATTTTATATATTCACTTATCACACACATATCTCTCTCTCTTACATATGTGATCTCACATGTCCTAAGTTTTCAACATTGTGATCTCTACTTTCTTTGATGGATATGGGTTGAATTTGTAAAGTGTGATCGCTTGATGAAGATAAAGTACTATAACATATATTCACAAATAATTACCATAGTTCAAAAATAGTGCTTGTATCTATTGCGCTCAAATTTTCAACAAAAACCAAACATCATCTTTTTCTAGAATGGAGTGCCACCAAAAGCATTAAGCAAGAAACAACTATGGGCCCACAACTAGATCATCCATGTTATAGAGACTAAAAGAAGAATTTATATAAATAAAGTTGCTACCTTGATAAATACTGTGACCGCAAAAATATAAATCTAGCCCAAAAAACCTATATTTTTTAGTCAAAAATACCAAAATCAACCCTTATTTCGAAAAGTGGTGCCAACAATAGGATTTTTTTCAATGTTAAAAATACCAACTTATGCAACTTTGACCTTAACCAAATAGTATTGTTGTCAAATAAAACCTTAAAATCAACCCTTAAATCGAAAATTAGTGCAACTAAGACCTTAAAATTATCTCCTAAAATTGAAAAGCAATGTATTTAGTGGCACACTCCCGCCCCCTTTTATTGGAGATAAAATTTTGGAGGTTTTACAAAATCATGGCATTGAAAACCAATATCCTTGGAACCAAAATATTATGATCAACCCTTGAATGGAAAAGAGCCACTTTCTATAGCACTCCATTTTTTGGCATTCAAATTATAACATTTTAGAAACCATGGCCCAAAATCCCAGTATTGTTGGAAAAAATACGTAAAGAGAGATAAAATAAAATAAATTAATAAATAATAATATATAACAAAAAAAGGGACAAAACTCAAAACCAAGAAAACACACACCAATCAAATTTAAAAAATAAACCCCTCCCCTCATCCCACTACTCAAAGGAATGGTTGGTCTCTCCTTTGATCAAAGAGAGGGTACACCAACCTCACACCCTGTGGCCACATCTAAAGCTATCACTTTGAATGTGGCCACATAGGTTCAAGGCGGCTCTCCCTCCCATAATGAAAAAAGGGAGAAATAAAAAACTTGGATCTCTAAATGTCAATATGCTCCCCCTAATGTTCAATTCACATCAAGCGAGATTGTCCTTAGATAGTGGATCATAGATCCATTAACATTGTTGCATGGATAAAACAACAATGAAGATCCATCATTTTCCTAGATAGTCTCTAAATGAAACCCAAGTGTGGCAAGATCATGAGGGGTCATGTTTTATTCAACAAGAAAAATAGTCTAGAGATTCTTATGGATATGATAAAAAAAAATATTGAAACCAAAGCTTTAGAATTATGGAAAATATTGACATAACTAAAATGGGTAAGTCCAATCCCAATCTGAGTGGTTGAGGACATTTTGATCATCATCAAATCCTCTCATCCTTCCTTTTGTCACTTCACTAACACATGTCCCAACTGCAATGTTTTTCCTTCAAGTGTATTTCCTTTCATGATGGATTATGACAATTTAACATTTGGGAGAAAATTCGAGAAAACATGGGAGTAATACGAAGAGGTCACTCTTTGAAACAATGGAATCAAAACAATCGCATTTCTATGGAAGCCATAATCATAATATCTAATTCTCATATTATCAAAACATACAACGCAAGGTGGAGAAAGATTAGCAACACGCATCATCATATGATAAGCATGACGAACCAAGATCCATTTATTCCATTTAATGCCACTTATTGATGATAATACACTCTCATATCTTTGGCACACTCGTAAACATATAATCGTCCCATCGAACCCTTGATCAATAAAATTAAAAAAGAATTGCACAAGAAACAACATAATCTCATTTCAAGACCTTGAGCATGAGGAGTTTCTTTGTTTCACAAACCTTTATTTATCATCTATAAAACCCAACCCATTTATTTTCCCTATTTTAGTCTACTTTTAAGAAACAACATAGCCTCTATGGAAATATATCCTAATCAAGATAGTTTTGATGTTTATAGTGTATCCACTATTAAATTAAACAATGAATGTTTCTCGATTATACAAGTATAGAATACCATTGTTGGAAAGCTCACAAAAACTTTTCCAAACTATTAGGTCCCTATAATACTAATGTAGCACCCATATTTTTTTTGTGCTCCATAGAAGCCCACTATTGTTATTTTTGAGCCCTTACATTATTATTGTTATGTAGACCCTAATTATATTTTGACCCTTTAGACTCCTATATATACCAAGGAGGTATTTTTGCTTGAATCATCCAAGAATTGTACATTTATGTGATGTAAAGGGAGATTTTCCACTCAAAGTAGCTTATTAGCTAGATGTTTATCTATATTTTCTTATGTTTTTATGTTACTTTGATCTAGATACATAGCATTTGGTATTATAGCTCTTGATCTTAGGGTTTTTCTGCTTCAAATGGGTCATCATAGGATTTTCGCTACCCCATTTGATGTTGACGCTCGTTGTGATCTTCCACTGCTTGACCCTTCGAATTTTCTCTTAAAGATGATGTGATGGACAGTGGATCATATCCATAAAGTGCCATAAATGGGGTCATTTTTGTTGGAGTATGGAAGGAAATGTTATACCACCATTCATCCAAAGGTAACCACTTGACCCATTGTGTTTTTTTATCAAATGCAAAACAATGAAGATATCCTTCCAAAAAATTTCACTAGCTCAGTTTGCACATCGGATTGAGAATGCTAATATGAAGCTATGAGCTAGTTGAGTACCCAAACAAGAAAACAATTTCGTCCAAAATTTCCAGTACAAATGGGATCTCTGTCGCTTACAATAATCTTTGGGTTTCCATGTATCTTTTGAATTGTTTCCATAAATGCGATAGCAATTGTACTTGCTTTAAATGGATGAGATAATGCACAAAAGTGTGCATACTTGTTAAGTCTATCAACTACCACCATGATGACACTCTTTCCTTCGGACTTAGGTTAACCTGTGATAAAATCCATTGAAACCTCCTCCCAACGTTGAATTGGAATGGAATAAGGTTGTAGGAGACCTGGGGTCTTAATTGTCTCAACTTTATTTTGCTGGCAAACCAAACATTTCGCCACAAAATTTTGAATATCAGATTTAAGGCCATCTCAAAAAAAAAATCTTTCTTCACCCTGTGGTAAGTTTTAAAAATCCCAAGTGTCCTCCTAAGGGAGAGGTGTGCAATTCCAAAATAATATTTTGTTTTAGTTGGGAATTCTTGTAAAGATATAAGCGATCTTTGTACCATAAGGAAACATTTTTCCAACTAAATGTATCAGATGTACTAGGATCTTGTTGCAACTTTTGAATGAGTGTCCACACTTCTTCATCATTCTTCCATTCATCCCTTGCTTCGATTATCCAATCTCGTTGGATAATAGAAATGGCACAAAGCAATGCTTCCACCTCGTCATCCTTTCTTGAGAGTGCATCTGCAACAAAATTTAGCTTCCCTTTTTTGTAGATGATTTCAAATTCATAACCCAACATCTTTGTGATCCATTTTTTCTGCTCTTTTGAAGATATTAATTGTTCCAAAACGTATTTAAGACTATCATGATCAGTTTTTACCTTGAAGTGTCTTCCCATTAGGTAAGATCGTCATTTATTTAGTGCATGTAGTATTGCCAACATTTCCTTCTCATAAATCGCTTTATGTAAATACTTTCCTTTTATTGGACGAATTTCAAAAGCAATGGGTCTTCCTTCTTGCATTAAAACAACACCAATTCCATTTCCTGAGGCATCACATTCCACAATAAAGGTTTTTGTGAAGTCTGGTGTAGCTAAGACCGGTGCTAGGCACGTTGCCTCTTTAAGATGTTCAAAGGCATTAGTTGCTTCAGGAGTCCATGAAAATGCATCTTTCTTCAATAATGTTGTTAGAGGTGTTGCCATTCTCCTTTAATTTTTAACAAACTTGTGATAATACCATGTTAACTCGAGAAATTCTCGCAACTACTTTATGGTTGTGGGGACTTTCCATTCCTTAATGGGTTTAATTTTGTTAGGGTCTAACTTAACACCCTCCTGAGATACAATATGACCCCTATATTCCACCTCTTGTACTCCAAAGAAACATTTGGAGGTTTTTGCATATAATTGTTTCTCCTCCAATAGTTTGAGCACCCTATCAACATGTTGAACATGATCCTTCCAAGACCTATTGTAGATTAGTATATCATCAAAAAATACTAACACAAATTTTCTAAGGAAGGGTTTGAAAATGGAATTCATCAACCCTTGAAATTTAGAAGGTGCATTGGTAAGGACAAAATGCCTGACCAAAAATTCATAATGACCCTCATGAGTTCAAAAAAAAATTTTCAGAACATCTTTAGTCTTCATTCTAATTTGATGATATCCTGAACAAAGATCCAAGTTGGTAAAATAAATTGCTCCATGTAATTCATCAATCACAGGAATGGGAAATTTAGCTTTAATAGTGATATTATCAAGCTCCCTATAATCTGGACACATGCACCATGATCCATCCTTCTTGTGCACCAACACTACTGGAGCAGAGAAATAACTTTGACTATGTTGAATTATACCAGCCTCTAACATTTCTGCAATCATACGTTCAATTTCGCTCTTTTGGACATAAGGATATTTGTAAAGCCTGATGTTTGTAGGAACACTTACTGGAATCAAATGATAGCATGATCATGATGACGAATAGGTGGGAGTCCTTCGGGAGTTTCAAACACCTTGGAATGATTGTCCAAGACTTTTTGGAGATCTGGAGAAATAGTTGATGTTGATGTTGGAACTTCTAGTGAGCATAAGTGTGCAATTACGCCTCATTTTTCTTTCTTCAGAAGCTTTTTCATGACATTA
This sequence comes from Pinus albicaulis, assembly GCA_034641835.2. Classification (NCBI taxonomy): domain Eukaryota; kingdom Viridiplantae; phylum Streptophyta; class Pinopsida; order Pinales; family Pinaceae; genus Pinus; species Pinus albicaulis. The sequence continues at coordinate 279,342,890 of CM076571.1, forward strand.
AAGCTTATTATATTTCTCGGCTTTCCTGCGACACCCCCGTAATTCAACTTTCTTTCCTTCCGAAAAAAAATTTCAAGAAAATTTCTTGAAAATTAAAAGCTATCGTCCCCAAAGATTGTAACCATTGTACTCCTAGTAAAACATCAACACCTCCCATTGGAATGGAAAGATTGAACTATTCAATACATATTCCCCCATGGTTAGCTTGATATTATGGCATTTTCCAGAGCAATTTATAGTTCCTCCATTTGCAAACATCACTTAACACTCTGGTGCTGGGTATAGGAAGTAATTAATTTCCTTGGCTACCTTACAATGAATAAAATTATGGGTAATACCCGAATCTATCAACACTATTAAATTTTTCTTCTTGATATGTCCTTCTATCTTGAGAGTTTGAGGAGTGGTAATTCCTACCAATGCATTACAAGATATCGTCAGACTCATTTCTTCTTTCTCTAGGGTTCGTTCCTGGTGTATATCCTCTTGTTTTGAAGTTTCTTGTTCATTTTCTTCCTCCTCTTCACAATCTATGTAAAATAATTTATTCTCAGCACACTTATGACCTTTAGTATATTTTTTATCACAATTGTAGTAAAGCCCCTTTGCTATTTTTCTTCCAATTTTTGTGGTGTCAACCTTGTAGGTTGTGGAAATCTAGGAGTGGAAACACTTCCATCTTTATAGATGTGAGTGGTAGGCTTCCCTGTCACCATAATTTTACATTCAATTTTTCTTGACAACCTGAATTCCTTCTCCAATGAATCAGGTTCCCAAAGGAAAATCTCATGTTGGATGTTATCCTTTAAAGTCCTTATGAAGATGATCTAGGTCCGTCAGCTACCAGATTTACCCATGATCTTTTACTTTTGTGATGTGGTTAGAATTTCACTGAAAAGAGCATTAAAAGAACACATATGCATGCTTTAAGCAAGAGAAAATAAGACAACAATCAGCAACATAAGAACACAAGACGTTGATAACGAAGTTCACCCAGTGTGGGCTAGGTCTCCGGGCCCTGTGTCAAAATTGGGTAGGACACTTCATATAGTGTTGGAAATGGTGATGATGTACACGGACTATTTTTTATATCATACAAGGATATATGCCCTCAACATGAGTGGCTTGTCTCTCCACAAGATGTCCCGCTACAGGAAACCTCACTCACAATAAGCCTCCTATTATCATGACATAATCTCACACAAGGTGACGATGAGAATCCCTTCATCAAGGTTACATAGGGATCTCAATCAAACATAAAAATCCATGGAAAATACATCTTACATGAAGTAGAAACATATATCCCGCAACATACATTAATCAGGGATCTAAATTACATCTCACAGTAAATGATAAAAGAAGCACACGACATCAATACTGCATAAACCTCAACCCCTGAAGTTGGTTGAAGAAGTGGATGCTCACCTGTTGAATCTGGTTGCACCATCGAATTCGTGGCATCAAGAGGCATAAAATCGACTATCCACACGGGAATCAGACACCATCACTCCAATCTGTAAAATGGGCGAAAAATGGGAAGCTCTACTACTGAAACGAACATCTCCATTTAGTTCATGTCGCCGAGAGGTGTAAAATCGACATAAAATTTGTCAAAAACTGACTCCGACAAGTTCTACGCCTCAAGGAATCTTTCGAATGCCCCTTAATATTCCCTAGGGCATGGTTCCACCCTCTCCTGAGATCAAGGTTCTGTCCTGCTACTCACATGCGCTCCGTTGCCTCCCCTCGTCACTCTGTGAACTTATGGCTTATAATTTTGAATGGGGGTGGAGATTTCAAAGCTCCACCGTTTGGCTTGTTGGTGGTGAGCGATAAAAATCTGGCGGAGGAGAACGTTAAAATCCCCGCCTCCCCCAATCTTGGTAAATGTTATTTTAATATATAGTAATAAGGAAGGCGAGGTCCGTTCCATGCGGCCCCGACCCAACCTCCTTCGTTCCCGCTTATTTTTTTTGGCATGTAGTTTGGTTGCCATTCGTTTGGTTCTAATCATAATTAAATGGCACCATTTAATTAAATGACACCATATATATATTATATATAACCAACTTGAATTTTGAACATTCGTTTTTTTTGGGGGGTTTTCAATATAACTATATTTGAGTTTTTGTTTGGGTTTTCAATAACCATATTTGACTATGGTTATATGTATATATATTTTTAATATATTTTTGTTTTATATGAGATTTTTAAACTATGTTTTATATATTATATTTTTTGTCTTTTATGCAGGGTAAGGAGCTATTATATTTTTTGTCTTTTATGCAGGGTAAGGAGCTAATAACTAGGGGCCAAGTGTCAATAGTTGATAGTCCACATGTCCACTGCCATGTAATCCATGGGTCTCACCTGCTTACAGGCATGCCATATGGCACACTGTGGGCCCCACTTTTTGCCTGCCTTATCAAACTTTAAAGAGATCTATTTTCCTCATACGAACTCAGATTTGAGTGGCGTTCACGTCATTGTAATCAGGGCGATGAGCACTACAATATTTTCCTAGTTCGAGAGCATTCTGAACACTTTGAATTTTGACCATTTCTAAGCCCTCCTGGTCTCTTGAGGGTGTCTGGAGCCACATGGATCAATGCTCCCCACTGAGAAGCTTTTGTGTCACCAAAAGCATGAACATAATCTACAACTTCTTTGTACCTTGTTTGCACCACAAGTGTCTTGAAAGGTCACCCTTCATTCTCCTTCGCCTTTTTCCTTCAGAGCCATAAGCGACGAGCTGACACTTGCATCCTTTGCGAACCTGCAGTACAATGTTTTTGCAAATTAGATGCTCAATTACATGATCAACTATAAACCAAGCATCCCATACTTGCCATGATTTTATAACACATACTTTGTGGTCAAGTTTACAACAAAATGGTATCAATACCCCAGCTATCAATGCAAGTTCAAAACATCAATGTTGCTTCACAAGAGATGGAAAACACATCATCACTTTTACATTTTAAATTGAAACACATGATTTACAAAGTAAGGTCATGACACACTATCACACCTAGAAAACCATTTCTCACTTATCAAAGTGAATGGGTCATCTCTCTGTGGCACATTTGCTTTTCAAACAATTGTTTCAACTGGTTCATGCACGGACACTTTGTCCTTGAGACACTTCCCTGGATGGAGCCTCCAAAATGTGGCTCTTTGATGACCACTTCTATCGCAATTATTGAAATGATTCTTCTTCCTCCAAACCTACTTTACCTTCTTCTTTTCCTACGATGGAGAAGGTCGTTCACTAATCATCCTCTTTCGTGCTTCCATTCTTTTCCAGCACGTAGAAAATACATAGTTATGTAATCCACAAAAACTACATGTTTTCCGACTCAATGATTTATGTTCATTAGTAGTAACATGCTTGTAATCAAAATGAACATTAGAATACCAAGACTTGTTATACTTTCTTGTTGGTCTCTGGTGCAATCATGGTGACAAGAGCTTGCCTCAGCTCTTTCTCTGCAATGTTCATTTTCGTAGGATGATGGTGAAGTGTTCCCATCATTCTCTTTCCCCAATGGTTTCAACCATGTATTGGAAGCTTCTCACACCTTCGAGCATTGTCCTTCAGTGTATCCCAAACCTGTGAAGCGAGGTCTCTGCACAACCTCCAATGGTTGAGTTATGCCCTGGCCATTAACACCAAGTCCTCCTCCTTTGTACCCCATTTTGGTAAGGAGTCTCATGCCAGTTCCTGTAATGTTTATCTCAACATTTCCAACAAAAATAATAGCATGTGAAGATTAAACTGAAGAGAAATCAACATTTTTTACCTCAATCGTTGATTCATAAACAGGTGATGACGGCTTCTTTAAGCCTTCGTTGCGCTTCAATTCCACCAAAGCCTCTTCTTCGACTCGCAACTGAAGCTGCAATCTCTGCTTCTCCTCTTTCTCTTCTCGTAGTAGCCTCCTTAATTCAACATTTTCTTCCCGAACTCTCTGGTTGATCTCCTCATTCGAATGATGAGAAGATGACGAAGGCAAGAAAGAAGATGCATAAGCACTAGAAGATAAGGACGAAGCATCGTTCTTTAATATTTATTTCTCCTCTTGCTCTATTCTCTTCTCATAAACGTCATACATTACTGACACCATTTTTGACATCCTTAGCATGGCCTCGTACATGTCTTTTTCATTCTCCATTGTTGCACGTTCAATCGTTGTTCACGCTCGCAATTCACATCAGTAAGAATACCGCTCTAATACCATAATTATTCGGGTTCGTTAGCTACCAAATTTACCCATGATCTTTTACTTCTGTGATGTGGTTAGAATTGCATTGAAAAGAGTATTAAAATAACACATATGCATGCTTTAAGCAAGAGGAAATAAGACAAAAATCAACAACATAAGAACACGAGACGTTGATAATGGATTTCACCCAGTGTGGGCTACGTCTTCGAGCCCGGTGTCAAAATGGGGTAGGATGCTTCATATAGTGTTGGAAATGGTGATGATGTACATCGACTATGTTTTCTGTCATACAAGGATATATGCCCTCAACATGAGTGGCTTGTCTCTCCATGAGACGTCCCGCTACAGGAACTCTCACTCACAATAAGTCTCCTATCAGCATGACATAATCTCACGCAAGGTGACGATGAGGATCCCTTCATCAAGGTTACATAGGTATATCAATCAAACATAACAATCCATGGAGAATACATCTTACATGAAGTAGAAACATATATCACACAACATACATTAAGCAGGGATCTAAATTACATATCATAGTAAATGATAAAAGAAGCACATGACATCAATACTGCATATACCTCAACCCCTGAAGTTGGCTGAAGAAGTGGATGCTCACCTACTGAAACCGATTGCACCATTGAATTCGTGGCGTCGAGAGGCATAAAATCGACTTTCCACACTTTGGAATCATACACCGTCACTCCAATCTAGAAAATTTCCAAAAAATGGGAAGCTTTGCTGCTGAAACAAACATCGCCATTGAGTTCCTGTCACTGAGAGATGAAAAATCGACATAAAATTTTTCAAAAACTGACTCCGAAAAGTTATGCGCCTTAGGGAATCTTTCTGATGCCCTCAAGATTCCCTGGGGCATGGTTCCACCCTCCCCTGAGATCGAGGTTCTACCCTTCTGCTCACACGTGCTCCGTTGCCTCCCCCCATCGCTTTGCGGACTTATGGCTTATAAATTTTAATGGGGGCGGAGCTTTCAAAGCTCCGTCATTTAGCTTATTGGTGGCAAGCGAGAATAATCTGGTGGAGGACAAGGTTCAAATCCCCGCCTCCCCCATTCTCGAAAAATGTTATTTTAATATATAGTAATAAGGTGGGCGAGGTCCGCTCCACGCAGCCCCGACCCAACCTCCTCTATTCTCACGTATTTTATTTGGCATGTAGTTTGGTTTCCATTCGATTAGTTATAACCATAATTGAATGGCACCATTTAACTAAATGACACCATATATATATATTATATATAACCAACTTGAATTTTGAACATTCATTTTTTTTTATTTTTTTTGGTTTTCAATATAACTATATTTGAATTTTTTTTTGGGTTTTGAATGACCATATTTGACTATGCTTATATGTATATTTTTTTTTTTTATATGAGATTTTTAAACTATGTTTTAATTATTATATTTTTTGTCTTTAATGCAGGGTAAGGAGCCAATGACTAGGGGCCAAGAGTCAATAGCTGATAGGCCACATGTCCACTTCCATCTAATCTGTGGGTCTCACTTGCTTACTGGGATGCCATATGGCACACTGTGGGCCCCACTTTTTGCATGTCTTATCAAAATTTGAAGAGCTCTATCTTCCTCATATGAACTTAGGTTTGAGTGTAGTTTGCGTCATTGGAATCAGGGTGACGAGCACTACAATATTGTCCTAGTTGGAGATTGTTCTGACCACTTTGAATTTTGACCATTTCTAAGCCCTCTTGGTCTCCTAAGGGTGTCTGGAGCCACCTGGATCAGAAGAAATCAATCATGTGTTCCTATGGAATATCATTTACCCTTATATTCAATTTTTGGAAGTCCTCAATGTGTTCCACCATTGAACCCTTTTGTTTGAGATTTATCAATTGGCTAAAGAAGTTGTTTCTCTTTGTATCCTCATAATCTGCTATCATTTCCTCCGTAAAAATTGCCCAAGTGATACTTTTTTTACGGGATAAAATCCATCGATACCATACAAATGTATTTTTTTCTAAATATAAATTTGCAATGTGTACCTTTTGTGTGTTTTGCACATTATGGACATCAAAATATTTCTCCATATGTAGTATCCATGTTACAGGATCCTTGCCATCAAACTTCCTCATATCGATCTTTCGAATCTGGTGGGTCTTAAATCGAACATTAGATTTTATGAAATCACGATTAACATTTATTTTGTTCTCATCATGAGTTTCCTCTACTACCTTCTCGCTATTAGGAATCATTTCTTGTATCGACTTTGTCAATCCTTCCATGTTTGCTTTTAGATAATTCCTCATGTCTTCCATGTTGCATTTCATTTTTTATTCCATTTCATCCATCTTAGATTCAATGTCATTCTTCAAACCATCCATCCTAGCTTCCATGCCTTTCTTAAAACCATCCATCTTAGCTTCCACGCCTTTCTTCAAAACTTCTATTTCATTTTTTGTTGCTCTTTGTGAGAGCGAAATTTTTTGCACTTACTCTTGTAATTTTGATATATCATGTTGCACTTATTCCTCTTCATGATTCATAGTAGAGCCTTTTGAGGGCTTAATGGGTGTTCAATTATTTTTAGTGGGAATTTTCGAACCCAATACTAATATATATGCTTCAATATTCCCTTGAATCACTTCAAACTGATTTTTCAAACAAGACTCATGCAATATGAGAAAAAAATACACACTTTTTTCTTTATTTTGAGGAGCTCGATATTGAAACTGATGTAGCTCTATAATTTTGGATCCCAAATATTTTATCTTTAGTCCTTTATGTTAGCCATCAGTAAAAAATTTCATAAGCAAATGATGGCTAAAATAGTCCTTGAGCCTTCAAGAGATCATTTTCATAGAAAAATCATTTATTCTTGAAGGTTGTTGTTCCCTAACTGTTGTTCCTTAACTATTGTGACTTAAAGGCCTGTTGTTCCCTCCAAAATCCAACAAGAAATCTTTTGTTCCCTTCAAAACTGTTTCTTAAATAGCCCCTTTTCATCATTTCATTCACTCATTGTGGCCCTTTTTACCCTCCATTTTTCTCTGAAAAAACTCCTTTTCTCTTTTTCATTTTCCCTTCATTCCCCTCAAAAAACCTTCAAAATCCCTTTTTTAAACCTATAAATCCCTTTAAAGGTTTAAAACCCTTCCTTTTTCACTCTATCGGAACTGGAAAAACCCAAAAAATCTGTTGAAAACACAAAAAACCCACTTATTTTGCTTTTTGTTAAAAACACAAGCCTTAAGCCCCTCAGAGATTAAAAATCCAACCCCCATCCATCATATGGCCAAGACCCGTAACCAAGCGCTAGCCCCATCGCATCGGGCATTCTCATCGCATCGGCATTTCCACTAAAAAGCCTGCATTTTCTTTATAAACCTTCCCACACCGATGCGATAAGCCCTCCCCTCCTCCCCCCTGGTCACCTTTCCCCTCCACATGACCATTGCCCAACGCTAAGTCCTTAACTCCCTAGCCCTTCTTTTCTCCGCCTCCGGTTCTGTGTTCTCACATAAAACTGTGCCTTTTTCCTAACCCCTTAAGCCCCCGCCTCTCCCTTCCTCCCTTTTCATCTTTTCCCTCATCCCCGCCTTGTCACTTTGCAAAGTAATCCCAACCATTGATCTTTAAAGATCAACGGCTATCATGCCTCTTATCCCATCCTTTGATCGCCTACCCCCTACCTATTCCTCCATCCTCCGCATCAAATCCACACCGTAGATCTTATAGATCTAACGGTTCTCATCAAACCCGACAACCCAACTCCACCAGGGCCTACCATCCACTGCATAAAGCACCCACCCTATCACACGCTGCCACCTGGTTTCTACTTTCTCTACGCCCGAGCAACTTTTCCATCGCGCTTGGTCCACACCGTCAGATCTCATCCCCTTCATCCGATGGTTGTTATTGCATATCGCGCAATTTTTGCATCCAGAGTTTAACAATCCAAAATCACGCAATACCGGTGGTATTGAAAAAGCCACGTGGCATGATATAATTGGATCGCGTTCGATTCGTCGAAAACCACTTACCACTTGAATTGAACGCAAAAACCATTTGCGGTATTTCCAAACCTGCTCTTGCCCAAATTCACGCCAGAATCCATTTTGAACCGGATTTTCGCCTGTTTTCCTCAAATAAGACTCCTCCGCCTGCATAATCACCCCCTCCGCACCGCTCCTCCGCTCCGCCAGCCTCCTAAGAAATTTTACCAAAACACCGCAGGTCTTTTATAACATATTTTTTTGTTGTTGCAGGTTTTTATCATGGTTTTCGAAGCAGAAACCTTGTCCTCAACTCGCAAAGGGACAGAGCCAAATTCTTCCATGTTTGAAGGCTAAAACACAAAGTAGAAGGCTACAAGTCTTCGTCAGATGATTTGATCAGTGCTGTATGAGCGCTGGTCATAACATTAAACCCTCCACCACACCAAAAATCACCTCCACATATCAAAGAAGAAGAACGGTGAAGGTAAAGCTTTAAGATCATAGATTAAAGACAAACCCCAGAGATCTGAAGATTTAATCAATAATTTAAATGCAGTGGATTAAAAGGTTTAATCATGCAGTTTGGGAGTTTATACACAGTATCAAGGGTTAAGTATCAAAAGCTGAGGATTAAGGGTCTAAACCTACAGTTAAGGGAGGCGGGAAAAGGTAAAAGGCAGATGACAAAGCCCAAAACAGTAAACACAGACAGCTTATAAGGATTAAAGACTCCGAAGTGATTTTAAAGGCCCTAAAGCAAGAATCAGGGCTTAAGCATTGTTTAAAGCCACCAGTTCAGCACAAAATCAGTGAAGGAGCCTCCGAATGCCACATCATTGAGGCTATAACTCCTCAAACTTCCACCTGCGAGCTCATTTCATCAAAAGAGCGCATATTAATTACACAGTCAGGGATATTTTTAAAAAGAAGGTTCAAAATTAACTACCAACCTACCTAAAACCCTCAAAGTCAACAAAAGAAACTAAAGGTGATGAAATTTAATGTAAAATTGATTAAAACATAGATGAGCATTCGAAATCTTCTCCCTTAGGCCTCCCAAAGGTCAATAAACCATTACTCTGTATTAATTGAACAAATGGACCCTTCTTACACTCCACCTCCTCATTCTTCTATAAATACTTCTGTAGAAGATAGTATAGTGTTGGTCTTTGAATACTCTTTAATTGTAAATAGCTTTTGAGGTTGTTGAAGCTCTGTATTGTAATAGAAGAAATATAGGCTGAGATGAGAATTTTGAAGCTGTAAAGACCCACTGGACCTGAAGATTGTAACTGGTTTGAACATCAAATACACAAGTTGATTCATGGGATCCTGGTCTATGTCAATGGTGATGTGTTTCTCACTGTAATTGTTATTTTCTTTATGTTTTCATTCTGTCCACTTTTCTCTGATGAAGAACAGCAAATATAGATTAGGATTTACTGTTAAGTACCCTAAATCTCACTGAATAATCTTTATCTTTATGTTTTCTGCTGAACTGTGTATTTAAGGATAAATCAATAGAGTGTAATCAATCAAAGAATGTTGGTAAGCCCATGTTTTGTTGAGTGTAGCTTGAAATATTGTCTTTAAAAGTTCTTGAAGAGTTTTCTAAGTAAAGTTGAATTAGGGATGTCTATGGTTAGCCCTGTCCTCTTATTTCTTCTCCAAAAGTTACTCTGAAAAGTTCCCTTAAGAGTATGTTGAAAGCAAGCTAGTTTAAAAGTACTTACCTGATCTTAGACTACTTTTTATGTTCATCATAAATGTTTTTCCTTTGAGAATATGTTGAAAGCAGGCTAAGTTAAAAGTCTTTACTTGATTTTGAGCTATTCTTTGTTTTTAATGTTTTCTCTTGAAATTATATCAAAAGAAAGCTAGTTTAAAAGTACTTACCTGATCTTAGGTTACTTTGTGTCTTTCTATTATGTGCATTCCAAAAGCAGGCTAGTTTATAAGTACTTACCTGATCTTAGGTTGTCCTTTGTTTTTCTTGTGTGTTTGCTTCTCTCACAACACTTTTTATGTTTCCATATCATAAAATCAATCTAAAGAATCCTTTGACATAGATGACTTGCCCCATGGACCACCTTTGAAACTTGTTGTGCAATTAAATCCTTTATGACTCCATAGCCCAATGGATTGAAGTTGTCTCTTACTTATCTTATCAGTTGAACCATTTTCAACCTACTTACACCTTTACCCCTCATAAGACTTCCTTTATTTTGATGACGTTCATTCCAACCAAAACAAACAAAACCCTTGTGCCTTATAACTAGCCTAATATCATATCATAAACCTTAAATATCATATATTTGAAAACACATCTATAGAGAGATCCCTCTCTGAATCTAGGATGGCTAGATCCTCAGATTCCAAAGTGGTTTTGATGTAGGCTCTACAGCATTTGTACTTGCTAATCTTGCAAACTACAGAGAACTAACAAACTGGCGACCATACTGGGGGGCTTATGAGTAAAATCCTTAAAACTAAACACTCAGTATTCAGTCAAGAATGAATAGATTTCTTCAAGCACCACCAATCATATTGATGATCATGATAGGACTTGTATGAATCAGTGGCAATCTAAGTACTTCTTAGGATTCTAACAAACCCTTGTCAGACCTCGGAGAAATCAACTAGTAAGCCACAGAGTAAACTCTGTTTGTCTCATCACCGTAGCTAAGTGTTGAAACAGATATAGGACACTCTCATAACCCACAGGACTATAAAAACTCAGAAAACCCAAAAACATTTCAGATTGGTATTCAAACCTATTAGTGGTGGTGGACCATAAAACATTTTACCTTCTAAAAGCTAAAAATTTCCACCTGGTGACTCCACAATCCTGAATAGACCTAAAGACTCACTAGGAAACCCATTTCTATCATAACATCATACAAACTCAGTTAAGGAAACTTTAAGGATTAAGTTTTCTTGTTAAAGATTAGTTAGCCTATTAAATATTGTCATACTTGGTTGAACTTTTCTTATCATTGGGTCTGAAACATAACATTGTGGCTTCTAGAAGAATTCCTACTAGAGCATATCCTGACCCAAATCCTCCTAGGACAGTTGATAATCCAGAAAGTATACCTAGGAAATCTCCTAAGTCTAAAACATCAACTGTTACCAGACCGATTCATAGAGCTAATTATGTCCCTGAAAACCTCTTAGCTCTACAAAATACATAATTTGACTTAAGAAACCCATCCAGAACTAGGTCACTTGATAATATAGATCAAATAGACTTTGAGTCTCCACACTCACCCCTTCATAGTGGTGAACGTCCTGGTAGTAGAGAAACCACTCCACCTGACCTTCATTTCATTCATAACATTGGTTTCTCTCATCCTAGATCTGCTCAACAGTCTTTTGCTGGTCCATTCACTTCTGTTACCCATACTCCCACTGTTCAAAGCGCTCCATTCCATCAACCATCTCCTATCTTACATCCTCCACCTGTTAACCCCCCATTTTTTCCACAACCTCCTATCATGGCAACATGGTATGCCCCTCTAGTTCTTCCTTTACCTTTAGTCAATCTGCCACAAGACTATCAGTCCAAGATTCCATTATATGATACCAGTGGTTCTACTACTGCTTCACAACATGTGGACAAGATGAATGACTATTTTGATAGAAACAAGATTAATGATGAAACTGTCAAACTCAGATTGTTTGCTCAAAGCTTAGGGGGAGAAGCAAGAAAGTGGTTCAAAGGATTAACCCCTCATAGTATTAATGACCTCCAAGCTCTCCATCAATCATTCCTAAACAAATGGGAAGTCAAAAAAAACCCTCTCCAAATTCTTTCATATTACAACAACCTCAAAAGAAACACTGGGGAAAGTGTTCAAAATTATTGCACTAGATTCAATAATGTTTATAATGCATTACCCCCAGATTTGAAACCTCCACAAGGATCAGCTTTGGCCAAATTTCCTAAAGGATTTGATCCTGAAATGGCATATCAGCTAAGAGAAATAGATACTTTGACTTTGGAAGACATGCAGAAGGGAGCTCTTGATGTGGAAGTAAATCTAATTGAGAAAAGAGCTAGGATGAGGAATGAAAAGAAAGTATCATTTAGGGAGGAAACTGCACCTTCCACATCTAGTTCAAAAATGGAGAGAATTATGGAGGAAATGATGAAGAAAATGAGCATACTTGAGAGAGCACAATCTAGGGAAAATCAATCAGCTCCACAGAAAAGAAATCAATCTCAAAATCAGAATCAGAACTTTAGGAGAAATCAACCTCAAAACAAACAAACAGAGGATGATCAACAGATCATACCTCCTTTTCAAGAAATTTATGTGAATGAGGATGAAGAAACCAATGAAAAAACAGATGATAACAACATGAACATGCTGGGGGTAAGCAATGAGGATCCTAATTTTATCCATGCAAGAAAACAAGGTCTATATACACCGTATGATGACAAAGAACTGAAACTGATTATTATGAACAAGACTCTGAAAATGCCATCATAGGATCACCTAAACAATATGACCTGAGAAGTAAAAAGAATCAAGAGACTCCCAGGAACAAAACCTCTAATAAATCTGCCAAAAACAGCCCTGAAAATATTTCCAAAAAGACAGCAGAAGTTCACAAAACAGTGGTTGTAAATTCTCATTTAAACAAAGGGAAAAAAACTCAAGTAAATGAAAAACAGAGTGTTAACCCCAGCAGCACTAGCACCTCAGCTAATGCTCCTGAAAAAACTATTTTAACTACTGTAAATACTAAAAATCAGCAAGATGATTTCGTTGATGACTCAGTGACTAAGAGGGTTGAATTAAACATGCAAAAAAATCAGATTCCCTTTAGCCTAGAAAATGAGATTGCCAAAATCAAAATCTCTGTCCCACTTACTAAATTAGTCACTCAAAATGTATATAGAGGTCAAATTTTGAAGGCTTTAAACATAGAAGATGTTCATGACACTGTCAACTTAAATGATGATACCCCAAAGCTCATATTTGGACCAAAAATTGAAGGAAATTTTCAAGGAACTACCCCTCCATTCTACATCAGCTTAAACATCCATGACAATAATTTGCACAATGCCATGCTTGACTCAAGAGCATCACACAACCTCATGCCCAAGGTGATAATGGAAAGATTAGGCTTAGAGGTGACTAGACCCTACAAAGATTTATATTCTTTTGATTCAAGTAGGGTAAGATGCCTAGGCTTAATAAAAGACCTCTGTGTTAACTTAGCCCAAATACCAGCCAAGAGTTTAGTGATGGACATTGTAGTGGCTGATATACCCCCCAAATATGGCATGCTTCTTTCAAGGTCATGGGGTGCTAAGTTATAAGGGATTATGCAGATGGATATGACTTATGCCACCATCCCTGTCTTCAGTCAACCTAAAAGACTCTATAGGGAAACACACATGAAATACATGGTGAGTAGTCAAGAAAGACCAGAGAACTCTCCTCTTTACTCCATACACACTGACTTTGACTCTTTCATTCTTTTCAATGATGATATTCCTAAAGAGAAAGAGTTGGTCAATGAAAAATCATCAAATGTTGTAATCACTTCACATGCAAACATAGTTACAGTCATGGATAAAGAGGAAAACAAAGAGGAAATTTAAAAACAGTTTGTTGATTTAGAAATTTACAGAAAACAGGTTAAAGGTCTTGAAGTTCAAAACAGTCATAAGCATAACACAGATCATAAAAATCAAAGAGTAAAACCTCAAGACATTGAAAACCTTGAGGAACAAAACTCAAAAAAACATAGTGCAGACCCTTGTACAAAGCAGAATGATGAACAAAACAAAGAGGACAGCAATAAAATAAATGACAAATCTGAAAACAATCCTCTTTGGAACATGAATTTTGATGGGTCTTGCACTAAAAATGATGCAGGAGCAGGCATATGGTTACACAATACTCAAAACAATCATGCTGAGGGGAATTCCTATAAATTAAATTTTCAATGTACAAACCACATAGCTGAGTATGAGACTCTCCTTTTAGGCCTACATTTATTGAAAAAACTAGGAGCCAAAAGGATAAAATTTCATGGAGATTCAGAGTTGATTATTAGGCAACCAAATGGGGGGTACAGTGCTAAACATCCCAGACTTAGAGCCTATAGAGATAATGCCATGGACTTGTTAAAAACATTTGATGAATTCCAACTTATTTTTATCCCAATAAACCAAAATGTCCTTGCCAATGGTTTAGCCTTTGCTGCTAAAACTTGTCTAACACCTTATGGAACCAAGCAATGCACCACCCAAGTCAAATTTAGACCAGCTATCCCAGATAATGAAAAATATTGGCAAGTTTTTTACGGAGATAAACAAATAGAAGACTTCCTACAGTCCAAAAATGAATTTGAAACATCAAACTCAGATTCAGCTTATGATAAAGACTGTACCAATAAAGAAAACCAACTTACCGAAGAAGAAAAGTCTCCTGAGATTGCAGAAATAAATCTGTTAACAAATGAACCCCAACATATGACAGAAATTAGCACAGATTTAGAAGATGAAGACTTAGAAGTGCTGCAATCTAAAGACCAAAGCTTGCCAAAAGGACTGGTTCCATTAGAGGAATTATTTGATTTGAATGATGCTGCCAAAAAGCCAAAACTGGAACCCATAGAAACTGAAGTGGAAGAATGCAACATAGGCAGTGAGGAGAAGCCTAAAATGATCAAACTATCTAAAACATTTCCAGCTCACATTAAACTGAAATACATTGAGCTTTTTAAAGAATTTTCTGATGTGTTTGCATGGAGCTATGAAGATCTGAAATCATACGATACAGAAATAATTCAGCATAAGATACCTCTCAAGGAAAACCAGAAACCTTTTAAACAAAGATTGCGTAGAATCAACCCTGTTCAAATACCTCTGGTAGAGAAAGAAATCAAAAAAATGTATGAAGCTGGAATTATTGTCCTTGTTAGATACTCAGAGTGGGTGTCTAATCTTGTATCAGTTAGGAATAAACAGGAGAGATAAGGCTTTGCATTGATTTTAGAAACTTAAACAAAGCCTCATTAAAGGACAATTATCCTTTGCCCAAAATGGATCATATCCTACAAAAAGTAGTTGGCTCTAAAAGAATTTCTTTGCTAGATGGCTTCTCAGGTTACAATCAAATTCTGGTACATCCTGATGATCAACTCAAAACAACCTTTACTACAACTTGGAGTACTTTCATGTATTTGAAAATGCCTTTTGGTTTAATGAATGCTGGTGCCACATTTCATAGAACCATGGATATTGCATTTTCAGAAGAAATAGGTTACTTCATTGTGATTTACCTTGATGATATAATTGTTTATTCTAAGATAGATGAAGAACACCTAATACACTTGAGAAAAGTCTTTGAAAAATGCAGAAAATTTGGGATGTCCTTGAATCCAAAGAAAACATTGTTTGGTCTCCAGGAAGGTAAACTTCTTCGGCATATCATATCAGAAAAAGGAATAAGGATAGACCCAAAGAGGATTGACGGTATATTGCAGATCATCCATCCTAGAAACATCAAGGAACTTCAATCTTTCATTAGGAAGATTAATTTCTTGAGAAAGTTCATACCCAATCTAGCTGAACTCCTTAGAAACATAACAAACATGCTTAAGAAAGAAGAGGGAGTTAAATGGACCTTGCAAGCAAAGAAATAATTTGAACTGGTAAAACAAGCAATTACCAAAACACCAGTTCTTATCAGTCTTGATTTTTCAAAGGATTTCTTCATTTTTTCATTTGCATCAGAACACACAGTAGTTGTTGTCCTATTACAGAAAAATTTGAATGGACAAGAGCAGCCCATTGCATTTTTCAGCAAGGCATTAAGGGATGCACCTCTAAAGTACAACATAATGGAAAAACAAGTCTTTGTCTTGGTCAAAGCCTTAAAAGACTTCAGAGTTTACATTTTACATTCCCACATCATAGCATTTGTGCCTCATTCAGTTGTGAAAGACATATTAACCCAAGAACCAGATGGCAAAAGAGGAAAGTGGATTGTTGTAATTTTAGAATATGACTTACAAATAAAACCCACTAAGCTCATAAAAGGTCAAGGACTAGCAAAACTTATGGCTGAATCTAACTTTCAAGCTCTTGATATAAACATGTTTAATGCATTAGATGAACAAGAGGAGCTTTCAACTCCAATTATTGAAGATTATTTTCTGAATTCATCTTGGTATGCTGATATTTTGTATGTTTTTCTCAATCTTAATGTCCCTCCTGGTTTGTCTAAAACAAAGGCAAGATTTTTAAAGTTGAAAGCTATAAATTACTGCATTTTGAATAAATGTTTATATTGGAAAAATTCTAGTGGATTATTGCTTAAATGTTTGCCTGAGAATGATGCAGATAATATTAAGCATGAGTTTCATGAAGGAGAATTTGGAGGCCACCTCTACTGGAAATCAACTGCCAACAAAATCCTTAGAGCTGGCTATTACTGACCCACCATCTTTCAAGATGTCCATAAAATGATAATTGCCTGTCATAATTGCCAAATCTTTGAAGGCAAAATAAAACTACTTCCCTTACCTCTGCAACCAATCACTGTTGAAGCTCCTTTTCAGCAGTGAGGTCTAGACTTCATTGGGGAAATCCATCCTCCCTCATCTGCACAACATACATGGATCCTCATAGCTACAGATTATTTTACCAAGTGGATAGAAGCCATCCCCTCTAGGAATGCCACAGACTCAGTCATCATCTCATTCCTTTAAAACCATATACTTTCCAGATTTTGTTGTCCTAGAAAGATCATAACTGACAATGCTGATGCGTTTGGGTCTAAAAAGATGGTGGAATTCTATCATAAGTATCAAATCATACTAGGTCATTCCACAGCTTATTACCCTCAAGGTAATGGGCTGACAGAGTCCTCAAATAAAGGTTTGGTAAAAATTATCAAGAAGTTGCTAGAAGATAACAAGAAATCATGGCACAACAAGCTAGTGCATGCTTTATGGGCAGACAGATTGACAATTAAAAAATCAATTGGGATGTCTCCCTACCAGCTAGTTTATGGAACTGATGCAAGATTTCCAACCAGTTTAGGAGTGTCAATAATGAAGCTGATCCAGGAAGTACAGTCTGAAGATGATGATGTAACAAGAAGAATAAACTAGACTATACATCTACAGCAAACTAGAGAGGAAGTATACATCAAAGCACAGCAACTACAAGAAAACATCAAGAAGCTGTTTGACAGAAGAACCAAGGCAAGTGATTTTAAGGTTGGTGACAAAGTTTTAAAATGGGATTCAAGAAGAGAAGATAAGGGAAAACATGGAAAATTTGATAACTTATGGCAAGGCCCTTATCTTATCCAATCTGTTATTGAAAACAATGCATTTTTTCTGCAAGAGCTGGATGGAAATTAGTACTTTGGAGGTCCTGTCAATGGCAGAGTTTTCAAGCATTATTTTTGTTAACTGATATTTTGAGTTTCAAAGCTTTTATTCATTGTATATATCACTGCTTTCAATTTAGAAAAATAAAAATACAAAAAAATAGTAAAAGAAAAAGAGGGCCGAAATAGAAGAAGAAAGGTACAACCTCATACCAAAAAGGAGAAAAAATTCTGAAAGTGTGCAAGCTTAAATGCCACTACTTAAGAAAACACTGCTATTTTAGTCCTACAGTTAAATCATGACTAAATAGATTTCAATTTTCTGTTGATAGATTAGTGAAGAAGATTTGCCAAACTGTTCAATCTTTGCTTATCATAAGAGTAGATTAGGATAGAAATACAGTGGTTCAAACAAACTCAAAACCTGAACCTGTAAGATTGATGAAAAATTGGTTCTAATATGCTCAAAATATGAACCAAAAGAAGAAAAAGACAGCTCTAAAAAATCAAATCCAGAGCTCAAAGAAAAAATGAAGGATGTTGTTTTTTTTATCTGAAACCTTCACATTTTTGTTTCAAATTTCTGCAAATAAAGTCTATGTGCAGCGTGTACATACATCCATAGACATTACAGCAAATCAGACAGCATAATCCTGGTTTGACTGTCTTTTCAATTTATGTTTTAGAAAATAGAGAATAAAATTTTCCAGACAGTTTAATCCTGGCAAATAATAGCTTAGGTAGAGAATTTATGAGTTCAACAGTCTAATCTGAACTCATGAAAGAAATAAGGGTAGATTTAGATTAGTTATTTTTTCTTTCAAAAGAATAAAATGTTGATGCTTAAGGTCTGCAAGTCCAAATGCACCTTCTGAAGAAAAAATGTTAGGAAGTAGGTTGTGTAGGTAGAATGATTGGGAGAAATTTGTTTGCTGATATAAAATATTGATCATCTTTTTCAAAGCAGCATGATCAGTGGAGAAAGATTGTCAATGGATAAAGGCACAGTTCTGCATCCCAGAGATCAAAATATGAAGTTCTTGACACCTCCAAGGAGCTGCCATCCCCAATTGGAGCCACTGTTAGCCATCAGTAAATTTTGTCATAAGCAAATGATGGCTAAAACAGTCATTGAGCCTTCAAGAGATCATTTTCATAGAAAAATCATTCATTCTTGAAGGTTGTTGTTCCCTAACTGTTGTTCCTTAACTACTGTGCCTTAAAGGCCTGCTATTCCCTCCAAAATCCAACAAGAAATCTGTTGTTCCCTTCAAAACTATTTCTTAAACAGCCCCTTTTCATCATTTCATTCACTCATTGTGGCCCTTTTTACCCTCCATTTTTCTCTAAAAAAACTCATTTTCTCTTTTTCATTTTCCCTTCATTCCCCTCAAAAAACCGTCAAAATCCCTTTTTTAAACCTATAAATCCTTTTCAAGGTTTAAAACCCTTCCTTTTTCACTCTATCGGAACTGGAAAAACCCCAAAAAATCTGTTGAAAACACAAAAAACCCACTTATTTTTCTTTTTGTTAAACACACAGGCCTTAAGCCCCTCAGAGCTTAAAAATCCAACCCCCTATCCATCATATGGCCAAGACCCGTAACCAAGCGCTAGCCCCATCGCATCGGGCATTCTCATCGCATCGGCATTTCCACTAAAAAGCCCGCATTTTCTTTATAAACCTTCCCCCGCCGATGCGATAAGCCCTCCCCTCCTCCGCCCCTGGTCACCTTTCCCCTCCACATGACCATTGCCCAGCGCTAGGTCCTTAACTCCCTAGCCCTTCTTTTCTCTGCCCCTGATTCTGTGTTCTCACATAAAACCGTGCCATTTTCCTAACCTCTTAAGCCCCCGCCTCTCCCTTCCTCCCTTTTCCTCTTTTCCCTCATACCTGCCTTGTCACTTTGCAAAGTAATCCCAACCATTGATCTTTAAAGATCAACGGCTATCATGCCTCTTCTCCCATCCTTTGATCGCCTGCCCCCTACCTATTCCTCCATCCTCCGCATCAAATCCACACCATAGATCGTATAGATCTAACAATTCTCATCAAACCCGACAACCCAACTCCGTCGGGGCCTACCATCCACCGCATAAAGCACCCGTCCTATCACACGCTACCACCTGGTTTCCACTTTCTCTCTGCCCAAGCAACTTTTCCATCGCGCTCGGTCCACACCATCAGATCTCATCCCCTTCATCCAACGGTTGTTATTGCATATCGCGCAATTTTTGCGTCCGGAGTTTAACACTCCAAAATCATGCGATACCGGCGGTATTGAAAATGCCACGCAGCGCGATATAATTGGATCGTGTTCGATTCGTCGAAAACCACTTACCACTTGAATCGAACGCGAAAACCATTCGTGGTATTTCCAAACCCGCTCTTGCCCAAATTCGCACCAAAATCCATTTTGAACCAGATTTTTGCCTATTTTCCTCAAATAAGACTCCTCCGCCTGCATAATCACCCCCTCCGCACCGCTCCTCCGCTCCGCCAGCCTCCTAAGCAATTTTACCAAAACACTACAGGGTTTTTATAACATATTTTGTTGTTGTTGCAAGTTTTTATCATGGTTTTCGGAGCAGAAACCTTGTCCTCAACTCGCGAAGGGACAGAGCCAAAGTCTTCCATGTTTGAAGGCTAAAACACGAAGTAGAAGGCTGCAAGTCTTCGTCAGATGATTTGATCAGTGTTGTATGACGAAGATTTGATCAGTGTTGTATGAGCGCTAGTCATAACATTAAACCCTCCATCGCACCAAAAAATCACCTCCACATATCAAAGAAGAAGAACAGTGAAGGTAAAGCTTGAAGATCAGAGATTAAAGACAAACCCCAAAGATCTGAAGATTTAATCAATAATTTAAATGCAGTGGATTAAAAGGTTTAATCATGCAGTTTGGGGGTTTATACACAGTATCAAGGGTTAAGTATCAAAATCTGAGGATTAAGGGTCTAAACCTACAGTTAAGGGAGGCGGGAAAAGGTAAAAGGCAGATGAAAAAGCCCAAAACAGTAAACACAGTCATCTTATAAGGATTAAAGACTCCAAAGTGATTTTAAAGGCCCTAAAGCAAGAATCGGGGCTTAAGCAGTGTTTAAAGCCACCAGATCAGCACAAAATCAGTGAAGGAGCCTCCGAATGCCACATCATTGAGGCTATAACTCCTCAAACTGCCACCTGTGAGCTCATTTCATCAAAAGAGCGCATATTAATTACACAGTCAGGGATATTTTTAAAAAGACAGCTCAAAATTAACTACCAACCTACCTAAAACCCTCAAAGTCAACAAAAGCAACTAAAGGTGATGAAATTTAATGGAAAATTGATTAAAACAAAGATGAGCATTCGAAATCTTCTCCGTTAGGCCTCCCAAAGGTTAATAAACCATTACTCTGTATTAATTGAACAAATGGACCCTTCTTACACTCCACCTCCTCATTCTTCTATAAATACTTCTGTAGAAGACAGTATAGTGTTGGTCTTTGAATACTCTTTAATTGTAAATAGCTTTTGAGGTTGTTGAAGCTCTGTATTGTAATAGAAGAAAGATAGGCTGAGATGAGAATTTTGAAGTTGTAAAGACCCACTGGACCTGAAGATTGTAACTGGTTTGAACATTAAATACACAAGCTGATTCATGGGATCCTGGTCTATGTCAATGGTGATGTGTTTCTCACTGTAATTGTTATTTTCTTTATGTTTTCGTTTTGTCCACTTTTCTCTGATGAAGAACAGCAAATATAGATTAGGATTTACTGTTAAGTACCCTAAATCTCACTGAATAATCTTTATCTTTATGTTTTCTGTTGAACTGTTTATTTAAGGATAAATCAATAGAGTGTAATCAGTCAAAGAATGTTGGTAAGCCCATGTTTCGCTGAGTGTAGCTTGAAATATTTTATTTAAAAGTTCTTGAAGAGTTTTCTAAGTAAAGTTGAATTAGGGAAGTCTATGGTTAGCTCTATCCTCTGGTTTCTTCTCCAAAAGTTACTCTGAAAAGTTCCCTTAAGAGTATGTTGAAAGCAGGCTAGTTTAAAAGTACTTACCTGATCTTAGACTACTTTTTATGTTCATCATAAATGTTTTTCCTTTGAGAATATGCTGAAAGCGGGCTAAGTTAAAAGTCTTTACTTGATTTTAAGCTATTCTTTGTTTTTAATGTTTTCTATTGAAAGTATATCAAAAGCAGGCTAGTTTAAAAGTACTTACCTGATCTTAGGTTACTTTGTGTCTTTCTATTAAGTGCATGCCAAAAGCAGGCCAGTTTAGAAGTACTTACCTGATCTTAGGTTGTCCTTTGTTTTTCTTGTGTGTTTGCTTCTCTCACAACACTTTGTATGTTTCCATATCATCAAATCAATCTAAAGAATCCTTTGACATAGATGACTTGCCCCATGGACCACCTTTGAAACTTGTTTTGCAATTAAATCCTTTATGACTCCATAGCCCAATGGATTGAAGTTGTCTCTTACTTATCTTATCAGCTGAACCATTTTCAACCTACTTACACCTTTACCCCTCATAAGACTTCCTTTATTTTGATGAGGTTCATCCCAACCAAAACAAACAAAACCCTTGTGCCTTATAACTAGCCTAATATCATATCATAAGCCTTAAAGATCATATCTTTGAAAACAAATCTATAGAAAGATCCCTCTCTGAATCTAGGATGGCTAGATCCTCAGATTCCAAAGTGGTTTTGATGTAGGCTTTGCACCGTTTGTACTTGCCAATCTTGCAAACTATAGAGACCTAACACTTTAGTAGCCCTATGAATCTTCTTTCCAATGCTACAGGTCTGACCTAATTTGGATTCTTCGAGGAAACGTTATGCCCAATATCCCACAATGACCTAATTATGGATTGATTCAGTAGATCGAACTTGTACAACGTGCCATGTGTCATTGTTTCTTCCTTCATCTCTGAAATTAATACATAGGAAACTAGAGTCTATGTACATTCGGCAAAATCTTCCAAAATTCCAATACGATGCTCAGAGAGAGAGTTATGACGATTTTCCCAAGGTCACCTCTTTGAGATGAAATTCAGGAGCCTGCAAAGACCCTAAATTCCACAGATCATATCTCCAAAACTGTTGTGAACCAAGATCTGAAATTTTTAGACGACATTCCTCAAGATTTCTTCGTAAATGGGTCTTTGTTTTAGCTTTTGAACCTTCGTAGAAAAAACTTTATAGCGCAAATTCCACAATGACCTATTTGAAGTAGCGAAACCATAGAATCCAAAGCTCTGATACCAAATGTTATCAAACCAGATCCAAAAATAGAAGAAAAGAGATATCAACGCCTTAGAAATCAGCCACTTCAAGGGGGAAACCTCCTTTACATTACATAAATTAATAATTCTTAGATGAAACAAATGACAAAAATTCTTTTCTATATATAGGAGTCCATGGGGTCACAATATAATACTAGCCGACCTAACAATAATAATGTAAGGGCACAACAATAACAATAGTGGCTTTTGTGGGGCACAATAATAACAATGTGGGGGCTACAGGGGTGCAACAACAATAATAAGGGGGCTACACTAACAAAAATAAGGGACTACATTAGTAATATAGGGACCTAACAGCTTCAAACCATGAAATTGTTACCATGTGGATATGAAATATTGATGAACATCTAATTACAATTTCATATCTTGGTTCGCTACATTTTTGGATATATTGTCCAAGTAAGTTAGGGTTTTTGTATGCTCTAGAATTCAATCTCAAACAGGTGTCCTGGGGAAACTCATCATAACTTTATCTTTGAGCATCGGATTTGAATTCCATAAAAACTCACTGAAATTGCATAGACTATAGTTTCTTGGGTACAAGTTTTAGGTTTTAAGCTTGAAAAAATGACATGTCGTATGGTATCGATGGATTTTTTCTTGTAAACCACTGGTCACTTGATCAATTTTTACAGAGGAAATGATCGCACATTATGAGGATACAAAGCGCAATACCTTCTTTAGCCAATTGATAAATCTCAAACAAAAGGGTTCAATGATGGAGCACATCGAAGATTTCCAAAAATTGAATATAAGGGTAAATAATATTCCAAAGGAACATATGATTAGTGTCTTCATAGGGACTCTAAAGGATAACATTGAACATGAGGTTCACCTTTGGCAACCCGATACATTGGAGAAGGCATTCAAGTTGGCAAGAAAAATTGAAAGAAAAAATATGGCGAAAAAGAAGCCTACCACTCACAACTATAAAGATGGAAGTGTTGCTACTCCTAGACTTACACAACCTACAAGGTTCACACCACAACAATTGGAAGAAAAAAAATCAAAAGGAATTTGTTATAGTTGTGATAGAAAATACACTAAAGGTCATAAGTGTGCTAAGATAGATTGTGAAGAGGAGGAAGAAAAGAAACAAGAAACTTTAAAAGAAGATAATATACACTAGGAAGCAACCCTAGAGGAAGAAGAAATGAATCTGACCATATCCTGTAATGCATTGGCAAGAATTACCACTCCTCAAACTCTCAAGATACAAGGACATATCAAGAAGAAAATTATAATAGTTGATGCATATTTATGCAGGAACGCAATAAAATACAGATATAGACATAAACACAGAGATGCATCGGAAATAATGCTTCCTTTTATTGATAAGAAATGACTGAAATAGGCTTACAGACATAATGGAAATAAAATAGCTAGGGCACTGGTAGCATATCTCTGAGAAGAGATGTGGCAACTACAGGACTCTGAACTGTGTTACATTGTGGCTTGAAGGCCTATTACAGACATAATGGAAATAGATGAGCGGGTCAAGGCACTGGTAGCATATCTCTGAGAAGAGATGTGACGGCTACAATCCCCTCCATTGTCTTACAATGAGGCTCGAAGGCCTATTTATTGTTTAGAAACAACGTAAAACACTAAACATCCAAAAACCTAACCCTAGCAGATGAAGCGCCAAAATTGTGGGTCCTGTTTGGGTAAATTGGTGTTTCAACTTCCCGGAGAAGTAACTTTGGCATCTGATCTCCATTTGACCTGCTCAATAGCTAGCTAGAAATATCTATCCAAGGACTACAACTTTTGGTGTGAGCAACATCAATCCATGGACCCATGTTGCTCTCTGTTTTCCCAAAAAACGTGGTTTAGGGCCTCAAAACGACTCTAGAAGTTCACGACCCGAAAAACTGCTAAAAATAGCAAGTTGTGTTGCAACAGAAAATCGAAAAGAAATGATGGTGGGGATTCAAATGGAATAAGTGGGTGGCCACAAATATCCACCTAGATCATTAGGCCCAAAAAATGGCTTTGGGAGTGCAGGACCTGAAAACCTGCTAAAAATAGTAAGCTACTGGAAGTGAATGTCTGAAAGAATTGATGGTGCAGGTCCAAATGGAATAGGTGGGTGGCCACCGATATCCACCTGGATCATTCCTCCCTCCTTAGAAATAAATGTCCCCATTGCGTTAAGTTCCTCCATGAGGGGAAAATTCTATTGAGCTTGGTATTGGGTTTGTCCAGGGTGTCGCAGACCTATTGGCGGACGTGCTGGATGTAGATGTGTCGTCGATGGTCATCCGTTGAAGAATCTGGGAAAAGTTATTCATCATCGTGTTCCTCTATTTCTCGAGGGGACGTAACTTTGGAATTCGATCTCCGTATGACACGCTCAATAGCTCGTAAGAAAGATCTATCTGAGGACTACAACTTTTGGTGTGAGCAACATCAGTCCATGGGCCCATGTTGCTCCCAGTTTTCCCAAAAAAACGTCGTTTAGGGTCTCAAAATGGCTCCGAAATTTCAGGACCCAAAAAAATACAAAATAGTAATTTGTGTTGCAACTTAAAAACAAAAAGAACTGATGGTGGGGGTTCAAATGGAATAGGTGGGTGGCTTCCAATATCCACCTATATCATTAAGCCCCAAAAACGGCTCCAAAAGTGCAGGACCCGAAAACCTGCTAATAATAGTAAGCTGCTGGAAGTGAAAGTCTGAAAGAATTGATGGTGTGGGTCCAAATGGAATAGGTGGATGGCCACCGATATCCACCTAGATCATTACTCCCTCCTTAGGAAGCAATGGTCCCCATTGCGTTAAGTTCTTCCATGAGGGGCAAATTCTGTTGAACTTGGTATTGGATTTGTCCAGGATGTCATGGACCTGTTGGGGGACATGCTGGATGTAGATGTGTCGTCGGTGGGCATCCGTTGAAAGATCTAGGCAAATTTATCCATCATAACGTTCCTATGTTTCTCGAGGGCCTCCTCAAGCAAGATTTTGATAGGATCCCCTGCTCCCTCGTCTTTCTTTCCTTCCGCCATGGGGGATCGTCGGGGTTTGCGAGGCTGATCTTGGAAGGGTGCAACCAAATCGAGCTCGCACTCCTTATACCTGACCACGTTGGGGACATGCAAAGAAAAACAAAGAAATAACAGACCCGCTCTGATACCACTGATCCGGATTTATGCAGGAACGCAATGTAATATAGAAATAGACATAAACACAGAGATGCAGTGGAAATAATGTTTTTTTAAATAAATAAGAAATGATTGAAATAGGCTTACAGACATAATGGAAATAAAATAGCTATGACGCTAGTAGTGTATCTTTGAGAAGAGATGTGGCGGCTACAGGCCCCTGAACTGTGTTACATTGAGGCTCGAAGACCTATTACAAACATAATGGAAATAGATGAGCAGGCGAAGGCACTGGTAGCGTATCTCTGAGAACATATGTGACGGCTACAGGCCCCTCCACTATGTTACAATGAGGCTCGAAGGCCTATTTATTGTTGAGAAAAAATGTAAAACTCTAAACATCTAAAAGCCTAACCCTATGAGATGAAGCGCGAAAACTGTGGGTCCCGTTTGGGTAAATTAGTGCTTCAACTTCCTGGGGACGTAACTTTGGCATCTAATCTCTGTTTGACGCACTCAATAGCTTGTTAGAAAGATCTATCCGAGGACTACAACTTTTTGTGTGAGAAAGATGGGTTCGTTAACCCATGTTGTTCCCCGTCTTTCCAAAAAACGTCATTTAGGGCCTCAAAACGACTCTGGAATTTCAGGACCAAAAAAACTGCTAAAAATAGTAAGTTGTGTTGCAACTTAAAAACGGAAAGATCTGATGGTGGAGGTTCAAATGGAATAGGTGCGTGGCCACCAATATCCACCTAGATCATTAGGCCCCAAAAACGGCTCTAGGAGTGCAGGGCCCGAAAACCTACTAAAACTAGTAAGCTACTAGAAATGAAAGTCTGAAAGAATTGATGGTGTGGGTCCAAATGGAATAGATGGGTGGCCATTGATATCCACCTGGATCATTCCTCCCTCCTTAGGAAGCAATGGTCCCCATTGCGTTAATTTCCTCTATGAGGGGCAAATTCTGCTGAACTTGGTACTGGATTTGTCCAGGGTGTTGCGGACCTGTTGGCGAACATGCTAGATGTAGATGTGTCGTCGGTGGGCATCCGTTGAAGGATCTAGGCAAAGTTATCCAGAATCACATTCCTCTATTTCTCAAGGGCCTCCTCGAGGAATATTTTGATAGGATCTCCTTCTCCCTCATCTTTCTTTCCTTCCACCTTGGGGGGTCGTCAAGGTTTGTGAGGTTGATCTTGGAAGGGTGCAACCAGATCGAACCCAAACTCCTTATACCCTAACTGCATTGGGGAAATGCAAAGAAAAACAGAGAAAGAGCAGACCCGCTCTAATACCACTGATCCATATTTATGCAGAAATGCAATAAAATACAGAAATAGACATAAACACAGAGATGCAACGGAAATAATGCTTCCTTTTATTAATAAGAAATCACTGAAATAGGCTTACAGACATAATGGAAATAAAATAGCTAGGGCACTGGTAGCATATCTCTAGAAGAGATGTGGCGGCTACAGGCCTCTAAACTATGTTACATTGAGGCTCGAAGGCCTATTACAGACATAATGGAAATAGATGAGCGGGTGAAGGCACTGGTAGCGTATCTCTGAGAAACAATGTAAAACCCTAAACATCGAAAAACCTAACCCTAGGAGATGAAGCGCGAAAATTGTCAGTCCTGTTTGGGTAAATTGGTGTTTCAACATCCCGAGGACGTAACTTTGGCATCTGATCTCCATTTGACGTGCTCAATAGCTCGTTAGAAATATCTACCTGAGGACTACAACTCTTGTTGTGAGTAAAATCAGTCCATGGAACCATGTTCCTCCCATTTTTCCCAAAAAACGTCGTTTAGGGCCTCACAGCGGCTCTGGAAGTTCAGGACCCGAAAAAATGCTAAAAATAGTAAGTTGTGTTGCAACTTAAAAACGAAAATAATTGATGGTGTGGGTTCAAATGGAATAGGTGGGTGGCCACCAATATCCACTTGAATCATTAGGCCCCAAAAACGGCTCTGAGAGTGCAGGACCCGAAAACCTACTAAAAATAATACGCTTCTGGAAGTGAAAGTCTGAAAGAATTGATTGTGCGGGTCCAAATGGAATAGGTGGGTGGCCACCAATATCCACCTGGATCATTCCTCCCTCCTAAGGAAGCAATGGTCCCAATTGCGTTAAGTTCCTCCACGAGGGGAAAATTCTTTTGAACTTGGTATTGGATTTGTCCAGGATGTCGCAGACCAGTTGGCGGACGTGCTAGATGTAGATGTGTCGTCGGTGGGCATCCATTGAAGAATCTGGGAAAATTTATCCATCATCGTGTTCCTCTGATTCTTGAGGGCCTCCTCAAGAAATATTTTGATAGGATTTCCTGCTCCCTTGTCTTTCTTTCCTTCCGCCATGGGGGTTGTCGAGGTTTGCAAGGCTGATATTAGAAGGGTGCAACCAGATCGAGCCGGAACTCCTTATACCCTGACCGCATTGGGGACATGCAAAGAAAAACATAGAAAGAGCATACCCTCTCTGATACCACCGATCCATATTTATGCAGGAACGCAATAAAATACAAAAATAGACATAAACACATAAATGCAGTGGAAATAATGTTTCCTTTTATTAAGAAGAAATGACTGAAATAGGCTTATAGAAATAATGGAAATAAAATAGCTAGGGCGTTGGTAGCGTATCTCTGAGAAGAGATGTGGTGGCTACAGGCCTCTGAACTATCTTACATTGAGGCTCGAAGGCCTATTACAGACATAATGGAAATAGATGAGCTGGCGAAGGCACTGGTATCGTATCTCTAAGAAGATATGTGATGGCTACAGGCCTCTCCACTGTGTTACAATGAGGCTCGAAGGCCTATTTATTGTTGAGAAACAATTTAAAACCCTAAACATCCAAAAACCTAAGCCTAAGAGATGAAGCATCAAAATTGTGGGTCATGTTTGGGTAAATTGGTGCTTCAACTTCCCGGGGACGTAACTTTGGCATTTTATCTATGTTTGACGTGTTCAATAGCTCATTAGAAAGATCTATCTGAGGACTAGCTCTTTTGGTGTGAGAAATATCGGTTCATTAATCCATGTTTCTCTCAGTCTTTCCAAAAAACGTCATTTATGGCCTCAAAACGACTCCGGAAGTTCAAGACCCGAATAACTGTTAAAAACAATAAGTTGTGTTGCAACTTAAAAACAGAAAGAACTAATGGTGGGGGTTCAAATGGAATAGGTGGGTGGCCACCAATATCCACCTGGATCATTAGGCCCCAAAAACGCTCTAGGAGTGCAGGACCCGAAAACCTGCTAAAACTAGTAAGCTAATGGAAGTGGAAGTGTGAAAGAATTGATGGTGCGGGTCCAAATTGAATAGGTGGGTGACCACCAATATCCACCTGGATCATTCCTCCCTCCTTAGGAAGCAATGGTCCCCATTGCATTAAGTTCCTCCATGAGGGAAATTTCTGCTGAACTTGGCATTGGATTTGTCCAGGGTGTCGCGGACCTGTTGGCAGACGTGCTGGATGTAGATGTGTCGTCGGTGGGCATCCATTGAAGGATCTAGGCAAATTTATCCATCATCACGTTCCTTTGTTTCTCTAGGGCCCCCTCAAGCAATATTTTGATTGGATCTCCTGCTCCCTCGTCTTTCTTTCCTTCTGCCATGGGGGGTCGTCGAGCTTTGTAAGGCTAATCTTGGAAGGGTGCAACCAGATGGAGCCCGGACTCCTTATACCCTGACCACGTTGGGGACATGCAAAGAAAAATAGAGAAAGAGCAGACCCGATCTGATACCACTGATCCGGAATTATGCAAGAACGCAATAAAATACAGAAATAGACATAAACATAGAGATGAAACGGAAATAATGCTTCCTTTTATTAATAATAAATGACTGAAATAGACTTATAGACATAATGGAAATAAAATAGCTAGGGCGTTGGTTGCGTATCTCTGAGAAGAGATGTGGCGGCTACAGGCCTCTAAACTGTGTTACATTGAGACTCGAAGGCCTATTATAGACATAATGGAAATAGATGAGCGAGCGGAGGCACTGGTAGCATATCTCTGAGAAGAGATGCGACGGCTATAGGCCCCTCCACTATGTTACAATGAGGCTCGAAGGCCTATTTATTGTTGAGAAACAATGTAAAACCCTAAACATCCAAAAACTTAACCCTAGGAGATGAAACGCCAAAATTGTGGGTCCCGTTTGGGTAAATTGGTGTTTCAACTTCCCGGGGACGTAACTTTGGCATCTGATCTCTGTTTGACGCGCTCAATAGCTCGTTAGAAAGATCTATCCGAGGACTACAACTTTTGGTGTGAGAAACATCAATCCATGGACCCATGTTGCTCCCAGTTTTCCCAGAAAACCTCGTTTAGGGCATCAAAACTGCTCTGGAAGTTCAGGACACAAAAAACTAATAAAAATAGTAAGTTGTGTTGCAACTTAAAAACGGAAAGAATTGATGTTGTGGGTTTAAATGGAATAGGTGGGTTTCCACCAATATCCACCTGGATCATTAAGCCCCAAAAACGGCTCTGGAAGTGATCCAAAAACCTACTAAAAATAGTAAGCTGCTGGAAGTGAAAGTTTGAAAGAATTGGTGGTGCGAGTCCAAATGGAATAGGTGGATGGCCACCGATATCCACAAGGATCCTTCCTCCCTCCTTAGGAAGCAATGGTCCCCATTGCGTTAAGTTCCTCCATGAGGGGAAAATTCTGCTGAACTTGGTATTGGATTTGTCCAAGATGTCGCAGACCTGTTGGCGAACGTGCTGGATGTAGATGTGTTGTCGGTGGGCATCAGTTGAAGGATCTGGGAAAATTTATCCATCATCGCGTTCCTCTATTTCTCGAGGGCCTGCTCATGCAAGATTTTGATAGGATCTCCTGCTCCCTCATCTTTCTTTCCTTCTGCCATGGGGGATCGTCGA
Source organism: Pinus albicaulis (assembly GCA_034641835.2). Classification (NCBI taxonomy): domain Eukaryota; kingdom Viridiplantae; phylum Streptophyta; class Pinopsida; order Pinales; family Pinaceae; genus Pinus; species Pinus albicaulis. Next base: position 279,373,769 of record CM076571.1, read on the forward strand.
GGTTTGCGAGGCTGATCTTGGAAGGGTGCAACCAGATCGAGCCTGAACTTCTTATACCCTGACCGTGTTGGGGACATGCAAAGAAAAACAGAGAAAGAACACTCTGATACCACTGATCTGGATTTATGCAGGAATGCAATAATATACAGAAATAGACATAAATACAGAGATGCAGCGGAAATAATGCGTCCTTTTATTAATAAGAAATGACTGAAAAAGGTTTTATAAGCATAATGGAAATAAAATAGCTAGGGCGCTGGTAGCGTATCTCTGAGAAGAGATGTGGCTACTACAGGCCTCTGAACTGTGTTATATTTAGGCTCAAAGGCCTATTACAGACATAATGGAAATAGATGAGTGGGCAATGGCACTAGTAACATATCTCTGAGAAGATATGTGATGGCTACAGGCCCCTCTACTGTGTTACAATGAGGCTTGAAGACCTATTTATTGTTGAGAAACAATGTAAAACCCTAAACATCCAAAAACCTAACCCTAGGAGATGAAGTGCCAAAATTGTGGGTCTTGTTTGGGTAAATTGGTGTTTCAACTTCCTGGGGACGTAACTTTGACATATAATATTTGTTTGATGCACTCAATAGCTCGTTAGAAATATCTATCCGAGGACTACAACTTTTGGTGTGAGCAACATCGATCCATGGACCCATGTTGCTCCCGGTTTTCCCAAAAAACGTCGTTTAGGGCCTCAAAACGACTCCAGAAGTTCAGGACCTGAAAAACTGCTAAAAATAGTAAGTTGTGTTGAACCTTAAAAACGAAATGAACTAATGGTGGGGGCTCAAATGGAATAGGTGGGTGGCCACCAATATCCACCTTGATCATTAGGCCCCAAAAACGGCTTTGAGAGTGCAGGACCCGAAAACTTGCTAAAAATAGTAAGTTGTTGGAAGTGAAAGTCTAAAAGAATTGATGGTGCGGGTCCAAATGGAATAGGTGGATGGCCAGCGATATCCACCTCGATCATTCCTCCCTCTATTATAGGTCAATTTGGGCACCATTCCCAATGACCTAGTTAAACTGGACATCATCCCCAGAACCAATGAATAGGGTCTATCATCCCCTATCATTTAAGTTTCTACATGCCCTAAGACAAAGAAAAAGAACAAATCATCCATGACTTCCATTGCAAGGTTTCCAAGATTTGAAGTACATTCTATATCACCTATGAGTTGACCAACACAGTCTCTCAAGGGACTAACTGATTTTCATATGCAGTTACCTCCATTCAAGGGTGCTCTGCAAAGCACTTCCTGACACTCAAGGGTGTGTTGGTCAATTGGGAGCGAAGTTCTAATTATTCCGGAATCTCCACATGGCCAGTGCCTTCTAGAAGATTCCATATGTGTCAAACTTCAAATACATGTGTCCATTCAACACCTCCGAGCTTGGGAACATGTCTTGCCTATTATTAGAAATTCATTGATTATGAAAGTACCTTCAACTCATCTATAAATTGAGCACAGATCCTAGTGCTCTAGAAGGAAGAAATTTCGTAGAGAAATGTTGTTGGATTCTCAATTGATGTTGTTTTGAACAAGTTTTTCAATTGATGAGCAGAGTAGTCGTGCAGATTTATTTCAAGGATGATTTGACCACAAAACATACTTTTATCCTTATTTTTCGAGCCTTGAAAAAACGAAAAAGGACTTGAAGTGCACTTTTATCTCTTTTTCGAGCTTCTATAACAGCGAAAAATGAACCCCTAGAGTCTTATTTTAGCTCTTTTCAAACTCCGATAATGTGAAAATATTGTCGAGCACTTGTCTTTTTTATCTTGTAAAAGTAAATGAATTGATATCTACTCAGTATAAGTTTAACCATTTTCCGGACTGAGATAAATTATTTACGAAAAAAGAATACCTTAGTCAAACATGACTAAAGAGGTTCTCTTAGATATTATTTTACACTTTTTCGGATCTGAGCGACAACTTTATGAAAAAGTACTTATGGAGTTTTCTTTCGTCCTCTTTTTCAAACTCTCTACATATGAAAAAGGACCGGGTTGTCACTGTTGTTAGGCTTGTTAAAACATAAAATAGCGATGGGATTGTCGATCATGGCAAGAATCGAGTTTCATTCATCGCTAGACTCGTTAAATTATTCAATAGCGATACATTATTCACCCGGAGGGTTGAATTATAGATCAAGCATATGTTATCCTTCTCAATCTTGTTAAAAAATAAAGAGGTACTGGTCGACAAACGACCAGGGAAAATTTGGGAAAGTGAATAGAACTTTTTACGGTACCAGGTTGCTCTTGAAAATGACACTTCACTCCATCACTGTGACTATTTGGGTTGGGTAATATTCTTGACGATTCATTCATACCTATGGTTCATCATACCTTCACTTCGGTTTTGGGTCAATGCTGCCAACTCATCTCAGTGTCGCCGATATGTTCAAGAGAAGTCATCCAGTGAATACTCATCCTTCTACAATACTCATAAACCTTCATTCTCATGACAGTCATCCCTGAACATTGCTATATCAAGTCATACTTTGTCTCCGAAAACAATAACTCCCATTTCGCAATAAAGTGATTCCTATCAACGGAAAATCATCATCCAGGGAGTTCACTTAGAAACATCATCTTCCAGTACCATGAGGCTTGTTACAGCATCGACAAGATCCTCGCTTTCGGACTTTTGATCGAAAAATTTTGTTTAGCGTTCAACATCAAATCATCTATTCACGCCTTACGAAATATACTACAATACCTTGAGGGTCATTAACATCAATGGTGGTTCTCTCGTGTTTGTTAACAGCTCACATCATTGGTTGGTAATCAAACGATGTCTTACCATGTTCGACTACAAATCATATATTCGCATGGCTAGACTTGTACCCGAACGATCGAGTGAACGAGATAAAAAGACCCCATATCTAGTTTCAGCCATCCGGGCTGCGATTTCAGGATTGTTGTACAAATCATCTATATGGTGACCTTACATATAGATCATCATTTGAACATGGGCCTATATCTGTAGGCATGTCTGTATTGGGAAACATTCCAATGTAGACGACTTTCTGCTCTATGTACATGTTATTAGATAGTTTATGTGTTGAGCATGGGAATGCCTTCCCTCAGCAATTCGTGATCAGGAGGATATATCATGATGTAATGTATTGTAAGATTGATGCAGGTTGCCACTCCACTTCAGTTCCAGTTCATCACAGTGTAAAGCGTCTCATTCAAAAAATATTATTATTATTATTTTGACATCATGCTTTAGGGGGCAATCTGTTATAGGTCAATTTGGGCACCATCCCCAATGACCTGGTTAAACTGGACATCATCCCCAGAACCAATGAATAGGGTCTATCATCCCCTATCATTTCAGTTGCTACATGCCCTAAGACAAAGAACAAGAACAAATCATCCATGACTTCCACTGCAAGGTTTCTAAGATTTGAATTACATGTTATATCACCTCTGAGCTCACCAACGCAGTCTCTCAAGGGACTAATTGCTTTGCATATGCAATTACCTCCATTCAAGGGTGCTCTGCAAAGCAATTCCCGACACTCAAGGATGCGTTGGTCAATTGGGAGCGAAATTCTCATTGTTCCAGAATCTCCACATGGCCAGTGCCTTCTAGAAGAGTCCATATGTGTCAAACTTCGAACACATGTTTCCATTCAACACCTTTGAGCTTGGGAACATGTCTTGCCTATTATTAGAAAGTCATTGATTGTGAAACTACCTTCAGCTCATCTATAAATTGAGCACAGATGCTTAAGAAGGAAGAAATTTGGTAGAGAAATGATGTTGGATTCTCAATTGAGTGTTTGATTTGAGTGATATGCTGCTGGAGAGATGTTCATTGTGATGAGGTTGGGATGATGCTGGAGTTGGTGACATCAAATCAATCGTTGGTTGTAACCTCCCCCTTCTATCCATTAATAAAGATTGTTGCTCATTTTCCCACATATGTCTCTGTATAAGCTTCTATCTTTCATATTATGGATTCTTAGCTGATGTATATGTTTCATGTTTCATTGATTTCACTGATTAAGATAAATAGTCATCTGTATATTGCAATCTCTCTGTTGTTTAGTGCTTATACTTGCAGGAACTAGTATGTCGATCAAAGTTGGATTGGAAGCTACAGCAAGAGCGACAGAAGGAGAATAGGAAGCGCTTGGACCCCAAGTAGGTTTCTACATAATTCTGTGTGTATATTTACTCTTAAGAAAAGTGTCTACAAAATCTTTAATCTGTTGTTCTAGATGAGCACCACATTTAGGGAAAGTATTTTATCTGTAATTCATAATTCCGCATAACACCCTCCTTAGGAAGCAATGGTCCCCATTGCGTTAAGTTCCTCCATGAGGGGCAAATTCTGCTAAACTTGGTATTGGATTTGTCCAGGCTGTCGTGGACATGTTGGCGAATGTGCTGGATGTAGATGTGCCATCAGTGGGCATTCGTTGAAGGATTTGGGAAAAGTTACCCATCATTGCGTTCCTCTGTTTCTCGAGGGCCTCCTCGAGAAAGATTTTGATTGGAGCTCTTGCTCCCTCGTCTTTCTTTCCTTCTGCCATGGGGGGTCGTCGGGGTTTGCGAGGCTAATGTTAGAAGGGTGCAACCAGATCGAGCCCAAACTCAAGTTAGAAACTTGACCTAGATTGACCAGAACATACTAGGAATTTCATCAAACACATGGTAAACATGTAAGCTACAAGTCATGAATGCATATATTAGTCTAAACCTTTGTTCTTTAGTTGTGAATCACCGAGAAGATCTAATGCCCTCCCAAGTAATTGAAACTGTTGATCATGATCATCTCCCCATTAAAATTTCCATGGACCATCTAGTTTAAATCTTCTAACTCCTTTGCCCTCTCTTGCAAAGTGCCTTAGTTGTCTATCATTGTTCTCTCCTAGCTTCAAAATCGCATTTTAAAAGGGCTGTAAATTCATATTTGGAAACATTCGAGGCATAGATCCTTTGGCCCTAGCCCCCTCCGTCTCGTTTTTCATATAACCTGGGCATTTGACCGTGTACTAAGATAGAAAAGCGCTTACCGTATATGGCCATCGGGCGTAATCTCAGCTGTCAGATCAAACACAGATCAACGTTCCACGACTTGTTGCTCTTGTGGTCCCCGCGCTGTGTGTCGATTCCAAAACCGGCCTGTTTATTTCGCACCGCCTTTCGAAAGCAGGCGGTATTCCGCAAATCGCAGCGATTCCACACATTATGCGCCACGTGTCCCCGAGTACGGCCTCAATACCGCCCTCTCCCACGCATTAATGTTCGATCCAGGACGTGCAGCGAGATTTATGTTAACCGTCAGATCTATAAGCCTTCATCCAACTGCGGTTGTTTTCTGAAGCTGCACGAGTTTTAACTTAAGTATACCATATCCCGGGCCCGCCACTCCATCGTTCTCCAACGCTGTTTGGACCGTTCATCTCGTCTTGTGATCGCATGGCCCAGATCATTTGTATGACCGGCTGTTGACCAAGTTTCCCCCACGTCATTTACTCCACGTGTTCACCGCATTTTCCTCCACCATGCATATATTCCGTTCATAGGTTATATTGTAATGTTTCACGTTAAAAGCCTCTGCCAACCTGCATCATTCCACCGATCCGCCATGTCTGCAGCATCACTTACATTCGACCCCACCCCATTTCACCACTTCGACAAGTCTCCACCACCATGTCCATGGATCTCGTCACGTCATCGTCCCTGTGTCCGGTTTTCTTTAACGTGTTTGTGGGTTTTGCAGGTTGCAGCGACGAGAAATCGCCATTAATCTCTGCCTCCATTACAGAAGTCGAAGACGCATCTAAGGATCGGATTGCAGGGAAGGTATTTATGAAGGAAAGCCCTGGGTAGTTGCCGTGACATGACTCTCATTAAAGCAACAGGGTTCAAAATCTATCAGACCCTCCGGAGCCATTCAAAACACAGATCGAGCAGATGGAGAAATTAATGGAGCATCGAAGAAATATCAATGAAAAATCAAGGAATGCAGTGTCCGGCATTGAAGAATTTAATTTCCAATTCAAAGTCAGAAGACAGAGAGTACAAAGCACAAAAAGCAATGCCTTCAAGGTTTTATTTCAGCGAGATTTTCTTCAGGAAAGGACAGAATGTCCATGTGAATTCATCTTTATACCGTGTTCTTAAAGAGATTTTCTACCCAGTGCATTTATTTTTGCAAGCAGATTGTCAAGTACAGACAGTATTACCTAGTCATTCAACAATATGGGCGTGAATGTGTCCGTCATTTTGTTCAAACTAGGCAAATTTAATGTTTTGATCTACCTCATTTACTGAGGGGTTTTAGGTTTCTCCTATAAAAACCCAGAAAAAAGACATTGTAAGGGTTCCAGATTTTTATCAGAGAATTGTGCAGTGAAAGGCATTTTTGATATACATTTTGTAAAGCTCTTGTATGAAGGCTCAGAGCCCGTAGGGTCTCAGTGAGGAGGAATTTTGTCTGTCTTAGAGGATTCTAGTCTTTGATATTTCACAGTATGTAACTTTCTCTTATGTGTTTAATACAATATTTCATTTCATCCATCTTCTTGTATCATGTACTGGAATGCGAGTGGCTCACTGATTTTAGGTAAGGATTTATCCTAGTTGATACCCATACTTGGGTCAGTCAAGCGCTTTAAATATGGCTCAGGGATGATATATTGTTTCATGTTCATCTCACCCATCTTTCTGCTATATTAGTTGCTTTGGGGGGGGTGCTTTTAAAACACCATTGTCATGTATGGATTCTTAGATCGATAAGCCCATATATGGTTATGTTGTGTATCTGGGTATCAGACCAAAGATAACTAATATCTTCTTATATTTCTTTCACCGCATATACCTTTTGATATTTGATTTCTGTGGCATATTACTTGAATCGGCCCTCTTTACAGTAAATTGTCTCTTAATTGTCTGATGCTTTTGTATTGGAGCTTTGCATCTTGTCTATGGCTATTCTTTCTACCTTGTAGCAGTTTCATAGTAGTTAAATTTGTTAATCAATTTCACCCTTTAAAGAAATGACGGGAGAGCTTTTGGATTGACACCCAAGTTATATTACATGCTCCTTGCTATGATAAGATGTCCTAGGCACTGGTCTATGGCAACTCTAGGCTGTCTCTAGGAGCGACAACATTTGTCGACAACATCTTTCTGGCGCCGTTGCCGGGGATCGAATTTAAGAATATCAGTTTCCCTGGGCCTCGACAAATCATATTCACTCTCTAATCAGGTGAGCACAGAGAGTTGAAGAGTTTCATATCTCTCACCTTGGCGAATCCATTGTTGTTTATTTGATAAATCTATTTGTATTCCTGGCTCCTCGTAAGCCACATTTGAGGTCAGATACGTCTCAGCCAAAGACCCCTTCAGTGTCTGACCCAGAAAAGATCATACATAGAAGAAGTTGGAAAGAGAGGCGATCAATCTGTGCTGAAATCCCTGAATTTTCTGTAGAAGATTATCCATCCTCTTCTTCTCAAGAAATCCAAGTAGAAAATCCCGACTCCACTGTGGGAGATACAGAATACTATTCAAATAGCCCACCTAGAGGAGGTGTCAAAGCTAAAGAGAACCTTCACTCTACTCCTGAGGCTGAAGTAGTTAAAGAAGTCACCGAAGTAGCTGCTGTTAACCGTGAACTGTTCCCATCTACGCCTCAGGCTGCTGTACAGTATATTCCTATTGTTATCCATACTCCACCTCCTCCTCTTCCTCCTTTTGTACACCAGATTGTTGCACAACCCCCACCTCCTCCAATGGCTAATGTTCCCGCTTTTTTGTTAAACAAATATGCTCCCCTGGCATTACCTCAAGTGCTGAATGATATGCCACAGGATTATTTGAAGATCTTGACCAGATTCATTGGGGAAAATGAAATTGATGCTCAGAAACATCTTGAGACTTTCTGCTCTTTTGCAGAGAAATTTAATGTAGAACATTTGGATGTAGTCTTAAGACTATTTGTGCAATCTCTGGACGGTGAAGCCAGAAAATGGTTCAAAACGTTAGGAAACTGTTCCATAACCACTTGGGACAATATGGAAAATACCTTTCTCAGGAAATGGGGAGAAAAGAAAGATCATGGACAGTGTCTTATTGAGTTCAATACACTCAAGAAGAAACATAATGAAGGGGTGTCAGAATTTATCAAAAGATTTAATAAGTTATATCTAAACCTCCCCGCAGATATGAAGCCTCATCAGAATGCTGCCAAAGTTGTTTTCATAGCAGCCTTCGACTCAAACTTTGGTTTCTCTCTCAAGGAAAGAAAGCCTGCCACCCTAGATGATGCTCAGTCAGATGCTCTTGAGTTGGAAGCAAATTTTGCTTCCACTGGAAAATTAAGAGGGAAAGCTGAACAAGATACCAGAAGAAGAGACAAAGAGGAAGTGTCTACTTCTAATCAGGATAAGGATTCAGATAAAATTGAAGAAATGAACAAAATGATTAAGAATCTTTCTAATAAACTGGTCAAGCTTGAATTGGAGACCAAGAACTCAACTTCCAAGAACTTCCAGAATGCTCCAAACAAGGGTTACAATCCTCAGTATAGAAAGCCACCCCTGCAAATATTTCCAAGGGAAGCAAAGGAGCAACAAGATCAGGTACCACACCCATTATACCTGGAAGGACTAGTAGATGACTCCACTGAAGAAAAATATAAATGAAAATCAGAAGAATTGGGATTCCCAATTAAAGTTTGCTCTATGGGCAAATAGAATCACCAGTAAGAGAGCAACTGGGAAATCTCCATATGAGTTGGTATATGGACGAGCAGCAGTGTTTCATGTGCAGCTGGCCTTACCAGTGGCACGTTTCATGCAAGAAAGTCAAGAAGAACCTGATGATATGGTCAGGAGAATCAATCAAATGGTAGAGTTAGAGGAAACACGAGGGCAAGTAAATCGGAGATTAACAGAATATCAGGAGAAAATGAAACACATATTCGATCAACATGCAAAAGACAAGAAATTGCAGGTTGGAGATCTGGTGCTTAGGTGGGATGTCCGGAGGGCTGAAAAAGGAAAACATGGCAAGTTCGATCCACTATGTTTTCGCCCATTTAGAATTGTGGAACTAGGAAGCAATAACATGTTTATATTGGAGAATTTACAGGGTGACTTGTTGGATGCTCTTGTAAACGGCCAATTTCTCAAGCCCTACTTCCAATTCTGATTCAGGCAAAAGGCAGCCTAGTGTACTATATTGTATATTAATTTCCTTTTTGCTTTTGTTGAAATAGCACGGGTGACATGATGAGTTTTGAAGAAAAATGCAAGAGGGTTGAAGAGCAAGGTATGCATAAAAAATGATCAAAGGGTCTGCGAGTTCTCGACACGTCCAAGGACGAACATGTCGTCCCCAGGTGGAGCCAATGTTGATCATGATCATCTCCCCATTAAAATTTCCATGGACCATCTGGTTTAAATCTTCTAACTCCTTTGCCCTCTCTTGCAAAGTGCCTTAGCTATCTATCGTTGTTCTCTCCTAGCTTCAAAATCGCATTTTAAAAGGGCTGTAAATTCATATTTGGAAACATTCGAGGCATAGATCCTTTGGCCCTAGCCCCCTCCGTCTCGTTTTTCATATAACCTGGGCATTTGACCGTGTACTAAGATAGAAAAGCGCTTACCGTATATGGCCATCGGGCGTAATCTCATCCGTCAAATCAAACGCAGATCAACGTTCCACGACCTATTGCTCTTGTGGTCCCCGCGCTGCGTGTCGATTCCAAAACCGGCCTGTTTATTTTGCACCGCCTTTCGAAGGCAAGCGATATTCCGCAAATCGCAGTGAATCCACACATTATGCGCCACGCGTCCCCGAGTACGGCCTCAATACCGCCCTCTCCCGCGCATTAATGTTCGATCCAGGACGTGCAGCGAAATTTTTGTTAACCATCAGATCTATAAGCCTTCATCCAACGGCGATTGTTTTCTGAAGCTGCACGAGTTTTAACTTAAGTATACCGTATCCCGGGCCCGCCACTCCATCATTCTCCAACGCTGTTTGGACCATTCATCTCGTCCTGTGATCGCATGGCCCAGATCATTTGTATGACCGGTTGTTGACCAAGTTTCCCCCACGTCATTTACTCCACGTGTTCACCGCATTTTCCTCCACCATGCATATATTTCGTTCATAGGTTATATTGTAATGTTTCACGTTAAAAGCCTCTGCCAACCTGCATCATTCCACCGATCCGCCATGTCTGCAGCATCACTTACATTCGACCCCGCCCCATTTCACCACTTCGACAAGTCTGCACCACCATGTCCATGGATCTCGTCATGTCATCGTCCCTGTGTCCGGTTTTCTTTAACGTGTTTGTGGATTTTGCAGGTTGCAGCGACGAGAAATCGCCATTAATCTTTGCCTCCATTACAGAAGTCGAAGACGCATATAAGGATCGGCTTGCAGGGAAGGAATTTATGAAGGAAAGCCCTGGGTAGTTGCCGTGACATGACTCTCATTAAAGCAGCAGGGTTCAAAATCTATCAGACCCTCCGGAGCCATTCAAAACACAGATCGAGCAGATGGAGGAATTAATGGAGCATCGAAGAAATATCAATGAAAAATCAAGGAATCCAGTGTCCGGAATTGAAGAATTTAAGTTTCAATTCAAAGTCGGAAGACAGAGAGTACAAAGCACAAAAAGCAATGCCTTCAAGGTTTTATTTCAGCCAGATTTTCTTCAAGAAAGGACAGAATGTTCATGTGAATTCATCTTTATACCGTGTTCTTAAAGAGATTTTCTACCCAGTGCATTTATTTTTGCAAGCAGATTGTCAAGTACAGACAGTATTACCTAGTCATTCAACAATATGGGCGCAAATGTGTCCACCATTTTGTTCAAACTAGGCAAATTTAATGTTTTGATCTACCTCATTTACTGAGGGGTTTTAGGTTTCTCCTATAAAAACCCAAAAAAAAGACATTGTAAGGGTTCCAGATTTTTATCAGAGAATTGTGCAGTGAAAGGCATTTTTGATATACATTTTGTAAAGCTCTTGTATGAAGGCTCAGAGCCCGTAGGGTCTCAGTGAGGATGAATTATGTCTGTCTTAGAGGATTCTGGTCTTTGATATTTCACAGTATGTAACTTTCTCTTATGTGTTTAATACAATATTTCATTTCATCCATCTTCTTGTATCATGTACTGGAATGCGAGTGGCTCACTGATTTTAGGTAAGGATTTATCCTAGTTGATACCCATACTTGGATCAGTCAAGCGCTTTAAATATGGCTCAGGCATGATATACTGTTTCATGATTCATTTCATCCATCTTTCTGCTATATTAGTTTCTTTGGGAGGGTGCTTTTAAAACGCCATTGTCATGTATGGATTCTTAGATCGATAAGCCCATATATGGTTCTGTTGTGTATCTGGGTATCAGACCAAAGATAACTAATATCTTCTTATATTTCTTTCACCGCATATACCTTCTGATATTTGATTTCTGTGGCATATTACTTGAATCGGCCCTCTTTACAGTAAATTGTCTCTTAACTGTCTGATGCTTTTGTATTGGAGCTTTGCATCTTGTCTCTGCAACATTACTTTCCTTGTGGTAGTTTCCGTAAGTTCTGGTCCCATTTAAATCAATTTCCTTGTATTACAAGAGATAGCAGAAGAGCTTTTGGATTGACACCCAAGTTATATTACATGCTCCTTGCTATGATAAGATGTCCTAGGCACTGGTCTATGGCAACTCTAGGCTGTCTCTAGGAGCGACAACATTTGTCGACAACAGAAACAACACTTGTTAGCCCATGCATTCATTAACTTATCAACTATAACAAGAGCCATAACTAGAACATATTTTATAACCATGCTTATAACCAGCATATAACTAGAATATTAACCATGAAAGAACAGTTATCAAAGCCACATAATAACGAGTATAAATGCTCATGAATCAAAATAGGTTAACAACTCTTGTTAACTTACGCAAAATCCAACCAAGGGACTCCCACATACCACTCGACCATAGATTGAGCTAAACCAAATCTTTCTTTCAGGCAACCACTCTCGTTCCATATTCCAAGCATGAATGTGGAATCTCATGGGATAAACCAAGACATAAACAACGAAGGAAATCCAAAGGTTAAACCACCCCCACCCTCAAACTATTGTGATCTTTCCAAAACCAGTCAAGAGATCACAAAACCAAAACAAACTTAGATGCCTCATAATTCCTTCACCATTCCTTGAGGAATTTATTATCTCCACCAAACCTGTCGAGGGCTACCCAGATAAAACCATCTCCACCCCCAATCCTTGGGAATTTTCGTAATACGACCTCACCTAGTTCCAAAATCTTCCGACAATCCAAAGCTAAACCAACAAATGAATCCCATCACATCATGGCTATCCAAAAAATGGCAAAGCAAGGTTGCAACCACTATCAAACCCAGAAAAACCCATATCAATGACAACAATTGAACCAGATAACTAAATCCATGAACCATGCATTCACACCTCAACTAGGAAATCAGACATGCAGCCTATTACCTGCAAAATATTCCTGCTGAAGTTGTTGATCCAACCTTCTCCTTGCTTGTCCTTTTCCTTCCTTGTTTTCTTTTCCTTTGCCTTCTTTCTCCAAATCCAATGTATGTAAAAATGCTCCAAGAATGATCTAAGTGTGCAAAAGTATGAAAGAGCAAAGCTAAAACTGAAAAAAGGTTATGAACTGATCCTCAAAAGCCTTTCTATCATTGAGGCCTCTATTTTTTTCATTTTCCTTAATTTTTTTTCTAATTTCCCTCTCATGCAAATATGTGACCCTTGATCTCCCCTTTCTCCTATTTTCCTTTATTTCATAAATAAAATGTAAAATAATGCCTCTTTGCCTTCATCAATGCCTTTTCCAATTTCCTTAACCATTGATAAACCAAAAGTGATGCCCACTATAGTGTTTTCCCAACATTCAGCTTGGAATACATGTCCCATGACCTTGATCTTATTTTGCCTTTATTAACCTTTATTACATGAACTTTTAATCTGGGGTTGTTACAGTTTTTAAACTTTGAACTTGTCATTGGTTGTTTAATAATTGTTGAATACGCATGCCCATGTTGTTTTGATTGTATTTTCCTTTATTGTGATTATATATTTCATTTCTTTCTGTGATGTTGTTTTTATTGTAACCTCTTGCATTGTCTATTTATTTTTACAACTGACCATTAATTACATACTTGGGGGATCTTGAAGCAAGTTGGCTGAGTTGGAAAAGAAGCCATTGATTCTCAAGAAAGGGGCAATACATGAACTACATATAGAGTATTAATATGATAACAACTAAAAAGTATAATGAAACCATATGTGGTTGGAAAATTTGTCGCATAACATCAATGTAATATCCAAATAGGTTGTTTGAGTCCATGGTAAGGATGGACAACAAAATGGTAAAAGTGAGTCCTCTTAACCATGATTTTATTATACAAGTACTTATTTATTGCATACATGATGATATATGTATAATATATATGCAGGAAAATGCCATTGTGTCTTACAGGATTGTCAGGAAATGTTCGCAAAGAAAGACAGTTGCTTACAGATGGCATGAAAAGAAGAATCTAAACATCACTCTTGCATTGTGAACATGTAAAAACAAAAAAGGCAATATGGCTTAGTTCATCTAAATATAGACAGTGTGGTCTATGGGTTCTATGTTACAATGTGTAATGTGTTGAGTCAAGTGTATTTGTATGTGTGTCATGAGTATGTTTGTATGTGTATCATGTTATGTATGTGTGTTTGTTACTTTTTTGGGCCCATGTATTATGTATTGTTTCTGAGTGGGGGCAGAATAGCCTCTAGATTCCCAATACTTTTTTCAACAGAGCACTACCTGGTTTGGTAGTGACTACCTCGTTTGGTAGTGCCAATAGCCGCGAGTGGGATTATATATATGATCATCATTGGATGGAGGTATAAATCTATGGATTCCCTTGATGATTCAGGGTGGAGGTGAACCTCTTGATTCCCTTGTTGCTTTGGAAACCAAGCCAACATGACGGTGGGGTGGGTACCTGGGAAGTTAGCCTAGAGGGTACTTGGAGCCCTGGAGCAGCATGACTATGGGGTGGGTACCTGGGCAGTTATCCTGGAGGGTACCTAGATGCCTAGAGTAGCATGATTGTTGATTTGGTACCTTGACGAATAGTCTCGAGGGTACCTGATCCGAATGGAAAATGGCATCAACCCATGGTATTCATCTACCCATGTTATCCATCCACCCATGGAATTTACCCATGGTATTGTAAATGGCATCAACCCATGGTATTCATCCACCCATGATATTTATTCGCCCATGGTATTTTAAGTGACCCATGGTATGTATCCACCCATGGTATTCATCCACACATGGGATTTACCCATGGTATTGTAAGTGGTATCAGATTCAAGTTACGCCTCCATGGGAATGAGGGTTTGAAACATATTTCAGTTTCAATGTTTTGCAGCAATTTTCAGCAAAATCCATGAATTTTTTTGGGCAGCGAGTTTTTAGATCAGATCTGAAACTTTTGGTGAAAAATTTACAAAAAAAAAGACCAGATATGGATTCCTTGCGAAAAAATACTCAAATTAAAAAAAAAAAAAATCGGCGAAATTGGAATTCGGATGAGAGAGATATCGTTGATTCAAAATCAACAATGTTGAAGCAATTTTCTGACGACAATTCATGGACGGCGGCTCTCCTGTCATTTTTCGCAATTTTCAGTGCAAAATTTCAGAAGAATGGATATAGATCTGAGCTCCTCTTGAAAAATCACCCAAGTTCAAAAAAAAAAATCGGTCAAATCGGAGTCTAGATGTGGGAGTTATCGTTGATTTAAAATCAACTATTTTTTCAGAAATTTTGTGACGGCGAGACAGTTCTAGCGCGAATCTGGGAGTCTAGAGTCTCCAAATAGTGGTTTCAAGCACATCAGAAGACGCAGAATGATCATTCCATTTCCAAAAACAGGTTATAATAAATATTCTGAGTTATATTGACTGAGTTATGCTCATTTTAAATCTGGAGCAGCATTCGGAACGGGTTCCCTTTGGAGACGTGCCCTTCCACCCCGCTTTAGTATGCACCTGCTTCACATTCATCAGTTTCAGCATAGCAGCATTCGGCTTGGGTTATTTGGAGACGTGCCCTCCCACCCCAAGCTATGTAGGCACCTGCTACTTCATCAACAATCAGCATCACGGTTATGGGTCAACCGCACAAAATCATTTTCATCGAAGTCCATTTGCTAGGCCGCACACTGTTAGTCACACAGTTGGTCACAAGCATTACAAGGTATCTCTATCCTCGGATCTTCGTTTGTCATGGTTTTGGATCATCCACAAACCCACACTTCATCAAAGTCCATTTGCTAGGCCGCACACTGTCAATATCACAGTTGGTCACAAGCATTACAGGATATCTCTATCCTTGGATCTTCGTTCATCACGGTTATGGGTTAACTACACAAAACCCTTCTCTTCAATGGCTCTTCATATTCAACAAAGGCTTCTCAGGAGGGAACTTCACGCAATGGAGACCATTGCTTCTTAAGGAGGGAGGAATGTTCCGAATGGAAAATGGCATCAACCCATGGTATTCATCTACCCATGTTATCCATCCACCCATGGAATTTACCCATGGTATTGTAAATGGCATCAACCCATGGTATTGATCCACCCATGATATTTATTCTCCCATGGTATTTTAAGTGACCCATGGTATGTATCCACCCATGGTATTCATCCACACATGGGATTTACCCATGGTATTGTAAGTGGTATCTATCCATGGTATTGGCCTATGGTATCTACACATGGTATTGTAACTCAAAAAACGCTATAAATAACAAGCCTCAGTTTGTAAAATGACAGATTGTCCACCACAATGTAGCTTCTACAGTTATTCTCTGTTTTAATCAAACAAGTTTCTTTGTGGTTTTATTTTCTTTGTGTTCTCTCTTTTTTTCTGGCATTCTAATTTTATAGATCTTGGGGCCTCCCCCCAAGATCTGGATCAGTACCTAGAGCATTGGAGTAGCCACTTATATCGGCATATTGATCATGGAGGATATCTTATCGTCCGGGTGCTTGCCAGGATAGGCAATCAACCCCATGTGCATACAAATAAGAAGTAATCAAATCAAGATAAGTATCAATGTTATAGTGATCTTCTGAATTTTTAAACTATGAGCATGATTTATGATAATTTGGATTATTGAGCTAACCTGATAATATGTTCTAGTTTATGATGACTCGATTTATGCGGTAACCTAGTTTGTTGTAGGAATTCTAGAAAAATCCAAGTTCAATACAAGGATAGATGGCTAATAAGGCATAAATTACATTCATTTCATTTTCCTTTATGATGAGTCTCATGGAATCAGTGTGTCTACGATGCAGGAATACACTTGAGATTGCTCACTCCAAACGAGCAAAGTTGGCCACAAGATGGAGCATCATCAATGTGCAAAAACCAAAAATTTCAGGAACAGAGCCATTATGGAACACTAACACCAATGGTGCCAACTGATTTCCACAAGCATGCTATGATCGGTATGGTAGTTTAAGGCAGGGATTTGCCTTGAATTTGAGACCCCTCTAATGCGAGGAAGCGCAGAAGGGCGGGTGATGAGACTGCCCAAAGGACTAGAAAGCAGAGAAGGGAAGGCCAGAAAGTAAATTGATTTTTGGTCATGAGCATAGCTAACTGAGATCGGAAGCACATTGGAGGTGTGCCTGAAAACAATGAGCCAAAAACTGTTCGTTGAAAGAACAAGGAGCGCAAGCATAGAAACGTTGGATATTGGAGGCAGGTAACTCCAAGGAAAGGAAACAAATCCAAGATTTGATTGAATCAAAAGACAACAAAAAGGGGTCATTAGAAAAATGGATAAAGGTCACCGAGTGGTTGGGTGAGCCACTATATATATATATATATATATATATATATATATATATATATACTCGGTTGGGTGAGCCACTATATATATATATATATATATATATATATATATATATATATATATATATATATATTGATTGTAAAAATTTGAAATGAGTTGTATATATAAAGCTCCATATCAGTTGTGTTGTGTCTTTTAAGCATATTTTTTGTTTTAATGTGTCATTGAACACCGAGGACAGTGTTCCCCCAAGGAGGAGGGGTTTGTAATAGCCCTGGTCACTTTTCCCCTTTATCATAAATATTTAAAAATAAATTGTATTAATTAAAACAAGCTGAGTTAGGGACACTGGTTCCTAGGTTTATGTAGACATACTACCTAGGACAGATAGAAAGCAAAGGGTCAGCATGAAGATCATTGGCCAGCAACACTGACCAGTGATGACCGAGACAATCACCATAAAGATCATATGACAAGGGACATCTGGAGCAGTTTTGGTTGGTCCTAAAAATGTGGACCATGTTGGGCTCTAACCACTAGAATGGAGAGCTTGAACAACACAAAAGGTTCCAAGGAGGGAACATTAGAGGTAGGTGTTGGGAGGGAGAGCTCATGCATTATTAATAACATCATGTTTTCGGGAGTAGCGTAGAAGGAAGAGAACACAGGCCCTGAACTGAGTCGAAGGTGACAACTTGATACAAACATTTAAGGGAGTTGAGCAGCATCTCTAAAGGTATGCATCCCTTAAGCAATCCTCACGCCTAGGAGCCTAGCTCGGGGGCGACTGGGCAAGATCGCCTTGCAGCCCCAGTCAACGATTGGGTGGAAAAGCTTCGTCCCACACTCGATTGCCAAAAAATATTACAGATAAGTATACTCATGTATTTCCATGAGCAGATGATATCCATTGCGATTCCAGACTTAATGGTAGTTATAAATAGGCACGCACATTACTAGCTTGTAAACACTCATTTTGGTTTTGAAAATTACCCTACACCTTTGTTTTGTTAAGTAATGCACTTTGTAAACTACTTGAGAACCATCTTGTATGAATGAGGAATAAAGAAAAAGATCATTTGTTTTATTTTGTCACAAATATAGTCATGGAGACACTCGATCCATGCTCAAGGCTTTTCTCTCCCTCATATTCAGTTGCACCGTCCTATTTTAATGGTGTATTTGTAACCCATAAGTACACACCCAAAAAAAATCAGTGGTTGGTCCCTTTGCAGACATATATTTGTGAAAATTTCTTAATCTAATAAACCCTACTGCAGTATCTTCATTTACTTCTCCTAGTTGAATTAAGTTACAAGTTAATTTCTAAAATATTCAGTAAATCAGCGAAGTAAATACAACTAGTAGCCTACACATACAGATCAATTATTGAATAACATGCTCATATGACAAAGTGACACAGATTTTTTAGACAAACGTCCCCGGAAAAAAAAAAATCCAATGCGGGAAAACTGGTGCAGCTAGCTCTGGAGGGTTTTTATTATTATGCAGAATCTAAGTACAACAGTTTATGGGCACCAAACTAGTTTACCCTACAAAGAAATAATACGGCAACAATACCTCTATCCTCGGAGACAGAAAATATGGCTGATTTCTACCCTCAAACAAGATTTACAGAACTCGAGCCCTTTCTGGCCCATCGGAAAACCCAGCACTGCTCTGAAGCGCTCTGTGTTAGCCTAACTGGCCTGTGTCGGCCTCTGCGCTACTCTGGAAGGGCCTACGTCACCCCTGAAGGGCTTACGTTGCCCCTGCGGTACGCTGACTGGGCCTACGTCAGCCCTGCGTGGCCCCTACAACCTCTGTGTGGCCTCTACTGGACTGCGTAGCACTTGGCTGCCTCTGCACTGCTAGGTATGTTGCCTCTCTCCCTCTATTGTACTCTTGGTCTGGGATCAAACCATCCCCTTTCCAATACTTCCCCTCGTTGCATTGCAAACTGCTTCTGAAATTCTTAGCAAACCACGCCCTAGAATTTCATCTTAGCTTCAGTGCTCTGCCAATATGTGTGTTCTCCAATTGACCCCAAGCCCTTCTCTTATAATTTTCTCATTAGAAAACCAACAACCATGATCTAATCTCTAATCGACGACTAAGATTAGAGGCTGCTTGATCCACGTCACTTAACTCATTCTCATCACATGTTTAATTTAATTCACTTTAATCTTTTAATTTTCCTAAGTTAGACTTAGGGTCCTTAATTAAAAAGATTAATTATTTGAATATCTCTTAAACTTGATGGAATTCTTCTAAACACTTTTTGGGTCTTGGAGATCTCATGTACTCCAGATCCTCTAGAAAATTTGGGAGCTAGATCACATCCGATGCCACTCCAAAATCTCAACAAGAGTTAGAGCACTCATAAGAGTCTATGTCACAACTACTAAAAGCGAGACTTTCTAGAAAGATATAAATGTCCCATCAAATTCAATTGGTACTCCAAATAGGAGATTGGAGGTGAACTAGGTTGTTTCCAATGGAGTTACATCGAACTCTGCAACACCCGCTTGATCTAGGGACCCCTTTCCATTGATGAAGGGGTCCTCTTTGAAATATAAACCAGGGTAACGTGGGGCCATTTCAGACAAGAAAAATACCCACAGTGATACTAACGGGAATAGAGGACCCACCAATGTGTCTTATTTTACAAGTATTTAGACCTCAAAAGTTACGAGGCGTCCCTTGAATCCCTACTATAGTATGCACTCAAGATAAAGTGGAGGTCTGGGGTGAGGACTTTACTAAAGTGCGAGGATCTGTAGCTTGTAAGTGTACACATTATGAATGAGTGTGCCATCTCAATTTATTCATTAGAGGAAATTTCAGCCTAAAAGTGCCCATGAATTTTTCATGTAATTTCCATGTCATAATATGTAAACCAATCAATATGCATTAAATTTAAAAAGAGGTACATGTAAATATTTTGGAGGGAAAAGAAGAAAAACTACTTTTTTAATTATAGTTTTGACTTATCTCCTTATAGGTTTACTCAAATTTCAAGTGTAGACACTCTTTGGATGAAAAATTAAATTCCACATCCAACGAGTACCCATCATGCATGCTTTTGAGAAGACCCACATTGATAAAAATTGCAGATACATTAAAAAACATGTTACGTTTTTTAATGTATCTGCAATTTTTATCAATGTGGGTCTTTTCAAAAGCATGCATGATGGGTACTCGTTGGATGTGTAATTTAATTCTGCATCTAAATAGTGTCTAAACTTGAAATTTGAGTAAACTTGTAAGGAGATAAGCCGAAAATACAATTAAAGAAAGTGGTTTTCTCATTTTCCCTCCAAAATTCATAACTCTTATTTTATTATTTTAACTATTATTTTATTATTTTTTCTCAGGAGGCCACTTTTAGGCTAAAATTTCCTCTAATGTATTTGTGATGATTGTCGAATGAGGATTTGTGGGTCTATAGGCATTCTCAGATTAGAATGCATGGTGAATCTAACCTGTGATAATTGTGGTAGACTCACACCCACTCATCGCAAGACCACAGCCTAACCATGATGGCTTGAACCAAGTGTTCCTTAAGCTCTTTAATTTTGAATGTAAATCGAGTATTTGTTTAGCTTTTGCCATTGCGGTCTGAAAACTAATTATTGTTGTTCTAAGTATGAAGAACTTTGTTGTTGCTAGTTCTTATTATAGGCAGAATCCATCTTATACATGTATTTGTTCGTATAAGCCTAATTTATTGTCCAAATGCAAGAGGTTTTGTTCATGTTTGATTTGTGTTTTACATTATACAGTAATTACAACAACAACAAAAAACTAGAGATGCATGATACACTTATATAATGGTTCTCAACTTGAGACCTTGCCTCCATTTTGAAGGTTATATGAAGCTTGAAGTGTCTCATATCGAACCTGAGCTATGCAAATGGACCTTGAACAGTTAAAATTAGGGGTTGTCATCAGAAATTACAATATCTATCATTCCTTGTTATATGTTTTTACAATAACTATGATTATCCTTGTAGGCAGGCTTTGCTTCTTGAAATAAAGTATTATCACGAACAAAAGAATATATATATACACACACACACAGTCTGTAGCAATATGAGGAACAATTGATTGCAAATAACTTGCAGCCAAACTCGAAGATATGTCATGTAATATGTCTAGGTTGTGTTCCAAGGCATGCACCTAATAGCCTTTGTTCCTGTAAATAGTAAATATATGATATATCATATAACTAACTAGATTCCTGATGTTGTATATTGGAAATCATAGTATATGGCATAAGAAAAAAATGAGGTTTTAGGGATAGTGGTTGTAAATTGAAATAAATTAGATTTATGCCAAAACAAAATAGTTGGCCTTTTGTTGGTTGTTTTAACATAACTCTAAAGATTAATATAAAGAACGCTTACATTTCTTTCAATGCCCTCTTTCTTTCACAATAATCATAGTGCATTTGGATAAAGTAGATCAGTTAAATAATGGTTTCAAAGTAAAACATTGGTTTCAAATATGAGCAATGGTGTTTTGATTTTATGGGTTGACAAGACCCAGAGTTCAAATTCAAGCTTTGTACTTCTTTGTTGGTCCACATTTTAATGTACCATCAGTCTCCCAAATCACGTGTTTGTTGGTTGTTTTAACATAACTCTAAAGATTAATATAAAGAACACTTACATTTCTTTCAATGCCCTCTTTCTTTCACAATAATCATAGTGCATTTGGATAAAGTAGATCAGTTAAATAATGGTTTCAAAGTAAAACATTGGTTTCAAATATGAACAATGGTGTTTTGATTTTATGGGTTGACAAGACCCAGAGTTCAAATTCAAGCTTTGTACTTCTTTGTTGGTCCACATTTTAATGTACCATCAGTCTCCCAAATCCGTCTTTTCAAGGATCTCACCCTTACTGGCTGGAAAAATTTTACTAAAATAAATGTCTCTTTCCCATCATATTTATCTCATTGTTTTGTCACGTCAATTATTTCTAGTCCCTAGTGAATCTTTCTACGTTTCTAGTTGTGCCTTCAAAGTTGTACTTGAGATTATTACAAAATATTAAGCGGCTCAACAATAACCTACAGAAGAAAAAAATAAAACAATTGACCTGGGGAAATTTGTACTAAAATTTATGGTTTGGCCTTAGTAGGGGGGGATTGTATTAAATAGTATGGCACTATGTGTAAAAAAATCATATTTATTGTTTTTCATCAAATCTTTATCATCTCATCATTCTCTCGAATGTTCTATTTTGAAGCTTCTACTTTCAAGATATTTGATGTTTGAGGGTGTTGTGATCTTGGTTTGGTCAACTATCAAATCAAGCATTGTCATTTTCGTTCTTCGTTTTAGATTCTTAAATCTCATCAGTGCAGTAATAGGTAGCTTAATTGGCCTATTTTAATATATATGATTCTAGTTTTCATGTTGATATCATTGGAATGATGTTTATTTTTAGGAAGGAACTATTTCTCATTGAAAGGATTTAGAGGACTTTGCCAAGTTACTACAGTCCCATCTCTTGAAGGTGGTTTTCCCTTATGGAATCCTCCCTTGATTCCCCAGCACAGTGAAAAATTCATTACCTCGGTATTCCCCTTAATGAAGCATGTTTATTTTGAAGTTGATGACAGACAATGAGAACTACAAGAGGCAGTAATGCATCAACGCAAGTTGTTATATCACCTCTTGATGATTCCACCATTGCAATAACTATTGAAATGGGATTCTCAAGGGGTAGGGTAGAAGAAACCTAAGAAATGTACACCCAAATCATGTTGAGTTGGAACTTCAATATAGATGAGGGAGGGTTGCACGGGTCATCTCTCTTGTGTCTCATTAGACCATCCCTTTGTTATTGATGTCAAATGGGCAAAAGCATGATGACAAGGGGAGCGGCATGATAACAGAGTGAGCAGTAGCATGATGACAAGAGTAGTTTATGAGAAGTTATTGCTATCAATAACAAAGGGGGAGGTTTTTGGAAGTAAATTTTGTATTGATGTCAAAGTTGACACCAACTCAAGGAAATGAGGTCATAGACTCATAGAGGACATTATGATCTTTTCAACAAGTACTTACTTCGCTCCTAACTCCTCATAGTTTGAGTGAAAATGATTTTACAAGTTGGAATATTAGTCTTTGAACCTAGTCGGCATAAGCCTACATGTGCCAGTTCGCTCTTCCTCCAAGAGATGGGTCATTCTATCCATCCACTAAGTCCATATTAGAAGATAGGTCGAAGAGTAAAAGAGCTCACAACTCGTGAATGGAGACATTTTTCTGTCGGACAAATATGTATTGTTTCTTACATTTTTCTATGGTTGGATCTTGGCAAGTACATACCACTAGTACAGATTTTATAAACCAAACTTGTGAACAACTAGAAGCTCAATCTGTGAATCTGTTAGAGTACCTGAAGCTTGGATCTGTGGACCTATTACAAAAGAGTTTGAGCCAGTTGTAAGAATTTCATACCTGTGACACTAGTTCAAGGTCATACCTACCTGTGGCACATTTGTATTTTGGCCCTATGGCAGTGATCTCAATAATCAGACCTAGGGTTGCTGACAATTCTACCTCATTTACCTTATGGAGACCTTAGATATCGACGGAATAGGAGTCTTAGACTTGTGAATACATTTGTAACCTCAAACATGTGGACAGCAGTAACCTCGGATATGTGGGCAGTATAAATCTCAGACCTGTGACATGGTGAAGCTCAGATATGTGCCTAATTCAGGAAGCTCGGACCTATAGTTTTGTTGCAATAGCGAACTTGTGACCAAAGAGTCTGGCTTGGACTTGTGGACTTGTGCATACCTGTAGCATTTAAAAAGGATCCCATACCTGTCATTTTTGTTAAAGTTCAGATATGGGGTTATATTGGATAAGACCTATACTTGGAGTAGACTTCTAGCAGTTTGAACCAATAACACTTGGTTTGAAGTCTTAACATCTCGTGAAAGAAAGCCTTTGCATATTGTTTGGAACAAGATTAAAGGAACTTGTGGTTTTTAGCACCTTTTTTAGAGCAATTTATTGGGCATTGTTTGAAGCTGACTTGAAGTCTTGAAGTCAAGAGTTTTGGGGCATCATTTGGAGCAGACTTCGAAGAATGTCTTGGAGGACAATTGAGGAGATTTTGAAGATTGAACAAGTGAATCTATTGTGCATTCTAGAAGTAGTTGTAACTCTATTGAAGGAAGTCCTGAAGCATTTGAAAGTAAGTCTTTTGTAAATTTTGTTTTTGACCTAGTTGCAACTTGGAGGGATTGGAGTCTTGCTTGTTGACAAAGTTGGAGCTTAGAAGTTGTTAGGAAGATTGGAGTCCTCATTTTGACATAGTAGGAGCCTAGGTCTATTTAAGGTTGGAACCCTAAGAATTTAAAATATTGTTGTACAGAATGAAGCCTGATTTGCAAGAGGATTGGAGTCCTCATTATTTTGATTAATAAAAATATTTTTGTTCTCTTTATTTCTAGTTCATTTTGTGATAAAAATCTTAACTGGTATAAATAACAATTGAAAGAAATATTGATTCACCCCCCCCTCTCAATATTTCCAACATGTCGAGCGTTGGTCTTAACTACACTCAACTTCATAAAAAAATTATCATGGAATGTGATGCCTCGGGAGATGGTATTGGTGTTGTTTTGATGCAAGAAGGACGACCTATTGTTTCTTAAATTCATCCAATCAAGCGAAAGTATTTACACCAACCTATTTATGAGAAGGAAATGTTGGCAATACTACATGCCCTGAAGCAATGGCGCCCTTACTTAATGGGAAGACACTTCAAGGTAAAAACTGAGTATGATAGTCTTAAATACTTCTTGAAACAAAAGATCTTCAGAAAAACAACAAAAATGGGTCACAAAGATGTTGGGTTATGATTTTGAAATCATCTACAAACAAGGGAAGCAAAATGTTGTTGTAGATGCACTCTCAAGTAGGGATGACGATGTGGAAGCCTTGCTCTATGTTATTTCTATTATCCAACCTAATTAGATAGCTTAAGCAAGGGAGGAATGGGAGAATGAAGAAGAGGTGTGGACACGCATTCAAAAGTTTCAACAAGATCTCAATGCATCTGATACATTTTGCTGAAAAAATGATTCACTATGGTACAAAGATCGCTTATACCTATGTAAGAACTCTCAACTCAAACAAAATGCTATTTTGGATTGCACAACTCTCTTATTGGAGGGCACTTACAATTTCTAAAAACTTACCATGGGGTCAAGAAAGATTTTTTTGGGATGGCCTTAAATCTGATATTCAAAAAATTGTGGCAAAATGTTTGGTTTACCAACACAATAAAGTTGAGACAATTAAGACCCTAGGTCTTTTACAACCATTAGTCATTCCAAGTCAGCGTTGGGAGGATGTCTCAATGGATTTCATCAGAGGTTTACCCAATTCCAAAGGAAAGAGTGTCATCATGGAGGTAGTTGATAGACTTACCCAATATGCACACTTTTGTGCACTATCTCATCCTTTCAAAGTCAATACAATTGCTACCACATTTATGGAAACAGTTCAAAAGCTACATGGAAGCCCAAAGATTATTGTAACTGACAGAGATCACATTTTCACTAGAAATTTTTTAACATAATTGTTTACTTGTCTTAGTACTCAATTAGCTCATAGCTCATCTTATCATCCTCAATCTAATGGACGAACGGATATAATGAACAAATGTTTGGAAGTAGATCTTCGTTGCTTTGTATCTGATAAACAAACACAATGGATCAAGTGGTTACCTCTAACAAAATGGTGGTATATCACTTCCTTCCATACCGTAGCAAAAATGACCCCATTTATGGTGCTTTATGGATATCATCCACCATCCATCACATTGTCTTTAAGAGATAATTCTACAGTTCAAGCACTGGAATATCACATCGAGCATCAACAAGTTTTCCAACTCCTTAAAGGATAACCTGACTCTGACGCAGAATCGAATGAAACAAGCAAATCAACATCGCAGTGAAAGAAGTTTTGATGTGGGGAATTAAGTATTTTACGACTACAACCATACAAACAAATGTGCCCCAAACAAGCTAGGAAGGATAATAAATTATCACCCAAGTACCATGGCCCTTACAATGTGTTGCAAAAGATTGGTATTATGACATACAAATTAGAGTTGCCTACATCTTCGCAAGTACAGTCAATTTTCCATGTTTCATGCTTTAAAACGATTATAGGTGACAAGCTCCCAGTTCAAAATATGTTTCTAGTACTTAACAAGGAAAATCATATTGGAGCCTGAAGTAATCACAAAACAAGAATCTGACAGCTATGGAATCAATCAATTTCAGCGTATCTAAATAAGTATTTCAAAGTATCTCAACAAGTGGAAGAACTTACCTACTAAAGATTCCACATGGGAGAATGAATATTTCATACATAAACATTCATAACTACTCGAGCGTTGAGGGCAACACCTTTTTGAAGAAGTGAGGCATGTTAAGTCTTTATAATACAAGTGAAGCTCTCATATTGTTATTGTTGTGCCCCATAAAACGCCACTATTGTTATTGTTTAACTCTTACATTATTATTGTTATGTAGGCCCTAATTATATTTTGACCATTTAAACTCCTATATATACTAAAGAGGTATGGTCATTTGAATCACCCAAGATTGTTTATTTATGTGACGTAAAGAGTTGTCCCCTCAAAGTGATTTATTTTCTAATGGTTGATCTATATTTTCATAAGCTTATGTGATATTTTGATCTAGATACATAACACAAACATAAGGGAACATTGTAAGATGTATTTGGGAAATAAGGATGAATTGAGTAGGTAGCCCACAGGGGGGAAACTCAATTGGTGATCGTCGTGTTATGAAGTATTATGTAAATTATGAGATTCAAGGTTCAATCCCCCTCATGGGTGTTTACCCCACAAGAAAAAAAGGATGAATTGAGTAGGTCAAAAGGGTAGTAAAATGATGCTTTCACCTAAAAAAATAGGAGACATGTTATGAGGCACCTTACAACCACGAACAAGTCACCATAATGGTCAAACCATTGGTCCCCATGATGTAAATAACTAGATAGAAGCCCCCAATGTCATCTCGATGAAGCAAAGGGAGTAACAACCATCTTTCTAAGTGCATCACAAAAGCAGTTTGTAGTGGCTTTGGTAACAAATTTACTTGCAAAATAGTTTGCAGTCATCTAAATAGATAGCGAAGATGCATTTTGTATTCTTTTGGTTTGTTGGCAAAAACCATCTTTTTGTTTTCTTAGTCTAAGATAAAGTATATACACCTCTATAATTTAAACGGTGTAATCACTACATAAAGGGGTCCCTTTTCCATAAACAAGGGAGTCTCCTACATCAATTTGAAGCCTAGCTAAATTGTGGCCTTAAAATTAGAATATTATTATTATCTATCCTTGTGATATTTTGCATCTTGTAATCTAGTCATATGAATCTACCATACTGAACTTTTGTTGATATAAAATATCATCATTATTGTTTAAAATTAAGGGAAATTTTCCTATTTTACAATACAACTCAATAGTATCAAGGTCCAAAGAAAAACCTCATGCTTCAAAACCTCCAAGGGCATATCCAACCGAACCCAAACCAAATTAATTAACTATGACACCTCCAAGGGCACATCCAACACGACCCAAACCAAACTAATGAACTATGACAATGTGGGTGATCTGTTGTTATATAAAACAAATATTTGTTTGTGCAAACTCTAAAATATTTCTAACTAAGTGTATTTCCCTCTGACACTTGTCACTATTTAACTAGATTGAGTTACTTTTTATTTCACTTCTCAAAATAAAATTGCCTAAGATATCATAGTATTTTTTATCTATCACAAACTAAATTGCTTCATAGACATTGAAGTGAGTATTGTGTCAAATAAATGTTTTGATCTGATCAATTCAATTTAGGAAATTAGTTCATTGGAACTTATTTCTTTTTTTTTCAGAGGAAAAAAAACGCTGTATATTATATATAACAGTTCATTAAAACATCAATTACATTCTCAGCTGAGCTGTAGCGAGATTCATTCAGTATATCTTTGCCACAGTGTAAACAGGACTCCCCTTTCTGAGAAAGAAACAAGTTCACTAGTTACTGTGGCAAGTCGGATTTCTATTAGCACAATTTAGAAAATTAGTTCATTGGAACTATCTATTAGCAATGCCTCCATAGTCGAAGTAGTAGAAGGGGTCCTTTATTAATTAAAATTAGATCATTATTATTATTTGTAGTCTAACCTCATCAATCTTTTTTTAATATCTTTTTTTAATACCAAAAAATCATGTTTCATAATACAACTCAATAATATCGAATTCCAAAGATCCAACCTCAAGCTTCAAAACCCTGTGTGTTGCTTCAACTTATTAATCAAGAGCAGAATCAACGGCTGAACCAACTGGCTCAACATTGGCTGGCTCTACAGGATCAACTGGTTCAACCTACGCCTTTGGGTAAGCTGTTTTTAAGAACCAGCACCTCCATCACCTCCATAACGTTCCCTACACTGCCACCTCCATAACGTATAAACCCGCTCATACACGGCAGTTTGATGTTGGCGAACCAAATAAGCGTCTGTCAGCGATAGCGTCTGCCAGCGATCCCATCCATCCACGTGCAGGAAGCACTGGGAAATATTAGACAATGGGCTCACGCCCGGGGCATAACCAACCAACCAACCCAACATAATCCCAATAATTAACTAGAGTAAAAAGGTGATTTTGTGAAGCGGCGTCATATAAACAACACTCATTTGTACACTATAAAATATTGACAAGAAGATGTATTTCCTGGTCACCATTTTTGTCATTTGAAGTATATTTTATTTCAGTTCCTACGCTAATTAAAATTGTTTCATATTGGTTGGGGCATTTTTATTTGCTTCACCTAAAGTTTAGGTTGTTTGATATTGAAATGACAACGGTGTATTAAAACACTGATTTTGAGTTGTGCACTTCCATTTAAAAAGTTGGTCTCTTGAGACTAACTATTAATACGATTACTCTACCTTTATAATGGTCAACCAATGCCATATGTAATGTGCTAGATTATTGAAGACATTTTCCAAAAACCACAAAAAGGTATGAGACTTACTATTAATACGATTACTCTACCTTGGTCAACCAATGCCATATGTGATAGATTATTGGAGACATTTTCCAAAAACCACAAAAAAGTGTGAATAATATAGCATGTGCATAACGACGATCATTTGACATTGTGCCCGGAAAAAGGAATGCATAAACTGATCTTACAACAAATATCAACAATGGAGCTATAACAAGTCTCCCTAGCCTGCATATCATATTAAATACATTGTGAATATATCTAAAAATTACTGTATTTTCTCTTAGAAGATATATTAGAAATTCCAATAAGAACCTCTTCATTCAACTAATTTCGACTAAATCAAAATAAAACATATTTCACCAAACTTCCGGGCACTGAAATATCGCGTCGAATAGTTCATTTCATGTTTTACTTGTATTTCCATCGGGTAAATACTTCCGAGCACTGATATATCGCATCCAATAGTTACTCTTCATGCTTCGCTTATATTTTCATCGGGTTAATTAAGTGCTAAGGGTTCATACAAAACCATGTTTTATTATGATTTCTAGAACTTGACATAATTATGAACTAAATCAAGCCCTGAATCAGATGCATTCTAAGCAGGCCTATCTTCGGAATAGTTGTGAAAACGGGTCAAAAATCATACTAACTACATGGGGACATAAACCACGATTTGGACGAAGAACTCTGCAACATCCCTGATATCCAAGAGCCTGGCCATTTTCCCATGTAATCAATAGCAGCTAAAGCTCTTTAACGACCATTTGCAGCCTTTTTCTTTCAGCATATCCTATATAACTATAGAAAATTACATTACAAAATCCCATGCATGGGCCCCTCGTATAAGTAACAGTTCCTCAGTCTTTCCCGGTATAGGGAGCTATATGAGGAAAGATATAGCTCACCAACAAAGACAGTTAACAATCTGACATGGAGGAAAATGGCAGTAATCTGAGAATTATATAATATAGCAAAGTAGATAAATGCAACGCATGGTATCAGTTGCAGCCACAAGAGTTCATGGAGACACCATCTAAAAGGATATTCCATAACGTGCCACACATCGCAAGATACATAAAAGAAGGTGATTCTCACCACAAATCCATGATAAGGAATTATCCAGTTTTTGAGTACACCTCAATCATGTCATCATCTGTCAAGCCAAGATCTTCAGGTGTTTGACTGGGAGATATTTTTTCCCCATCAAAGAAGAAAACAAGGTGTTCTCTTTGCCCATTGGCATGCTCATCGTAAATCTTGAAAAGCTTTTCAAACTTGTCATCCTGACACCAAATAAAGATTTTAGTAAAGTATTTCAACCACCTAACTGCTAAAATAAAGTATCTCCGACAATTTAATTTCCATTTCTTATTCCACTCTGTCAGTCATGTATACAGCTAGATTGAAGGAAAAAAACATAGCTATTGGACATACTGTACTCATACAAAGACGATACCAAAATTAGTTTTCATTAATTACTTCAGTCTATCGAGCATAAACTGTACCCCAAATTCTCAACCAAACAAAAAAGAGAAAAAACACAAACAAATGTCAAAATGAGCTACTTGTACATTATGTTATGGCTTTTTTTATCGAGCTACCACAATTCAGAGACTTGTTTGAGATATTTTATTTCATTTTAAATTAGTGAAATCATAGAGATATTTTCTCAAAAGCCCTTGTAACTCATAAGGGGGGCTTTTTCAGAATTTGGGTAAGAATTGGTTCCATCAATTCTTTTGTTGACCCTTATAACAACATGGTACTAGAGGCACTGTGAACCTTGCTGTCTCAATTCCTTTGGCTGATCTGAAAACTATTGGCTAGTGGCATCTTTGTTATAGTGCAGAACTAGGGTTTTCATGGATCATCCCTTCTAAGGCTTCTCTAGGGCTTCTATAGATATAAACCCAAATCAAGGGGCAAGCCTTCATTCTAAGGTGTTCTTAGGCACTTTCCACCTTTCTTCAAGAACAACACATTCATTCCTAGGGTCGTCTAGGGTTTAGACCTATTGACCACTCTGTGTCAATGACCCCATAGCAGTACACTCCCATTTTTGCAAATGGTATTCACCACGTTCGAAGTGTTTATGCCATTCAAATTTCATCGACAGTCAACAGTTTTATAAATGATGTAAACCCATTTTGCATGTTTATGATGTAAATGATCTAAGTAAAACCACCGTGTATGTAACAACCTAGGTAAGCCTAGCATTTTGGTGACGATTTTCTATCCTATGAAGTTTTTTGTCTCACTGATTCATTTGTGTTTCTCGACACAAGTGATCGACAGAGTTTTCCCCTCCAGCCTCACGCAAAAGCTAGGGTGGATTTTGTCATCAAGATACTAAGTGAGTCCTAGTGTTTTCTATCAAGTCTTTGTAAAAGTAGTTTGGGAATAATCCTAGCTAATTGGCTATATTATTTTATTACAAGCTAACTAGTCTACTAGATCATGTTTTGAGTCGCGGAGTTGAGTAGTTATTTGAGAGTCTATCACGAATGGGTATCCCACCTTTATATGTTTAAATGTATTTATCTTATCTAGAGAGAGTTGGAAAAACAATTAAATCCCCTCTCAATGAATTAATTAAATTTTCTGACCAAATTAAATTAAAAATCCTAAGCCAGAAATTTAATTAATTTCAAGTCCAAAGTAAGTTAAAATTCTTCAAAAGGCAAAATTCGTGGGTCCTTAAAAAATAAATTTTGAAAGGTCCGAGGCCAAGGAAATATTGAGAATTTCAAGAAATTTTGGACTCTTGGGCCTTGGTGGTTAAGTCATAGTCAAAATTTTGAGGTAATTAACTCAAAAATATTATTTTGGGGTTAATTAGAAAAGAATTAAATGATAAATTCGAATTTCCTCAAAAATTTGTAATTTCGATGGTCCAAATTAAAAGATAATTAAATCTTTATCGACGGTCGAGATTATTTTGACAAGGATCAACCGAACTAGCCGTTGGAGATTTTATCTTATACATTAGAGGTTTCTGTATGTCATTTGCATCCAATCTTTGAATCGTGCACTTGTTCTCAGAAGCTCTTGTAATTTTTGTTGATCAATAAAACACAAAGACTTTGGGGTTACAGACTTTGGTGTTCCGTCTCCAGATCTATGTGGTGATATTGTCTCTAAACTCTGCTACTTCTATTGGCATTTGATGGTTGATGGCTTTTATCAATTGATCTGCATACAGTATCTTGTGCAGATTTCTGGGTTTTCTTAAATTGCATTTTGATTTGACAAAAATATCAGTTATCTATGTTTCTGAAAAGTCTCATGGTTATTTTTTAAATCTCTATCAATCTAAAATTCAGATCTAAGCGTGCAGAGATCATTATTCAAAATTTGAGCATTTGGGGAAATCTTCAGTTAGATCAGCCAACTCTCAGATTTCAGAAAATCTAAACAAACCCATTGTTTCCTAATTTCTAAAGCTATCTTACGAAATATTTTTTTTGCGCAGTCTTCTTGGGCTTGTGCCTCTTTTAATTTCACTTTTTATTAATTGTGCAAAATGGTTTTAAATTTGGCCATGAGGGCTTTTGATTTGTAAAATAGCATTGTAAATTTTGCAAATATTCACCAGGGTTTAAGGGTTTATTTTCTGTGCATATTTTTGGGTTTGGGTCCCTTGTTTCTGGTTTTTTCAGGTCCTATTGAGAGATTCTCAGGATCGTTTTGGATTGCAGATCTGGGCGTGATTTTGCCTCAAAGTGTAAATCGCAGATGCATTTAAATCTATATTTTTCAAATCTAAGTTACACTGGCAAAATTATTGTTGGGTGAAGAAAACTTTTCATGTGCACAGGTTGTGCCTGAATGATCTATTGCAGCGTTTCTGTCCTTCCCTTAAATCTCGTTGATTTTCACTGCAACCCTTTTCTCCACGCTGCCATTGTCCCCCTGCATTCACTTATCAACGGCTGCTATTCCTCACCACTGAACCATCGATCCATTTTTTTGTTTTCGCTGGCTCCCTCTCCAAGCACATTGTCCGTACGCAGCTCCCACTTCCACCTGCATTTTCTGTTGGCTCTGTCCTCACTGTTGCAATCTTCACGTTGTCCAGCTCTCCTCTCTGCAGCCTCATCTGCTGCCCTCCTCGCTCAGCCCTCCCTCACGTTGTCGACGATCCTTTCCTCTCCTTCATTATCCACAGCCCTTTGCCAAGCTCTCCATCATCCGCTACCCTTTCTTTGTGGTAGCCGCCTTAACACTTCTCCACACTGCCATCGCACCATCGTCATTGTATCTCTTCCTTCACGCTGTCGCCTTCGACTTCTTCCTCTTACCTGCACACACAAACAAACACTTATGCATATTTCATTTTTTTTTATATTTTAGTTTCATAAAGTAGCTTCAAATTTTCGATTTTTACTCAGGTTAGTTTAGTTAGTGTTAAATTTATTTATTTTTATTTTTTTGTGTTTGATTTTATTTAGTCTTTAGAAACTTTAAAATCAAAACAAATTTAAATCTTCTAATTTTTAACCTTTTCCTTTTTTGGTAGTTTTTTTGCAGTTTCATTAACCTTAAAAAAAATTTAAAAAAATTAGTAAAAAACCTCAAGATATTTCATTAAAAAAATATATATATATATATATTACTTTGGGAAATTTTGTTTTAAAAAATTAAATTTTTTGAAGTGGCCTTGGATGTTAGATCTAAGTTACTGCATAGTCAAGGGTGAAACTTTTAAATTTTTATCTAAAGTTTGACTATAGATTTCTAGATTGGAATTACTGAGAATATCATTTTGATTCGGAATTATTGGAAATGTCTAGCATTTAAATTCGATGGTCCTCTCATGATAATATTTTTTTCGAAATTTAAATTGTTGGTTCGAAGTATTTTCATGCTTAGTTGTGATTGATGATCGTTGAACTATCTCTAATTGTGGTTTTAAATTGCTTGGAATTGGTGATTAATTGCTTAGTCAACTTTGAGAATGTTTCAAGTGATGATAAATTGCATGCATTTATTGAACATTGTCAATGAATGATTATGAAAGTGTTTTATCGAATGTTAAATCGCATTATTGAAAAGGGCTTATCTTCCAGTTTGATCAATTGAGCATTTAATTGATTATTATCGTAGTGGATTGATATTTTCATAGCAGGATAATTGTCATTTTTAGCAGCAGTTACCTATCAATTACTTGATCTTAATTTCATAACGGGATATTTTGACTCCACAAGGCACTGGTCTTAAACTTTAAATTTAATTGAATCTGTAAAATCTCATTAAAATCTTAACAAATACTTGGTTGTTTAACTGTGTCTCCTGAATTGATTGGTTTCCAATTAGTTCTCCTTCCTCATTTTCGTTAGGGTCTACCCCCCTTAGTCTGCAAGGAGACAGCTTAAATAGAGAGATTGGGGATCAGGGTAACAGCGCCCGATCTAAGTCGTTGCCGTGGTGCATATACATTCTTTGCGACAACATTTTTTGGCGTCGTTGTTGGGGACCAATTTATTGGACTTTGGCTTTAAAACATTCATCTCTTTCTTCATCATTCATCTCAGGTGTTTGAGTTAGCTTCTTGTTCTAGTGGTGACTCCATTGGCTTCATTTTCCACAGGAATTTGTACTAGAAGACATCCAAGTAGCTTGGTTAATCCTACTCCAAATCCTGAAAAGGTTCTCAGAGTCTGATTACACAAGCTCTCTTCTCGTACACTTCTTGTTAATCTCGGCCAGGAAGCTATCTCGGATATCCATTCCCCTTTCTGTGATCCTGTTTGGCAAGACATCATGGATATCTTTGCCCCGTGTAATTTTACTAACATTCGAGGTTATCCTAATGATTACCCTGAACATGGCATGGAAAGGTTACCTAGTTTTCATGGAAATAATGCGGTTAGCGTCAAAGATCATTTGTTTGCTTTCGCTGGTTGGTGGAATAAATTTGCAGTTTTAAATAACAATTACGAGGATGTAAAGATGAAGCTTTTTATTCTTACTTTTGAGCAAGATGTTATGGAATGGTTTACTAAAAAAACTAATAATTCATTCAATACCTTTGAATCAATTATAATTGCCTTTAAGGATAAGTTTGGTGATAAAAAGAAAGATAGGCATTTGGTAAAAGATATCAGTACCATAAAAAATAAAGAGAATCAAACAATTGAAGAATTTCACAGGAGATTTAATGGTATCCTTTGGGAAATATCTCAAACTCATAAGCCTCCTGATGGATCTCTTCTGAATTTTTACATTGATGCTTTTAACTCTGATACTTCATATGAGCTAAGATGTGCTAAGACTGTTGAGTATAAGGCTTGCCAATCTTTAGCTGAAGAACTTGAAAAGGAGAAGAGGGCATCAGGAAAATCTGAAATTCCTGGGTTTGATAGGGCTGCGACTAAGTTGAAAGGGCCCAAAGGTAAAGAACATCTAGAAAATGATGATGACCCTATGAAAAAGTTAATGCAAAAGCTTGAAAGCATGGAGCTTAACCAAGCGAAATTAATCTCTAACCATGCTAAGGAACTAAGCACTTTGCAGTCTAGATTGGTCCAAATGGAAAGGGCTCAAGCGCAAAATTCTCGATCTAGGAATCATAATAATAATAATCGAGGTAATAATACTTCGCAGAAAAAAGGTCATTCTAGTGAGCAGAGACCTCCTAATCCGCTTGAATCTACTAATATGGTTGATGAAGCTCCACCTTATTGTAGAGCTTGTGATGCTCTTCATGAGGAGATTACTTGCCCCATTGTTAAAAGAATCATGAATAGTGGAATGTTTGGGGCAAGTAATTAGATAAATGTTGTCGGTAAGGAGTTTTCTTTGTCTATGGAAGATTGGATGGAAGTGAAGGAAAATAGTCAAGATGTTAGGCTTTTTACATCTTCGCATAGTATCAATAATCTTGATCATGAGAAGGATTTGATGATTGAATTATTTGGTGAAAAGCCTTCTCTTGATCAAGTTTTGGAGCTTGCTAAGGACAAAGGATTGACTTATCAGGGAAGGGATAAAGATCAAGGTAATAATCAAAATCCCCCTCGAATTTTTAATCCTAGTCCTGGTTTGAATATTGATTTGGGAGCATGGTTGAATAATGCTAAGATCTTGGTGCCTTTCACTAAGGTGTTAAGACTTCCCGCTCAGAGGGCTAAGGTTTTAGATGTTCTAGGAGTTTCGCATGTTAATGTTACTCAAGATAAGACTCCTAAAGTTTCTTATCAAGATGCCCCTATATATCTGCAAAAAATGGAGTCAGATAACAAGGAGCATCAACCACTTTTTGTTGCTTTGATGGTTAATGGTTATAAATTGAATAATTGTATGTTAGATTCTGGTGCTTCAACTTGTGTCATGACCAAGAGGGTCATGGAACAACTTAATTTAAGAGTTTCTAGACCATACTACAACCTTTGTGCCATTGATTCTAAGAAAATTGAATTTCATGGGTTAATCAAGGACTTGCAAGTTCATTTATCAGTTTACCCTGACATAATGATTGTTATGGACATGGTTGTAGTTGATGTTCCAGATGCTTGGGGCATGTTGTTATCTAGAAAGTGGGCCTCTGATCTAGGAGGAAATATTCAGATGAATTGGTCTTATACTGTGATTCCTTCCCCTAGAGGTGAAGGGTTTGTGAAACTCAATAGAGAACCTAAAAGAAGATTCCATGTGGAAGATCCTAAGAGACCTAATAATGAAATAATTAAGGAACAACCTGACATGGGGAATTATGCTATTATGTCTAATTTCGTAATGCCTTTAGATGACAAGGTTGATGAGAAGTTTGAGGACCTAAGGGATAAAGTTTGGTACATGCATTTTGATGGTGCATCATCTAGGTATGGTAAAAGTGTTGGAATTGTGTTAAAGTCTCCCCTTGGTCATATTTTCAAATTTTCCTATAGACTGGAGTTCGACGCGACCAATAATGTGGCTGAGTATGAAGCCTTGTTGTTGGGTTTTGAGTTGGCAAAATCTTTAAGAATTAAGTTGCTTAGTATCAAGGGAGACTCTGATTTGGTTATCATGCAAGTTAAGAATAAATTTACAAGTAAAAATCAAAGGTTAAGGAATTATCGAAATGGTGTATGGGATGTTATGGAATACTTTGATGCCATTAACCTTGAAGCTATCCCAAGAGAAAAGAATCGCTTGGCGGATGAGCTTGTTGTGGTTGCTTCTAACTTACAATTATCTGATGAATTAATTAAGGATAAGATAAAAATGGAAATTATTTTCAGACCTTCAATCCCAGATAATTCGGAGCATTGGGAAGTTTTTAATGATGAAAAGCAGGTCATTTGTTTTCTCAATAATTTGGATGAGTTTGAAAATTTTCGGATAAGTTCTAGGGAGGATGGATCTCATGATCATGATGATATTATAAATCCTACTCCTGGGAATATTGTTGCTTTAGAGCAACACTTTGACCGGCATGATGCCACAAAGATGAAAGAGGAAAATAAAATAGATCCGAGAGAATTCATTGAAGTAAAAATTGGTACCTCTGAGGACCCTAAGATTGTCAAAACTGGCAAAGGCATTAACGAAGAAGAAAGGAAAAAGTTGACCAATTTACTTCATGAATATAGGGATGTTTTAGCATTTTCGTATGATGAGTTAAAAGGATATAGGGAAGATGTCATGCAACACACTATCCCTTTAAAAGATGAGAATGCTAAACCTTTTCATCAAAAGCTTAGGCAAATAAATCCTAAGTTAGCCCCTTTGGTTCAG
Organism: Pinus albicaulis; assembly: GCA_034641835.2. Lineage (NCBI taxonomy): Eukaryota > Viridiplantae > Streptophyta > Pinopsida > Pinales > Pinaceae > Pinus > Pinus albicaulis. The sequence continues at coordinate 279,411,510 of CM076571.1, forward strand.
AAAAAGCTTTCGAAGATGCTCGCATCTGGGATCATTGCTCAAACTAGACATTCACCATGGTGTTCCAACTTCGTGATTGTTAGGAAGAAGAATGGTACCATTAGACTTTGTGTCGATTTTAGAAACCTTTATCTAGCATGTAAAAAGGATAATTACCCTTTGCCAACATGGAGACTATGTTGCAAAGAGTAACAGGTTCAGGAATGATTTCATTGCTAGATGGTTTTTCTGGATACAATCAAGTTTGGGTTAAGAAGGAAGATCGTCACAAAACTACATTCACCACAGCATGGGTAACTTTCGAATACATTAGAATGCCTTTTGGGTTGACTAATGTTGGGGCTACTTTTCAAAGGGCTATGGATTATGCTTTTAAAGGTTTAACTAGAAAAATTATTGAAATTTATCAAGATGATCTTACTGTTTTTCTAAAGATGATATTAGTCACATAGGTCATCTTAAGCAAGTCTTTGATAGGTGTAGAGAATTTTGGATTTCCTTGAATCCAGCTAAGTATGTTTTTGGAGTAACTGAAGGGAAATTACTTGGTCACATCAATTCCAAAGATGGGATCAAGATTGATCCTGAAAGAGTTGAGGCAATCGAAAAGATTCCTCTCCCTCATAATCTCAAATCCCTTCAATCTTTTTTAGGAAAAACTAATTTTATTAGAAGATTTATTCCAAATTACACGGAAATAGCTAAGCCTATTCAAAGTCTTCTGAAAAGGGATATAAAATTTTTATGGAAAAAAGGCTTTTCAGGGAATTAAGGATGATATTGCCAAAGCTCCTGTCTTGGGAAGTCCTGATTATTCAAAGGATTTCATGATTTTATCTTTTTCTTCTGAAGATACCATTGTTGGTGTCTTATTACAAAAGAATAAGAAAGGTCATGAACAACCTATTGCTTTCATGAGTAGAGCGCTTCAAAACTCTGAACTAAATTATCCTACTATGGAAAAGCAGGCATATGCCTCAGTTAAGTCTCTTAAGCATTTTAGGACTTATGTGAGTTATTCTAAAATCATTGCTTTCGTCCTGCATTCCGCGATTAAAGATATCTTAACTCAAACTGATTGCTTAGGGACTCGTGCTAGGTGGTTTACTAAAATTCAAGAGTATGATTTAGAGATTAGGCCCACCAAGTTAGTCAAGGGTCAAGGCTTGGTTGAAATGATGACCGAGGGTAATGAGAAAGCGCTTGGTTTAATTTGTCTTAATGATGCATCTTCGCCTGAGCTGCAATGGTTAGGAGAGCATGAATGGTATAAGGACATTATTTATTATTTGTTAAATCTTACATGTCCTAACCATTTAGTTGCTCATAGAAGAAGGGCTCTTAGATTAAAAGCCACTAAGTATTGCCTCATGAAGGATGGCCTTGGATGGAGAAATCCTGAGGGGATAATACTTAGGTGTATTGATGAGGTTGAGTCCAAGAAGTTGATTTCTGAGTTTCATTCAGGATTTTGTCGTGGTCATTATGCTGCTAGAACTACCGCCCACAAAATTCTGAGAGTTGGTTATTATTGGCCTTCGATTTTTTCAGATGTGCATAAATTTGTCAGAAGTTGCCAAGCCAATCAACTATTCACTGGGAAGTAGAAGCTAGCTACCCTACCCCTACAACCTGTTGTTGTTGAGGCACCTTTTCAACATTGGGGTCTGGATTTCATTAGGAAATTCCATGAAAATTCTAGAAATGGTTACTCCTGGATTTTAACTGCGACTGATTATTTTACAAAATGGGTTGAAGCCATTCCTGCTAAGAATGCCAATGAAAAGGTCATTATGGACTTTATTGAAAATCAAATCATTACTAGATTTGGTGTCCCTGCCAAGATCACTACCGGCAATGCCAAGGCTTTTAGTTCTTTTGAATTTTCATCTTTTTGTTTTAAGTATGGCATTACATTATCTCATTCATCTAACTACTATCCTCGGGGTAATGCCCTAGCTAAGTCAAGTAATAAAAATCTGAGAAACATTATCAAGAAGATAGTAGGAGATAATAAGAAATATTGGGACAGCAAAATCAAGTATGCTTTGTGGGCAGATAGAATTACTAAAAAGAAAGCTACTGGTAAAAGTCCTTTTGAATTAGTTTATGGCTTGGATGTAACTTTGCCTGTGCACCTTAAATTACCAGCTTACCAACTCCTTCAACATTTTTCGACTGATAAATATGTTGTTCAAAATAGAATTGATCAGATTGTGGAGTTGGATGAAACTCGTAGGAAAGCTTTAGATAATATGTGTAAGAATCAATCTAACATTAAGAAAAGCTTTGATAAATCATCTCGATCTAGATCTTTGCAAGTTGGAGACATGGTGTTACTTTGGGATCGAAAGAATGAAAACCCCGGAAAACATAAGAAAATTGACAGTTTGTGGCTGAGACCTTACATTATCCGAGGCATTGCTAGACCAAACTCTCATTCTACTTTAGCACGTTGGAAAGCAAACCACTTCACTTACCTGCGAATGGCCAAATGCTCAACTTGTTCTTCAAAGATGACATCTGATGCCATTGGGCATCCCTTGTATTGTATTTCTAACCTTACTCCTTTTCCTTTCAACATTTCATTTTGTATTTAGATTAGATTTACTTTTCATGTTAAGTAGAACAATAAATGATAGAAGAGCATCTATTTTTCATTTGCCTGATGTTATATGATGATATTTGGATGGACGCTATTTATGTAATTTTGTGTTGTGCTTGGATGTAGATTCTGGATTCTCACATTCCTTCAATGAAGCGATGTGTCCCCAAGTAGAGCCAGATGTTGACCACTCTGTGTCAATGACCCCATAGCAGAACACCCCCATTTTTGCAAATGGGATTCATCATGTTCGAGGTGTTCATGCCATTCAGATTTCATCGACAGTCGACAGTTTTATAAATGATGTAAACCCATTATGCATTTTTATGTTGTAAATGATCTAAGTAAGACCACCATGTATGTAACAACCTAGGTAAGCCTAGCATTTTGATAACGATTTTCTATCCTAGGAGGTTTTTTGTCTCACTGATTCATTTGTGTTTCTTGACACAAGTGATCGGCAGAGTTTTCCCCTCCAGCCTCACCCCAACGCTAGGGTGGATTTTTTCATCAAGATACTAAGTGAGTCCTAGTGTTTTCTATCAAGTCATTGTAAAAGTAGTTTGGCAATAATCCTAGCTAATTGGCTAGATTATTTTATTACAAGCTACTTGGTCTACTAGATCATGTTTTGAGTCGCAGAGTTGGGTAGTTATTTGAGGGTCTATCACGAAAGGGTATCCCCCCTTTATATGTCTAAATGTATTTATCTTATGTAATGAGGGTTGGAAAAACAATTAAATCCCCTCTCAGTCAATTAATTAAATTTTCTAGCCAAATTAAATTAAAAATTCTAAGCCAGAAATTTAATTAATTTTAAGTCCTAAGTGAAATAAAATCTTCAAAAGGCAAAATTCGTGGGTCCTTAAAAATAATTTTTTAAAGGTCCCAAGCCAAGGGAATATTGAGAATTTCAAAAAAATTTGGACCCTTCAGCCTTGGTGGTTAAGACAAAGTCAAAATTTTGAGGTAATTAACTCAAAATTATTATTTTGGGTTAATTAAAGAAGAATTAAATGATAAATTCGAATTTCCTCAAAAATAAATAATTTCGACAATCCAAATTAAAAGATAATTAAATCTTTTTCGACAGTCGAGATTATTTTGTCAAGGATCAACCGAACTAGCCATTCGAGATTTTATCTTATACATTAGAAATCTTTGTATGTCATTTGCATATGATCTTTGAATCATGCACTTGTTCTCCGAAGCTCTCGTAATTTTTGTTGATCAATAAAACACAAAAACTTTGGGGTTATAGACTTTGGTGTCCCTTTTCCAGATCTATGTGGTGATATTGTCTCTAAACTCTGCTACTTCTATTGGCATTTGATGGTTGATGGCCTTGATGGACATCCTGCATATAGGTATCTTGTGTAGATTTCTGAGTTTTCTTAAATTGCATTTTGATTTGACAGAAATATCAGTTATCTATGTTTCTGAAAAGTCTCATGGTTATTTTATAAATCTCTATCAATCTAAAATTCAGATATAAGTGTGCAGAGATTATTATTCAAGATTTGAGCATTTGGAAAAATCTTCAGTTAGATCAGCTGACTCTCAGATTTCAGAAAACCTGAAAAAGCCCACTGTTTCCTAATTTCTAAAGCTATCTTACGAAATATTTTTTTTGCAGGGTCTTCTTGGGATTGTGCCTCTTTTAATTACGCATTTTATTAATTCTGCAAAATGGTTTTAAATCTGGCCATGAGGGCTTTTTATTTGTAAAATAGCGCTGTAAATTTTGCAAATATTCACAAGGGTTTAAGAGTTTATTTTCTGTGCATATTTTTGGGTTTGCGTTCCTTGTTTCTTGTTTTTGCAAGTCCTATTGGAAGATTCTCAGGATCGCTTTGGATTGCAGATTTGGGCGTGATTTTGCCTCAAAGTGTAAATCGCAAGCGCATTTAAATCTATATTTGTCAACTTTGAGTTATACTGGTAAAATTATTGTTGGGTGAAGAAAAAATTTCATGTGCACTAATTGTGCCTGAATACTCTGTTGCAGCGTTTCTGTCCTTCCCTTAAATCTCGTTGATTTTCACTGCAGCCCTTTTCTCCACGCTGCAATTGTCCCCCTGCATTCACTTATCCGCAGCTGCTATTCCTCACTGTTGAACCATCGATCCATTTTTTTGTTTTTGATGGCTCCCTCTCCAAGCACACTGTCCATACGCAGCTCCCACTTCCTCTTGCATTTTCCGTTGCCTTCGTCCTCACTGCTGCAAACTTCACGCTGTCCGGCTCTCCTCTCCGCTGCCTCATCCGCTGCCCTCCTAGCTCAGCGCTCCCTCACACTGTCGACAATCCTTTCCTCCTTCATTATCCTTTTTTTTTTACTTTGGGAAATTTTGTTTTAAAAAAATAAATTTTTGGAAGTGGTCTTGGATGTTAGATCTAAGTTATTGCATAGTCAAGGGTGGAACTTTTAAATTTTTATCTAAAGTTTGACTATAGATTTCTGGATTGGAATTATTGAAAATATCATTTTGATTTGAAATTATTGAAAATGTCTAGCATTTAAATTCAATGGTCCTCTCATGATAATATTTTTTTCGAAATTTAAATTGTTGGTTCGATGTATTTCTTGCTTAGTTGTGATTGATGATCGTTGAACTATCTTTAATAGTGGTTTTAAATTGCTTAGAATTGGTGATTAATTGCTTAGTCCACTTTGAGAATGTTTCAAGTGATGATAAATTGCATGTCTTTATCAAACATTGTTAATGCATGATTATGAAAGTGTTTTATCGAATGTTAAATCGCATTATTGAAAAGGGTTTATCTTCCAGTTTGATCAATTGAGCATTTAATTGATTATTATCATCATGGATTGGTATTTTCATAGTAGGATAGTTGTCCTTTTAAACAGCAGTTACCTATCAATTACTTGATCTTAATTTCGTAACGGAATATTTTGACTCCACAAGGCACTGGTCTTAAACTTTAAATCTAATTCAATCTGTAAAATCTTGTTAAAATCTTAACAAGTACTTGGTTGTTTAATTGTGTCTCTTGAATTGATTGGTTTCCAATCAGTTCTCCTTCTTCATTTTCGTTAGGGTCTACCCCCCTTAGTCTGCAAGGAGACAGCGTAAATAGAGAGATTGGGGATCACGGTGACAGTTGTAGAAATTTCTATTTTCCCACCCCGATTTTCAGTCTCACCTTATTTCTCCAAATAGTTAAATGCCCTTTCTCATAACCTTACATTCAACAAGCTGGAAAATAAATATTTTCTGAAAACACAAACTCTGGAAAATTTTCACAGTGCTGGAAATTGCAGAAATAAAAATCAGCAGACTAAAACAGCCACACAAAACATTTTAATACAGTGATTTTTTGTCAACATGACCCTGGAAAAACCCCTACAACTCTTGGGGAAAACCAGTTCGAAAGCTTCTCTTTATTTTCTGAATATTGCTTTTACAGTGATGCAGAAATTTACACAGCAAAAAAATTACAGCAACTTCGAAACAAAACTTATCTCAAAAACCGTGCCAAACTCCACCTCGGTTTTCGTGCCCACAAAATAGAAAAATTACAGCAGAAATTACAACCTTCAAAACTGTACGAATAGCCTCGAAAACAGTGCTGGAATGGCTGTACGACCTTCCTCGAAATCTGTAGTTTTCTCTCCTCGAAATTCGTGCCCACTTGCCTCGAACTTCGTGCTCTGCCTTGCTGTACAGATATGCTAAAAGTTAGTGCTGCTGCCCTTCTTCTTCTCACTGCTCAGAAAATTCTCTTCAGCTTTCTCCTTCTCCTTCTCTCAATCTGCTCATGAAAGAATTAATGAATGAATGACCTTTTCTCTTCTTTTCCTCCTTTAATAGAACTCTAAGTGACTTTTGGGTTATCCCCAAATCCAATGGCTGAAATAGCTTTAGATCTAGGGCTGAGATTAAATGCTCTTTTAAATCTCACTTTCTATTTTTTAATTCACCCCACTTTAATAAAAACCCACTTAGTCATTTATTTCCAAAGTCACTTTTCCTTTCTAATTTTACATTGACTTTATTAAAGTCACTTTAAAAATTAGACTTTAGTAACTTTATCACTTAAAGTCACTTTTAAATTAGATTTGACTTTATAACTTTATAAAGTCACTTTAGGAGAAAAATTAAATTCTTTTGGACACTTTTCCCTAGGCCAAAGATCAAAGCCTTAGGGAACCACCTGTCCTCCGGTAATCAAATTTCAACACTCCCTCTTACCGAGGAAGGTGTTCCTCACCACACCCATCTTGTCTCTGAAGTAGACATGCTTGCCCCATGGTAAGGCTTTGGTAAGAATATCTGCAACCTGCTCATCAGTGGGAATATATTCGAGCTTCACAGCTCCCTTCTGCACATAGTCTCTGATGAAGTGATATCTGATGCCGATATGCTTTGACCGATCATGAAATATTGGATTCTCCGTGAGTTTAATGCAACTCTGATTATCACAGTAAATCACTGAAGGTCTCAACAGCTGACCAAATAAGCCAACCAACATCTTGCGAAGCCAGATGGCCTCATAACTAGCTAGACTGGCTGCCATATACTCTGCTTCTGCTGAACTCAATGCTACTGACTACTGCTTCCGGTTGAACCACGACACCACTGCCAAACCCAACCCAAAACAGCACCCTGAAGTGCTCTTCCTATCAGAAGCACAACCTGCCCAATCAGAATCAGTGTAACTTGCCAATCTCACTCCACCCCCCCGCCTATAATCCTGACCATACTCCACTGTCCCCTGCAAGTATCGCAAAATGTGTTTTGCAACCACCCAGTGAACCTTCCTAGGCTCACACATAAACTGACTCATCGTGTTGACTGCAAAACATATATCTGGTCTGGTGTTGACCAAATACATCAAGGAACCAATCAGCGGTCTGTACAATGTGGGATCCACCAACTCGGAATCCGAAGCATGAAGCTTCTTCCAGTTGCTGATCATCGGTGTCGACATGGATCTACAATCCTCCATGTGGAATCTGCCAAGGATGTCCACAATATACTTCCCCTGCCCCAGGAAGAAATGCCCCTCCTCCTGCCACACCTCCAAACCCAAAAAGTAATGCATCAAGTCGATGTCCTTCATCTCAAACTCCAATGCAAGATCTCTCTTGCAGTGCTCTATGAGTCTCTCTGCACCCGTAATGACCAAGTCATCCACATACAGCACCAGAATGAGAGGCTCCTCACCTATCACAATGAAGTATAAGTTTGGATCTGCCTCACTCTTTGTGAAGCCCATCTCTTGCAAGTATGTATCTATCCTGGAGTACCAAGCTGTGGGAGCTTGCTTCAAGCCATAAAGGGCCTTCTTCAGCCTGCACACATGGGACTCCTTCCCATGCACCTCAAAGCCCTCTGGTTGCTTAATGTACACCTCCTCATGTATGAAGCCATTGAGAAATGTGGTCTTCACATCCATCTGGTGGATCTTCCAACCCATCTCTGCTGCTATCGATATAATGGAGTGAATTGAAGTATATCGAACCACAGGAGCGAAGGTCTCCTCATAATCTACTCCCTCTACCTGGGAGAACCCTCTAGCCACAAACCTCGCTTTGAATTTCTCAATGCTGCCATCTGGAAGTCAACACGGTTTTGCCCTCAGGCCCCGACACCACCTCCCAAACATCATTCTTCATGATAGAAGAATACTCATCCTACATGGCATCTCTCCAGACCTGCTAGCTAGCTGCCTCCTCATAGCTAGAAGGCTCAGAGTCAATGATGTTGGCAACCATTGCCATATAGCTACAAAACCTCTCAGGTGCTCTGCTCTCTCTGACCGGCCTCTTAGGCGCAGCAACAGATGTGGCCTCTCTCAAGGTATCCTGAAGCCACTTGGGCTTCCTCTTCCCTGAGCACACCTCTCCCACTGGAGAATGAAACTCCTCCTCCTCATCAGAAATCTAAACTCCTGACTGTCTGTCTGTTGTCCTCCTGCCTAAACCTGAACTTGTAGACGCTGAAGTACCGTGTGAACTGTCCATCAATGGACTCCCTAGTGAACTGCTCTATGGACTGCTCTGCATGCTGCACGAAGCACCGCCCCTCTGACTCTGCGAGCCACTGCTCACTGACGGACCAAACATCGTCATAGATGTACCTCCGGATCCTCCTGATCCCTGCCCACTGGATCTCTGTGACTGACTCAACTGTTGCTGACAGTCTGGCTGATACAGATACTCTAACTCCCGCGACCTCCTGAAAGCCCAGTCCTCCTCGAATCTCACATCCCGCCTAATAACAACTTTCCTCGAAGCAAGAATATAGACCCAAAAGGTTTTCGAGGTCTCACTATAGCCCACAAAGATACCCTTCTCTGCGGTGGGCTCTAGCTTGGTCCTCTTCTCCTTGGGTACGTAGGAGTATGCAATACACCCAAAGATACAGAAGTGACCAACATGAGGCTTCTTCCCAGAAAAAGCCTCCTCTGGAGTCACATGCCCCAAGGCACGATGCGGACTCCTGTTCTACAAGTATACAGCAGTATTGCAGGCCTCTGCCCACAAAAACAAAGGTAATCCCTGATCATGTAACATGGCTTTGGCAGCCCCAATGATGGATCTATTCTTCCTCTCCGCAACCCTGTTCTGCTGGGGGTTGTAAGGAACTGTGAACTCCCTCCTAATGCCTGCCTCCACACAATACTCAACAAACTCTCCAAGGGTGTACTCACCTGCATTGTCCGACCTCAGGGACTTGATCTTCCGACCTGTCTGTGTCTCCACAAGAGCTCTAAACTCCTAAAACCGCTTGAAGATCTCACTCTTGGTCTTCAAGAAATAAATCCAAGTCCTCCTGGAGTGATCATCAATGAATAACACATAATACTCATATCCACTCAAGGAAACATGAGACATCCGACCGCACACATCAGAATGAATCAAATCAAGTATCGCAGTCGCTCTGATGTCACTGCTGGGAAAAGGGGATTTGGAAAACTTGCCCATCGCACATCCTCTGCATGTATCAATGTGATCAGTACTGAAATCTGGCACATCTGTAGTGATCTCTCGCAATGTCCTCAAGGCCCCATGATACATGTGCCCCATCCTGCGGTGCCAAATCTCACACAGCTCAGAACTGCTAGCTCTATTGTCGGTGCTACTGCTTAATGCCATAAGGGGTTGAAATGTAAACCTGTACACCTTTGCATGGCATACGCCTATCACTCTAGCTGAATCAGTTGGAGCGCCCCTGGGATATATCAGCACCTGTCCTCTCCTGAACAATATCTCATACCCTCTGTCCTCTAATGCTAAGACGGATATGAGGTTCTTCCTCATCCCTGGCACATATAAAACATCTGACACCTTCAAGGGAGGTTTGGGTTCCCTATCAAATGTCAGTGTCCCCACACCGACTACTCTAACAACATTGTCATCACCGATTACTACCTCTATATCAGTGCCACTCTCTGAAAGCTCTGAGAAGTACTCACGGACTCCTGTCATATGACGTGAAGCCCCACTGTCCACATACCAAATACCCGAAGATGCTCTGCTAGTCGAGGGAAATGCATGCTCCCTCTGAACCTCCATGGCAAGTGATCCTGCACTAGTGGACTCACAAGCACTGAACCCAAACTCTCGATCAAATCTATCTAAAAAGTCTTCAATCTCTACTGATGCTGCCATGGTCTGGTTCTTCCCCTTCTCCTTCTTCTCCGGACACACAACTGAATAGTGTCCCATCTTCTGACAACTCCAACACTTCACTTTGGAGTAGTCCTTCTGCGTGTTCTCCTATTTACCTTTACCTTTGCCTTTGCCCCCACCACCACTTGTGGAAGCATGCTTCTTGCCTTTGCCTCTCTTGCCTCCGGCCAACAATACTACATCCTCATCCTGCTCAATTGGCTTGGCTGCCCCAAGCTAACCCTTCCTGATTTCTGTCTGAATGCAATCATCCCAAAACCTCTCCCATGTGGGAAGGGTCTCACGTGCACAAACCCCATCAGTAAAATTCAGCCATGAAGTAGGAAGGTCATTCACTGCAATCCACACCAACTCAGTTTTTGGAATGACCTCTCCAACTGCTGCCAACTCATCTCTCACATTAGTAATCTTTGTGAGATATCCAGCTGCACTATCATTCTTCCCCATCTTAATGGTCTTCAGCTTCTCCCTTAGGACCATCTTTCTGTTCTCATTGGTACTCTGGTAGAGATTGGTCAAGGCAGACCACATCTCATAAGCATTTCTATTTCCTCTCACATGAGAAATGCAATGGTCTTTGATTCCGTCTAGAATCAGTCTCTTACCCTTGTTATTATTTTTATTATACGCTGCCAACTGAACAGCGTCAGTAGGCACAACAACAGGGTGTTGTGCGGTATGCACCATGACATCCCAGACTTCTGCCTCCTCAAAGATACTCTGCATTCTCTCCTTCCACACGTTGTAGTTACTATGTTCATCCAACCAATCCTCCACCCTCAATCCCAATGACATCCTTGTTGTCCTAAAAACTGAAAATAGCACTGTTGTAGTAAAGATAAAATTTCTATGTGAAAATTCAGCTTGCTGGAATTTTCTAAGTAACAAATCAGCAAGCTGTAATTTTTCTCTTTGCTGTCCCAAACTGCACTTTCAACACCCAAGCTCTGATACCATGTAGAAATTTCTATTTTCCCACTCCGGTTTTCAGTTTCACCTTATTTCTCCAAATAGTTAAATGTCCTTTCCCATAGCCTTACATTCAACACGCTGGAAAATAAATATTTTCTGAAAACACAAATTCTGGAAAATTTTCACAGTGTTGGAAATCGCAGAAATAAAAATCAACAGACTAAAACAACCACACAAAACATTTTAACACAGTGATTTTTGGTCAACATGACCCTGGAAAAACCCCCTACAACTCCTGGGGAAAACTAGTTCGAAAGCTTCTCTTTATTTTCTGAATATTTCTTTTACAGTGATGCAGAAATTTACACAGCAAAAAAATTACAGCTACTTCGAAACAGAGCTTATCTCGAAAATTGTGCAAACTCCACATCGGTTTCCGTGCCCTCAAAACAAAAAAATTACAATAGAAATTACAGCCTTCAAAACTGTACGAACAGCCTCGAAAACAGTGTCGGAATCGCTGTATGGCCTCCCTCGAAATCTGCAGTTTTCTCTCCTCGAAATTCGTGCCCACTTGCCTCGAACTTCGTGCTCTGCCCTGCTGTACGGATTTGCTGAAAGTTAGTGCTGCTGCCCTCCTTCTCACTGCTCAGAAAATTCTCTTCAGCTTTCTCCTTCTCCTTCTCTCAATCTACCCATGAAAGAATTAATGAATGAATGACCTTTTCTCTCCTTTTCCTCCTTTAATAGAAATCTAAGTGACTTTTGGGTTATCCCCAAATCCAATGCCTAAAATAGCTTTAGATCTAGGGTTGAGATTAAATGTTCTTTTAAATCTCACTTTCTATTTTTTTTATTCACCCCACTTTAATAAAGACCCACTTAGTCATTTATTTCCAAAGCCACTTTTCCTTTCTAATTTTACATTAACTTTATTAAAGTCACTTTAAAATTAGACTTTAGTAACTTTTTCACTTAAAGTCACTTTTAAATTAGATTTTACTTTATAACTTTATAAAGCCACTTTAGGAGAAAAAATAAATTCTTTTGGACACTTTTCCCTAGGCCAAAGATCAAAGCCTTAGGGAACCACTTGTCCTCCGGTAACTAAATTTCAACAACAGCCCCCAATCTGAGCCGTTATCGCAGTGCCTATACATTCTGTGCGACAACAAAACATTTGGATCTGTTGGAAATATGGTAGCCATGGTCGATATTTTCATGTGAACAAAAAGAAAAAAATTTGCCTCCTAAATATTCAAGTCGGCCTCTTATTTGTTAAGGTTGGTTGGGCCCCCAAGAGGTCACCCATTCAAACCCCCCTTTCGAGTGTATATAAAGGAGAGCCTTCCTCCTCATTTAGCACATCGAATTTGTCTTGTCTATCTCTGATCCACAACTTCAAAAAGGAGAAAAGGAGGACTGAAATTTCAGGAGTGATTGGGATTTCATCTTGTTCTTGTGTATTGGTTTTGCTATTATCTTAATGTTGTTTTTGATGTATTGATGAACTGTGAACTCTCACTCTCTCTCATATGGAAGGAATTCTGGGCTTTCCCCTTGTTGGTTTTGCCCTGGCCTTGGGCCTAATTTTTGTGTCTCTTGTCCCATGGTTTCACGGTTATTTTCTACCGCTCTTTCATGTTTAATGGATGATATTTTTCTTTTGTATAACCGCTTAATGATATTAAATCACTGCGATCGTGCAATTTTTACTAATTGATCAATGGAAGTAGATATCATGATAAAAAAATCTATTCTAGCTTGTGCCCTAGGAAAAAAAATCAGCATGGTATCAGAGCAGTTAGAAGAACATGTTCTTTCTTGGGATCTAGCTGGCCAATTTGACAAAGAAATCTCTGAGATAAGGCCGTGTTTCTTCTGTGACCTGAGGAAGGGCTCATTTCCTTGTTGAATTCTGCACAGAAGGTTGTAATACCAATTCTGGGAGTTGTGTAAAGGGACCAAAATTCATCAAGGTACAACAAGGAAGAAGGGAGTCTTTGGGAAAGTTTTGAAGCCAAGTTTAGGGCTAACATGGGCTAACAGGTATCCTAGCCAACGCTGAAAAACTCAGTCTTCTTGTCTCAAGATCGAGATTTTGTGAGGCTGGTACAAGCCTTGGTATAAGGTAATGTGCACAGGCTTTGTCCTATGACCATGGAGCAAATTTCAGAGAGGGTCGAGCCCCTTGTTTGAATGAGTAGGCCAAGGTCCTCTTCAAAACCAGCATAGGATTTCATGCTCAATATCAAATCTAAAGATCTTCTAAATAATCTTTGTATTGAATCTCCTTGAGGCATCCAAGCTGTCTCTGTGGATCCGAGTTCTATGATCTGTCTTACTGCAATGTCAACTATAATCTGAAGCTACGCTGAGTTCTATGATGACTCATACGAGCTTATATGTGGCTCTGTTCTTTGAGTTTCTTCTGTGGCACTATTCTTCTATAACATTCGAACTTTTGTGATACCTATTCATGCGAGGTTTTATATCCACTGTTCATAAAAAAGTTTTGTGACTCCTCGTTTGTGTCCTTTTGGCACCTCTATCATCTACGGGACTTTTATGCGAATTCTGTGGCAATTTTCACTGTGAAAATATGTGATCATATCTCATGTTCTGGAAATAAGGCCAAGAAGCCATGTTGTGAATCCATTAAGCCAAGCTACAATGACGCTATTACTTTAGTGATGTTATTCTATAAAATTCTACTAAGAAGACCACGTCTAATAAGAGTCCAAATCTTATTAGCCCTCTGAAACCCGCCTCTGTGGGAGAAAGGAACGAATAGTCTGTGAGATCCGAGTAAAGTAAGTTTCGTCAACTGTCTCTTTGTCTTGCAGATCCATCTAATATGGAAGGGGGGGTCCAAAGTTTATCCTCCTAGTTTGAGCTCCCTAATATTTTTGAGAGTTTTTGAAGAAGGCCAAGTAAATTATTATCTAAGTATGATAAGTCTGAATGATAAAAGGATTCGATCCTGAGGTAATTAAGGTATGAAAGCCTGTTTTCATGCTCGACAAGTGGCATCATTTATGTGAATTCTGTGACACGATCTTCTGTGTCAAGGATCGTAGTTTGTCTTTCTTAATCCATGGTGTCAAGTCCGAGCTCCTTCATAAGTTTGTCATTTCTATAACTATGTATCTGTGGATCAAAGACCTGAGATCATTGTAATTTTAATGTTTTTGACAGTGTTTAAAAAACCAAGACATCCGAACTTGACAAGGCCCAAGATCATCTCTGCGCAATCAATAGTTCGAGCTCTTTACTGTGTAACAAGCTCGTGGAAAATTCAGATTATGATGTGACAATGACAGATTAAGGGGACTATATTCTATGCATAAAGAAAAGACGATATAAGAAGCCGAAGTATAAGTATACTATCTTTTGAAGTGAAGGGTGTTGTAGCTCCTAGAGACAGCCATGAGTTGCAAAAGACCAGTGCCTAGGACATCTTAAAATCAAGGTTAAATGTAGACAATTGTATAAATGTCTCCGACAGAATATGAGTCAAGAGAATAATGGTTTTAGTGGTTCTAGGATGGAAAAGACCTTGGAGTCGATTCATGTGAATTCACCAAACAGTGAGAGGGCTCAGGAGACTGTGAGACTGATGGCTTTTAGATGGGCCAAGTATAAAACAATGAGCAGGAATTTTAAAATATGCAAGGGGCGTTGAGAAAGAACTAGAAGGAACCCACCAGAGACAGGCTTAAGAAGCTGAAGACTCTATCCCTCGTGAACTCAGAGGAAACAGATATGAATGAGATATGGACAACAACGGAGGTTCGTGGAACGCGAATTAAGGGCGTGCAGCAAGCTTAATACATGAGCATTAACACGTGAGCGCTATACAGACACGAATTCATGAATAAAATTGCAGACTCCCAGCAGCTACATTACACAAACCATCAAAGCAACAAAGCATGAAAGGTCATTATACATAAAAAAGAGATCACTGATAACAGAAGAAAACAGATACATACTACTCATTACTCCATCTGGAATCCAAATAACATCGTTGTATCATATTAAGTTCAAACAGCTCTCCCAAATTGGTATCTCGGAGCACAGGGAGCACAATCATACAAAACTATAACAAAATTCTTCCAAATTCCAGAACCCTCCTTTAATCTTGGAACTAGCTACATATAGAGTTCCTCTCGAGGGTCTACCATCCTAATCATTTATGATCGGCCCATACCTATGAAATCAAAATATCACACCTACTTGCAGAGTGTACATCGAGCAATTACTTCTGTACTCAGAGAATTAAAATAGGAATGGGTGACATTTGAAATTTCACCAGCAAAATCGTCAAATTAAACAGGAAAGGAAGAGGACAAGGTTGCCCATGGAGGCCAATATGGGAGCCTTCAAGACGGTATGGCAAAGAGCAGTCGTAGGTGGACAGGCTGACTCTCAACATACGATTCCATCTATTGCTCGCAAACCCCCACTCCCTCAGTTTGGTGATTTCCACTTAATCCATTATGAAGAGCTCTGTCGTACTGCGTGCACCTGGTTCTTTATCGGAGATCTCCTGAGCAAACCGAATAAACCACAACTTGCATGTTCAGCCCAAAAGCCCATGTGGTGGTTTTTTGAATTGCAAAACGGGAACCGGATTTCAGAAGGGGTCTCAAGTGGTAAGCGGTATCGGAGAGAGGGGTGTGAAATGACGAGAGGACGACACGTGGAGGAGTGGGCGGTAATGGATACCGCCCATTTTGCAAAGTGTACATCGAGCAATTACTTCTGTACTCAGAGAATTAAAATAGGAATGGGTGACATTTGAAATTTCACCAGCAAAATCGTCAAATTAAACAGGAAACGAAGAGGACAAGGTTGCCCATGGAGGCCAATAATGGGAGCCTTCAAGACAGTATGGCAAAGAGCGGTCGTAGGTGGACAGGTTGATTGTCATCATACGATTCCATCTATTGCTCGCAAACCCCCACTCCCTCAGTTTAGTGTTTTCCGCTTAATCCATTATGAAGAGGTCTGTCGTATTGCGTGCACCTGGTTCTTTATCAGAGATCCCCTGAGCAAACCGAATAAACCACAACTTGCATGTTCCGCCCAAAAGCCCATGCGATGGTTTTTTGAATTGCAAAACGGGAACCGGATTTCAGAGGGGGTCTCAAGTGGTAAGAGGTATCGGAGAGGGGGGGTGGGGGGGGGGGGGGGGGGGGGTGCGAAATGATGAGAGGACGACACGTGGAGGGTGGGCGGTGACGGATACGCATTTCAGACCCCGCGGTCAGATATGAGCGAGAAGTGCAAAAAATGCGTTAAGGACTGTCGGATGCATTGGGGTGAAACGAAGGTGACAGAGAGATACGGAGGGCGTAGCAGTGATGGGATGTGTGACAACAAATGGGAATGGCGGGAGTAATGGTGGGGCCGATAGTATTAACGCACGGTGGAAATGATTTAAACCCAAAGAAGGCAAGTCAGAGACCGAGGTGTGGCTTTAGATGACGTGGCAAGGAAGGTGGGGCCTTGCTCCCATCGCAAATCGCAGTCGGAAGGTTTTATCAGTGCACAGCGGAGGGTAAGGGCTAAGATCCGCAGGGAGCGATATGCGATGGGCAGAAGTGACGTGGCAGACGGTGGGATCAAATCGCAGTCCGCAGATCGCAAAACTTAAGGTTTAGCCATAAGCGGAGGTGATAAACACTAAAAGAAGCAAAGTGCGAAGTGCGGGGGTGAAGGTAAGCGACATGGAGGGAAGGTGGGACCCGACCGCATCGCAAGTTAAACAAAATAAGTTGCGGGTGTTTCAGATGGAAA
Source organism: Pinus albicaulis (assembly GCA_034641835.2). NCBI lineage: Eukaryota > Viridiplantae > Streptophyta > Pinopsida > Pinales > Pinaceae > Pinus > Pinus albicaulis. The sequence continues at coordinate 279,428,492 of CM076571.1, forward strand.
GTTAAAAATTGTGCGATACGATATCGCACATCAGCGATCGCAGGTTCTAACGTTTGGCAAAATGGAATAAGTTGTAATTTTGCGAAATGAAATGGACGGTTGGGAAAAGGTGACGTGTCAGGGAGAATGGCCCCACTTTAATCGCAATCGGGGAATGGGGAAAAGCGGAGATGAAACAAATGATATAGCGGTGAAAAAGGAAAAGTATAAAGATAAAGCAGAACGACGGAGAAAGGTAAAGTTTAAGGTTGAAACAAGATTTTGCATGTGGTTTCGATAATGTGGTAAGGTATGGCGAGTCCCGCTTCATCGCATCGGCAGAAAAACAAGTTTGGCGTAAGTCTTAAGAGGTAAGGTTAAAAACCTGCGAGCTACAAAGTGCAGGCAACAGGTATGGCTTATATGCGCGCCATGCGTGAACGGTCCCACCTCATCGCAAATCACATTTCGCTCATTTTAACATTTACCCTTGCGCCCATCCTGAAAAACTTGCGATCTGCGATTGCGACTTGAATCTCTGTTGTTGATCGTTGCTTAGATCCTACAGTCCTCACCGCTCCCTTACTGTGGTTTGCCGACCTTGTCTCTTTGGTTGCGCCAGTGCCACGCTTGAAGCATTAGGTCCTTATCTTACCTACCTCGGCTCTTCGTTTGCTTGTCTTTGACCTTGCCTTATCTCTCCAAGAGAAACACAAGCCAACATTGGCTCCATTGGGGACGACGCACTCGTTCAAGTGTGTCAAGAACTCGCAAACCACTTGCTTGTGCTCTTCTTGATGTGCCTGGGATCATCGTTAGAACCAATTTCAAGCAGCTCTAACCAAAAAACAAAACAGGAAATGATGCAGAAAAACAAAACGACATATATACACTATGAGGATATGTACAATGCACCATCATAGCCTGTTATCAGTGCTGGAAGTAAGGCTTGAGAAACTTTCCATTGACAGGCATCTCAAGTGTATCTCCTTCCAAATTCTCCAGCGCAAAAGTATTGTTGCCGTTAACCTCTGCCACCCTGAATGGACCAAACCAGAGGGGCTCGAACTTCCCATGTTTCCCTTTGTCCGCTCCCCTGACATCCCATCACAGCACCAAATCCCCTACCTGGATTTCTCTATCTTTAGCTCTTTGGTCAAATAAGCCTTTCATTTTTTCCTGGTATTCTACTAGTCTGAGGCTTACATGTTCTCGTGTTTCATTCAACTCCACCAATTGATTCATTCTTCGGATAAGGTCGTTTGGCTCCTCCTCACCTTCTTACAAGAATCGGGCCATAGGTAATGCAAGCTAAATATGGAAGACTGCGGCTCTGCCATACTCCAGTTCATAAGGGGACTTTCCTGTTGATCTTTTCGTGGTGATGTGATTTGCCCATAGTGCAAACTTGAGCTGGGAATCCCTGTTCTTTTGATTTTCATTGACGGCCTTCTTCAAGATCCTCACTAGTGTCTTGTTAGATGATTCTGCCAGCCAGTTCCCCTGTGGGTAGTACGCAATGGAGTGCCCCAGCAAGATGTTGTAACGCTAACAGAAATTAACAAATTTAGCTGACTTGAAAGCCTGGGCATTATCTGTAATGATTTTAGTTGGGCATCCAAACCGAGCTATTATGTTCTCTTCCAGGAACTTGATCACCACCAAATCGGTAGAATTTCTTGTAGGCACGGCTCTACCTAATTGATTAAGTAATCTGTAGCAGTGAGGATCCATCGATGTTGATTGCTAGAGGCAGGGTGAATCTCTCCTATGAAGTCAATCCCCCATTGTTTAAAAGGTTCTTCAACATGTACTAGAATTAATGGGAGAGGTGCATACCTTTGTTTTTCGGCGAACGCCTGACACTTCTCCCAAGCCCGGACGCGGGCATGTACATCGCCAAACAGCTTAGGCCAAAAGAACTCTGCCTTCAGGATCTTGTGTGTAGTGAATCGCCAGCTGTAATGGCCGTCGCATATCCCTTCGTGGAACTCGGTCATCACATGGTCAACTTCTTGCTCTGTCAAACACAATAATAAGATTCCCACCGGGTCTCTCCAATATAGTCGTCCATTTGCCACAACGTACTTTTGAGACCTGAGCCTCAAAGTGCGATACTTGGTCTTATCATAGTGAGGGGGACACCTCAGCGTCAAAAGATATTCCATTATATCTTTATACCATGAGGATAGGAGGTACTTGACATGTGTTTTCTGAGCGGAAGATTCTATGCCTTGGTGTGCACCCGTGTCCTCCTGTGCCTCTCCTCCTGTCATAGATAGATTTATTCCCAGAGCTTGACAATTGGATTCAGACAGGATTTTTTCCAGCCCTTGGCCTTTGATGAGTTTAGTAGGTTTTATCTCCAGTTCGTACTCCTGGATCTTAGCTATCCATTTGCCCCTTTTCCCTTCACTATCACCCTGTACTAGAATATCCTTCACTGCTGCAGTGGGTACATAAGTTGTTATGGCTGATTGTAACACATACACCCGGAATGCCTTCAGTGATTTGACCAGAGCGTAAGCTTGCTTCTCCAGGATATCATATTTCAGTTCAGCGTCCCGCAGCACTTGACTGAAGGATGCAATGGGTTGTTCATGCCCATCGACATTTTTCTATAAAAGGACTGCAGCTATTGTGTGAGGAGAGGCGAAGGAGAAAATCATGAACGGCTTCCCATAATTTGGACCTGCCAGCACTAGAGCTTCTGCAAAGGCATGTTTGACCCTATTGAAAGAGTCCCTAGACTCAAGGGTCCATCTAACTTCACTGTTCTTCTTCAGCATCCCAGTGATGTTTCGTACAATCTCGGCATAGTTGGGAATGAACCTTCTGAGGAAATTTATTCTTCCCAAGAACACATGTACTTCCTTTTTGTTTCTTGGCAAGGGAATGTCGTTTAGTACCTCTACCCACTTTGGGTCAATCTTCACTCCCTCCTTAGTTACTATGTGCCCCAGTAACTTCCATTCCTCCAAGGCAAACATGGATTTTTGAGGATTCAGAGACAGGGCATACCTGCGGCATTTATCAAAGGTTCGTTGAAGGTGCTCTATATGTTCAGCGTCACTTTTTGAAAAGAAGGTGATGTCGTCCAGGTAGATCACCACAAACTTGTCTTGCTCTCCTATGAAAGCAATGTCCATCGCCCACTAGAATGTGTCACCGGCGTTTATCAGGCCAAAGGGCATTCGAGTGTACATGAAGGTCCCCCAAGGCATAGTGAACATTGTCTTCTTTTGGTCTTCTCGGAGCACTGCCACCTGATTATATCCTGAGAAGCCATCCATCATGGACATGCGAGAGGATCACACCACCTTTTGCAAGATGTGGTCCATCTTCGAGAGGGGATAGTTATCTTTGAGTGAGGCTCTGTTCAGATTGCGGAAATCCACACAAAGCCTGATTTCACTGTTCTTCTTTCTCACAGGCACCAAGTTCGCCACCCATTCCGAGTAACCTTAGAGGGCCAATGATCTTGGCCTGCAACAGCTTCTTTATTTCCTTCTCATTAGCTGGGAGAAGAAGGGGATTGATCTATCTCAACTTTTGCTTATGAGGCTTAGCGTCCTCCCTGAGTGGTATCTTGTGCTATATAATGTCAATATCGAAAATCTTCAGATCTTGGTATGACCAAGCGAAGACGTCTTTATATGATTGAAACAGCCTAAGGTATTGATCTTGGCATTCTTCAGGGACCCCTTTTGACAATTTTACCACCTTTGGATCTTCTTCTGTCCCAATGTTCACGTCCCTGACAGGCTCATCGAGGGTAAGTTTGTTGGGATTCACCGAGATATCATTTTTATCAAACAGTCTCTCCAATGGTACAAGACCCCTGGGATGACATTTCCCTTTAATTGCAGAACACGGTGCCCAGCCAGTGTTTCTTCCCATCTGGTTTTTGGCTCCTCATGATCATCCTCAATGACTGAGTTGATCACCATATTTGAGAATTCGCCCACCATTTCCATAAAACATTGGACCTACTTTTCATCTTCGAAGACTTGCCAATGCTTTATGTTGTTTGGAATGGAGGGGCGGTACTGCACCTCAACCTCATATCTGAGCAAAGGATTCTGTGGCGGGCAGAAATTACTAGCAGCCATAGCTAGTAAATCTGCCATTCTATTCTTATTCGGCATGAACTGAATGTTAAAATCAAAAAAGAAGTTCTCGACTAAACCCCATACCTCATTCCTATAAGCTCTGAGCCGTGGGTGTTTAGTTTGGCATTGGCTCCTGACTTGCCTCACTACAAGTTCTGAATCTCCAAATGCCTTGAATTTTTGTATGTTCATGTTCCGTGTTGCCTGCAACCCCAACTGCAGGGCTTCATATTCAGCCATGTTATTTGTGGCTTTGAATTCCAACTTAAAGGAGAGGGGAACCAAGCATCCTTCTGGTGATATCAAGAGTACCCCGACCCTATTTCCTTCCCGTGAGTAAGCTCCATTAAACTGCAAGTTCCATATTTCGTTTTCCTCTCTTCTCATAGGATTCTCCTGGATTAGAGGACAGATCTTCATTTCTTGCTGGAAATTTTCGCCCTCCTCGAGCATAAGACAAGAGAATTCGCCCTCCTTAGTATATACCAGAGAATTTGTGGAACCATTAGCTTTGGTGACTATCTTCATGAATCTGGACTCATGATATAATCGTCTTTCCTCCCCACCAAACACTGGAATAGTGGCATAGGTGAGGTCAAGTTTTATGGATCCTCCAATATTAATACCCCAGGATCTGGACAGCAACATTCCAAACCGAGCTGGGATATCGGCCACAACAATGTCCATTACCACGCTTTTGGCTGGAATCTGAGCTAAATTTACTACCAGATCTTTTATCATGCCCAACTATTTCACCCTCTTGGAATCAAAAGAATACAGATCTTTATAAGGTCTGGTGATCTGCAACCCCAACTGCTCTATGACAGACAATGGCAATAGATTATGTGAAGCCCCTGAATCTAACATGCAGTTATGCAATAACAGGTCATGTATAACTAGGGTCACATAGAATAGAGGAGTGATTGAATCCATCTCTTCTACATGAGGTCCAAAAACTACCATGGGTCTTTCTTCTTAGAGATTGAGGTTGTCACGAAGAGGGCCTACACCATGGGGCAGCATGAATTGAGAGACTTGGGCCTTGTATGAGGGTTGTTTTAAGAGCTCGATCAGGGGGACCGGGATCTTGACCTTTTCTAATTCTTTCTGTAGACTAAAGGTCGTGGGAGCTTTTTCTGCAATGACTTCTTTGGATTGCTCTTTAGGGTGGTCAAGCAGGTTCAAGGCTACAGATGATGACTTCTCGTTTGCGGGAGGGTCAGAGCCTTGCTTTGTGGAAGTGGACGCAGAGGCTTTTTGATGTGCAGACTCTTCTAAAGGCTTCTTCCCCTCACTGGCAGAATTAGAAGGGGTCTGCTCTCTTGATGCTGACTCTTCATCTTGTTCCTGCACTCGGGTTCTCTTCCTGGAGGACCTGAGATCATACTCCTGTGGCATTGAGCTTGCATGAAATCCGCAAACTTCCTGCAGTAATTTTCAATATCTTGATCCTCTAGGGGGACTTCCTTTTCTTTTGGCTCTTCTTGCAGGGTGAGTTCACCTTCTTCATCCTCTGAGTAAGCGAGGAATTGATCTTCTTGACTGTTTGTGACTTCCTCGGCCTGTCCATCCACTTCCCCTTCCAGGTATAGGGGAGGTTCGATGTGATCTTGCTGCTCTTTCCTTTCTCACTACAGCAACTGCAGAGGGGGCTTCCAGTACCGAGGGTTAAACCCACGGTTTGGAATCATTTGGTTAGGACGAGGACGAGAATTCTTGGTCTCCAATTCAAGCTTCACCATCTTATTTGAGAGGTTCTTGATCAGCTTATTCATCTCTTCGATTCTATACTCCTGTGGTTCCCTCTCTTGATTAGAGGTAGATGCCTCCTCCCTACCCCTTCTCCTAACCTCATGCTCTGTCCTCCCTTTGAATTTACCTGTAGAAGCAAAGTTTGCTTCTACCTCCAGTGCATCAGTCAGGATCTAATCTAGAGATGCAGGCTTTCTTTCCCTTAGGGTGAACCCAAATTCTGGTTCAAAAGCTCCTGCGAAAACCACCTTAGCAGCTGCTTGTGGGGGCTTTATTTCAGCAAGAATATTATTATAAAGCTTATTGAACCTCTTTATAAATTCTGTTACATCCTCATTGTGTCTCTTCTTGAGAGCATTGAATTCTATAAGAACATATCCATGGTCCCTCTTTTCTCCCCATTTTAGTGTGAAGAAATTCTCTATTTCTTCCCAAGTGGTGACTGTGTGATCAACAAGAGATTTGAACCACTTTCGAGCCTCTCCATCCAAAGATTGGACGAAAAACCTCAACACCACATCTAGGTGCTCTAAATTTACATTCTCATCAAAGGCGCAAAAATTTTCAATATGTCTCTACGCAGAAGTACCATCTTCCCCGGTGAACCGAGGCAGGAGTTTTAGATAATCTTGAGGTATGTCATTCAGTACTGGAGGTAGAGCCAGTGGGGCATATTTTTTGAGGAGGAAGCCAGGTACAGCCATGAGGGGCGGTGGTGGTAGATTTTGAGGATAAATTGGCTGTGGTATAACCGGTGTGTGCTGAATAGGGGTCGTTATATTGGTTTGCACAAAGCTTTGGAGTACTGCAACTTCTTTAACTTCTTCAGCGTCGAGAGTAGGATGCAAGGGAGGTAAAGAAATATCAGCGGATTCAGCTTCATTTTTTATGGTTGAACTGGCTAAAGCAAAGTTTTCTGGAGCATACTCAAGTACGCGGGCTATGGTGCCAGGATTATAGATGTCAGCTTTCTGAGATGAGGAAGGTGAAGCTTCTAGAGTAAATGAGGGTAAGTCAGCCTGGCAGGGCTACTTCTCCTTCCAGACTCTCCTAAATATAATCTTTTCAGGATCAGACACAAAAGGGATTCTCTGCTGGAAAGTATCTGATCTAGTATGAGGCCTTTTGTAAGCCAAGATTACAACTGATTGGAAATTTAAGAACAATGGAGTCACCAAGGTGAGGGCATATTTCTAATTCGTTTCCCCGGCAACGGCGTCAAAAAGATGTTGTAGCTCCTAGAGACAACCTTGAGTTGCAAAAGACCAATGCCTAGGACATCTTAAAATCAAAGGTTAAATGTAGACAATTGTATAAATGCCTCTGACAGAATATGAGTCAAGAGAATAATGGTTTTAGTGGTTCTAGGATGGAGAAGACCTTGGAGTCGATTCATGTGAATTCCCCAAACAGTGAGAGGGTTTAGGAGACTGTGAGAATGATGGTTTTTAGATGGGCCAAGTATAAAACAATAAGCAGGAGTTTTAAAATATGCACGGGGTGTTGAGAAAGAACTAAGAAGGAACACACCAGAGACAGGCTTAAGAAGATTAAGAATATGTCCCTCGTGAACTTAGAGGAAACGGATATGAACAAGATAAAGACAACAACGGAGGTTTGTCGAGCGCGAATTAAGGGCGTGCAGCAAGCTTGATACATGAGCGTTAACACCTAAGCATTATACAGACACGAATTCATGAATAAAATTGTTGACTACCAATAGCTACATTACATGAACCATCAAAGCAATAGAGCGTGAAAGGTTATTATACATAAAAAGGAGATAATTGATAACAAAAGAAAACAGATACATACTACTCATTGCTCCATCTGGAATCCAAATAACAGCGTTGTATTATATTAAGTTCAAACAGCTCTCCCAAACATGTATCTTAGAGCACAGGGACCACAATCATACAAAACTACAGCAAAAATCTTCCAAATTCCAGAACCCTCCTTCAATCTTGGAACTAGCTACATATAGAGTTCCTCTCGAGGGTCTACCATCCTGATCATTTATGATCGGCCCATACCTATGAAATCAAAATATCCCACCTACTTACAAAGCGTACATCGAGTAATTACTTCTGTACTGGGAGAATTAAAACAGGAATGGATGACAGTTGAAATTTCACCAGCAAAATCGTCAAAATTAAACAGGAAACGGAGAGGACAGGGTTGCCCATGGAGGCCAATAATAGGAGCCTTCAAGACGGTATGGCAAAGAGCGGTCGTAGGTGGACATGCTGACTGTCATCATACGATTCCATCTACTGCTCGCAAACCCCCACTCCCTCAATCTGGTGATTTCCACTTAATCCAATATGAAGAGGTTTGTCACACTACGCGCACCTAGTTCTTTAGCGGAGATCTCTCTAGCAAACCGAATAAACCAAAACTTGGATGTTCCGCCCAAAAGCCCATGCGGTGTTTTTTTGAATTGAAAAACAGGAACCGGATTTCGGAGGGAGTCTCAAGTGGTAAGAGTTATCGGAGAGGGGGGGTGCGAAATGACGAGAGGACAACACATGGAGGAGTGGGCGGTAATGGATACCACCCATTTCGAACCCCCCCCCCAATGGTTAGAGTTCGAAGGCTGGGGGGGTCTGATATGCGTTAAGAACCATCGAATACATTGGGGTGAAGCGGAGGTGACGGAGAGATACGGAGGGCATAGCGGTGATGGGATGCGTGACAACGAATGGGAATGGCAGGATTAATGGTGGGGACGATAGTATTAACACACGATGGAAATGATTAAACCCAAAGAAGTTGGGTCAGAGACCGGGGGGTGGCTTTAGATGACATGGCAAGGAAGGTGGGGCCTTGCTCCCATTGCTCCCATCGTAAATTGCAGTCGAAAGGTTTTATCAGAGCACAACAAAGGGTAAGGGCTAAGATCCGCGGGGAGCGATATGCGATGGGCAGAAGTGATGTGGCAGACGATGGGACCGAACCGCAGCCCGCAGATCGCAAAACTCAAGGTTTAGCTGTAAGCAGAGGTGGTAAACACTAAAAGAAGCAAAGTGCGAAGTGTGGGGGAGAAGGTAAGTGAGGTGGAGGGAAGGTGGGACCCGACCGCATCGCAAGTTAAACAAAATAGATTGCGGGCATTTCAAATGTTAAGTTAAAAATTGTGCGATGCAATATCGCACATTGGCGATCGTAGGTTTTAACATTTGGCAGAATGGAATAAGTTGTAATTTTGCAAAATGCGATGGACAGTGGTGAAAAGGTGACGCGTCGGGAAGAATGGCCCCACTTTAATTGCAATCGGGGAATGGGGAAAAGCGGAGATGAAACAAATGATATAGCGGTGAAAAAGGAAAAGTATAAAGATAAAGTGAAACGGTGGAGAAAGGTAAAGTTTAAGGCGGAAACAAGATTTTGTATGTGGTTTCGATAATGTGGTAAGGTAGTCTCGCTTCATCGCACCAGCGAAAAAACAAGGTTTGGCGTAAGTCTTAAGAGGCAATGTTAAAAACCTGCGGCCTACAAAGTGCACGCAACAGGTATGGCTTATATGTGTGCCACGGGTGAACGAGTCCCACCTCATCGCAAATCGCATTTCGCTCATTTTAACATTTACCCTTGCACCCATCCTGAAAAACTTGCGATCTGCGATTGCAACTTGAATCTTCATTGTTGATCGTTGCTTAGATCCCACGGTCCTCACTGCTCCCTTACTATGGTTTGCCGACCTTGTCTCTTTGGTTGCACCCAGCCCGCACTTGAAGCATTGGGTCCTTATCTTACCCGCTCTGGCTCTTCGTTTGCTTGTCTTTGACCTTGCCTTATCTCTCCAAGAGAAACACAAGCCAACAAAGGGAAAGTCTGATATTGCTATGATTTGTATCCCTGAAGCATGATCTGACCAAGAGGAAATCTGAATTTGCATATTTGAGACTTTGTTGAATTGAAAGGTTGCTCCTTTTGTTGATGTTTGATGAACTCCTCTCTGTACATATAAGTCTTGTTACCGCTCAATCTAGGAGGGGTCCTAGCAGGGGTTCCAAAGGGGCAACTACTAGACCAAGTGCCAACAATGGGACAAGGACCTGTTGTCACCTCAGTTGATGTCCCCTACTCTTTACGGACTTTCACTGATGGGAGGAGTCCCAGAAAAAAGGAAATCACTAGACTGATGAGGTCAATGATTAGATATGATGTGATTTCGAAAGCCCATTCAAAGGAGAGGCTCGGATAATAGGTTGCTTGTCTTAGAAGCAAAGTAAGGGCTCTCCAAGAAAGGCTTAATGGTAGGAGGCTTAAACCTAGGTGAAATGGCTATTCAACACAAGGAATGCACCTAGATCAAGGATTCCAAGAAAAGGGAAACGACCTCTCTTAGGGTGTGTGAGATAACAAGCATGCAAATGTTTGGGACCACGAGAGAGACCTAGGGGATCCAAGCAAGACCTAGGGTTTAGGATGATCATCAATAGTATGACCAAGTCAAACAAGGAGGCGAAGAAAATCTCAATGAAAGATGAACTTCCTTTGATTTTTGAAGTGTAAAGACCCTCAACAAAGCCAACACACCTAAACGTTCAAGATAAACTTCAAAGTTGGAGCTAGGGCTTGATATTTCTCAAAATTGAACCGTGGGAATTACATGAAACCTGGAGGATCACTAGAGGAGTCACCAGCGCAAAACCTTATCCAAGCAAATTCGAAAAATTATCCCTCTAATGAATTTTGCAGGAAGCGCTAGTTAGTTTGTCTAGTTCTGGAGGCTGAAATTTTTGGAGGGGGAAAAGAGAAGGGAAGAAGGGGTGATCACCAAATTCACTCAGATCAGTGCCTTGACCTTGGGCTATGGAGTCTATGTACTTCGAAATTTGGCCAAAATTGTCTTCAAGGAGGCTAGAAAATGATGCCCTAGGAAGCATTCTCTAGCATATTTACCCACCCAAGATTTATGGACTTTCATGGAAAGAAAACAAGTTCTACTCCATTAGGAACATTCATCTACTTGTTATCAATGAGTAACATGCACAAATTTGCATTCTAACATTCTTTTGCAATGATTTTCAACAATTAGGTTATGAAAGAACAAGAGCTAGTTTCATAATTTCCACACATTAGACATTATTTCATAAGAAATAATTCCTTAACAAATTTACTTACAAGATAACAAGAGATATATCCAAATCCAAGATCAAGAATATGGCTCCAAGAGAGAACGAAAATTTCAACTCCAAAAATATCAAAATGCATAAGAGTCTGATATAATAATATAAGAGTAGAAGGAACCTTCCCATCTTCAATACACACAAGGAAAGCAATATATCCCAAGTGAAACAAGAAGAAGTATAACCAAACACTAAATCAAGGAAGATATAATTAGAGATCGAGTTCTATAGTGGTGGTGTAGATCAACGCAAGTTGGTGTAAAAGAGAAGAATTAATATTGTGAACATACAAAGAAGCATTGGTAAGGTCTTGGAAGCATTCCTAGGTCAAGGGTCTAAAGTGTTGGTCATGGTACTTGTCATTTGAAGATCTATAAGAAGAATTCCTTACGGGTTTTCCTCTCCAAGAGGGAGAGGTTTTGCCCTGGCTCTAGGAGCCTAATTTTTGTGTCGTGTATTTTGATAATTGACTTGATGAAAGACTAAATAAGCTAAAGAAGAGAATACACAAGTAACTCAAGTAAGCACATAAGTAATTATTAAGAAGAGAATTTGAATTAATCACCAGCCCTCTAAATTCTCAACATGGTTTCAGAGCTAAGGTGTTGAACACAAGGGCCACTCGACAAAGAAGACACTCCAGGAAGCGAAGATCAAAGTTTGGGTTGAAAAGTCAAATCAGTTTGCAAGGAAGACTCTCAATCTATTTCAAGAAATATCTTCTATCTCATTCAAAGGATCAACTCATTCAAGAAAATAATCTTTGCCATCAAAGATTTACATTCAAGATAATGTTAGAAGAGGAAATCATCTTTTGAAGATATCCTTTATCATCAAGGATCCAAGAACATCTACACTGGAGATTTCAATCTTAGAAGAAGCTCCTGACTTCATCTTCATCATCATCAAGGAAGCTGCAAGCCACTCTACTCAAGTAAGTATCTATGACCTTTCTTAAATCTGTCAAGATGACTTATTGTAAAGAGAGCCACAAGTTGGTTGGGTCATCAAACTTTAGTGCATGGAAGAAGAGGACAGATTTGAATTTAAGTGAAGACGAAGTTATGGACTGCATCGAAGGATCTACAATTCAACCACCAAAAGAAGATGCTCCAGCTCATGCCAAGTACATTAAGGGAGAAATCAGAGCCCAAAGGATTCTCATAGAATCCATCAAGGACTCACTCATTCCCTATGTATCAAAACGAAAGTCTGCAAAAGAAATATATGAGAAACTGGTGGAGCTATTCTCTGTGAGTACTACAGGAGAAGCAATCTCTCTGAGACAAGAACCATACAAAATGAAATTGTCGAGAGAAGAAGGAATCACTTCATACTTCATGAGGATTTCTGAAATAAGAGATCAACTGCAGGAATTGGGAGAAGTAATGTCTAACACTGAGATGACTACAGTGGTGATGAATGCTCTACCTAAAGAATGGGGAAAATTCACTTCAAGTTTATACGAGAAGAAAGAAGCCACAACATTCCATGATTTATGGTCTCTAGGTAAAATAGACGAAACAAGATTGAAAGCCAAAGTTGATACAGAATCAAGTGAAGGGAATCAAGCCTTTGCAGCCATATCTAGGAAGAAAGGAAGATTCGGAAAATTTGGTCCTCGGAATAAAAGAAGAAATATTGACAAAGTACGATGCTTTGGATGTAATGAACTTGGGCATTATAAAAGAGATTGTCCTAAATCTGAAAAGGACAAGAGCAAAAGGGAAGAACCCGATACAAAGAAATCTAAGAAAGAAGAAGTGAGAGATCTCTATTATGATTGAGATCATCTTCCTCTTTAAGTGATTTCTATTGATTGTAAAATAGTATTGATAGCATCGTGATAGAAGCATGGTATGAGATCTTGGTGAAACAGCTCTGGGAAAACCTCACTAATAAAAATACTGATGGAAGGCAGTCATCAAGATCAAGGGTCATCATGGAAACAGGTGCTGACATTTTCTAATGGAATTCCCTATGAATTCACTGGTTAGTTAGAAAGAAAGCAGAAAGGTTTCATCAAAGAATTCTATGCTACAGAATTCTGGGATTAGGATGTGATGGCATATTGATGAAGCAAGTCAATGGAATGAAGTTCCTCATTCTAGTAAAACTGCTACAGGATGACTCAAAGGAAAAAGGTATGAGGTATATATATTTATATGCTAACACTGGATGTTGTGAAGTCATGTCATATGGTTGCAGGAAATGGACTTCTATATTTAGAAGTATGATCTATGGAGGAGGATCTCTCACGATGCATTGACAGATGAAATCAACATAATATATCCTCATATGGAATATGAGGTGGTTGTATATGAACAAGGAACTGGAAATTGGAGGTCCTTGGGAATGAAGATGTGCAGAAAGGAAGAGATCATGAAGTGCAACCATGTCAAGAGGCAGTTATCATCCGGAAGCTGAGAAGATGTGATTAGAATATCTCCTGAGAGGATATGTAGACTCTAATAGAAGTCTGGTAAAGAAAAAGACCCTTGACAAGACATGTCATTAGGAGATGTGTCAATCTGAATAGAGAATGTTGATGCCTATAGGGAGATGTCATGGTGAAAGATCATCACTGAGGTAACTTTTGTTTTTAAAAGTTCATACGTATATGACTATCTGGATGAATTTGTGCAAGGTTGCTAATCATGTGAGAGGATGTAAGATCCTTGGAGATGATTCGAAAGAAAGCAACATGGCATAAAAGGTGGACGAGAAAAGAAAAACTGATGAATCACTTTCTGGTAGATGACATGACTCATGAATGAAAGTGATGGATGATATGTGCCCTATGGAGCTAAAGTTGAAGATTCCTCAATATCTAAATTCATGACATCGAGGGGAGGAATTCTTCATGAGCAGCTGGGTGTCTCACCATTGCTGCTGCAGGTCCCTGATTGAAAGGGAGCCTAGTGATAAGTTTCTTACTTGGTAGAAACTGGGTAATTCCTAAGAATGAGCTTAGGTACATTCCTTATACAGGAATGAGCATTGAGTACATTCCCTTGTGGAATAGATCCTCCCTGGCTGAGAGGGAAAGATAGACACATCATTCTGGTCTTCACTTGGGAAAACATAATGGAGGATTGGGTAATCATTTGGCATTCAATACTCTTTGAGAATGCAATAGGGCATTCAAGATAAGAGTAGTCGGGGACCAATATTCTTTGAGGGCTAGCTACCCAAGAGAAGAATAGTCCAAGAAGGTCATACTTTGGAAACACCTGGGTGGAGTATGTACCTTAGAGAGACAATGACTATGGTGTCTATAAGTCATGTCTCGCCAGCATTGTAGCCCATTGTCTCGTTGAGAGATGGGGTTGTTAGTCAAAGCCTTGCATTAGGACAATGTTGGTTGATATGATGTTATACAAATGTGATTACCAATCCGATTCTTCTTATGAGATTCTTCAGTTTGAAAGTGACCATGTACCTATATGAATACCTCCCTAATTAAGAGGGAGTGTTGAAAAGTGTAACTAGGATCGGTCTTCATATTGACTATGTAATTATGTATTTTTGTAAAGAAGAAGACAAAGATAATAAAATATATTTTTGGCATACTTCCTTCATGGGTTTCATGAGCAAGATTTTATTCTAGGTCAATAGACTTATTGATGTCTATTAGGGTTATCTTATGGTTACAAGTATAATTAACTGTCATCTATACGAAGAGTCTAGTCATCAATATATGCTCCAAGACATTGTCATAAATCCTTGAAAGAATGGCTAAAGAGAGCCTTCATCCTCACCTCATTAACGCTGGAAATTATGCTCTCCAAGTCGGCCTTCAAACAGCAAGTAAAGTCGTCCTACAAACATAGGTCAGCTTATTAACTGGCAGGAACAACTATATATACCCCTGCATATGTTGCGCAGAAGACACAGAAAAAGTGTGGATTTTCTCTGAAGTTTTATAGTGGTTAAGGTGTGGATTTCAGGAAGGTTAAAGTGCGGATATATCTGTGATAAAGTGCAGTCTTCAGACAGATTCAAGTGCGGACTTCTCTGAGGTAATTACAGCGTGAAGAAGTCTGGAGACAAGTGTGGACTGCTCTGATATCAAGCTGCGGATTTCAGGAAGGATACAAGTGTGGATATATTTGAATTTCCACAGCGTAACCAAGTCTGAAATAAGTGTAAGTTAAGGCAGTGGACAAGCGTAAGGTCTGGACCTGTTTCTTGAATTGTTTTAAAGCAGTGAATACCAATCTGTGTGAAGAAGCTAAAGGGCTCAAGTCTGATATAATAATATAAGAGTAGATCCCATCTTCAATACACAAAAGGAAAGTAATATATCCCGAGTGAAACAAGAAGAAGTATAACCAAAGACTAAATCAAGGAACATATAATTAGAGATCGAGTTCTCTAGTGGTGGTGTAGGTTAGTGCAAGTGCGTGTAGAAGAGAAGGATCAGCGTTGTGAGCATACAAAGAAGCATTGACAAGGTCTTGGAAGCATTGCTAGGTCAACGGTCTGAGTCTTGGTCATGGTACTTGTCATTTGAAGATCCATAAGAAGAATTCCTTATGAGTTTTCTGTGAAAATTTAAGAATGATACTTGTGCAGAAATCTATTGTTAGATCTAGTTATACCTCTCCTACTTAATCAAGTTATTAATGTTGAAATATTCAGATTAACATCGAAGTAAACACATAATAGAATTTTATCGATTCAGATCTAAAACAGAAAAGTACATGCACAATAGACAAAGTGACACAATATTTTCTAGACAATAGTCCCCGAAAAAACCCAATGCAGGAAAACCGGTCTTCTGGCTGCTGGAGGGTGTTTATTATTAAGTATTTTTCTCAATACAGCAAATTCGGGCACCACACTGGTTAACCCGACAGAGAAAAATATAGATATGCAGCTAACATGTTGTTCTGAAGCCAAAACGTTGACTGATCCACACCCTCAAACGGGATTTACAAGACTCGGTTAGATCTTTGCCCTAGAATCCCCAACGCTGCCCCTGAAGCCCCTACGTCAGCCTAGACAGCGTCTGTGTGCCTCTGCACTGGCCTAGAGAAGGTTTATGGGGTTACGCACACCCTACGTTGCCCCTGAGGGTCTTTGCGTAACCCAGATGGGTCCACTGCTGCCCAGCTTTGCCCTAGAAGCGACTGCATAGAACCTGCGTAGTTGAAGTTGCCTGTGCATTGCGTTGCTACTGCCCTCTCTGCTGCTGTTGCCTCTGCTTCTCTGCGCTGCCTCTGGAAGCTGCTCTCTCCATCTTGCTGATTCTAGGCACTGGGATCATATCATCCCCTTTGCCTAAACTACCCCTCTCTACAGCTGAAACACTAATAGAAATTCTTAGCAACCACACCCTAGAATTCCAGCTTAGCTTCAGTGCTCTACCTCTGTGTGTTGCCTCCAACTGACCCCAAGCCTATCCTTTATACTTTTCTCATTAGGAAACCAACGTCCATGATTAGATCTTGAATCGATGGCTAAGATTAAAAGAAAGCTTGATCCATGTGACTTAAGACAATTTCATCACATGTTTTAATTAATTACCTTTAATAATTTAATTTTCCTAAGTTAGACTTAGGGTCCATAATTAAAATTATTAATTAATTAATTATCTCCCAAACCGGATGAAATTTCCCAAATCCCTTTCTAGGTCTTGGAGATCTCATGTACTCTAGTCCCTCCACAAATTTTGGGAGCTAGAGCACATCCGATGCTGCTACCCCATCACTCAAGAAAACTCAACACTCCCTCTTAGAGAGGAATGTGCTCTAGTACAAACTATGCTCCACCCCAAAGCTCTGCACTGATCTCTGGTGTGGGTCTCTGCACTGATGTTGGACCTGCTGCCCTTCATCATTGTGTTGTTGTTGCTATTATGTATTGTTGCCCATGATGCTGCCACCGCCACTTCCACATCTGTACTGCAGCTCCCTCTCAATCTGTTGCATCCGTGCTGCCATCTGTTGCACTGCATTGTCAGTTGCTGAGAGAAACCACTGAATCTCCTACCCAATCTTTGACAAACAAGTCGGTTGGGTTGCATCCTCATCACTGAAGCTCCATTGGTTGCTGATCTGTGTTGTCATCTAGAGGATGATGCACAGCTACAACTCTGCACTGCGTAAGCAGACTCCCTCTGCACCAGTAAAGTCACATCAGCCCCTTGTGCTGAAATCTCTCACACTATTGTTGCATTGCGCAGTCCTCCTAAAGCCTTCTACGTTGCTGTAGCTCTGCTCTACGTTGTTGAAGTCACATTAGCCCCTACGTTGCTGCTGCATTTGCACTGCGCTACTCCTTCCAGCCTTCAAATCCACCTCTGCTTCATCTATGATTCTCTGCACCAACTGCTCCACTTGTCCCGCT
This sequence comes from Pinus albicaulis, assembly GCA_034641835.2. NCBI lineage: Eukaryota > Viridiplantae > Streptophyta > Pinopsida > Pinales > Pinaceae > Pinus > Pinus albicaulis. The sequence goes on from CM076571.1 coordinate 279,445,824, forward strand.
ACTGTCTTAAGGCTCTCGTAGCTCGGATGTGATCCAAGAGATGAGCTGCTCAAGGATCCCGCCCTCACTCTGTAGCTGCTCTACAGATCCATGTCACCCCACTTTCGTGGTTCATGAGCTCTCATGGCTACGTCATCTTCTGAACCATCGTCTGCCACAGCAGCCTTGGAAGTAGAAGCTTCCTTGTCCTTCTTCTTCTGAAGACAATTGCTGGCGAAATGTCCTAGTTCGTTGCACTGGAAACACTTGATCTTGGATAGATCACGCTTCTTCTTCCCTTGTTGCCTCTTTGATTCCAAGGCTACATCTTCCTCTTCCTTCTTCACTTTATTGGACCCTGTGTTGTACTGCCTCTTGGTGAATCGGCGAAGTTCTTCTTGACGCATGATTGCCCACAAGTTGTCCCAGTCGGGAAGGTCCGCTCTGGCCAAGACACTTTGGACAAAGGTTTCCCACTCTTCTGTGATTGCATTGAGTGCAGTCCTTACCATCACATCATCCTCCACCTTTGCTCTTGTGGCAGTCAACTGACCTCTGATCATCTGTAATCTGAAGAGAAAGTGCCCCATTTCTTCCCCTTGGTCATCATGAATGACCGTAGCTGAGTCTCCAGAAGCATCTTCCTCTAGACGTACTTCCCCTCATATAGGGTTGTTAAGGCCTTCCACATCTCATTAGTTGTTTTCTTCTCAACTATATGTGGAACAATATGGTCCTTAACTCCATCCATTATGAGTCGCTTGGCATGTGCCACAACTTCCTCGTGCTTCTTCAAGAGATCTGCATCGGTCAACGTGGCCTGGACCTATTCTGCATGGTCTCTTAGGCGATATGCCTCCAAGACAACCAGGATTTTGGCCTTCCACACTACAAAGTTGAACAGGCCATCCAACCTATCATGATCACGTAGTCCGTGAGGTGCCATCTGCTCAGTGAATCTGTCGGAGCTCCTCTCTATGCTCGAGATCTAGATCTAGGGTCCTTGGTGAAACATGCACACTCTGCTCCCTCTGACAACTCATTTCCTCTCTTGGAAATCTGCCAAATCAATCAACGAAACAATTCTCTTTGATCCACTAATCGATCTGTAGATTTCTTTGGCTACAAACCCTATGAGAAGCTAATCTCCTCCCGCTCTTTGTCACTAGTGCTTAGGATAAATTCTGAAGCTTCAGAAATTTAACCCCACCATCACCTTCTGAATTTCTGCAGCTTTGCTTCTGGAACTTTTGAATCAGACAGCTTCGGATCTGCGTCAACCTAGCTGGCCTCTACGTGAGCAAACAGTCCCAATGTTGCCTCTGTGCAGTAAGTACGTGGGCCTGCATGGAGACAGCATAAGGCTGCGTCACCCTAACCTCTGCGTGGCTCTGCTCCCTCTGACACTGCGTTGTCCCTTCAGATATGGCTTTCTACTGCTTTTGCTGCTCTCTCTGCTGCTTTCTGCAGCAAGATTCTTCAGTCTTCTACTAGTGACCCTGCTAGATCTGCAATCGCTCTGATACCATGTGAAAATTTATGAATGATACTTATGCAAAAATCTATTGTTAAATCTGGTTATACTTCTCCTACTTAAGCAAGTTATTAATGTTGAATCTTCAGATTAACATCGAAGTAAACACATAACAGAATTTCACCAATTCAGATCTAAAACAAAAAAGTACATGCACAATAGACAAAGTGATACAAGGTTTTCTAGACAATAGTCCCCGAAAAAACCTAATGTCGGAAAACCGGTCTTCTGCCTGCTAGAGGGTGTTTATTATTAAGTAGTTTTCTGAATACAGCAAATTTGGGCACCACACAGAGAAAAGTAAAGATCTACAGCTAACCTACTGTTCTGAGCCAAAACGTTGACTGATCCACACCCTCAAATGGGATTTACAAGACTCAGCCAGATCTTGGCCCTAGAAACACCAGCGCTGCCCCTGAAGCCCCTGCGTCAACCTAGACAGCCTCTGTGTGCCTCTTCACTGGCCTGGAGAGGGCTGCGTAACCCCAGAATGGGTGACGCAGACCCTACGCTGCTCCTAAGGGTCTCTGCGTAACCCATATGGGTCCCCTACTGCCCAGCGTTGCCCCAAAAGCGACTCCGTTGCTGAAGCTGCCTCTACACTACGCAGCTGCTACCCTCTCTATTCTTGCTGCCTCTGCTTCTATGCGCTGCCTCTGGAAGCTGCTCTCTGCATTTTGTTGATTCTAGGCACTGGGATCAGATTATCCCCTTTGCCTAAACTACCCCTCTCTGCACCTAAAACACTTTTGGAAAATCTTAGCAAACCACGCCCTAGAATTCTAGCTTCGCTTTAGTGCTCTGCCTCTATGTGTCTCCTCCAATTGACCCCAAGCCTTTCCTTTATACTTTTCTCGTTGGGAAACCAACGGCCATGATCAAATCTTGAATCGATGGCTAAGATTAAAAGAAAGCTTGATCCATGTGACTTAAGACAATTTCATCACATGTTTTAATTAATTACCTTTAATTATTTAATTTTCCTAAGTTAAACTTAGGGTCCATAATTAAAATTATTAATTAATTAATTATCTCTCAAACCGGATGAAATTTCCCAAATCCATTTCTGGGTCTTAGAGATCTCATGTACTCTAGTCCCTCCACAAATTTTGGGAGCTAGAGCACATCCAATGCTACCCCATCACTCAAGAAAACTCAACATTTTCCTCTCCAAGAGGGAGAGGTTTTTCCCTGGCTCTAGGAGCCTAATTTTTATGTCTCGTGTATTTTGATAATTGACTTGCTGAAAGACTAAATAAGCTAAAGAAGAGAAGACATAAGTAACTCAAGGAAGCACACAAGTAATTATCAAGAAGAGAATTTGAATTAATCACCAGCCCTCTAAATTCTCAACAGGGAAACCAAACCCCAAGATGAAAGACCTGCCTGCAATCTTGCATAAGGTCCAATGTGTCTCCTCGCCTTCCAGTACAACAAATCATTAGTGTAATTGAGCAAATGAGCTTACAAGTCATGGAACCAAGTGGGCACTTCATAGCAGCATGCCCTTCCATAATGGGCTTTAGAGTGTACAAGTGTCTCCAAGTTCAAGAAAGAGGTTAATCAAGCACCCTATTAGGTGGTTTCAACCTCTAAGGGAGTGACAGGTCCAGGGTACATCTGTCATATGGCAAGTGTCATGTGATATAACGATGGAACAGAGTAGGGCATTAGGGGAAGGCTCCAAGCCACATGCCATGGTACAAGGGTAGTTATGATGAGGGAAGCCCACAATTGGGTGTATAGATGTGGGAGGGAGCAATCGTGGTACATGAGTTACCCCGGCCTTCGTTTTTCCACCCTTCTTTATATGCCTTTTTCATTTTATTGATTTTTCTTTTATAACTGTTCAGGGCACCATGGAATGAGAGCATAATGAGAATGATATAACAGTGAATGCCCCTTTTAAGGTTGGGCAATTCATCGCCCACTAGGGATTGGAACAATCATGGGTTCCTTAATGATGTAGGGGGGGCTCATATAGGGGCCCTAGGAAGTAGAGTGATGGTCGAGATAAGGGGTAGAGTTCATGTTTGGCTTTTGCCCACATGCTAAATTTTTATGTCCCAGCCATCTTTGCATTTTATGGTACATTTGTTGTTGTAAGTGGCCAAATAATGCTTTTAACTTTCTTTTTAGTTGCATCCACCTCTGAGGCATCATTCCAAGCCCGACCCAAAGTGTGGACACGGGGAAAGACTAACTCCTTATGCACCCAATGGACAAATGTGGAACTGAATGGGAAATATGTGCAAAGGAATTATAATGAGTGGAGGGGAAGTAATGTATGTGGTGTCAAGAAACGGGACCACGCAATCAAAATCAGCATTTCTCATGTAATATCATTCCTAAAGCTAGTAGTCAATCGAGGAGATCCCACGGGACTAGGATACAAGGTTAGATACCAAGTTGGACAAGGGGAAAAGAGTCCAAACCAAGCCCATTCTTCCCACCAAATCCCCCCCACTAATCCATGCCCAAAAGTGTTCATAATAAGTGAGCAAAAATACCCAACTACATAATGAAAGTCATACCTTCGAGGTTGGAAGGCCCACCTTCAAACATACGATCATGACAGATGGGCGAGGGTGCATAATGGTTGGCTCAGGTGGCGGAGATAGTGGCACATCGAGCTATCTAGGGGCTGCAAGGGGTTGTTGGTTGTCTGCTAAAGACAATCTAGGAGAAAAAATTGTTGAAGAATGTAACTAGTTGTTACAATTTGGGTACCAGACAACAAGTGGTTCCCTAAGGCTTTGATCTTTGGCTTAGGGAAAAGTGTCCAAATTTATTTGTACTTTTCTCCTAAACTGACTTTATAAGTGGTAAAGTCAATCTAATTTAAAAGTGACTTTATAAGTGATAAAATTACATTCTAATTTTAAAGTGATTTTATTAAAGTCAATGAAAAATTAGAAAATGAAAAAATGACTATGGAAATAAAGGCCAAGTGGGTCTTTATTTAAGTGGAGTGAGATAAAAACTAGAAAGTGAGAATTACTTGATTTAAAAGTGACTTTATAAGTGATAAAATTACATTCTAATTTTAAAGTGATTTTATTAAAGTCAATGAAAAATTAGAAAGTGAAAAAATGACTATGGAAATAAAGGCTAAGTGGGTCTTTATTTAAGTGGGGTGAGATAAAAACTAGAAAGTGAGAATTAAATGCACAATTATTCTCAGCCCTTGATCTAAAGCTATCTCAGCCATTGGATATAGGGATTCCCCAAAAGTCACTTAGGGTTAGGGTAAAAAGAGAAAATGAGTGAAAAGATCATTCGATCTTTCATGAGCATTTGAAAGAAAGAGAAGAGAGAGCAAGGAGAAAAATTTTAAGCAGGGAGAAGTTGAAGGAGAGTAGCAAGGAGACATTCAGCAAATCCGTACAGTAGCTTGGCACACATCCCAAGACAACAAATCCATACAACTGTAGTTTTGGGCATGCATTCCAACGCAAAATCCGTACAGCAGATTTGGGCACATTTTCCAAGGAGGAAAGGTACAAAAATTGAGGAATAGGGACAGTGGAATTCAGTATAAATTTCGAGGCAAATTCTGGGCACGAAAACCAAGGAGGACTGTTGTAATTACGACACAAATTTCGAGAAATCCATACAGCAACTAACAACATGGTTTTCAAGGCAGATTATGGGCAAAAAAATCGAGCACAACTGTAATTTCCATATAATCCGTACAACCGACAGTCGTACTGCAAATTTCTGGGCACGTTTTTCAAGGCAGGTCGTACAGCATTTAATATTGTAATATTTTTGTTGTTATTTTTGTTTTGTTGTTGGCACATTTTTCCGAGGCAAGTTCAAGCACAGAAATTGAGATAAGTTGTAAATTGTGGTTGCTAAAAATTTTATTGTGCATTTCAATTTCTCTATAAGAGCATTTTTAGAAATAAATAAGAGCTCTCAAACTGGTTTTCCCCAAAAGTTGTAGGGGGTTTTTCCAAGGTCACATTGACCAAAAATCTCTGTCATTTTCTGTGTGGCTGTCATATTTTACTGTGTTTTATTTCTGCATTTTCCAACAGTGGTGAAATCTCCAAATTTGTGTTTTCAGAAAATATTGTCATTTCCAGATTTCATTATTTTTGTCATGTTCAGCTTTAAAACTAAATGCATGGAGTGATAAGGAAAATTGATAACCGGAGTGGGGGTTGAAATTTCTTCATGGTATCAGAGCTTGGTTGGCTGAAAAGTGCAATTTGGGACATCAAAGTGAAAATCACAGCACGTTGATTTATACACAGAAAACAAAAACCTTTACCCAGAATTGAAAACTTCAGTTTGTTAGGACAGTGAAACATGTCTTTGGGTTTGAGGGTTGAAGACAGGTTGGATGGGCAGAGCAACTATAGTGCATGGAGGGAGAGAATCTAGAGCATCTTTGAGGAAGTCGAAGTCTGGGGCATTATGGTACATACCACACAGCACCCTGTAACAATACCTGCTGACCCTGTTTAACAAAAAGAATGCTAAGGCAAAAAGACCGATTCTGGATGGAGTCAAAGATCATGTTATTCCTCATGTTAGAGGAAAGACCTATGCACATGAAATGTGGACAGCCTTGACCGGTCTTTACCAGAGCTCAAATGAAAACAGAAAGATGGTCTTAAAGAAGAAAATGAAGGCCATTAAAATCGCTAAGACTGACAGTGCTACAACATACCTCACAAAGATCACTTCAGTGAGAGATGAGTTGGCAGTCATAGGACAGACCATTGCACCCTCTGAGTTGGTGAGGATTGCTTTGAATGGTTTTCCCAGGACTTGGGAGAGTTTTGTGGATGGCATTGTTGCACGTGAGAACCTTCCTGGATGGGAGAGGTTGTGGGATGATTGCTTTCAGAATGAGATTAGAAAGAACCATCTTGGGGTAGCCAAACAGGGGGAGGAGGATGACAATGTGGCATTGTTGGCAAGAGGCAAGAAGAGCAAAGAAAAGAAGGGAGCTTCCACTAGTGGAGGCAAAGGAAAAGGTAAAGACAAGAAGGTGAACAAAGAGAAGGACTATTCCAAAGTCAAATATTGGAATTGTCAAAAGACGGGACACTATGTTGTTGAGTGTCCAGAGAAGAAGAATAAGAAGGGGAAAGAGAAAACCATGGCAACTTCTACAGAGGTAGAGGGCTTCTTAGAGAGCTTTGATTGGGAGTTTGGATTCATAGCTTGTGAATCCTCAAGTGCAATATCACCTGCCATACAGGTTCAAAGGGAGTGTGCACTCTCCTCTACTAGCAGAGCATCTTCTAGCATTTGGTATGTTGACAATGGAGCTTCTCGTCATATGACAGGAGTCCGGGAGTACTTCTCAGAGCTTTCAGAGAGTGATACTGATATAGAGGTAGTACTTGGTGATGACAGCATTGTTAGAGCAGTCAGTGTGGGAACACTAACATTTGATAAGGAACCCAAACCTCCCTTGAAAGTGTCAGAAGTTATATATGTGCCTAGAATGAAGCAGAACCTGATATCTGTCTCAACACTTGAGGGGCAAAGGGTATGAGGTGTTGTTCAGGAGAGTACAGGTGCTTATATATCCTAGGGGAACTCCAGTTGATTCAACTAGAGTGATTGGTGTGCGCCATGCTAAGGTGTACAAGTTCTCATTCCAGCCCCTGATGGTATTGAGTAGCAGCACCAGAGACAGGACCGACAACAGATTTAGCAGTTCAGAGTTTTGCGAGATTTGGCACCGTGGGATGGGGCACATGTATCATGGGGCCTTGAGGACATTGCAAGAGATCACCACTTGTGTGTCAGATTTCAGTTTTGATCACCTTGATGTATGTAGAGGATGTGCTATGGGGAAGTTTGCCAAATCTCCTTTTCCAGCAGTGACAACAGGACGACAGGGATCCTTGACTTGATTCATTCCGATGTGAGTGGTCGGATGTTTCATGTATCCTTGAGTGGCTATGAGTATTATGTTTTATTCATTGATGACCACTCCAAGAAGACTAGGATTTATTTCTTGAAGACCAAGAGTGAGGTCTTCAAGCAGTTTCAAGAGTTCAAAACTCTTGTGGAGATCTAGACAAGTCAAAAGATCAAGGTCCTCAGGTCGAACAATGGAGGGGAGTATACTCTTAGTGAGTTTGTGGAGTTTTGTCCTGAGGTAGGCATAAAGAGGGAGTTCACGGTTCCTTACGACCCTAGCAGAACGGGGTGGCAGAGAGGAAGAACCAAGGTTACTTGGGAGCCGGAGCGAAAACGGGAGTGGGAGCGCCATTTTCAAAAGCTCCCGATCCAGGAACATTTCTGGGAGCGTCTTTTTATAATATATATATATATATATATATATATATATATATATATATATATATATATTATATTATGATGCATATATGTCAACAAAAGCATGTAGAATGATGAATTAGACATAAAAAAACATAAAAACATAGATTGAACCAGAGGTATCTTTATCATTACCTCTAGATTCGTATAGAGACCTTTGTTATTAATATCACCCTCTAAGCATTCGCTCCAAGAGCGTGCTCTGGGAGCGGGTTCGAGGGAGCGCACTCCGAGTGCGGGTTCGATAGGGGGGAGGCACTCCCCGGCAACCTTGGGAAGAACAGATCCATTGTAGGGGCTGCCAAAGCCATGCTTCATGATCACGGGTTACCTTTGTTTTTGTGGGCAGAGGCCTGCAACACTATTGTGTACTTGCAAAACAAGAGTCCACATCGTGCCTTGGGGAATGTGACTCCGGAGAATGTTTTTTCTGGGAAGAAGACTGATGTTGGTCACTTTCGTATCTTTGGGTGCCTTATATATTCCCTATGTCACACGGTTCGGGTTCAAATTCGAGTTCGGCAACGATTAAGTTTGATTCAAATTCGAATTTTCTGATGAGGTTCGTAATGAGGTTCGGCATTAGGTTCGACTATACATATTAATAACTATGATATCTAATATAATGATAACTACTATTATTAATATTTATTAAATTAGATATAAACTATTAAACTTTAAAATATGAAATTTTCAAAAATATTATGAGAAACTTTCGAAAATCAACATTATAATATATATATATATATATATATATATATATATATATAATACTTTATTGATTCACAGGGACAAACTCTTTCAACATTCCATAGTGTTTTGGATTCTCGTATTGAATTATAAAATTAATCTGACGTCTTTCCACCTAATTAATTAATAAATAAATGCAAAAACAAATCAATTAATTATGGAAATGGCTAAGAAGCGTTCCAAATTTTATAACCAGCAATTCATTGGAATATGCAGACCGAAGATTTTCAAAAACCCTGTATCATTTGTCAGCGGACCAAATTTCAAATTTAAGGTCCAAAAGCTACTTGACAGTCATCCCAAATACTTAAATGTTCTAAAAATTTATCGTTCTTTTCATCAAAAAAATTCCCTTCTGGTACAGAACAATGAATTTGTGCGGAACTGTAGCTTCTTACGAATTGAACGAGTTACGTGACAAATTCAGATTGCAAATTGAAATTAACGCAACTCTAATTCTCATTCTGTGTAATTACAATTTCAAATTTAATGTCCGAAAAATAACTAACAGTCATTAAAAAAAACTATCGTTCTTTTTAAAAGAAAAAGAAAATCCTTTCTTGTACAAAATAAAGAATTGGTCTTGTACGAAAAAAATCTTAAAATTCATTAAAATCGAACTTCATGGGAAATTTCATAAAATCTGCCTTTAGGTTCGGCTCAGGTTCGGCTTAAGGTTCGCGATCATGTTCGTTTTGAGGTTCGACTTGAGGTTCGGGATTAGGTTCGGCATTAGGTTCGCCGAACCTGATCGAATTCGAAATTTTTCATCAGGTTCGCCGAATTTCGAACTTGAAGCTTTAGGTTCGCTGAACCCTGTGACATAGTATATTCCTATGTCCCCAAGAAGAAAAGGACCAAGCTAGAACCTGCTGCAGACAAGCGAATCTTTGTGGGTTATAGCGAGACCTCGAAAGCTTACCGGATTTACATTCCTGCAAAGAGGAAAGTGATTGTCGGGAGGGATGTAAAGTTCGAGGAGGAGAGCGCTTTCAGGAGGTCACGAGAGTTAGAGTATTTAGAATCACCAGGAGGAGAGAGCTTTCAGGAGGTCACGAGAGTTAGAGTATTTAGAATCACCAGGCCCTCAACAGCAGCTGAGTCAGTCACACGGATCCAGTGCACAGGGTGCAGGAGGTCAGGGATCAAGAGGTACATCTATCACAGTGTCAAGTCCATCAGTGAGCAGTGGCTCTCGGAGTCAAGTGAGGGGATCTTTCGGCAGCATGCAGGGCAGTCCACAAAGCAGTTCACTGGAAAGTCCACTGATGGACAACTCGCACGGTACTTCAGCTTCTACAAGCACAAGTACAGGCATGAGGTTAGTTGGCAGGCCTTCAGGAGTTTAGGCTTCTGATGATGATGAGTATTCTTTCACTCCGGTGGGAGAAGTAGGCTCAGGGAAGAAAAAGCCCAAGTGGCTTCAAGACACCTTGCGCGAGGCCACATCAGTTGCTAGGCCAAAGAGACAGGTCAGAGAGAGTAAACCACCTGAGCAGTTATGTAGTTACTTGTCATTGGTAACAAGCATCGTTGATAATGAGCCTTCTAATTATGAGGAGGCAGCCAGCCAACAGGTCTGGAGAGAGGCCATGATGAAAGAGTATTCTTCTATTATGAAGAACGATGTTTGGGAGGTAGTGTCGAGGCCTGAAGGTAAATCAGTTGTTACTTCCAGATGGCTCTACAAGATAAAACATGTTGCAGATGGCAGCATCGAGAAGTTCAAGGCTCCATTTGTGGCGAGAAGGTTCCCACAGGAGGAAAGGCACAGAAATCGAGGAAGAGGGACAACGACATTCAACATAGATTTCAAGGCATATTCTGGGCATGAAAACCGAGGAGAAGGAATGTTGTAATTACGGCACAGATTTCAAGAAATTCGTACAGCAGCTAACAGCACGGTGTTCAAGGCAGATCTTGGGCACGAAAATCAAGGAGTACAACTGTAATTTCCGTACAGTCGTACAATCGTACTACATATTTTTTGGGCACATTTTTCGAGGCAGATCGTACAGCATTTAATGTTGAAATATTTCTGTTTTGTCGTTAGCACGTTTTCCGAGGTAGAGTTCAAGCACGAAAATCGAGATAAGCTGTAAATTGTGGCTGCTAGAATTTTTACTATTTATATCAGTTTCTCTGTAAAAGCATTTTCAGAAATAAAGAAGAGCTCTCAAACTAGTTTTCCCCAAGAGTTGTAAGGGCTTTTTCCAATGTCACATTGACCAAAAATCTCTGTGTCATTTTTTGTGTGTGGTTGTCATATTTTACTGTGTTTTATTTCTGCATTTTCCAACAGTGGTGAAATCTCCAAATTTGTGTTTTCAAAAAATATTGGCATTTCCAGATTTTATTATTTTTATCATGTTCAGATTTAAAACTAAATGCATGGAGTGATAAGGAAAACTGATAACCAGAGTGGGGGTTGAAATTTCTTCACTAGTATCGGTCTTCATAATTGTACTTGTCAAAAGAATTTTATTAATAAATAAAATGGCTTATTAAAGCACGGGTTTCATGCTTGAGTCATTGTTTTCTAGGTCAAAGCCTCCATTGAAGGCTTCTATGTTTTGTCTCGAGTCATTAGAGTCATTGTCATTTTTATTAGACCCTTCTTGGGCTTTTGTATCATGTAAAAAGAATTATTTTTGAGTCAAAAAGGTTAATTGTCACCTCCACACCAAGTCGGCCCTGTTCCCATGAAGTCGGCCTACATTAGGGCAATTCGACTTAGCAAAAAGGCAATATATAGAGAGGGAGTTCAATCCATTTGTAACATTCAACCATCAAGTTTGATCCTCAAGGAAGAGAAGCAGAAATAGACCGAAGTAGTTGGAGAAGGACGAAGTTTGCAGGGAAGACCGAATTCAAGTTTCTAGGCCATCTATTTCTCGCACGTGCGAAGTTTACGAGCAGTTGCTAGAGCCAAAAATTTGTGTCTACTATAGGTCCGAAATTTTGTTGTTGGGGTTCAAAGTTCTGCTGCTGGGGGGGTAGAAATCTGGACAGTAGTTGTTGTTGGGAGGTTGTCACTTGGAGACTTTGACAAGGATCATCTATTGAAGGGAAGGGTTGACTTGGTGATTGGAGAAGGTCTTTGTCTAGGTCTAAGATGTCTGGAAGTATCTCATCTTGATTTGAATTTACTAAAGGAAGACTTTTGACTGGGTTTTCCCCTTGTAGGGGTTTTCCCTTGGCTGAGCACCTAGATCTTGTGTCTCTTGCTCTTGTGATCTTCATATACATATAACTTGGTAATTGCTTGATGAAAGATAAAATAACTAAGAAGTAAAAGGAGCCAACATAATTCACAAGTAATTATCAAGAAAGAGGAATCAAACCCTAATTCCTATAAGCATTGATTTCTCAACATGCTATCAAAGCTAAGGTTGAAGATCACTTTGTTGGCTTGGAAGAAAAGGTTGCTACCTCTATGGCAAGTTACTTGAAGATAGGATTCAATATCGTGAGAATTGCAGGAAGCTGGATAGGAAGGATCATCTACAGCATATCTAGGAAAGTCAAGAGTGAAGGATTCTTGGTTGCACTTGCAGGTACTCTTGGTGATAACAACGCATGGATCATTGATAGTGGGGCATCAAGACATATGACGGGAGAAAGTGGACAACTCCAAAATCTATCAAGGGAACCATCATCACATGCAGTGGAGCTAGGATACAACAACAATTATGTAGTCAAGTGCCTTGGATCTACATTATTAAAGTTGGAAAGTGGAGCAAAGTTACATCTCAGCAACATACTCTAAGTCCCAGGTTTGAAAAAGAATTTACTTTCCATTTCTTTGTTTAGAAGATAAGGGAAATAGGGTTGTTTTTGTAGATGGAAAAGTTTTGGTTTGGGAAAAGAAAAGATTATTGGAGTTCGTGAAGAAAGGTTATATAGAGTTATATTATTGGAGTTCGTGAAGAAAGGTTATATAGAGTTATAACACCATCTCCTCAAGCCCTAGTTCGCATGGAGATCAATCCTATCAAACTTTGGCATAGAAGATATGGGCAAATTCATTACAAGATAATACCCTCTCTTAGTCAAATGGTAAAAGGCATCCCCAACATTAAGGGAGATCATGAAGGAGTATGCAAGGGATGTGCTTTGGGAAAGAATACAAGGAAACCTTTTACAAGCAGTGATACAAGGGTCTAAGGAAATATTCGACCTCATCCATTCTGATGTGTGTGGGCCAATGTTTAACAAATATCTTGGAGACCATCTTTATTATGTGACCTTCATTGTTGACTACTCTAGAAAGACATGGCTCTACCTTCTCAAAACAAAGGATAAAGTATTTGAAAAGTTCAAAGAATTCAAATCCGAAGTGGAGACCTTAACCGAAAGAAAGATAAAGACTTTGAGATCCGACAATGGAGGGGAATACACTTCAAAAGAATTAATTTCATATTATAAAGAAGCAGGTATTAAAAGGTAGTTCATTGTTCCCTACAACCCTGAACAAAATAAAGTTGCAGAAAAGTAAAATATTACCATTGAAGAATGCATAAGGACTATGATATTTGATCAAGATCTACCAAAGTATCTATGGGGAGAAGCAGCAATGACAGCAATATATATACAAAATATAAGTCCTCATAGAATCCTTGATAATATGACACCGAAAGAAGCATTCACAAGAAAGAAGCCATGTGTAGACCACCTCTGAATATTTGGGTGTCCTGCATATATCCATGTTCTAAAAGACGAGCGAAATAAAATGGATTCTACAAGTATAAAAGAGATCTTCGTTGGCTACAGTCTTTCTTCAAAGGCTTACAGAATCTACATCAAGGAAGGAAGACAACTTGAAGTTAGCAGAGATGCTATATTTGATGAAAGCCATGCCTACAAAAGATCCAAGGATATACCAATTGAATTCGATGATGAAGATATACCACTATTTGAAGAAGAAGAACATCATGACAAGACAACTACAAACCAAGAAGAAGAAGAAGAAGGCCCTGTGATCATTCCCAAAACAAAGAAGAGGCCAAAGAGGTTAAAAGATACACTTGAAGATGTCGAAGGACATGGAGCTACTAAAGGAACTTTAAAAAAAATAAAGCAAAAGACCAAAGATATATTCAGGATATGTTGCATACATGACAAAATTGATAGAAGCTAAACCAACTACATTTGAAGAAGCTACTCATCAAGAAGAATGGAAGAAGGCAATGCAAGAAGAATATCAATCCATCATGAAGAATGGGGTTGGAAAATAGTTCCTATGCCAAGTGACAAATCGATTGTCACCTCAAAATGGATTTACAAAATCAAACATGTTGTTGATGGAAGCATAGACAAATACAAAGCTAGATTCGTTGCAAGTAGTTTCTCACAAAAGGAAGGAATATACTATGAAGAAATTTTTGCTCTGAATGCTAGGTATACTACTATAAGATCTTTGGTTTCACTAGTTGCTACTATGGGATGGAATATCCATCAAAAGGTTTGAACATTGAACAACCGGAAGGTTTCGGAAATAAATTGCAAAGATACACATGTTTGCAAACTCAAGAAAGCCCTATATGGCTTGAAGCAAGCTCCTAGAACATGGTATGCAAGGATGGATGCATATCTCTTAAGAATTGGGTTCGTCAAAGATTCTGTTGATGCAAGCCTCTACATTAAGGTAGTGAAGAATGAACCCGTCATTATACTACCATATGTGGATGATTTGTTTATTACAGGTGTGGAGCGCAGAATACTAGAATGCAAGAAAATGTTGGCAGTTGAATTCGAGATGAAAGATTCGAGACTCATGCATTATTACTTAGGCTTGTTAGTATGGCAAAAACCTGGTGAGCTATATCTGGGACAAGGAAAATACATAATTGAAATATTGCAAAAATTTGGTATGATGGATTCCAAGCCTATGACTACACCCATGATCACCAATCCCAAGAAGTTGAGAAGCTCTAACTCGAGTCTCGTCGATCTTACTAGCTATCGTAATTTGGTGGGTTTGCTAAAGTACTTGGTAAATACAAGACCTAATATGTGTTTTGTTGTAAATGTTCTAAATCAATTTCAGTTGGAGCCTCATCAGGACCATTGGATAGTTGCCAAGCATATCCTGAGATACCTACGTGGCACTATACATCATTGCCTGAAGTACGATGGAAAGGAAGTCAATTTAATAGGTTTTACCGATTCCAATTGGGGTGGCAGTGACACTGATGGAAGAAGCACTACCGGTGGATGTTTTAGTTTGGGATCTGCAATGATTTCATTGATGAGTAGAAAGCAAGATCTTGTTGCGTTAAGTAGTGCTGAAGCAAAATATGTTGTTGCATCATGCATGTGAAGTAAGAAAGGAAGTTGTTTGGTTAAGAAAACTCTTGTGAGATTTGTTTGGAAAGCCTCTGGATCCTAATGTGATAAATTGTGACAATCAAAGTAGCATCAAGATGTCTAAAGACCTTGTATTCCATGCAAGGACGAAGCATATCAACAACAAGTGCCACTACATTAGGAGTTTGGTACAAGATGGGTTGTGAAGCTACAATATATCTCGATAGATGAACAAGTAGCTGATGTGCTGACGAAATTTCTTCCGAATAAGAAGTTTGAATATTTTAGAAGCATGCTTAGGTTGGTTGATATTATAGATTTAGTTGATGAGGAGAGATGAAGCATCTAATGGCAAGATTTTTGGGAGGACATCTGATCGGCCTATGCGTTGATGTCTAGATCCCGAAAAAGGAGGATGGTGTTGGTCATGGAGCTTCGACTTTGGATATGCACCTAGATCCCTAGGTTGGTGGTAGAGCTTGAAAGTTTGATGGTACCTAGACTGGCTAAATCATGAGAATACCTTGGTCAGGTATCTAGTCTGCAGCACTGATTGTGCTAGAACTCTTTGTAGTTCATATCATTTTGAAATCTTCCAAGTACTTGTAATTATGAATACCTCCCTAGTTAAGAGGGATTGTTGAAGAATGTAACTAGTATCGATCTTCATAATTGTACTTGTCAAAAGAATTTTATTATTAAAGAAAATGGCTTATTAAAGCATGGGTTTCATTCTTGGGTCATTATTTTCTAGGTCAAAGCCTCCATTGAAGACTTCTAGGATTTTTCTTGAGTCATTAGAGTCGTTTTCATTTTTATTAGACCCTTCTTGGTCTGTTGTATCATGTAAAAAGAATTATTTTTGAGTCAAGAAGTTTCATTGTCATCTCCACACCAGGCCAACCCTGCCCCCATGAAGTCGGCCTACATTAGGGCAATTCGACCCAGCAAAAAGGCTATATATAGAGAGGCAATTCGATCCATTTGGAACATTCACTCATCAAGTTCGATCTTCAAGGAAGAGAAGCAGAAATAGAGCGAAGTAGCTGGAGAAGGATGAAGTTTGTTGGGAAGACCTAATTCAAGTTTCTGGGCCATTTATCTCTTACACGTGTGAAGTTTTTGGCCAGTTTCTAGGGCCAAAAATTTGTATCTACTGCAAGTTCGAAATTTTGTTGTTGGGGTTCAAAGTTCTACTGTTGGGGGGCCCAAATTCTGGACAGAAGTTGTTGTTCGGAGGTTGTCCCTTGGAGACTTTGACAAGGATCGTCTATGGAAGGGAAGCGCTGACTTGGTGATTGGAGGAGGTCTTTGTCTAGGTCTAAGAAGTTTGGAAGTGTCTCATCTTGATTTGAATTTACTTAAGTAAGAGTTTTGACTGGGTTTTCCCCTTGTAGGTGTTTTTCCCTGGCTGAGCGCCTACATCTTGTATCTCTTGTTCTTGTGATCTTCATATACATATAATTTGGTAATTGCTTGATGAAAGATAAACTAACTAAGAAGTAAAAGGAGCCAACATAATTCACAAGAAATTATCAAGAAAGAGGAATCAAACCCTAATTCCTATAAGAATTGATTTATCAACAAGAATTCTCCTATGGGTGTCTGTTGAAAGTGTAACTAGGATCGGTCTTCATATTGACTATGTAATTATGATTTATGTAAAGAAGAAGACAAAGATAATAAAATGTATTTTTGTTATGCTTGCTTCACGGGTTTCATAAGCAAGATTTTATTATAGGTCAATAGAATTTTTCTTGATGCCTATTAGGATTTGTCTTTTGATTATAAATGTATTCATGAGTCATGTATATGAAGTGTCTAGTCAAAAGGATATGCTCCAAGACCTTGTCATCTAACTGTGAAGAAAATGGCTCAAGAATGATGTTCAAGCAGCCCTCAAGACAGCCTCCTTAACGCTGGAAGATCAGCCCTACAAGTCGGCTTGAAAATGCTAGAAAAGTCGGCTCAATAATATGTCACATCAGTTCACTGATATGTCGGCTAATTATAGGTTCAAACAATTATAAATAACCCAAAAAAATGCACAAAAATTACAGGCACAGATTTAGACTTGTCTAAGATTTTCAGACTAAATTGCAAAAATTTCAGGACTGAAGGAAATGCAAGAATAGGACTGCGTACTGGTGTAAAGAGGGACAAATCAGCAAAGAAGGATTTCGGATTAGGGTTTGTAATATATATGAAGTTGCAAGACTGTGTTTTTGGTGCAGATCTCAGGAAAGGGAAGAATTACAGTAAGTGTAATGTAATGTATGTCTGCTCAACAAAGTGATACAATACAAGTAAAGGGTATCTACATAATGTAAAGAAGGGTGAACTATCCAGCAAAAGGAGTCATGGCGTGTAAAGATCAATCTACAGATTGAAGACCAACCAGCAAGGTTATGTAGAAGTGAAAGGTGTGCACCAGTCAATCTATGACAAGGTGTTGATATCTTAAAGAAGGAAGAATTCAAGTGGAGACCGAGCTCTCTAGTTTTAGTGCAGAAAGGTGTAGGATGGTGCAAGACGGTGCAGAAAAGAAGGATCAACTTAAGGAGTCAAGGAAGAAGCAGTGACAAGGTCTTGGAGGCATACAAATGTCAAGGGTCTGGGTCATGGTCATGGTACTTGCCATTTGAAAGTCTATAAGAAGAATTTCTCGTGGGTTTTCTTCTCCAAGAGGGAGAGGTTTTGCCCTGGCTCGAAGAGCCTAAATTTGTGTCTCTTTTGTTTCGGTAATTGACTTGATGAAAGACTAAATAAGCTAAGAAGAGAAGACATAAGTAAACGAAATAAGCTCACAAGTAATTATCAAGGAGAGAATTTGAATTAATAACCGCCCCTCCAAATTCTCAACAGTGTCACCCATAGGTGGTGGGTAACAAGTCCTAGTCGAAATTCACAGTAAAGAGGTCAATCTAAAGCCAACCCTTATAAGTTCCAGATTGGAGAATCTATTATGTAGCCATGCTCCTCTGTAAATTTTCAATATTATGATCAAGATTATTACAATTTTACTAATGGTCTTCCTTTGAGTTTTGTTCAGAACGTTGAGCAGCTAACAATGTTGGATGACACAATATCTCAAGTTGCAAGCCTGCAAAAATAGCGATAGGACACCGCTTTGGATGTTACTTGCCAATGTCTCTGTTTATGATCTTCTAAAATTCTGGCATGAATATTTATTACAAAAGCAATGTCATCTGAAGCAAGTAGCTTTGAACATTGGAATAAATACAAGGATGTCAAGTTTGCTTCATTTCCTAAGTCTAAAGTCTATTATTGCTAAAGATTTGAGACTTATTGAAATTACAATTCCTAGGGTTTGAAAGTATAAATGATTGACCAGACCCTTGAAACGTTTAAGGTTTGTTGAACTCTAGTAAAGATTTGTTCAAGTAAGCCCTAGGGTGTGTGGAACCCTAAGATTACCAATGTTGAAAATGATGAAGATAAAGTAGAGTGCAAGAATGAAAATTAGTCAAATCCCCTAGGTCTGATTGATGAGGATAAACGTTATGGTTTGTAAACCCTAGTGTAAACCTGAAAGATCATTAGGGTTTAGAGTTAAAACCCTATAAATTCTTAAAGGGTTGGAAAGGAAAACCCGAGGCCTGTGGACTAATTACTTTTGTTTAAATAAAGGATCCCTAAAAGATTTGCTTATTGATGATGAGGTTGATTTACAGGTTGGATTCAAGACTAAAGATCAAGGAGTTGTCATGATCTCAAAGATAAGCATCTTGTATGTCTTTTATTGTTTTAATCATTACTGACATAGGATTGTTTATGAACCCTTGGTAGGGTTTGGAGAAGAAAATTCGAATTATGAACGCTTGAAAGAAGAAACCTTAACTCTTTGATGATGTGGATTTCTTGATTCTTGATGATGTGGATTTTTTATGATGATATGGATTTCTTGATGTGGATTTCTTAATGATGATATGAACGACATGTACTCCTTGACGATATGACGATATGATGATGTTAACTCTTTGATGATGATGATATGGACTCATTAATGATGATGATGATGTGGACAAGATTAACTTCTTGATGAATTGAACGAGGTTGACTGGATCTAAGAAAGCTAAGATCAAGAGGGAGTTGACACACTCTCAAGTGATAAGTACTTTCATGATTGTTTCCATTATTGTCTCATTATGAGTCTCTTGTCTTTGTATATCTTGCTTGGTTGCATTTGTTCTTCCATGGCCTCTTAGTGAGGATTGCAAGGACATGATTAAGACTGTCAAGTTGTGGCAATTGTTGGAAACGGATGGAAGAACAATGTGATAAGAAGACCCGTGATTGGATAAGCTTTGGACTCAAAGGGAGCAAACAAAAATTGAAGCATGTTTTGATCTATGATGAAAAGAAGTCAATTTTGATTTCCAAGATGAAGTTGGCTAAATGTCTTGAAGAATGATGATGATCCATATATGGTGAAGATTAGCTCGTGACTTTTCAGCCATGATGTGTTTCTGACAAGGATTGAGGTATTCTTCATCCAGTGTAGAGGGAGTTGATTACAAAATTGTAAGATTGAAAGTATGGTATGAGCCTAGTGAAATCTTGTTGAGGTTGTATGGACTATGAGTGCATGAACACTTTCTTGAAGAAAAACTTGAAGAAGCTGCCATATTTTGTTGTTGATTTAATGAATCCCTCTAATTGGCTCGTTAAACCACCTAATGCATGAAATTGTTGTCTCTATCTAGACTAGATGTATTTTGGGTGGTGTGGATGGTCTTGTTGCACAATTGAAGTTGGAAACGTATGGTTGTTGATCTATTTAATCTTTTGTTGATGAGTAGGTTGTTGATGTTTGTTTTTGTGAGAAGCCACTTGTCTATTGGATTTGACCATGATTGCTTCTGTGAGAAGCCCCAACTGAAGCTAAATGGATAGCTAGACGTTTGAAAAACCACTAAAATCCACCATGGCTAATTTTTGTTGTTGAGTTGGTTGTTGATGTTTATGTGAAAAGACTAGAATGGCTGAGAATCCCTTTGGAGAGGGAACATTGATTGATAGCATCATGAATCTTCCTTAGGTTGTGTCAAAAGACCTATGGATTGGTCAAGAATATTGTCACTCAGGCTGTGGGTCGAGAGACCAGTGATTTTGATCAAGGAGCTTGATTCTGAGGCACTAAGTTTTGTCTCTCCCTTAGGTTGTGGGCAAGGAGACCTTGCGGTCATGGAGATGTACCCTATGTATATGATTGAGATAGGGATTCCTCCCTTAGGTTGTCGGTCAAGAGACCTTGTGGTCGGGGAGATGTACCCTGTGTATATAATTGAAATTGGGATTCCTTCATTAGGTTGCAGGTCGAGAGACCTTGTTTATGGTCAGGGAGATGTACCATGTGCATGCGATTGGTTTGGCCTCATTGACTAATCCCACTGGTCGGTGGGGCACTGACCTGAACGCCAGAGTGTTGTGGCTTGTGGGACATGTTGGATGTTATGTATCTTTCCTTATAATGAGACTGATAAGCCCTCCTTAGGTTGTGGGTCGGGAGACCTATGGATTGGTTGGGGAGATTGATCTTGAGAGAGAGAATGAAAAGTACCTCCCTGGCTAAGGGGCAGTGTTGGAAATATGGTAGCGATGATCAGTATTTTCATGTGAAGAAAAAGAAAAACTTAAATTTAAATTTTTGCCTCCCAAATATTCAAGTCGACATCCTATTTGTTAAGGTCGGTTGGGCCCCCAAGAGGCACCCATTCGACCCACCTTTCGAGTCTATATAAACGAATTTGTCTTGTCTATCTCTAATCCAGCGAACTTTAGAAGGAGAAAAGGAGGGTCGAAATTTCAAGAGGAGGGTTTCGGAATTCATCTTGTTCTTGAGTATTGGTTTGGCTATCATCTTGATGTTGTTTATGATGAATTCATGAACTATGAACTCTCTCTCTCTCTCTCTCTCATAAGGAAGGATTTTTGGGTTTTGCCCTGGCCTCGGGCCTAATTCCTTTATCTCTTGTCTCATGGTTTCATGGTTATTTTTTCCTGCTCTTTCATGTTTAATGGTTGATATTTTTCGTCTGTATAACTACTTAATGATATTGAATGAATGCTATTGTGCAATTAATACTAACTGATCAATGGAAGTAGTTATCATGATGAAGAAAAATCCATTCTAGCTTGTGCCCTGGAAAAAAAAAAATCAACAGGATCTCTAAAGGAAAATTTCTCAAGTCTTAATTCTAATTCGACAAGTAACCTTCACAATTTGTTTTTGGAACCAAAGTAATTAGAACTGGACCGAAACCAGTTGAACCAGCAAGTCTTACTATCTCTGATCCAGCGAACTTTAGAAGGAGAAAAGGAGGGTCGAAATTTGAAGAGGAGGGTTTCGGAATTCATCTTGTTCTTGGGTATTGGTTTGGCTATCATCTTGATGTTGTTTATGATGTATTCATGAACTATGAACTCTCTCTCTCTCTCATAAGGAAGGATTTTTGGGTTTTGCCCTGGCCTCGAGCCTAATTCTCTCTTGTCTCATGGTTTCATGGTTATTTTTTACTGCTCTTTCATGTTTAATGGTTGATATTTTCCGTCTGTATAACTACTTAATGATATTGAATGAATGCTATTGTGCAATTAATACTAACTGAGCATTGGAAGTAGTTATCATGATGAAGAAAAATCCATTCTAACTTGTGCCCTGGAAAAAATAATCAATAGGATCTCTAAAGGAAAATTTCTTAAGTCTTAATTCTAATTCCACAAGTAACCTTCACAATTTGTTTTTGGGACCAAAGTAATTAGAACTGGACCGAAACCAGTTGAACTAGCAAGTCTGACTACTTTCAAGCCCTAATCGATCCAATTAGTGGCACAAAACTAGATGCGATCGATTCAATATGGAACCAATCGATTTTGTGCAATGCAACTAAGAACCCATGGAACACAAATTTAAAAGAAAAAAAACAATAATTTATGACTGGAACAGCCTAAAATTCAACTCTAGGGCCCTTCTAATGTCACTTAAACTTTTACTTATATTTTTGACATTACTATTGATTGCTTTGAGATGTTTGAAAGTGGTTCCAACCTCATTGAATTTCACATGTAGAAAGTAGAATTTAAGTTCCCACTCAAAATCCAACAGATTTAATAGTTTTCAAGATTCAAGGATTGGGGGGATTGCAACATTTCCATTGGATTATGTCATGTATGAGGGTAAGGAACTAGCATTTAACCAAGAGCCCAAACCCTCTATGTACCTTGATGTTGGTGGCATTGATTATTGAATTACTCTTCCATGAACCTAGTAAAAATGTACCCATGACTCAAACAAAATCTCAATTTGACACATGTTTTCTATATTATTTTAATGATGAGGATCACTATAGGCAATGATTTTGATGATATGTAGGTATTTGTTGTAGCATGGATTTTTTGGACTCTACAGGCCATGTAGAGCCTCTTTGTTGATGTATTCTTGGTTCAAAGATGGATTGCACTTGGTGCGATTTTGGTTACATGTGTTGGAAATACCGATTCACCCACCTCTCAGAATTTCCAATAATTGGTATCAAAGCAGGTTCCTTCATCACAGTGTAATGGCTAGAAAGCAGATCTCAGGAACAAGATGGGAAAGGTAAAAAGGTTAGCCTCCAATCGCTCCAAGGAAAAGGAAGTATCCTCTATTATTATAATTCTAGAACATTCTAAAGACACTAAACATGAAGCAAGTCAACTTGACCCAATCTCCTTATCTCACGCAGATCTCTCGTTTGATGGAAGCTCATCAAGTATGATAGATCCATGCAAAGACGCCTATGAAGAGGAAGCCATAGTAGATTTTAAATAAGAGTTTATATCTTCTCTAGAAAAAATTGAGCACTTACAAACCAATGTAGAAGAAGCAAATAAAAGAGAAGAGATGGACTTGAACAAGCTACAAGCAAAATTTGATCAACAACAAAGAAAATCTAAAGAAGAAATTATCTCCTTGAAGACTCGGCTTGAAGAAGCAAGAAGGATTGAAGAAGTGACCAAATGCCAACTAAAGAAGAAGGAAGAAGATTGCAAAAAGCGTGAAGAAGAAGTTGTATCAGTAAGGGTTGAAGTCAACAAGCTCAATAAAAAGTTTAAAAACTTGCAAGGGCTAGATAAAATTGTTAGTTGCAACAAATCAAGTCTAGATGAACCTTCATGCAAAGAAGATGCAAGCACCAAGTCCCCAAACGAGAAATTTGAAGATTAAACTTAAAAGTGGAACTTTTGTCCTCAAAAGGCCAAGCAAGAACTAGAAGAAGCATGAAGTTTCCAATCCAAGAAGTTATTCTCAAGAAGATACCTAATCAAGAAGAGCAACAGAAGACTGGACCTCCTCCAAGGAAAAACAATTTCAAAAGATCATCATGGTAATCCAATTCATCAAGGTATCCAAGTATATTTTTTGGTTATCGTTATTCATGTACAAATTTTGGGCATAAGGCTAGGGATTGCAAAGCTTTAGCAAGGGGCATCATCATGTTGAGTATGTTGTCATTGATGTCAAAGTTGGTGTAACAACAAATGCAGCAGGAGAAGCAGGTGCAGGATGAGGTGCAGGAAGTCAAGCAACAAATGCATGATGATGATGATGTTACAGAAACCCTAGCAGCAGGATGAAACCCTAACCCTAGGGTTTGGATCTCTTGGAACCGGTGATGATGATGATGCAGCTTAATGTAATGAGGTCAAGATTATCACCAGATGTTGCAACTAGATGATGCAGGATGAAACCCTAGCTCTAGGGTTTGGCTTCCTTTGAAGTTGAGCCACCCCGTAGTTGTTGGAGTTTTTGAGAAAACATATCATTGCATTTGCCTTGGAGACCCTCACCATTGGATTCCCCTCGTCGAGCCAATTTTGGTGGTATGTGGAGCGTCTAGTGGGCCCTCACGACTTGTGAGATATGCTTGGTCAAATGTCCAAGCCCCATTTCATGGTCAAAATCCCCAAGGGATGCTAATGTGGAAATAATTCGATGATGTGGCATCACATTGATTCATTAGATGATGTGGCAATGTTTTGTTGAAGGGGTTAGCATTTATGATTGGTGTCAAAAGACAACTAATTAACCATGGTCCAATCTCTTAGCATGATAAAGTTAAAAGTTAAGTAAATTGTGGTCAAAAATTTTTAGAGGGAAATTAAAATAATATAGTTTCGATTTTTAAAATAATTCTTTTTTTTTAATTCCCTCCAAAACAAATTAAGTCGACTTGCTATCCTATAAGTTTCTCCACAAATCTATATAAGATAAAGGCATTTGGAGACTTTTATGCATCGAACTAGTGGAGGTTTATTTACTATGCATTTCGCTCTACCTGTGTCCCTGAGAAATCTTGGAGCGACGTGAAGATAGAACACTAGAAAGGTTTCATTTGGTTTTTATGGGTCATCATTCTGTGGATTTCGTTGAATTTTCTTGCAGGTTTCTGAGTCTAAGGCCAGCATTATCTAAAACTTGATCTAGCCAAACTGTAGCTATTTCTGAAGATTACTTTATGGCATCTCAATGATTCATATTTGCAGTGGCATCATGGCACCGTTTGACTTGCAACAACATCGCACTACAATATCATCACACCTACAGGAATCGTAGCTATAACTCTGTTACTACACATAACCTTGGCTTGATATTCCTATGGTGACTCGCATTAACTTTGTGAGATAAATCTCTGAAATGGAACGACTGGAACGCTGACCTGAAGCCATACCTCCTACATCAAAAACACAATAAAGGATTTTCAGATTCATAGGCAGATGCATGAAGGTTGAGAAATATAGTACACATCCCTTGAATGCTTAACATCTCAGCAACCAGTCAAGAAGTTTTTCGCTGAGATATATTTGGGGTTTTCGTTGGGCATCTTTCCTTGCAGGTCACGGGATTCATTAGGGCAAGAAAACATTCATCACTTGAAGCAATCTACTCTTGATCCTGTGAAGTGATCTTCTTATTTCATCAACACAATGATCAGATTTTTACGGCTTAAATGATCCCTTGAAAATCTTGATTTTGTGACAGCAAGTGGTCTATTAGCAATGTCAAATTCAATTTGAATGTAGCACTACTAGGGTTTGATCATCACTTGAGAGCACCGAGGTTTTGAGGCTTAAATAATATTTTATTGATTCATAGATCTACTACCAATTCTGAGAGGCCCAGATCATACATATTACTGAAGTCTATGCTAAGGAGACTAATCAAGAATGCAAAGTTGATCTGACAGTAGAAGCCGAGGGTTGATAGATTGTTCAGAAATTTTGGTAATACATTGATGTATCTTGTTGTTTTTTTAACCCTAAATGATACCTATTGATGTGTTTGGATGCCTGCTTGAGATAGCCCCTTCTTGACATATCATCAGTCCTCCTAATGCATCATTGAAGGCTTCCAGTTAACAGTAAAATTTGACAGTGGCAGTAACTTTGCACAACCAAGATAGTTGGGTATGTCTAACTTAATATTTTGCAGAGAGTGCCTTACCCTTCTACAGCAGACATTATCACTTGGATGGATCCATAGGTTATTACAAGTCATCTTGAACCCAACTCTAACTGTAATTGAGACTCTAACAATGTGAGATAGTGTGTGTTTATTATCAACACCCTTGCATGGCATACATACATGAGTGACCTGAATATCCATGATAGTGATTCTAGTGCATGATGACAGAAACCTTGTGTGATAGTTTGGGCGGCAAAATGATGACTGGACTTTGAGATTTGACTGCTCCTTAGACATGATAGTAATTAACAATGAGCTTGATCTACAGAACTCTTAAAAGTGGTAGGCCAGTAACCTTAAAACTTAACATAGCACTAACTGTAGTATGAAACTTGTACTGTCATTTGCCTACATGACAGTGCCCTTAAGAGTACGACAGAGCTATGTAATATTGACACGGCATAAACTTGTATGACAGTGATCCTCTATACGGTGATCCAGTTACTTTGATACAGCTTGACCTTTGACTTGATATGATGTATGCCATGGATGAATGTCAGTATAGCATGATGGTGAGACAATGACTTTATAACAATGATCCTTGACCATAATAATGACCTTGATGCAGTAATTGACCAATTGTGACAGTGACATAATGATGTGCACAGTATGACATGGCTTGTGTGACAACGCCTTTATGACAAATTGTGATGATGTGATGCATAGCAGTGAGATGTATGGCAGTTGTTGAAGTGCAGCAGCAATGAATGGAAGTGAACTGTGGGAGCAGTAGTGGCAGTTGAAAACAGTGAGTGTAGCAGTGGAGGTAGCATGGACAGAAGCAGTGATAGCACCAGTGGCAGTTGAAGTGGGCAGCAATTGTGGAGCAGAAGTGATTCACTGATTGTAAGGGAGGCTGAAGACTCCTGCAGACTTTGTCTGCAAACATTTTCAGGCTTGGGGAGTTTCATACTTCCTTCCAGCATAATTGGTAAAATGTTGTATGTAAACCATACATAATGCAAAGCTCGTTTTGAAAACAAAATTCCTTGTGTATTGTTCCTTTTGATGTGATGATGTTGAGTTGTTCCATGACTGTATAATGTTATGAATGTTTTAAAGTGATAAACTAACCAATTGTTTGAAAAGAAGGAAATATTGATTCACCCCCCTCTCTGTATTTCCAACACATCAAAACCGTAGAAGCATGTTTACAAGCAG
Source organism: Pinus albicaulis (assembly GCA_034641835.2). Lineage (NCBI taxonomy): Eukaryota > Viridiplantae > Streptophyta > Pinopsida > Pinales > Pinaceae > Pinus > Pinus albicaulis. The sequence goes on from CM076571.1 coordinate 279,472,394, forward strand.
ACAAGTCATAAACCCTAATGGATTCTTCAACAAAATGTACACAAAATTTGCTCCATCATTAAGGTACAACATAGAATGCTTTAAATGCCATAATATTGGAAATATTGCACAAGACTGCAGATGTGACATGAAGTGGACTCCTAAGAAGATTAGGCAAGAAAGCAAACCCGCTAGGGTTTGGAGAAGAAAACATGTCGAACAAGAAGAAGAAATATCGTCAAGGGGAGCAGCTCTGCAAAAGCAAGATACCCTTTTCCATTGATGTCAAAGGGGGAGAGAAAAGGAAACGCAATATGGAGACAGTGGAAGTGAAGCATGGAGAGAAGGAAAGCATGATGACAAGGGGAGCATAAGTGTTGACATCAACGACAAAGAGGGAGATTGGTATCAAAAGCATTAACCAATAACATCAAATCAAGAAATACATAAGAATTATATGAACAAATTATTTATATTACAAGAAAAGCTACAACCTCAGGTTTACCAGCTACAACTGAAAGGGCTACAACCCCAAGAAATCTACCAGCCACTACTAGGAGGAGCTACAACCCCTATGTGACCAACATCCACTGGAAAGAGGCAACAACCCCCTGAAGGAAGCTACAATTTCCTTCCCCAACAACACCCTGGCACCCTTAACAATATAGTATAGAACAATAATCGTGGGCTCTCATACTAGGGACAATGGCCCACTTACAACATTGCTTACTCCTCTTCAATCAATCACTATCATGACACATTCACTGAACTATGTCACTGAACATTCATGCCTTCATTCATTCACAATTATGATGTTACTGCAATTCTTGTTTTTAAACAGCTTTCACAAGAACAATCCACATCAACCCTTCGTCTCAGAACATCAATACTAGAGTGCCCTTACTGTGACCTTTAACTATGCCTCACAAATTTTCAAGGTCTACTGAACAAAGCTTGGTCCAAGACTTCAACAAGGGCTGCTCCAAATCTACTACAAAACTTCAAGGTCTGCTCAACAAGGCTTGGTCCAAAACTTCAACAACAGCTGCTCCAAATCTGCTACAAGAGTTGCTTCAACAAGACTTAGGGATAGGTCTGTGTGTTGCTTTAAATCTGCAACAAATCTGCTACAAGGGCAAATAACAAATACTGCTCCAAAAACATATACAAGACAGGCACAAAGATCTGTTGCTTCAGATTGCTCTAACCTTCTACAAGAATACCTTCAAGGTGACCTCCAAATGTGGCTTCAAGTCTACTCCTTGAATTAGATATGTCCAACATACATGCTGCTACAATTTTAACATCTAATGTAGAATGATCATCCAAGATATGCACTTTAACAACAAAGAGGTTTCATACCTTTGACCAAGCCCTCATAGCTGCTAGAAAAGACCTTTACACAGGCCTCACTCAGTAAAGAAAAACAGCCCAATAGCTTTTCAAACAAACTGAACGAACTGCTTCAAAAATTTGAATTTACTTGCCTCAAAAGAGTCTGCCACAGGGTCAAATTGAGGTACCTCCAAAGATCTGCCACAAACCACCGAAATGTGTTGGGTGTGTGTTATATTATTTCCACGATTAGTCTCATACGTTGTGTCAAGCACAGTCGGGGGGTCACAGAGGAGGCGGCAGCCCCCTCTGTTGGGGGGTTTGCAAGGGGACAGCAACGCCCCCGAAAAATAAAAAATCAAAATTAAAATAAAGAAACAAAATTAAAAAATTAAAAATAAAAATAAAAATTAAATTAAATTAAAAAATAAAATAAAATAAAAATAAAAAATTATGCAGACCCAATAATACTTGGGTGGACACAAACACGACGTGCGGGCCTACCCATGGTTTTGTGCATGGGTTTTGCACATGGTTTTATGCATGACGGTTTTTTCCCATGGTATTTTGTAGGTCCAGTCAAGGGAACTAGAGTTATGTTCTAATACAGGGTTAGTGGATTGGAGTTTATGAATGCTTTGGCGTGTATATATATATATATATATATATATATATGTGTGTGTGTGTGTGTGTGTGTGTGTGTGTGTGTATTGTAACATTGAAAGGAATATAATGAAAAATCAATCTGGTAGTCCCGGTTTTGAGATCCAAGGGAAAATATTTGTGTATATTTATTTTATGTTCTTGCCATTGTTTATTTTTCTGTTTTAAGAATTCGTTTGCAGGTAATTTTTATACAGAGTTAAAACCTACAATGTGCCTCAGGAAAAACTACCTCAATCCACCGAAATGTGCCTCAGAAAAAGGGTTGAAGTAGGCCTTGGAACCTCTGTCTCAGAGGGTTGAAAATAGGTGCAAACAAAGGCCGAATTTCAGTCTTCCTTAGGGCTATTACAGAGGCCGACTTTTGGTCTACCTTAGGGCTGTTACAGGCTGTTAAAGAGGCCAAATTTCGGTTTGCCTCAGGGTTATTACATAGGTTGTTACATAGGTAATTCGGACCTGCAAGAAATCTTCAGAAACTCAAATTTAGTCCAGTAAGAGTCCCACAGAAAGATGAATTTATTAGCTCCAAAAACTTTAGTGAATTTTCCTTCTCAAATATTCAATAGGATTCAACGCTTTGATTTTTACTTCAGATCAAATCTTCCGTGGGAAAATAACCCCAAATTATTCTAGAAGGAGCTCCACCCGAAAAAGGTGCAAACTGAAAACAACATTACAGCTTCTAAATGGTTCGACTATGCAAGACAACTTTATGAGTAGGATCTCAAGGTTGACCCTCCTCTCTTGGTCAACACAGACACAAAACTCTTCATGGTGCAAGAGGTAGAGATGGCTATCAAGAAGTTGGGTGTTGGAAAAGCAAAAGACTTAACTAAACTCCAAGTAGAGTATCTAAAGTGGAGCTTAAAAATACTTTCACCTCATCACAAAAATTTTCAACAACATCATACATTAGGGGCTCCCCACAAATTGGACAACTAGTATGGAAATACTTCTTTTCAAGAGTGGTGACGTCAATAATCCCTCCAATTATAGGACCATAATGATAAACCCCTTGTTTGCAAAATTATTTGGAAGCATGTTAGAAAATAAAATTAGCAAGTGGGCAGAAGAAAGATAAACGTGCTAAAGGGCAAGCAGGTTTTAGACCTAAACATTCCACAGTTGATCATTGTATAACTTTAAGGCGCATCATTGAAAAAGTTTGGGAAAAAAACGGAAGAAGTTTTTTGTTGCTTTGTTGATTTCAGAAAAGCCTTTGACACAGTTCCTTGGGATAAGCTTTGGCACAGAATGGAGGAACTCGGGGTTTCGAGGCATTTGAGAGTAGTTGTGCATAGGCTGTATGAAGAGGTGAAAGTCAAAATTAGAACTCCGGCAAGCATTTCTGAAAGTTTTAGAAGCGATATCGGGGTCAAGCAAGGTTGCCCATTGTCCCCTACCCTTTTTGGTTTATATATTGACAAGCTTGAAGAGTGGCTAAATTGAACTCAGATGCCCTTATACTGATTGTTAAATATGCGCTTGGTTTGCAAGAGCACTTACTTTCCCTCAGGCATTTTTGTAGAAGGGTGGGGATGCAAGTCAATATTAGCAAAACGAAAATAGTAGTTTTCTCTAACAAAAGAAAGCATAACCAGCATAAGTTCTACTTTGAAGGCAACATTCTGGAAAAAGTTGCAGATGACAAATACCTCGAAATTGACTTCAACAAAAATTTAAGTTGGGATGGGTGTAGAAAGAAAAGAACTTTGGGGAGTTGGAAAGCATTTTATGCTCTTTCAAACAGGTGTAGAGAGGCAAAGCTATGGGACTGGAAAACCACTCTAACTCTTGTTGGGCTTCTCCTGATCCCAGTGATTCTCTACAGTCGTGAACTGTAGGCCAACAGAACATCCGAGATGCAATGGAAACAAATTGAGAAAATTCAAAAGTGTTTGATTACAAACAAATTCAAAATTAAAAGTGCAGTTCTTTATGTTATCTTGTTAATTGAAACAGGGGTTGCTCCTATTGAAGCAATTGCTATGGTGCGAGTCATAAGGTATTTAAAAAAAATTGAGCAAATGGAAGAGGGTAGATGGCCTAAGGTTGTGTTTAATGACATGTTGTGCTAAAGAAAGAAGACTTGGATGTGGCAAAATAACAAATGGTTTAGTAAATGGGGTATTCATTTGAGCATGTGTCCCACAAATAGTATAGAGATAATAACTTTTGTTATGGATAATTTCCACAAACGTACTTGGGATAAAGAGCTAGGGAGAAAGAAGTACTATATTGAAGAGTTTAACCCCACTCCTAATCATCAAAAAAAAGCATACATAGGGGCTGTTGACACCTAATCCTAAGGGATTGGATGAGATTGTATATTATTGTAATTTAGTAAATAAGCAAGGCCAAGAGACATTGGGAAGTGAATCCCAATAGCCTCACCTCCATGTATAAATACACACAAAATCTCCACCTAATTCATCTTCAGTTTTGCGGAGTTACATCCTGGTCTGACATGGTATCAAAGCCAGTCCCATTCTTGGCATTCCTGCCTTTGGTGTAATTCCCTCATGTTCTACATTTTTTGCACACTGTCAATGTGCATTTAGTTTTTTTTTTTTACTGCTCCTAGCATTCTGCAATTCTGGAATAATTCTGCATTTTTTTTGGCAAATTCTGCCTCATTTCAGGTCTGCACATTTAATTTTTATTATGTAATTTCAGCTCTGCACATTTATTTATTTTTACTATTCCATTCTCCTCATTCCCTCACGTCGCTCCCTCACAACCTCACGCTCTCCCTCAGCCCCTCGGCCTCCCTTCCCATCCCCCTCACCCGCTCACGCACTCCCAACCCGCTCATGTACTCCCATCCCCCTCCCTGCTCACGCACTCCCAACTTGCAGACCCTCGCCCTCACCCACTCCCCTACCTTCCCCACCCGCTCACCCCCCTCCCCGCCCCCCTCGCATCCACTCACCTCCCCCTCCCCCATCGCTCCCCTCCCTGCTCACAGCCTGCTCCCCTCCCTTCCCCACCCGCTCACCCCTCTCCCCGCCCCCCTCGCGTCCACTCACCTCCCCCTCCCCCATCGCTCCCCTCCCCGCTCACGGCCCACTCACCCCTCCCCTCCTGGTCTATCACATGAAATATTTTTAAAAAAATTACAGCAAATACCCACCCCAGAAAATGCCTCCCCCTACCCTGGTAAACACCTTCCCCAGAAAACACCTCCCCTAAAAAATTCCTGCCCTGGTAAACACCTCCCCCAGAAAATACCTCCCCTGGTAAACACCTTCTCCAGAAAACACCTCCCCCAAAAAACACCTCCCTCAGATAATACCTTTGTTTTTCCCCAAACTTTTTTTTTACAAATAATAAAAATTAAAGAAAAAAATATATATATATTTGCAGAATTTAAACCAGAATTGAGTTTTTACCGTGACAGCAAAGAATATTTTCTTCAAAAGAATGCATTATCTCATATCTATTGTAGGAGTTGTTCTCTCCGACAAGGAGAACTATCTTGAATGGTCTCGAAAAATCAAGCACACTCTCATTTTTAATGAGCTGTGAAGAGGAATTTGTGAAGGAGAAAGAGACCTTCCACTAGCAAAGCCCACTTCAGAGAAGGAGATCGCCATTTGGGAAAACAAGAACTACAAGGCCTATGTCTTGATTGCAGCTTCCATAAATGAAGAGGTGAGTCGCCATATTACACCATTTTCAAATGCCTATGAAGCCTTGAGCAAGCCAAAAGAACTCTATGACTCACATTCAGAACTTGAAATTGTTCAATTAATGATTAAGTTGTTTAGTCATGAATTGAAAAATGATGACCCTCTTGCCTTAGCTTCAGAAGTAAGATCTATCATGCATGACATTAAGAACACTGGTGTAGAAGTTGATATACCTCTCATAACATATGTTAAGGCATTGTATCCGACTTACTCACATTATCTTGAGTCATCGCAAGCAAGTGAAAACCTCGTGAAAATCACCTTTGATTCCCTTGAGAAAAAGTTTGCAGAAAGAGAGAATGCTTTTGGAAAGATGACAGCCCTTATGTCTTCTGAAGAGGTTGTATGCTTTGCACATAGAGAGAAGAGTCATGCACAAGATTTTTCTGGAGGAAGAGGTGGTCAAAGAGGAAGAGGAAGAAGAAATTTTAGAGGAAGGGGGGGCAAACAAACTCAAACTAAAAAATCTGATCTTCATTGCATATGCTACAATAAAGACTGGCATGATGCATCTACATGTAAGCTGCCTTGGGATAAAATTGAGCAGCAAAGAAATCAAGAAAAAGGTAAAACTCATGACAGAGACAAAGGTAAAGCACCTGAATCCGCTCATTATGTTGTAGCACATTGTAACAATGGAGTAACTGAAGACTTGTTTGATGTTTCATTTACTTCTTGGCGAAATGATTGGTTGCTAGATTCAGGAGCAACATGTCACATGACATTTAGAAAAGATTTTTTTGAAGAATTTACTAACAAGTTGATGGAGCAGTATACTTCGCAAATAAATCCAAACTCAAGCCACCAGGGCTTGGCACAATCAAGCTTAAGTTGCCTGGTCTTCCAGATCATCTTCTACATGAGGTTCTATACCTCCCTGAGTTGAGGAGAAACTTGTTGTCCTTGGTCCACATCCGCCAGCAAGGACACTCCATTCACATGTTTGATGGCAAGGTTGAGGTCAGAAAAGCATCAGATCGCTCACTTGTCAGGAGGGAATAGAAGAAGGAAGACTCTTGAAGCTGCAAGGTTCCTTTGCTCATGCACAAAACTTTGCATTCAGTTCACATCATGATGAAGGTACATTCCCATCAAGTCTTTTATGGCATGCTAGATTTGGACACTTAAGCTATGACAACCTTCAATTGTCGAAGAAAAATGGTGTTAATGGACTGCCTACAATTCCTAGGAAACTTAAGCAATGTGATGCTTTTATTCTAGGAAAGCATAGCAAACAGCCATTTCATGATTCAAATTCCAGAGCACATAGAAAACTTGAGCTTATTCATTCAAATTTATGTGGCCCTATGCATGTTGCTTCTGCAAATGGAAATAAATATATGATGACATTTATTGATGATTACACCAGAATGTGTTGGGTTTACTTATTGAAGAACAAATCTGATGCTTTTCAAACATTCAAGAATTTTCATGCATGGATTGAAAATGATGCACAAACTCATATTGGCTCTTTGCGTACTGATAATGGAAAATAATACACTTCAAACGAATTTGAAAATTATCTTCGTCAACATGGGATCAAACATCAAACAATTGTGCCCTATAATCCCCAATAGAACGGTGTAGCTGAAAGAATGAACAGGACAATTTTAAATATGGTTCGCTCCATGATGTTTTTTAAGAATGTAAAATTGATGTTTTGGGTTGATGCAGTTCTATGTGTTGTATACATAAAGAATAGGTGTCCTTCAAATTCAATCAGAAACAAAACTCCTTATGAAATGTGGCATGGCCACATACCTTCGGTAAAGCATTTCAAGGTCTTTGGTTCCACCTATTATGCTTTGATACCCAAGTTACAAAGGAATAAACTTGGTGCTAGAAGTCGAAAATGTATCTTCTTGAGGTATTCTAATACCTCCAAAGGATCGTCTCTATGATGAAGTCAATAAGAAGTTTGTAATAGCAAGAGATGTGATATTTCTTGAATCTTCCAAGACTGACAATGTTGTTGAGCAGCAACTTGATCGCCTGGATAGATTCACACATGCAAAGTATTTTCAAGAATTTGATAATCAGATTCCACATCTTGAAGGGGGGATTCCTATACTAAATCAATCTGTGGAATCATTTTTCGAAACACTCTCTCCCCCAAATGAAGAACCAACCGCGGATGACACCTTGAATGATGTGATTGACAGAATTGAGAGATTGAATCTTGATTCAATTCCAACTCAGTCAAATGAGCAGCCTGGGCCATCTCAAAAAGGTCCCCCCAAATTGCTGACAAAGACACTAGAAAACATTCGTCCCGATGAGGTTGGAAAGACAAGAATAAGAAGTTCCACTAGACAAAATGAAGGTGATGTAGATAATTCTGATTCACCTGTTGATATGGATATTGCTTATAACTGTGAATTGAGTTTGTCTACAGATCATGAACCAACTTCCTTCAAAGAAGTCGCTTCTCATGTTGAATGGAATGAAGCGATGCAAAAGGAGTATGATGCCTTGATAAAGAATGGCACTTGGAAGTTGGTTGATCCTCCTTTGGGAACCAAACCAATTGGCTATAAGTGGGTCTACAAGAACAAGTACAAAGTAGATGGCTCACTTGACAAGCACAAAGCCAGGCTTGTGGCAAAAGGTTTTGCACAAAAAGAAGGGGTCGATTATGAAGAAACTTTTGCTCCCACAGCAAAATGGGCCACCATCCGGACACTCTTTGCCCTAGCAGCTCAGAAGGGATGGAAAGTCCATCAGATGGATGTAAAAAACGCCTTTTTGAATGGAGATCTAAAGGAGAAATTTTTTATGTCTCAGCCAGAGGGATCTGTTGTGAAGGGTCAAGAACACAAAGTATGCAAACTTATAAAATCCTTGTATGGCCTCAAGCAAGCACCGCGAGCCTAGTATGAGAAATTAACTGAGCATCTTCTGAAACTTGACTTCAAACATTTTGATCTTGATGATGCAACTTTGGTTGTTAAGAAAGTTGGAAAAACAGTTGTATATCTTGTGGTGTATGTAGATGATCTTTTGATGACAGGGAACACTGAGAGTTATATTGCATCCATAAAGAAAGAATTGAAGAAAGGTTTTGAAATGACTGATTTGGGTTATGTTCATTACTATCTGGGTATTGAAGTAACTCAACATCCAAAATTTATATTTCTTTCTCAAAAGAAGTACATTGGAGATCTTTTGAAAAAGTTTGGCATGGATGAATGCAATCCCTTAACCACTCCAATGGAACAAAACTTGAAGCTCACATCCATTGAAGGGAAGGAATTCGAGGATGCAACAAAGTATAGACAGCTTGTAGGAAGTCTTATCTACCTGACTACCACCAGATCAGACATCTCATTTGTTGTTGGAATCCTCTCCAAGTTTATGCAAATACCTTGTGAAGGACATTGATCTACTGCAAAAAGAGTTCTAAAGTACTTGAAGGGGACTCAAGACTTTGGACTCAAATATACACAGGTAGGCAATTTCAGCTTGATCGGATACTCTGATTCAGACTTTGATGGGGACAAAGAAACTGAGGTGTCTACTTCAGGTTATACCATGAGTCTTGGATCAGGAGTTGTCTCATGGAGATCACGCAAACAGTCAATTCCAGCAGATTCCACAACCGAGGCAGAATATGTGGCAGCAACTGAAGCAACAAAGGAAATTGTGTGGCTCAGGAAAATCCTAGAAGATTTGCAGATGAAACAAATGCATTCAACACCACCCATGATCGACAACACTTCTGCAATAAAGTTGGCCAAGAACCCGAAGTTCCATGATCGAACAAAGCACATCAATACAAATTTCCATCTAATTCGACATCATGTTAAGGCCAAAACCATCCATCTACGCCATTGTTCCACAAATGAGCAAACCGCAGACATCTTCACCAAAGCGCTTGGAAGAGAAAAGTTTGAAAAGTTCAGAATGATGCTTGGACTCACCAACATCCCTTCAGATTAAGGGGGGGAATGTTGACACCTAATCCTAAGGGATTGGGTGAGATTGTATATTATTGTAATTTAGTAAATAAGGAAGGCCAAGAGACATTGGGAAGTGTATCTCAATAGCCTCACCTCCATGTATAAGTACACACACAATCTCCATCTAATTCATCTTCAGTTTTGCGGAGTTACCTCCTGGTCTGACAAGGGCCAATATTTCTTGGAGATCCAAAATTCTTATTGCTCAATTAAGGACTAATTCTCATCAACTCGGTTGTGAAACAAGGTGCTGGAAAAGGCAAGAAGAAATGCGAGAGGAAAGAGTATGTATTTTTTGCTCTTTCGGAAAAGTGGAAAAAGAAAAGCATTTCTTTTTAGAATGCGAGGCCTTCAAAGAAAGCAGGGAAAATTATGCAGATATTCTAGCAGCTAGCTCTTGGGATAATCTATTCAGCGACGAGTTTGTCGAGAAGCTGGGAGCGTTTATTGTAAGGCTCCACAGAAAAAGGGTCGAAGACAAGAACCATATGGAGAAGCAATCTGTCCCATAGGCTATTTTTAACCTCGTGGAGATTAAAAATAATTTCTTTATTTCTTAGAAACTGTAAGTGTATAAACATTCAATAGAACTGAAAAATATCCAATCCTCCCAACACTACGAGTTAAATTGACAATTAAACAAAAAAATAAAAATAAAAAACTCTAAATAAGTGAAGAGAAGAGTTAGGCAAACCCAATACTACGAACAGAGCTTTAAAGAGCCAAAGCCATAGTTTATCGTAATGTCTTGTTGGGTAGGCAATCCAAAAAATAAATTTAATATGCAATCAAAATAATATGACATGTTATTTTTAACTCTTCCCTTTGTTAGGAGAAAATATTAGGGGAAGACGTACCGATTGTATTTATTTTTTTCAATCTATGGTAAATAATGTAATGTTTTTTTTATATATAAATTATGCCATAATGTGTGGAAAATTTTCACCACAATCTTGTGAAACTTCAATGTTGGAAGATTTTCTTAAATCAATATTATTGATTAAAAATGTGATGTAATATAGTTTTTATTATAAATTAATAAATAATTAATAATTAAAAAAAAATTGAATTTGTGAAGAAGAAATGTTTAATGTTAAAATTCCCAACGTAGCTCCTCCAAAAAGAATGACCAATTCATAGAAAACACAATCTTGGCTACCAATTATTTGTTTTACCATTTATTCTTACAAAATTTAATTAAAATAGAGAATTCAATTTTGTTTTATTAATCGTTGAGTTCGTACAATTGCTCTATGTTGCGCTGCCTTCTTGTAGCCACCGAATCAAGATTATGATTTGTAAATATCATGGATTTAAAACATACCAAAAAATATCAGTGTTCCACGGGGTCACGTCCCCCAGGGTCAGGTGCACGCACCCTTCGCACCCGGGACGGGGAGTCTCCTGGTGGTGCATTTCCCCGCGAACCGTTCTTGGGGAGTCTTGGGGAGACGCAAGGGGTGTGTTTCCCCAGTGTGGGGGACGCGACTCCCCAAAAAAGGTGCTTGTAAGGGTGCTTCTAGGCATCCCCCTTTTGAAGGGGGACGCATCCCCCCTTAAATTTGTCTAATGACACCTAACGTAAAAAAAAATGACTATCATATAGTATAAAGTCAAAAAAATTAAAAATAAAATAAAATTAAAAAAGAAATAAAACAAAATGGTAAGTTAAAAAAAAAAAAATATGATTCATTATTCAATGATTCATTTCATTTCTAGCTCTTCGACCTCCCGCTGACCTCTGTGACTTCAACCTTGACCTCTCTACGTCCTTGATGTTGATTTTATATTTAGTGCTCATTATCCATTTTTACTTTTCAGTTGATGACCTTGGACTGATTCTTGACTCTTCACTCTTAACTATTTTTTAGTTTAAAAATTTGAGTTATATAAATTTACTTTTACTATTTAGTGTTCAAAGTTCAAACTTTAGTATCTACTATCAACTTCTAATCTTCTAGTATGTTTTGCTTTCAATTTCGATTCTAGAATGATGAATGATGAAATTAATTTTTAAATCAATGTACATTGTAGATTGTAGAATGATGAATGATATGGAATCATGGATCAATGTATTTGAAGATTTCATTATTGAATGTATTTATTAAATGATCATTGATTATGGATGAATATTAGAATAATGAGTATGTCATATGAATGATGTATGTATCAAAATGAATGATGAGGATAGATTAATGTATGTCATTATTCAATTCAATTATGAATTTAAATTTTATCATCTGTAGATGAAATTTCAATTTTCGATGTACTGGTATTCATATTAGTATATAGTATATACTATTATTATTAGTATATTTATTATTTAATATTTAATATTTATGCTTTCATTATTTAACAATGAATATGAACTTGAATTATATATATATAATTAAAAATTATATGCCTTGACGACTCCCCACACCCTCGAAATTTCCTTAAAATTTCAAGGTACTCCCACACGTCCTCTCTGTGTGTCTTCCCGCACCCACGTCTCCCCACACAGGAGTCTTGATGGAACATTGAAATATATATATATATATATATATATATATATATATATATATATATATTCTAACCTTATTTGCAAGGTTGTGACCACTAGTCTAGATTGTTCTAACATAACGGAACAATTCACCAACAAAACTTTTGGGAATATGCCACTGTAAACAATATAACTTACGCTGAATAAATTTTCATTTGTAAATATAATCAAACTTAAAATACTTGTTAATAATTGGTATAAGTCTATTTAAATTTATAGGATAATATGTAATAAGTTGACGCGAACAATGTTCTTCCCTTATAATTACACATGCATTTTCCGAAAATATTCCCCAACTATTTACATGTCACCACAAAAAAAAAAAAAAGAATTTTGATTATCGATGTATATTTATTATTATAGGAGTTGTCTACCGAGCCCGTGAAATAGCTCGGATGGCAGAAAATTGTCGGAATCCGGTCAACTAAAACTCAAAAAATCAGGTGTTTGGAGTGTTTGGAATCCATTTTTGATGCTGGAATGGATTCAGCACTATCAAAAACCCTTAGGGCACTCAAACTATTAAAGTTTAACAACTGTAAACAAGATTCTGGGCAAATCTTTGCCGGATTTTCTAAAAATCATTGTCGGATTCTGAGCGAAAACGCGACCTTTTTAGACTACGCGATTATTATATCATATTTAAACATTAGGTTTCACGATTTCAAGTTATTCCGATCCTTGGAGGTAAAAGAAATACAGTTATAATGTAAAGTGCTCAAACCATATAGATATATATATATATATATATATATATATATATATATATATAATGGAATAATATTTTTTAAAATATAAATAATGAAGTTTATATTTTATTTGATATTAATAGCATTTATTATAAAATAAGATATGGATATTTAAAATTTTAATATAATGTAAGACAATAAATATATTATAATGATGAGTTTTTTTTTGTGGAATTAAGATAAAATAAATGCAATTTTTAATTGTTAAATTTGTTTTAATAGTGGATTTTTTAATTGAAAAATGAATACATTAATGGAAAGAAAAAAATAATCAATTGAGACTATATAGGATTATTTATGCAGGGTTGATCAAAGAAAGTTAATGAAAAGTCAACCTAATGATATATTATACCATTCATGTTGCTTACATAGAAGATTATAGACTCAAAAAAAGAAGAAGATGTACGTAAACTCAAGTCACAATATATAACTTTTATAACTTTTAAGAATTGAAGGAAATTCTAAGTTTGACCCATAATATTAGCAACATCTGTTGATAAATGAGTGTTAAATGAGTGTAGGAAATCAACGAGGAGTAGTTTATCCTAAAACATGATCACAAATTTTTAGGGTAAGAATATTTCTCCCATGTTTTTAGAATTAAATTTTTTTTTTAAATAAATTACAATTCATTAAAAAAAAAATTGAAAATTATAAAAAATAAAATAAAAACAAGAATAAACATTAGTTATAAATATTAGATAGTGATTTTTATATTATATTAATGTAATGAATGATGGATGGTATATTTTTAATGTGAAATTTTTAATTAATTCAATTCCATTTTATTTATGTAGATTTTAAAACAAATTATGTCATAGATAAAGTAAAATCTTAGATAATAAGAATATGATGATTTGTTTAAATATATGATTTACGAACGATATAAAAGTGGAATGTTTTGAAGATTTTAGTGATTTTGGAAAGTTTGAAATATATATATATATATATATATATATATATATATATATATACACACACCGTGTCTTGTGAAATTATTTTATGTTATTGTTGTATACATTTTTATTTAAATAATAAATAAATTTATGGTTATTAAGTAATTTATAGAATTTTTATATAGTAATTATAAAGAATCAAGATATACGTAAAATATTAGAAATTCAAAATTTAATAGAATGAATATCATTAATAAATATTGGTTTCATTGTAATTAAGAGTTTTTGGTTCAATAAGGTGTAACAAGTAAATAATTCATGACTAATGATGAAATAATAAGATGAGTTAAAATGAGAAAAATAGGAAGAGATGATGATTCCTGGTGCAACTAAGAGAAAATATAGCTAATGAAAAGAACTGGATGTTCTTGGATGAATTCAAGGTGATTATGAGCTTGAATCATAATTAATAATTATTTGGTTGATCTCGATTTAAGGATGTTAATTCTTAGGAAGAAAAGAAGGTAAAATAATAGGTTGCTTTGACTTGAAACATATAATGACCTTGATCTTTTATTACTCTATATCCATTGATGTTTACTTTCTATATTTGCTAAGTAGTAACTAGCATAAGCAAGTTGTGTTTATAGGGATAATTAATGCACTAAATAATGTAAATATTGTGCTATTGCATTGGTTTTATTTTTTATGATCCACATTATTAACAATGATAAGAAAACTCACGAGATGCAATTAAAAGTATGAAATAATTGATAAGAAAGAAACAAGATCAACTTATAATGGAACTTTTGTTATGCTTTCTATAACAAATAAAGTAGGAAAATATTGAAATTTCCTTGGTAGATTTGTCATTGATGAGTTATGTAAGACAAAGTATTGGAAATGAAACAATGATTTACAGAATGATGGTAAGGCTGGTAATAGCTTAATTAGAGATTAAGGCTCTAGATGGTGAAACTTGCAAATAAATAGACTATATCGGAATTGTAGCATACAAATTGTGTGGTGAACCAAATAGGATTGCATACAACTTAGCTTAGATAGATACTTTTGTGGAGCATCTAAATCATGTCATATTGTTTAAATTTTAGTAATACGTCTAAATCATGCACTATGATTTCAGTTATGGTTTTAGTTAACAGTTTATGTCAACATAGGACTGTGGAAGTATAATGTTGTGATAATGTTTCATGATATGATGGTATGTGGTAATTGGACATAGTTCTAATGAGAGGATAATTATGCACATGTGGTTCTTATTTATTTATTTTGATATGAAAATGATGTTGTATGCTCATGATGGATATGATATGCATAGGGATTATGATGTTATGATATGAGGTATATTGGCGTGGTTCATTTATTATGTGATGTCATCATATATCTTTGATGGAAATATGTTGATGTTATAACTTAAATGATGGTATTTCATGAGATGAAGCATGTGGTAATTGCATGCAAAGTTTATGACAGGTATGAGCATGCAATTCGTTATTATTCAAAATGATGCAATTAACAATGATGTTATGTTCTCATGATGACATGCAAGACTTGGCATGTGGATTATTTTCTACGATACTATGATTATAACTAATGCATTGGTTGCATGTTGAGATGTGGTAACTGACAAGAACTCCACAAATGGGTTGAGAGGGTCAGTTTATTTGATGATCTTGTGGGAGCCCATACCTGCGAGGGAGAATAAGTAACACCATATGGGTTGGGGACAAACTCAATCAACACTACATATGCCAGTGGTACCTTTGTCTTGTATAGCTCTTGAGGGGCTATGGGACCATCTTGAGGAGGCCAAGTGTCTGATATTGTAGGTCAAGTGCGTGATAATGGATTGGGATGGCGAAGTCTGGTGGGGGTGTAAGGACTTCAATGCTTGGGGTTGTGCACCTTAGTGAGTGTGGAGAAAGTGGACCAGCCTTTCGAGATTCTTGGAGTACTACTGCATGGAGTAATTGAGTCGGGTACCTGCCTCGGGGCATATGAGGTCTGAGTCAGGCGCAAGCCTTGGGGCCAGCCTTGGGCTATGTTAGAGACCGATGAGGCTTATGCCTGGTTCCGAAAGTGGAAAAAAAGATAGAGATTCCATGAGATTACCCGGGTGTTGCGGAAACTTTCGATGCCTGGTTATTCTAGTTCAGCAGAGGGTGTAGGACAAACGAGAAATAACAAATAACTAAATAAATAAAATGTTAAATAATTCAACTTAACTTCGGGAATAAAAAAAATAAATAATATAATATAATATAATATTAAAATAAATCGTGAATAAATAATAAGTCAATAATAGTAAATACATAATAAAGAATGAAGAGACTAATAATAAATAAATAATAAACTGGAGTTCTAAATAAAAATATATAAAAGTCTCCAATTACAAAAAAATAAAAAATTTGAGAAAGCTCTAAGTCAAGCTCTGCTATTGTAATATTTTCTTGGAATTAATAGAAAAGACTTTGGGGATTATTCATGGTGGTGTTACTCTTTTGTTTACTTGTAATATTTTTTCTGAATCATGTGCCCTAATGCTCTATTGAATTAAATTTACAAGTTTTTAGTTTCATTTGCCAGTTTTTGGATTATCTATTTGCAAAGGTATCTTGCATTAGGTATTGGGCTTTAGAAAAGCATTCTACTTGACAGATCTAGCAGGGATCTCTAGATCTCGAGAGTTTCAAAGTGTATTTGACCCCTTTGGAGCTAAAAATTTGATCTTAAGTGTGCAGAGATCAAACTAGGATTCAAAGCTTGGGCGTGAAGGGAAGTCTTTGGTTGGACCAGCCAACTCCCAAGTCCAGATGCTGAAGAACCCACCATTTTAAATTTTTAGAAATCTATCTGACAATTGTTGTTTGCATAGATCTTGATCATGGCTCAAATTTAAAAAATCATTATTTAATCATCTATCTTCAATAATAGTGTGCTTACTTGATAGATCTGGCTAATAAGAGCTTGTTTCTACTGATTTGGGAGCGGAGTTTGACTCATACTCCTCAGATGCAGTAGATCCGTATATTATTTGAGTAGATCTGACAAAAATTTTTGTAAATAATTCTCTAACCTTTGTTTGCAGCTAGATTTTTTGCGGTTTATTTTATTTTTGTATATATTTGGGATTTGGGATTTTGAAAATTTGAATTTTGCAAGTAAGATTCGAACCAAATCTGAAGAACTATCGAGGGTTTCAAGGGTTTCAGTTTGTAAAAAAAAATAGGGGTTTCTAGAGGTGGAACTAGACCTAGGAAGGCAAGAGCCACCCTCTAATTTGCATCTCCAGACTCAACGTTCAAGATCTGGAATAAATGTGTAAAGCTTCAGGGTATTTTTTGGAAACAAATTCTAAATCTGAAGCAAATTCGAAATTGTGGTTAAGGGTTTTGTGATTTTTGAGTTTGCTAGACAGAATAGCCCTAGCCGTGAACTCTTTTATCCCCGTTGTCTGGTTCTCTAGTGGGCCGCAGGCCTAAGAGGCCTCTCCAAGGCCTCCTTTCCCTTCCTCCCTTCTCCACTTTCCTACGGCAGCCCTGCTGTAGCTCCCTTGCTTTTATTTCTCCAACTCTTATCCTTAATCTCATCTGCGGCACCCTTTTTCTTCACTGCTTCAAGCCTTCTGTTGCCTATTTCCCTGCCGCAGCCTCAGATCTACCTTTGGTAGACCTCATTGCTCACTGTGTTGCTCTTTCTTGCCCTCCATCCCCATTTCTGTGAATTTTTAAGGCCTCAACGCAGCCCTCAAAATTTCAACACTGTCTCTCCCAAGCCACTGAAAAATCATATAGTCCCTGAGCTAATATTTCAACATAAATTTTGATAATTTTGGACTTCATGAGCTTTTATATTTGCTTCCATTCAAGTTTGGATAAATTGCAGTGGTTGCATGTGTCTCAAGCCTTGGAGTATTTGTGGGCTAATTTCCAGCCTCCTAAAAGCTTTGGGAACTCAAGGGTTTGTATCACTTACCCTTCTCTACTCACTGTTTATTTACAGCAAGCCAATCATTCACTGACAGTGAAAAATATAATCTGAATCAACATAAAAGTCATTCACACATTGCTAAATATATTAACAATTCACTTGGGTGAGTTAAGTATTGTTCAATTGATAAACGTTCAGTGGATTGGATGAATGATACATCTGCATGACAAATATAATCAGTGGTCTGAAAACATCAGTTACATAAGCAGTTAGTTCCTTGTTTCAGATAGTCTAATCATAATTCAGGGAGATAAAAGATTTGGGTTTTTTTCTGGCACTAAATTTGCATCATATTGAATTTACAGCAGTCTTAAAATCATTGATTCATATCATTTTTTAATACACTACTGTAAGTGCTTCTCATTTAGAATTGGATAAAAGGTATTCTGACTTGTTTGATAGCAGCCTTGACATAACTTTCTTGTCTCACTGAAAAGCAATCTTACATTGCCTAGCATCTAATTGTATCATTGTCAAGAGTGAATAAGCATCCATTTACAGAATATAAACATTTCATAGCAATGGGAAATTAGTCATTAGGGAAATTAACAGTTCAATTGGGTTGTTTTTCTGCGCTCATTTCATATCTTACTGCTAGCTGCCATAAGCATTGCAGAGATCTCAGCCTTTCTAATTTTAACTCTTAAGGAAATAACGATTTTAGGACTTTTAGGTATATTCAACATTGAAATACCTCACTGCTGTCCTAAACATGCTCATTTGTGTCATTTAAAATTCTGAATATATTGCTTTAAATACTCTCATTTGATCATAAGGTTATAGGCACTGAATAACAGGAATTGTGTTAAGCATTTTGTTTGACAGTCTTGGTATAACTCTCTAGTCTCATTTGGAAGATAATATCTCACTGGCATTGGGTTTCGAAAGAAGTCTGAGTGTGTAAGCAATTTTGTGCTCTTTACATGCAGCATTTGGAAATATCAAATTGAACATTAGTAGTTTGCTGAAATGAACAAGAAGCATTTACAAAACTTATTATTTCTGGCATATCATTTGAATGATTGGGTAATTGATAAGTGCTCTATTGTTTTTCCTTACCATTTGTTTAAAGCATATTGTGGATTTTATTCAACATTTGGCATTTAAAGTTTTAATTGGTGAACGAAATTGTCAATTAGTGTTGGATTAAGGATATGTGCATTGGTTAAATATTTGCTTGGATTGTTCATGACTTTATGATTCTTGCATAAGTAAGCCATTGGAAGAGCATTAGATCTATCTAAGTACTTTGGATTCATTGGTTAATATCTTTCATATTTGTAATTATTCCTAAGAGATTGAGTGAGTAGATTTCATCTTCATTACATTTTTCGATATCTATTGTTAGCACTTTGGCATTTATTCTCATAGTTGATAAGTACTTGTAACTCAAGATAAACCATAATTGAAAGTACTTGAAACATAACAAACTCACTTTAAGAACCTTTCTCTAATTTCCCCCTTGCATAATATCCTAGGCTAGTGTTGCATTGTAAAACTTACCTCCAAGCATAAGCTTGGTTGATAGAGAGATAGGAAAATCGTTTCATCTTTGCTTGAGAAGTTTAGCCTTTCTACTATTTAAAACGGTGACCTTGCAGTCATCAGAGCCACAGTCTCTACAGCGTCGGAGGCACCGGGTACGTTAGACTTCAAGGAGAGGGATCGTTAATCACACCTTCATGTGCTTCACCTTGACTTATCTCTGCCACTTACTACAGAGTTTAGGCTCAATATAGATAAAGATCAGAAGTCATACTTAGATTAAGCACTTAATTAAAATTAACCAAGATCCTTGCATTTCACGTAGGACTTAAGATTTGCATTTCGTATAGGTTAGTAACGCATTAAAGCAGCGGTTGTTCATCCAATACTTGATCTTGATTTTATAAAGCAAGAGTGATGACTCCATAAGGCACTAGTTTCAAAGATATAAATTCAATCTAATCCTTAAAGTATTGCTAGATTTAATCAAGTGCTAAGCCACTCAACTGTGTCTCTCGGACTAGTTGCTTCCAAACTTGTCCTTCATTGTCTCAATTCCACAAGGTCTACCCCCCATAGTCCGTTGTTGGGAGATGGCTAGAACGGAGAGGCTGGGGATCAGGGTGACAACCCCCGACCTGATTCGTTGCTGCAGTGCATGTACAATTTGAGCGACAATAGGACTGATGAGCATCATCAAGCATCATCATCGACATGACCATCATTGTCAATTTACAAAATAGCAAGGCCTTGATTTTCGAGCTCTAACTCTCCACTAGATTAGAGCACAATGTTGGGAGGCATACATTTAGACCCCACCACCATTGCCTCTCAAGGCACATACCCCATCCAGATGTTCACCAAGTAATGTCCTTACAGGATTATTCTTATCTTGGATTCCCAATCCTCAAAGAATATCAATCCTCCTCAGGACTACTCTTATCTTGGATAATCTTGCCCTATCCTTAAAAAGTATCAGTCCTCAAGACTACTCCTATCTTGGATTCACAATCCTCAAGAAGTATCAGTCCCAAATGCTTATCCAATCCTCCATTCTCCCTACCAGTGCCTTCACTAGGCTTACGACTGTTAGTCCTAACCATAATGCATGACACATGGAGAATATAGTGTCCATCATCACTCCCTCTCAACCAAGGAGACATAACCACAAGATTTAGCTTGTCTCAATCATCAGCTACTTGTTCTTCCATGGAAATCTTAGTAGTAGCTTGTAGGGCTTCTTGACTCCCAAGAGTATCGCATCATATCGAACTTCGACCTTCCTGGATCTTGACAATATTCATGCAAATTTGTCATCAAATGGTTCATCTATCATCTTCAAAGAGCCAAACTTCCTTACAGCTGCTAGCACATGCCTTCTTCCGTATATAACAAATTTCTCCCTTCATGCTCTTCCACGCCGTCACCAGTGTTGTTCACTCAATCCATGTGCTCCCAAATCGAATCCAACAACTACCAGTACAAAATCCTCAAACAAGTTATCTCAACTGCTATCTTTCCAACCTCTTCACAAACTTATGTAATATGTCCTTTTAGGGAGCCAAACAATATCCCATCATTATCAGAGTTGCCAAACCATAATAGCCTTTAGTCAAGGTATGGGATCCTTCACGTCAAATTCTTGCTACTTGCTCCCTCTGAGGTCAACATTCTTTTGCATGGTCTATCTTCATATTGTAACAAAGTTTTGGTTTATGTTCTTCAGCTTCCGATCATTAATCAATGTGTTCCTGGAACAAACCAATCAACTATTGGTACAACATCATAACTCTTCAACTTCTTGCTCTCTAATCGACTTCTTTGATGCAAGCTTCCAACTGCTACCTTTTTCTTCATCTTCATGCTCTGTCACGTTCTTCTACTTCTTCCCTCTGTTAGTCAAGTTTTTTGGATAAATCTTGTCTTGACCTGCAACCTTTATTAGAAGATCATGAAAGAACAAAAAGGGAAAAGTATATAGAGAAAATAGCAACAATAATAACTAAAATATTTGAAATTCATTGAGGTTTGGCGAACCCCAAAATAGTCGAACCTCAAATTCAAACCTGAACCTGATCCAAACCAAATCAGCAATCGAACCTTAGACGAACCAGATCAAATCAAATTGAACCTGAACCCAAACCCAAACCCGAATGAAAACATGAATTTCAAAGGAAAAAAAATTAGGTTTGTGAGGTTCGTAGAGAGATAGTTTTTTTTGGCGTGAAAATCAGCTTCTACACAGGCCCGACAGCGCATTGGCATCTTGTGGTTTGCTATCAAAGGGTGTATTCACAAATCACGATTTCACAAATTTGCTTCTAATTGTATGTTGTGTCGATTGCATGTTCTGTGGTTTGTTGTGCATGAAGCATGTGGACACCAGACATGTTCGAACTTTCAAACATTGTTGTAGCTTGAGTTTTGTTGAAACCTGAGCCTCAACCCTTTCCTTGAGATTATTGCGACTTGTGAGGTGGTTGTAGCTAGAGTCTTGACTCTGTGAATGTTGTCACTCATCCAAGTTCGACTTCAAAGTTTAAACAGTCCAAGTGAGTAGAATCTTCCCATCTTGACGCCATTATTTTTTTGAATAAAAAAACTTCACAGAGACATTGACTCATCCATGTCTCGTCATCAATTTAACTAGTTGCTTCAGCAATCCCATGCCTTAACTCGAGCTCTAAGCTGGGAAATAGGGATTTCCCCAATCGAATTTCCTCTACATGAGAGAGGAGGGCTAACTCGAAGTTTTGAACTCTCCATTAAATTCGTAGAAACATTGAAATCTACTACAATGCCATTTCAATAATAATTATGGTTTGTAGGAATTACAGAGACCCTTTTTATGACCTCACCTTGAAGTTTTATCACTTCAGATTTTGCACAAAAGCTCTTATTGTTTAATGTTGACACCATTTGAAATGTCTGATATCTAAGATGAAAAAGGCTAAAGTTTCGCAAATCCTACGAAGCAAACACCATAGTGGATAAGTAGCTATAGACATTTTTGTAAATCTTGTTGTGACCAAAGCTCTTGTAAGTGATTGTTTGTGCCCATGTGTTTCAAGAATTTATAAATTTTAGGGCTAAAACATGTATAACATATATCTCTAAATTTGCACCCAAACAGTCCAAATGACCCTGTCTTGCTTAAATTATTAGGGGAATCACCCTTAGAGAAACCAATTCTTACATGAAAGATCTATAGCCCAGTCCCTACTTCTGCAGGAACACCCTTGTGGTGTTCTCTCGATTATTTAAAGGATTCTCGGCTACAAATGTAATAAAGTTTCAACCTTCCATTTGGATCAATATTCTTTCTGCTATTGATATACAGATAAATAACGTACAAAAAATCACTATGATAGCAGATCCGGGATGGCTGGAAATTACAATATTGCAATTTGCAGCTCCTCTTGAGATACTATGAAACACATAAAGACACTATAAAACTCTTCCTTTGAATGACAAATCACAATGCTTTGAGTCTGAAAATGAAAACAATAAGGAAATGAATTGATAAAACCTGATTCAAGGCTCAACCCCTGTATTACCCTCATGAAACAGCAAGAAAAATTCATACCATTTTCCAGATTTATGTATGATTAAAATATGTTTTGGTGGGTTGTTGAACAAGCTGGAAAATCATGAAATAGGCTGATTCTAATGCTATAGAAGAGCCACCTCTTTTCTGTGGAATTTATAACCTATGTATTTATTTATTTATTGATGCAGAAAAATTTGTTATGGCACTTCCAAAGTCAACAGCCGAGGAATGGAAATATGTACAGAAATTGGATGGACCTGGGAGGCATCTGAAATGTACATTATGTAATGTTGAATTTGTTGGGTCCGTAACAAGAGTGATAGACCACTTACTTTCCATCACTAATGGTAAAGGAGGTGGGGTTGAAGGTTGCAAGAATGTATTTGTTGAACTCAAAGAAACACTTGAAAATGATTATGATAAATAAAAAAAGCCAAGCAGGTGCAAGAAAACAAAAGACAACGCATTCAGACAGAGATTAGAATGAATTACAATTCATTTCCCTCATTTTCTACAACCATGGCTGCAACTAGAAATGGAAGTTCATCTAAGGGAATAAAATCAAGTGGGACACCAACATTGAACTCTTTATGGAAGCCTATAAAAAAACAAGAAGTTGATGATGCTATGTTGACATGTTTTTTGAATCTGCAATCCCATTAACGTGGCCAAAAGCCCTCACTTTATCAATGTCATTAAGATGGCTGCAGATTTTGAAAAAGGATATGTGCCTCCCAATTCGAAGACTATAAGGACCACTCTTCTCAAAAGGTCCAAAGAAAGTGTGACAAGTAGAATAATAAAAACCAAAGAGTCTTGGAAACAATGTTACCAGACTCGGAATCGGCAATAAATCGGCAAGGCAAAAGAGCGAAGAGTTTGAATCGGATCGGGAAAAAATCGGCAAATTCAATAAATAAAGATATACACATATATTGAATTAAAACAAATATTTTTCATTGATATTCAATAAAGCCATGTCCAAACAATGCATAATATCAATAGATGTCCAAAATATCATGAATGAATAAGTATCTCATATATGTTATGAGTCCAAACATGATCCGAAGTACCGAGTCCTAACCAGTGACTACATAGAACCAGAAGCGTATGCTTCTAAAAGTTTACAAAATTGAAAATACTGCCAAGCAAATTAGTAAAAAATCAATAACTGAGAGTCTAAGACTCTAAGAGTGAGAACTAGAAGCAATTCCTCCCACTCCTTCACTTGCTTGACTCTCTAAGTTCTCCAAGTCATGTAGACTTAAAAGAGGAGGCTCCTCCTCTATTTGGACCCAATCTGATGCATTTGTAGTTTGCAGATCTATCTCCTCAGGGTCGATTGGTGAATGATCCAAACCTGTCATTATCGTGAGACATTGAAATGTAAATTAAAGTTTGAACTTTAAAGTTTAAATTTTAAAGTGCAAATCAAATTATGAAAACTTCAAATTCAGGCTCTCACCTAGTATTTGCTTGTTGCAAAGTCGTAGATTGTAATGGACAAATACAAGGTCATTTAAGCGCTTTTGTGTCAATCGATTGCGCTTCTTAGAATGTATTTTTTCAAACATGCTCCAGTTGCGCTCACAACCTGAAGCACTACATGATTGGTTTAAGATTCGAATGGCGAATCTGGGGTATCACTACCAAAATTTTGCCACCAAAGACCTAGCAAATGCCAAGTGTTTGTGAGTAGTAAGTACTAAATAGTAAAAACTTAAAAGAAAACAAAATTTAATAAAACATTTAACATACAAAATAAATTTTAAACAAATTTAATGAATTGATGAAGCCTTCAGAGTACCTGGCAGCATCCTGGTCCTTTCTCGTATAGCACTGGTATAGGCAAATAATTTGGCTGGCGTCCTATAATCCTGTAGTTGGGAAAAGACACGGCTTTGAATTTCTGGATCAGGGGAGCACCTTTCAATGCATGTCATAAGTCCTCTGCCAACCTCCCCATCTTCATTAAATTTGCTCTTATCATAAAAATACTGTGGGTTTAAGAAGTACCCAGCAGCATGTAAGGGGGAATGCAATTGCCTATCCCAATGTGCATCAATAATATCCCAAAGAGGCAAATACTTTGCCTCCTCATCCCATATCTTCTTTTGATGGCCTCCTTTGCGAGATCCATCGCCTCATAAATGTAACCCATAGCGGGTTTGTCACCATCAACCATCCTGAAAGTTAGCTTTCAAAATTAATGAATTATGAAACTTTGAAAATAAAAAGAAGCTTGAAATGAAATTTTTAAAATGAAAAAAGTTAAAAGACTTGAAGTACCTGAGAACTCTGACAAGGGACTCTGTCACAGCAATAATCTCTTCGGCATCTTTCCAAAAACCGTCATTAAACACAAGTGCAACAATTTCAATGCCTTCAAGGGTCTTGGAATGTTTAGATGCTATCCACTCAGGTCCCAAGAACATCCTCTTCAGATTTATCTTTTGCTCAACCACAGATTGCAAAGATATGAAATTTGTTGCAAATCTAGTCACTGCAGGTCGAACAATTTCTTTACCTTCAATGTATTTTCTCATGGTGTTTAGGACAATAGTGTGGTTGTACAGGTATTTGGTTATGGATTTTGCCTTCTCCACAACCTCATGTATCCAATGAAGCTTACCAATGTCCTCAAGCATTAAATCTAAGCAATGGGCAGCACAAGAGGTCCAAAAAATAGTGGGGTGCCTAATCTCAAAAAGTCTACCAGCGGCCATATAATTAGCTGCATTGTCGATGACAATTTGTACAACATGTTCTTCTCCCACTTCTTGAACGACTTCCTCCATCATTTCACAAATAAGTTGGGTAGTCTTAACCTTTTCTGAGGCGTCCACTGATTTGAGAAACATTGTGCCTGCTGGACAAGATACAAGGAAATTTATTAAAGTTCTATTCCTCTGATCAGTCCATCCATCACTCATGATGGTGCACCCCGTCTCTACCCATGATGAACGAAACTCAGCTAGCACAAGCATGACATCTTCAACACTCTCTAACAATAAATCTGTCCTAAGGCTCTCTAATGTAGGGGCTTTGAATCCTGGACCTACAACAGCGACTACATCAATCATAGCTTGCCAATAAGGACTTCTGGCACAATGGAAAGGTATGTCAGAATAGAACCAAAAGTTAGCAATGGCCTTCCTTGCCTGTTTATGGATATCTTTTTTCCAACCAGTGCCATCCAAGGTAGGTTGGGAACCAGGTTTTGTGTGGGGAGGAAAAAAAGTGTTTATGTTTCCACCTCCAGTGTTGAATTGAGTTTGACTTTGACTTGGACTTGGAGGCATGTGTGAAAAACTTGGGAATGGCATTGAGGACTCAACAGAAGGAGATGAAAAGGGGGTATTGGAAGAAGAAAGGTCAGCTCCAAGAGTTCCTATTTCTTTTTTTTGCTTTGCTCTCTTAGCATTATTCTGAGTCAACATGTCAAGGGCCAAGGTTGCTTGGTGTTTGACATTATCGTCAACCTTGTCACAGAGACCTATATCATGCCCGGGTATTTGTGCAAGGTGGTACTTGAATCTATAGACGCCTCCACTACATTCTCTTTTGCAAAATTTACAAAGGAGCTTGGCGCTTCCGGGAATCTTGTCACAATAAGCCCAAGCAAAATCCTTCTCCCTCAGCATTGTAGTTGTTTTGGACTTGTGTTTAAATTGTGGCTTCTGTTAAGATTGAAGAATCGAGATTTGAAGTTGTGGCTTTGCTGCTTTTGTTTCATTTATGGCTCCTGCTGCCTGCAAGACAAAATAAATAAAAATTAAAAATGCAGATAAGTAGGAGAGATGGACAATGATTGAAACTTGAAAGTTATTGGTGATTTTTTGGATGCTAAAGCCTAATGGTAGTGAAAAAGCACCTAACATGGAACTAAATGAAATAAAATAAAATAAAGTTCTCTGACTAATCACCAATCCCTGATATCTATTTTAATTTTTGACCCAATTTTTCCGCATGTGATTTACAACTTCCTTATTTTTCTTTCCACTACCAGAATTTTACAAGTTTGCCCTGGACGATTTTGAAAGCCTCTTCTTCATAATTCCAAGGGGAGATTCAGCATGGTTTTACCAAGATGGGAAGTGTTCTTACCTTCTACCCACGTGGATCAAAATGGGGTACCGTTTGGTTATTGACAGGGCTGGTCTACTCCATGAAGCATCACCTTTTCCCATTCTAATCCCTGTCCTCCCTATTTTTGAATTGTGGGGAGAAAATTTATGTTGCAAGGGATATGGTAAACATAGCAGAACCAGAAAGGATACACACAGGATTTCGGTACGATGGAATCTGGGTTCTGGTGTTCCGATATGCAAGTGATATCTATATGGGTTCTCACATTTGAAAATGCTATCTATATGAGTTGTAGTATTTGGTATTTAAATGATATCTATATCCAGATTCGGAACCACTGCCTTAGGTTCAGCACAATCCATGGATGGTTCCGCCCAATGGTAATTGGAGCCGGATTCCCTCCGGATTGAGAAAGCCGACAATAATCTGAACATGAAACTTAAGCAAATAAAATAATGAACCCAATAAAACTCAGAATCTCAGATGTAAGTCAAATAATGAAGCTATGAACCCGAACCTCTGCGCAGGAAGGCGCTGCTCCACGAATCACGATGATGGCGCTGCTGCTCCACGGTGAGCTTTGATGGCTCGAGCGACCACGATTATGGCACTGCTGCTCCACGGTGAGCTTTGATGGCTCGAGCAACCACGATTGACGGCAAATGATATCCTCAGCGAGCGGGTGTGCGAAACGGACGCGGCGGGACTGATTAAAACTCGACGGTGACAATTTTTAAAAAAAATCTAAAACCCTAAACTGCCGATTCAGTCGGGAAAATCGGGAAAATCGCCGATTTGAAACTCCGAGCTGACTCGCCGATTTTGACTCGCGCGTAGTTGACTCTGCTCGTTTGGCCGCCGAGCAGAGTATGACTCGCGATTTAGCCGATTAATCGCCGAGTCCTGTTTCACTGCTTGGAAAGAAACAGGGTGCACAATCTTATCAGATAGTTGGTCAAATATGAGTCACAAGCCACTAATCAATGTTTCGGTTTATTGCCCTAAAGGGGCATTATTTTTTAAGGTAGTTGATGTATCATGACACGAGACTACTAAATACATTTTCAATATTTTAGAGGAATCCATTCTTGATGTTGGGGAGGAAAGTGTGGTCCAAATTGTAACTGACAGTGCCTAAAATTGTGTGTGAGCAGGAAAGATGATAATGGAAAATACCAAAAAATCTATTGGACCCCTTGTGTTGTTCATTGCCTTGACTTGTTGTTGCATGATTTATCAAAGTTTCCATGGATTAATGATGTTGTTCGAAATGGGAAACAAGTTTCCCACTTCATATTTAATCATCAATTCACATTGGGCATGTATAGAAAGCAAGCATCTAAAAAGCTACTAAGGCCTTGTGAAACCAGATTTACCACATATTTCATTACCCTCAAAAAATTGGTTGAGGAGAAAGCAAGTGTAAGAAGTGTTGTTTGTAGCACTGAATGGGAAGCTTCTCACCTTTCAAAGGAAGCTAAAGGGAAATAATTGAAACAAACTATTTTTGGAAATGTTTTTTGGGAAAGCGTTGTGAAGGTTCTAAAGATATGTGAAACAATCATTGATATGCTTCGCGTAGTTGAGAGCAACACCCCTTCTATGGGTTTTGTTTATGAAGGCATGGATCAATGTAAAGAAGCTATTGCAAAATCCTTCAACAACATGGAAAGTTAGTACATGGAAATATGGGAGGTAATAGATGAAAGATGGAAGATGTTGGATAGCCCTTTGCATGCAGCAGCTTGTTATTTGAACCCTAGATTGTTTGGCATTAAATGAAATAATGATTTAGAGCTCATGAGTGGCCTTTATGCAACTATTGAGAGGTTGACTCCGGATCTTGAAGAAGCCAGGAAGCTTAAAGAGCAACTTCGGGACTACAGGTCAGAGAAGGGGACATTTGGAAGCTTCTCTATTACACAAGATAGGCCCACTACTCCAGGGAATTGTGGGGAATTTTATGGATCACAAATACCTGAATTGCAACGTTTTGCAATTTATGTTTTGAGCCAAGGATCAAGTGCCTCTGTTTGTGAAATTTTGGAGTAGCGTCAACCATATACAATCAAAGAAAAGAAACAAAGTACTATCTACAAGGTTGGAAGACATTGTTTATGTTCGCAGCAATTTACAATTGGTTTTGAACAACATGGCCAAGGATGCATCTAGTTCCCATCAACCATAGTTTGAGGCTATTCAAAGTGCAGAAGAAAATGATCTTGTTAGTGATGGTGACTCTCTAGATGATATTGTTGATGATAGAGCTCTATTTATTGATGAGCTTGATGAGCACACTTCTAGTGCTTTTCCTAGTCAGAGCCAATGTGCTCTCGATCATTTAGATCTTTCTGATATTGCAACTAGGCCATAAGAATAGACATTTTGATTGTGTTTTAAATTTTGTGAAATAATTTCAAGGATTATAAGTATTGGATATTATTATAACTATTTGACATTATGGATTTCCTTTAAATTTTGAAATTTGATGAATATCTTCTACTTCATTTTGCAATTTGTAGATTTGTCATAACAGCTAAAAAAGAGTCCATTTTGTTGACAAAGATGCATTTACCAACAAAAAGAAAAATAGCAAGTGAAGATCCACGCAGGTTATTAATTCTCATGTTACTTTTTACAGAATGATTATTGGCCTGATATAGTGAGCATTTCATATACATCAGCAACAGTTTACTAGGATTGTTCTAGTTGATCTACCTGTGAAAGACATAGTTATTGAGGTGCAACTGACTGAAACTACTATTGTTTTATATGACTGAAAGTGTGTTAGTGAAAGGCATTTTTTTTTATCTGAAATACAAGATGGTCGTGGATTAAATGTTGATAATGTTATCAGTTAAAAGAAAATTGCAGTTTCAAAATGCATCAGTATAATTATGATATATATATATATATATATATAAAATTCTGAAAATGTATATAGACAAACCTAAAGTCGAACCCCATCGAAACCTTATCAGAAAATTCGAAACTGAATAGAACTTTATAGTCGCCGAACCCAAACCATGTGACTTAGGTCCAAGTTGGCGCCCATTGTGCAAATCAGAGGCCGAGACAATATCTCATATTTTCATTGATTGTTTCTTTACATGGCAAGTTTGGTCAATGACTAAAAATATGTTTAATCCCTCTTCTACCAGTTGGAATAAGCCTTCATTAGAGGACTATGTTTTGGAATGGGCGTTAATGAATATCCTATCTTCCCTGCAAGTTTTACACACTCTATGTGGTAAGCATGGAACTGTGTTATTTTCCAATAGAAATTCATTCCCGTTGAAATAGTAGTGGGGGTCATTGATTCATCGGTTAAACTTTGCAAAGGCAATACAAAAAATAAGAAACAAAAGATCCCTAGGGTTGAAGTTCCATAGGGTTTCTTCAACAAAGCCAGTCAAGGTCAACCTCCTACATGCGCTGCAAGTGTTGCACTTTATATCAGCAAATATCACTTTTATCATATCCACTTTGCTCTTGGTAGAGAAGCATAGACTCTAGAGTTGAGTTTGCAGCCCTATGGGTGTTGAAAGAAGTTGTCATTGATGTCAAAGGTTATCCAAATGAAAGGGAAAGTTACCTATTCAAATAACACATTTCGAAATATTGTTTTTGGATTTTTTATACCCCATTTGGATACCCTATATTTGAATGCATTTTTACTCCATTTACCTAGCTCAAATGGAAGCATAACATATATGGTTGAAAAGCTTATTCTAAGACCTCTCCAACAGTATATGGCACTCCTTCTAACTCCTCACGGTCGAGGACAAATGGTTTTTCAAATATTCACTATACATTCTACCAATTGCACAAGTCAGTCCAGCCAGTGGACAAATCGGCCCAACCATGGGTAAGTTGGCCCAGTCTAGAACCCAAAGGCACTATAATTAAGCGCGAGAAGGAGCATTTCAAGGCATTCGTTCAAGCAAATTCGGATTTGTTCAAACAAGCGATGAAAAGAAGGAATTCTAAGGTTTCATGAACCAGAAGTGAAGAGGATTTAATATGGAGAGACTTTGTGGGGAAGGATTTTTGGCACATTTTAGAAGGGTTTTTAGCTTATTTTAGAAAGGTTTTTTGGCTTATTTTGGAAGGATTTTTGGCACATTTTTTGAAGGTTTCAGTCCTAATTTGGGGCATGTTGAGGCCAAGTTCTACTGATAAGGAGGTTGAGTTCAAGGATCATTTGTTGCGGTAAGTTCTGTTGCTAAGAAGATCATGTTTGCGAAACCAAGTGCTTGTGTGAAGGATAAAGGAGCAGTTACTAGGAGGCTAGACTTTCTTTTACTAATATTGACTCTTATACAAGCTTTGGTGTTGATAAATCAGGGAGTTGGTGCTTCTTTTCAGTTGGTGTTGATAAAGCAAGGAGTTGATGCTTCATTTTAGTTGGTGTTAATAAATCAAGGAGTTGGTGTTGATAAACCAAGGAGTTGGTGCTTCCTTTCAGTTGGCGCTGATAAACCAGGGAGTTGGTGCTTCCTTTCAGTTGGTGCTGATAAACTAGGGAGTTGGTGCTTCCTTTCAATTGGTGTTGATAAACTAGGGAGTTGGTGCTTCCTTTCAATTGTTGTTGATAAATTTGAATGTACTCTTTATATATATTAAGAAAATAATTATGTGGTTTCCGTCGGAAATACTAAGAGGGGGGTGAATCAGTATTTCTTTTCAATTGTTATTTTTACCAGTTAGATCACTTATATTCAGTGTTCCACGGGGACGCGTCCCCCAGGGTGGGGGACACGCTTCCCCGCTTCCCCACGCTCCCGAGATGGGGAAACTCCTGGGGAAACTTTCCCCACGCCCCCTTGGAAAACTTGGGGAAACTCTAGGGGAGCGTTTTTCTAGTGACGAAATGTGTCTCTCTTGTGGGGGGGAAGAGGGGATGCAAGGGGGATGCAGGAGGGACGCGTCCCCCGAATTTTTTCGCTAATAACAATTAAAAAAACAATTTTTGTATTTCACTTCTTTCTATGTTTATTTTTAGTTCAGTTTTGTATGGTTGTTTTAGACTTCAAATGTCATTGTCATATGATGAATTTAATTTTTTATGTGCATTGCGTAGTTTCAATTGTCAAATGATGAATTTAATTTAGATGTACCTTGCATAATAATAATGCCCATTGCCAAATGATGAATTTAGATGGAACATTGCATAATGTCAAATGATAGATTCAATTTAGTAATTTATTTTTAGATTTACGTTGATGATTGCAAAAATGTCAAATGATAATTTTACTTCACAACAATGTAATACGAACTGATGATCATATTTAGATGTGCATTTCATAATTAATAAGATATACTATCTACTAATTTAGTTATTAACATATTGTTAGGATTTTATTTTTTATTTTTTATATATTAAATTTTTAAAATTTGTACGCCTTTGACGTCCCCCCGTTTCCCTGAAATTTCCCTAAATTTTGGGGTTGCTTATATACGTCCCCCTTGTGCGTATCCCCGCTCCCGCGTTTCCCCGTCCCAGAATCTCGATGGAACATTGCTTATATTTAGAACACAAAATGAACAATAAGAATAAATGCATTTATTAATTTCTTCTTTACAATAAATAAAGTACAATATATGTAGGGCTCCAACCCTAGATGAAGACACCGATCTTCAATCTCCCAGGCTCCAACCTGTATTTGCCAAGCACCGACTCGGACTTCCAAGGCTCCAACCTTGTCAATTCTGAGGCACCAACCTTGTGTCTATGAGGCTCCAACCTCCTGCTTCAATTCGTCAAGATATATTTGGTTATACTTCATGGCTCCCAAAGTCTTCTTCAACGAGCCCTATCAATCTTAGTCTCCATGTCACATCATCAATGACAACCTTGTCCTCTTAGAAGGTGTCACCACTGCTCTTCATGTTACCCAAACAATTTCTCCCAAGGTTACCTCATGATGGCTTCAATGCATCATGATCTCCAAGGGTGTCTCCAAGACCTCAATCAATGCTTGGTGATGTTTTCAATCAATTTGCACAAGTTCTGCACAAGGTCTTCCAAACAGCTTCAAGTACAAGGACCACTGCAAACTCTTCTTCAAGGCTTCAAATCTGCTCAACAAGTCTGCTCTAGCAAGGTTTAAGTCTGCACGAAATATCTTTCAAGGGTTGTTCTAATAATGGCTTCCAAGACACTTCAACCAAGCTGCCTTAAGGTGTCTTCACAACGGTTCCTCCAAATGCTTCAAGATTCTGGTCAAACATCTCTTTGAATAGACTGTAAGATGTTCCTTAAATTCTCTTCTAAGGTTGTTCCATGCCCTTCTTCAATAGCCTCTTCAAAATCTGCAATCAAGTGACTCCAAGTCTTCTCCATACTTCAGCTCCAAGGACGTCTTCAAGATCTTCAAAATGAGCCCAAAAATATCTTTAATTTGTTCTAGGATTGTCTTCAAAAAGTTCTGTACAATAAGTCTTCTCTAAAAATGAATTCGATATTGTTTTTCCAAAGTGCTTTCACTGTATTATTGCACAATAGGTATACTTCAAAAACAGGACCCAAATTATGTTTCCAAACAGTCCTGGTGTTTGCCTACAAGGAAGGACAAAGTCTGCTTTCTAAGAAGTGTACGGATCTGAAAACAGCTGCAAGGAGAGGCTAATGACTGCTCCAAAGGTGTTCTCAACTATGTCATAACATTGTCCAAAAACATGCTTTAAAATATCCAACGATAGTCACAAGTCTTACAAGTCTGCAGGCTTTATTAATTTGTTATTGGAAAAACTTCAAAGTAGTCTTTCAACCATGTCATCAAGACCATTATCAAGTGTGTTCATTCAAGAGTATGACATCATCACGTGTATGACTTCATTAAGTATAGTCCTCCACATCAAGGGTAAGGACATCATCCGGGTTCTAGGCTTCTTCATCAATTGTAAGCACATCATCATGATTTCTAGGGATGATCAATAGGCATTTAGGACAAGACTTCTTCATAGACTTTGACATCATCATTAAAGGTCTCCTAGTCAACCAAGAGTCATGGCATCATCATCTGGGACCAGGCATCTCAAGAATATTGACATCTCAGTCAATGCCATATTGACATCAATGACAACCTTTATTTACAATCTCCCCCTTTGTCATTGATGGCAATATTCTTGCCCTTCAAACATTCTTGGAATATCTGATCTCTTTATATTTAGAGTTTTTCTTTATATGTGGATGCATTTACAAGTTTTTGAAGTTAAAATTTGTCAATATTGATTCAAAATTTCTCAATATTGTTGAATATTCCAGCAATGGGCTCTCTTACATGTATGTAATTTCTATAACATCAAGAAATTGCAGATTTTTGGAATTTTAAATTTGTCATAGACTATACAAATGGAAAGGTAGAAGTGGCAAACCCTCACTTAGAGGTTATTATAGAGGAAACCAAGAAGGATTCCACAAAGTTGGAATGGTACAAAGCAAAGAACATATACAGAGAACTAAATATCCTAGTTGATTGTTTGTTTGAGGAAGCCTTAAGAATCAAGATAAGGACTTTTAAGATCACATAATTCTTGGATGATCAAGCCTTAGAGGTTGTGGTCACCTAGTTTCAGGACATGAATTAGTGTGTTGTTTTTGCAAGTTTTTTTTGGACAGAACGTTTTATTATTGAAGTGTTATGATATGACGTTGGCACACCCCTCTAGGGCCCTCACAATGTATATTTTCAGCTAAGAAAATATAAGTTTTTTCTTCAAGAACAAGAAAATTAGTTATATTTATAGTAGCCATAGCTAGACCCTAAAATGTATTGTGCTAGATCTATAAACAAGTTAAACAACTCTGCTATGTGCATTTTTTGGAACAAGAAATAATTGTGTCATTATGGTTCAATTGTCATTATCGTAAGATGTGAATGTATAATGAGCTCATTTTCACTCAAATCGAAGTTTGAATAGCAAACCAATCAGCGAACATCGTTAAACTGCTCAATCAATAGATAGCACACCATATTAACTAGACCAGTCCATCTCGAAAATGATACAAAGAGTTCATTCTCAAATGATCTACACAAGGCCTAGAAGATGACCGAGACCTCTCGGAATAATGTCAACCCATCCTCCTTATTCCCTCACAACCCCTGCACCTCCTACACTAAAAAAATAACCTACATCAGTGCTCAATTTGCATAATTATCCCAAAATTCAAAGTCATCTTTAAATTCCTTGAAATAAAACAAATTTGTTTGCCCTGGTATGAAATACAACGAATTTCGATTTTCAACATTTAAATTCACTAAACCCAGTGACTTAGGTCACTACAACCCACTCATATGTGTCATTATACACTTCGAGCTAAGGCCACATTTTATATCATTTATTGTATATTGGGTTTATGGTTAAGGCTAACTTGGTCAAACTTGATATGTAGGCTCAATAACCTTCTTGGAGTGTGTCCCTTCTTGAGAGAACACCCTACTAGAATTGTATATACATAAATCAAGCTCTAATTTGTATCATCTCGACTTGTGATCTTATTGAGTGGAAATACAAAGTGTCATAAGCCTAAAAGCACATAATTTTGTCATTTTTCTCCTAGGTGTACTAGTGTACTTTTGTTCTCAGCACTTGTCCTCAATTCTCACTCTATCTCTAACACACTAGACCAGGGTTGCGGGGAAGCTTCAAACCCCCTTCGCTCCCGCTTCCGAAACTCGCTCCGTGCGGGAGCGTTTCGGAAACACTCGAAAACGCGCTCCCGAAAACGCTTCCTGACGGCAGCGTTTTCGGGAGCGCGTTTCCGACCCTGTAAAAACGCTCCCTGTTTTTTCGGGAGCGTTTTTTAAACGCGGGGAGCGTTCGGGGAGCGTTCGCTCCCGAACGCTCCCCGACAAAAAAAACGTTTCCCGCCGCGCGGAAATTTTTTTATGAAAAAAATCGATTTTTTTAAAAAGGGGGGGGGGGGGGGTTCATTTTCATTTCATTGTTTGTTATTGTTTGTTGAGTTGAGAGAGAGCAAGAAGGAGAGCCGAGAGCGCAAGGACCGATTGACAGGAATCAGGAGAGCAAGGAGCAAAGCTGACAGGAGAGCAAGGAGCAAAGCTGACAGGAGAGCAAGGAGCAAAGCTGACAGGAGAGCAAGGAGCAAGGCTGACAGGAGGATTGCAAGAAAGAGGTAGGCCTTCTAATCCAATTTTGTATTTTCTAGGATGAATTTGTAGATTGTTAAATTGTTTGAAAATGAAAACTTGAATTTTTCTTGAATGTTGCATTTTATTGGATTTAAAACTTTACATTTGTTTTGCAGGCTAGAAACTTGAAACTTGTTTCCATCATGGCTATATGGCTAGGAATTTTCCTCATGTTGGTTCCTTTCTTTGTGATAATGGTGTTGGAGAGTGCTAGAAGAAAGAGGCAAATCAGAGAAGAGAAGGATGAAGAGGAGGGTTGTGGTGGATCTGAAGAAAATCCTGAAGAGGAGGAGGATTATGCTGAGAAGGAAGTGGGGAGTGGAGACCCTGAGAACATAGAATCCCCAACTAAACAAGACTAATATCCTTTGTGGAAATATGTTCAGAAACAAGAAGGAGGGAAAGGTGGTGGAACCACTAAATTTATTTGCCCCCATTGCAATAAACAATACCATGGTTCATACACCTGTCTGAGAAGGCACCTTTGTGGGATAATGCCAGGAGATGGAACTAAAAATCTTGGAATCAAAGTTTGTACTTATGTGCCGGCACCACAGAGAGAGATATATAGGAAGGAAGAGGGGGTTTCCCTACAGGGATCATCTAAAAGATCTAGGGGTTTCGTTGATTCAGGCCCAACACATCATGGACAAACAAGTTCAACTTCCACCCATGCCAGTGGTTTCGGAAGCAGTGGCACTGGATTAAGGCGTAGAACCATATCCGATTTCCTAGACGAAGGGTGTAGGAATGATGTGGATTCAAAAGTTTACCGGTTTCTATATGCATGTGGGGTGCCATTCAATGTTCTTGGCTCACCTTATTGGCATGAAATGGTTTCTACCATTAATGATGCCCCCAAAGGATACAAAAGCCCTGGGTATGACAAGGCCAGAACCGTGGGTCTTGATCATGAAAGAGCTAAAATAAACAATTCTTTGGCTAGAATGACAAGTTCGTGGAATGAGCATGGGTTGTCCATTGTCTCTGATGGATGGACCAATGTAAAAGGAAAACCATTGATAAATGTTTTGACTGTGTCGGTTAGTGGTGCAGTCTTCCTGGCAGCTTATGATTATTCAGAGAAATTCAAAACCGGCATTAACATTGCAGAACCATTACTTGATATAATTGAAAATACTGGGCCATACAATGTCATACAGGTCATCACTGATAATGCTGCTAACTGTAAGGCAGCAGGAGCAATTGTTGAGGATAAATACCCCAACATTTTTTGGTCTGGGTGTTTGGTTCACACAATGAACCTTTTGATGCATGATATCATCAAAAACAAACAGCCTCAATTCAAATGGCTTGGTGATTTGTACAAGAGAGGTAAAAAAATGATCAAATTTATTACAAATCATAGCAATACCCATGGGCTTTTCCATACTCACTCCAAATTGGAGTTGTTGAAAATAGGAAAAACTAGATTTGCTAGCTATTACCTCACCTTCAGGCGCCTTTTGAAGGTAAGAGAGTCATTGGCTGCAATGGTATCAAGCCCACACTGGCAGCTATTAAAGGACAGGGCGGCAACAGTGGTTGACAGGCAAAGTTTTGAACATGTGGAGGAGACCGCCCTTGACCCTCAGTTTTGGCCACGTATGAGGGAAATTGTGAGTTTTACCAAGCCCATTTATAACATGATTCGCTTTGCAGATACTGATAAACCAGTGATTGGAGAGGTTTATGAGCAGATGGATAGCATGTTGGGGCAAATAAAAGATATTGTTAAGGATAATGATCCCAACTTGTATGCTATGATTCATGACTATGTGTGTGCACGGTGGAATAAACTCAATGTTCCACTACATGCTTTGGCATATATCCTTACGCCAAAATATTACTCTCCATCTTGGTTGGGCCAACCTGCACCTGGAGGTGGGGTTTGGGTGAAACCTCACACAGATCCAGAGGTACAAGAAGGGTACATGAAGGCATTGGACAAATTGGTACCTGACAGGGAAGAGTGTGCTAGATTGCGCCTTGAATTAGGCAAATACTTCAGTTGCACTGCTAACTTTGGTTCATTCCATGCAATGGAAGACAGGGACAGATTTGATGCTCTCACATGGTGGGAAGCATATGGCGGCATGGGACTTTTGCCAAAGTTGGCTAAAAAGTTCTCTCACAGGTTGTGAACACTTCTTCTGCAGAGAGGTGTTGGAGCACCTACAGCTTTATACACAATGTGAGAAGAAACAGGCTGAATGAAAACCGCGCTGAAAGCTTGGTTTATGTGCATTATAACTTGAGGTTGTTGAGCCATTATTGTGATCGGGCAAATGAGGATCAATCATACAGAGTCTGGGACAACAACCCAGAGGATGATAATTTGGAGGACGGCACGTTACATCTGGAAGAATTGGAAGCAGAAATTTATAGGGATGATGATGAAGCATCAGCAGCACCGCCACACACAGGGCCAGTCCCACCATCTACTGGTAGCAGTGCGGGTGCCAGTGCCAGTGCCACTCCTCGATATCACACTGTTGTTCCTTTGCAAATCCAGCCTCCACCTTCTAGTCGTGGTCGTGGTACTCCTGAGAGTACTAGAAGACCAACATTTCCTCATGGCTCACAAAAATTAGACATTTCTCGTGGGCATGGCAAGGGGCCAGCCAGATAAAATATATTTGTTGTTTACTATTTTCTATTTGTTGTTGACAGTTGAACAGTTGAAACTTGACTTGCTACTGATTTCATATATTTAAATTTTTAATGACAATTTAAGTTTGAAGTTTGAATTTGAAAGGTGAAACTTTGAAGTTGGCATTTATAAGTTTACAAGTCATTATGAATTATGAATATGATGCTTTATGAAAGTTATATGGTGATCAATGAATCAATGATGATAAATGTTATATAATATCAATGATGATAAATGTTATATATTGAATTTTGAAATCAATGAATCAATGATGATAAATGTTATATATCAATGATGATAAATGTATATGGAATTTTGAAATCAATGAATCAATGATGATAAATGTTATAATATATATATCAATGATGATAAATGTATATTGAATTTTGAAATCAATGAATCAATGATGATAAATGTTAGATATTGAAATTTGAAATCAATGATGATAAATGTTATATGTTAGTTTTGAAAACAGAAACCTTGATTGATGATTTGCGAGACTCAGAGTCAATATGTTGTGCGCTTCAACACCGTGGGGCGTGGTTGATGAAGATTATAACTTCTAGATGATTGATGTTATATGATTCAATCTATGTTTTATGTTTTTTATGTCTAATTCATCATTCTACATGTTTTTGTTGACATATATGCATCAAAATATAAAAAATATTAAAAATATTAAAAAAAAAAAAAAAATATATATATATATATATAAACGCTCCCGAAAACGCTCCGGACCCGGAACTTTTAAAAATGGCGCTCCACGCTTCGCTCCCGCTCCCGCTTCCAAGTAACCTTGCACTAGACCTATCTCTCTCTAGCACATTTGTGAGGATGCCATTTCAAAAATTTTGTGAGATTTGGTTCCATCAATTCCTCTATTAACCTTGTTAATATTAGCAATACAGCCTATTCTTATGTATCATTATATACTTGTAATTAGGGCTTTGCTAAAATTGGGTTGCATCGAGAGGTACTGTCACATGCCCTTGGTTCTAGGCTTGTGAGAGAGAAACACCCACAAAGTATGTGTGTGGGGAGGCTTGGCACCCAAAGTCAAGGTTTTAGACCCATGGGGTTATATGCCTGAGGAAATTCTAATTTATTGTTAAAGCTGAGTTGGAGGGCTCTTGAAGGAAAGGAGGGCTTCCTAAAAAGACCTAAGGAAAAGTATGTATAGTGGCCAGTGAAAAGGCTATTGGACAAGAAGGTGAAGAAAAATTTGTTCTTGTTATAGGAGCTAAACGGACCTAGTCGTAGCCCAAAGGAAGAAAGGAGAATGCAAGAGCAAAGGGCAGCTCAAGGAAGACAATTTTATGCGGTTTTATGGGTTGCAGTAAGCCACATCTGAAGAAGAACAGCCAAGGCCTAAAGCAAGGTGTCAAGAGGCTTGTTTTGTGAGGTGGAGAAGGTTGCAGTGCCACAAGAAGAGATCACAGGCCTAATAGGGCAAAGGGAGGCTTGTTGTGGAGGCTTCCACTATAGAAAATTTGTTGTGTGCTAAAAGGATTTGTTGCAGGCCACAACGAAGTAATATCACCCTACCAGGTAAGCAAATCAATGTTTGAGTGAATCTAATGAGGATTGGTTATGCCCTAGTTGTTACAGCTATGTCATTTTGATGTTGTAAGTGTATTTATTTGGGCAGTGAAGGCTTAGAGGACAATGCCTCATACCTAAGTATTTAGTCAAAGGACAAACTTATATTTTGGCATTTGTACAAGGATATAAAGGGCCATTATCCCTGATATGGGAGCCCTGTGATTTTCTTATTAATGGACTGATAAGAAACAAGTTTGGGCATCGAACTCTTGTATAATATCATTAATCTAATTGTTGTTATATTTTCGTTGTGCAAAATTTTTGAAGTTAGGCACTGCTAGTGTGTTTATGGCTCTAATTAATACATAGACTACACCTGGGATGCGGGGATTTCTAACATGGTATCAAAGCTACTTTGAGGAGCAGTTGGGTCAGAAGTGTGCACAAGGAACAACTCTAATGGGAGTTGAATTGTCTTGTTGTTGAAGAAGGGACAGTTGGTCTCTTAGATTGTTGGGTAAGAATCAATAGACAAGATTACGACTTGAGATTAGAGAACAAGTTGGAAGGACTATCTAACTATAGTTCATGGAAGGAAAGGATCAAGCTAGTTGTTGGTAAATGATCTGGGGGATTACGCCTATTACCCACAACCTGTGGGTAGTGTATATAGGAGAAAAAATTTCTCCTAGATGATCCTCAGCCGACAGCCACCATCCACCAGATAGCTCAATGTGCCATTGTCTCCACCAACCGAACCTGCCATGTGGTACCTCGACCACTTATCACAAATGTATGTTTGAAGGTGGGCCTCCCAACCCCAAAGGTATGGCTTTTCAGTGGTATGGTTGAGTAAATTTCCTTACTTGTCAATGATAGTTTTGAGCATGGATTGGTGGGGGGATTCGGCAAAAACAGTGGGTTAGGCATGTATTCTTGTCTCCATTGCATGATTTTGTGTGTTACCCTTGTATCCTAGTCCTGTGGGATCCGCTTTATTGACAATTGGATTTAGGGTTGGTACTACATGGGAAATCTCGATTTTGGTTGCATGGTCCCGCTTCCCGATACCACCTACATCACTCCCCTGCCATGTGGTCCCTCGACCACTTATCATAAATGTATGTTTGAAAGTGGGCCTCCCAACCCCAAAGGTATGGCTTTTCAGTGGTATGGTTGAGTAATTTTCCTTA
The DNA here is from genome assembly GCA_034641835.2 of Pinus albicaulis. Taxonomy (NCBI): domain Eukaryota; kingdom Viridiplantae; phylum Streptophyta; class Pinopsida; order Pinales; family Pinaceae; genus Pinus; species Pinus albicaulis. The sequence goes on from CM076571.1 coordinate 279,513,893, forward strand.
CTTGTCAATGACACTTTTGAGCATGGATTGGTGGGGGGATTCGGCGAAAACAGTGTGTTAGGCATGTATTCTTGTCTCCATTGCATGATTTTGTGGATATTCTTGTATCCTAGTCCTGTGGGATCCACTTTATTGACAATTGGCTTTAGGGTTGGCACTACATGGGAAATCTCGATTTTGGTTGCATGGTCCCGCTTCCCGATACCACCTACATCACTCCCCTTCCACTCATTTTAGCCCCATTCATCTATTCTTCCATCCACTGAGTCCACATGGGGTTAGCCTTTCCCTCCCCTTGTCCACACCTTGGATTAGGCCTGGAACGATGCCTTGGAGGTTGATGCAGCTAAAAAGAAAAGAAAAGGCATAATTTGGCCACTCTCAACAGGGAAAGATGGTCGGGACATACAAATTTAGCACATGGGCGAAAGCCAAACATGAGCTCTACCCCTTATCCACAGCCATCACCCTGGTTCCACGATAAGCCCCCTGCTTCATTAAGGAACCCATGATTGTCTGAACCCTTGGTGGGAGATGAATCACCCCACCTTAATGGGGTATTCACTGTTATATCCTACACATCATGCTCTCATCCCTAGGAGCCCTGAGCAGTTACAAAGAAAAATCAATCAAAGGCAAAAGGCATATGAAGGGTGGAAAGGCAAACGCCACAGTAACTCATGTACCACGATTTGCTCCCTCCTAGACTCGTATACCCAGGTGTGAGCTTCCCTTATTGTAGCTACCCATGTACCATGACGTGTGGTCTGGATGATTTCCCCTGATCCCCACTCTGTTCCATTATTATATCATCTCCACCTACCATTTGAGGGATGTACCATGGACATGTCACCCCCTTTAGAGGTTGAAACCACCTAATAGGGTCCTTGGTTAACCCCTATTGATCTTGGAGACACTTGTACATGCCAAAGCCCACTATGGAAGGGCATGCCACATGCTACCATGAAGTGCCCCATTGATTCCATGACTTGTAAGCTCTTTTACTTGATTATTCTAATGATTTTTTGTATTGGAGGGCAAGGGGACGCATTGGATCTTATGCAGGATTGCATGTGGCTCTTCAGAAGGCCACATTGGCACTTGTAGGGTGAGCGTTGAGAGCCATCGGCCTCCAACATAGCAGATTTTACTCCATGGATCCCCAGCGGCACTCATCGATTGCTCGTGTTCCACCTTCGGGATGGCTCATCTTATTATCAACAATATTAGACTCATCGTACCTGGAATTTCTTGACCTCTTGAAAGGTTGCCCATTTCCGTTACGATCAGAGGGAACCTTCCTTTTTCCTTGGAACCTGTCATTCCTTCTCAAGTTGTTGTTGTCATCATCCCTAGGAGTCCCTTCCATTAGGGCACTCTCTTGCATATGGTCCAGTCTTGTTACAAGTGTAACATCTTCCCTTCTTTCCTTTGGGCCCCGCTCTACCATGGTTTTGATTTCTCAGGCCACCATGGTTCTTCTTCTTTCCATGAGCGACGAAGGTAGTAGGGTCACTTCCATTACCATTAGAGGCATACTCCATCATTCTTGTTTCCTCTTAAGTGCATCTCGTCAATATTTCATCAAAATCAGGAATCACATTGTTATTAAGAATAGTGGTATTGAATACATGCCAATCACGAGGGAGACCTCCAAGTGCAATAAGAACCATCTCTTGATCAGATATTGCTTCCCCATTAGCTAGGAGGTTAATCCTGATTTCAGTGAGCCTCATAAAATAGGATTGAATAGATTCATCCTTACCCTTCTTGATATTCTTCAATTGATTCTTGAAGAAGAGGATTTGATTTGCATTGCTAGCCCTGAACATGCTCACCAGCTTATCATGCATCTCCTTAGATGTCTTCAGCTCAGAAATGTAAGCAACCAAGTGCTTATGAATAGAATCCCAGATAATCATCTTTGCTTTGATTTCCCCTTTTCTATACTTTGTCTCCGTGGCAGCAGCTGCATTTGATGGAGGCTCTTGAATCTTCCCCTGCACATAGTCAATGACATCTTGATCTTCTAGCACCAAATCCAAGGACATCTTCCATGCATGATAATCAGACTTATTAGTCAATTTATCATCAACCTTGAAACCCTTGTAGGTTGAGGAGGCCATTTGTCCTTGAAAGGATTTCTTCCTTCAGATATAGCTTCTAACACCAGCTTGGACTCTTGGACTTTGTCTTCACCTGATTCCATGTTAAATTTAGATAACCATGGTGTTATATGCTTGATGCACTTTTACTTCAATCTTTCTTAGGCCCAATACAAAATAGCAATCACATAAACTTGAAAGTAAAATGTTGATAGAACACAATAATAGATCAATAGAAGACAAGCCAAATATAGATTAGATTTACAATTCCTTTTGTCCAACAAAGATATGAGATATTTTGGCATTACGGCAGTCAGCAGGATGCTTCAACCAGCAAAGTCTTTCTCAATCAGCCATCACTTTCATGTGTCACACCCACAGCCCTCAAAGATAGCTCATCACAAGTCAACACAAGTCAAACCAAGGACAACACAGAAAGGTCAATGCATGCAGCTTCAGAAAAGTCAACGCAGCAAACTAGGGCTTCAATCAAACAGCCCGGAATTCCTTGATTTTAGTACCCAGTTGTACAGCCTCCTAAATCGGAATTTCTGCAAAAGATTGAGGTCAAACGAACAAGGATTGACCACGGTCAACGGTGGTCAACGCTACAACAAAAAAGCCCTAAACAAATCAGCGCAGAAAACAAAAAGCCCTAAACAGATCAGCGTAGAAAACAACAGCTTCGCTCCACACGTGTGAGGGAAAAAGGCCTCCAAAGGCTATCGAACCAATCAGATCACAATGAGAGAATGTGTGATGATATGATGAGAAAAATGACCTCCAAGTCTCTCCAATTTATATTCATCAATGAGGGTGTGTGACACATCTCTTAGGCATGTGGGATAAATCTGGCCGACCTTGCACATGTGGAAAATAAATTCAAAATCCAAGTTCTACTCATTCGATCAAGATGATCTTTAGATCAATCTTGCACCTCTCTGAAAGAGGAATCCAACAAAAATATGACCATCATCATATGAGCAGTGCAACATGGAGTTTGGACCTAGTTGCCCAAAATTAACAACACCACAAAAACATGCAGCCCTGTGTGCTTATGTGCAGGTAACAGGTCTACAGTACCAAGATATTGTTGGTGTTCTCATGACCTCCTGTTCAAGTAGCTTCTTGCACTTTCGCGAGAGCTCATGTCCCAATTGGAGCCAAATGTTACCCACCACCTGTGGGTTGTGTATATAGGAGAAAATGTTTCTCCTAGATGGTCCTCAACCGACAGCCAACAGCCCCTTGTAGCTACCAGATAGCTCAATGTGTCGTTGTCTCAGCACCTGAGCCGGCCATGTGGTCCCTTGACCACCTGATGTATGTTTGAATGAGGGCCTCCCGACCACAAAGTATGGCTTTTCATTGGTATAGTTGAGAAATTTTCCTTGTCATGGACACCTTTGAGCATGGATTAGTGGGGTGGGTTCGGCAGAAAGAGTGAGTTAGTCTTGTATTCTTGTCTCCACTGCCCGATTTTGTGGTTACCCTTGTATCCTAGTCTCGTGGGATCTCGATTACCCTTTACTGACCTTTGGCTTTAGGGTTGGCACTACATGGAAACCATGATTTTGGTTGTGTGGTCCTGCTTCCCGATACCACCTACATCACTCCCCCTCTGCCCATTTTAGCCCCATTCAGCTATTCTCCCATCCGGGTCCACATGTGTCCACTAGTCCACATGGGGTTAGCCTCCCCCTCCCCTTGTCCACACCTTGGGTCGAGCCTGGAACGATGCCTCAGAGGTTGATGCAACTAAAAAGAAAAGAAAATGCATAATTTGGCCACTCTTAATAGGAAATGTAACACAAAATGCAAAAGATGGTTAGGACATACAAATTTAGCACGTGGGTAAAATCCAAACATGAGCTCTACCCCTTGTCCACGGCCATCACCATGGTTCCTATGGGCCATAGATGAGCATCCTCCATCATTAAGAAAACCATGATTGTCCCAACCCCTGGTGGGCGAGGAACTGACCCACCTTAAGGGGGTATCCCCTGTTATATACTACACATCATGCTCTCATCCCCTTGAACCCAGAGCAGTTACGAAGAAAAATCAATCAAAGGCAAATGGCCTATGAAGAAGGGTGGAAAGACAAATGCCACAGTAACTCATGTACCAAGATTTGCTCCCTCCCACACTCATATACCCAGGTGTGGGCTACCCTTATTGTAGCTACCCATGAACCATGACATGTGGCCTAGATCATTTCCCCTGATAACCACTCCACTCCATTATTATATCTCCACCTACCATTTGAGGGATGTAACACGGACATGTCACCCCCTTTAGAGGTTGAAACCACCTAATAGGGTCCTTGGTTAACCCCCTATTGAGCTTGGAGACACTTGTACATGCCCAAGCCCATTATTGAAGGACATGCCACCATGAAGTTCCCCATTGATTCCATGAATTGTATGATCTTTTACTTGATTATTCTAATGATTTGTTGTATTGGAAGGCAAGACGCATTGGATCTTAAGCAGGATTGCAGGAGGATCTCCATTTGAAGCTTGGTCTCCCTATATGGAGTCCTGGCCCTCCAGAGGGCCACATTGGCACTTGTAGGGTGAGCATTGAGAACCATGGGCCTCCAACATAGCAAATATTACTCTCGCATGTAAGGTTGACAGTTAGATCCCCTCGGGAGGGTCTGCCGAAATTTTAAAGTGGGCTGTGATGGTGCATGTGTGAGCACATTTTTTATTAGACCACAAGTGAGAAACAAAAAACAAATATTACTCCATGGATCCACCCAACAACAGCATCAATTGCTTGTGTTCCACCATTCCACCTTTAAGGGATAGAATCTGATGCAGTTCTACATTGCCCAGCATTATAGCTGGACTACATATGATATTCCAGATGTCTCCCTACCAGCTAAGGAGGGCTTGTATGTGATTATACCCTTACAAATGGTCTACAAGCATGATCATTGCAGAGACCCTTGAGGACATCCTTGTTCACCCACTTGGGAGCACCACATGTTCTTGCTTGGAAAAACAAGGGGCCAACCCCTTGTCCACTATGTTTGGAGTCCATTTCTACATCATGGCACCCCTTGGACTTCATTAGGCCTCCTCAAAAGCTCAAGGACTCACTTTATTGATCATTCAATTCTCTTGAGAGGCTTCTTATTATGTTATTGAGCTATTTGGTGGGCTTGTCACCAAAAAGTATTGTTATTATACACATTATTTTATTTTAGGGGCTCAATTAGGCCAATTTAGCTAAATCGAATTCACTAGTGTATAAATAGAAGTGAGATGATTCATTTAGATCATCATCACTTGGATTGGGTTATCTCCCCCTGTGAGAATTTCACAATCCTTTTTGGAGGACGAGTTTGGATGAATGGATGAATTTTGATGTTTGGATCTCTTTCATTTTGTCTCGGAGCTTCTCTATTGGCATATCTTGGTGATTGGATATACCCTTTTCTTACATGTAAGTGTGCTTTTAATGCTATTCTTGTTGTTTACTTTTGTCACATGCATGTTGCTGGCATTTTCACTATACTAGGCTGAAATTTACTGCTTTTCTTATGCGAAATTGTGGAAATTTGATCTTTTATAGTGTTGTATCATGTCATGGGCCATGTATGAATGGGTGAATGTTCCTAGAGATAATTTATGTTCAATACATCTCAATAAGTCATCATTTATTGCAAAACGAAATATAAATTCCTTACAGCAATTGTTCCCATGCTCTAAATGCTATGTGAAGTTGTTCAAGGCCTCCTTGATTGGGTGAATTCTTCCCAAACCATAAATTCTCCTTGACTCCATCTCTCCAGCAAAGTTTGTAGATGTTCTATGCTAGTAGCAATTTCACTTTTCTTTGAGCAATCATACAAGTAGGTAAGCAAAATGCAGATAGAACATATAAGTAGATCTTACAGAAGACAAATCAGAAACAGGAAAAATGTGTGTATTCGTTTCGGCGGTCAACAGGATGCTTCAACCAGCAAAGTCTCCTTTGGTCAGCCAGCCCAGCATGTGTCGCAACAACCCTCCAATCAGTAGATGAGTCAACCCAAGTCAACTCTGCAAAAGTCAACGCTGTCCTGAAAAGTCAACGCAGGGGCAGCAAGCTAAAAGTCAACGCAGCAGCAAAACGGTCAACTCTTTGACCTCGATTTTTGTGCCGGGTAGTACGGCCTTCATAAATCGAACCTTCCACCAATTTTCAGCTTGTTTGGACCAAGCGTTGACCAAAGTCAACGCTGGTCAAAGTTTCTGCGAAACCCTAGCAGCAGCAAATCCGTACTTCAGCTTGACCGTACAGTTTGTCCTCTTCGTCCTTCACACGTGTGGATTAAATTCGTCCTTCTTGGTAGCTCGTATTCCTAGATGAGAGAGGAAGATGTGAGTTGTGATGATGATGAAAATCTCTCCAACTTTTTCTGTATATATATCCATCATGAGGGTGTGTGACACATCTGTTGGGCATGCGAGCCTACATTACAAAACTGGCCGACCTTGCACATATAATTTATTAAAAATAATAAATTAAAAATATAAGTTCTGCTCATCGGATTAAGACATATTTTATATGGATTTTACACCTCTCAGAAAGAGGAATCCAACTAAAATATTAGCCTCTTAATCTGAGCATCTTACTATGGAGTTTGGACCTAGTTGTCCAAATTTAACACTCCCTCTCAACTAGGGAGAACTCCATCTATTAGTGCAATCAACATCGTGCGTCATCCCGCCGAAACTTGCTTTGCTGGCTTCTTTATTTCAGAACAGAAGTGGGTCAGTCACAAAGACATCATCCCCCGACTGACATAGTCAGTCCAGAGGTCCCAGACCTCACAAATCTTGATCCGAGATCAAGTGGTTGGACCGTGCCATCCTAGATAGAGAGTACGGCAATCTCTGATGCGTCCATCAGTCTTTGCTAATAGTCTCTAACTTTTCCACACCTCATTGGCCAAATGAGAGGTACTTCCCATGAGACCTGAACTCAATGGGTAGGATGCATACGGGGCACAGAAAATGAGAGGTGAACCAACTCAAAATCACAACAGTGGGGTCCAAGCACACCACCAAGGTTGGCAAGCCTAGCCTTGTGGTTGCCCATAGCTCCAAGAAGCTCTCCCCAAAGCCCCCAGAGCTCCCAGAGCTCATCGTCCAACAGGACCCACATCATAGGGTCTTTCCACGACACCAAGACTCTCACGGAAGGTTAGGAACTTGACCTTCCCCAGGGGCTTAGTGAGAATATCCGCGACCTGCTCATCAGTTTCTATATGATCGAGCCTTAGAACCTCAAACATGCTACACTCTGAGATAAGTGGGCACGTCATCAACATGCTTGGATCAATCGTGGAACCGGGATTCTGCCAAGCAAATGAATCCCCCTGCAGTTCCTCTACAAAGGATAACGGTGGCATCTAGCATGCTCGGGCAGCTGTCTCAAGGAGCTGTAACCAAGTGACTTCTGCAGACCCATGCTACCGTGTAGTAGCCTGGGCGGTGAGGAAATGCGACTTCAGATTCTGTGACAGTCTTCATGTGAAGTAGCATCCAGATGTGCTCTTACGATCCACCACACTGCCAGCCCAATCGGCATCGGTATATCCACGGAGTGTCATACTCCCGGCAGTGTATCTCAGCCCATGGTCTGTCGTGCCTCAGAGATATCTCAAGAGTTTCTTGGCACCAACCCAGTGAATGTTATGATCAACCATGTGTTGACTCAAAGTGTTCACTGCACAGCATATGTTCGAACAAGTGTTCATTGAGAACATCAGGGTCCTTATGAGTTCACGATACTCAGTAGGACGGGCCCGACAACGTTGCTCCTCAACTTCTTAAAGTTGAGTTCCATGGACTTACAGTCCATCATACCAGAACTTTCCAGAAGCTTCACAATATATTTTCCTTGAGAAAGGAAAATCTCTCCAGGTCTCTGCCAGACCTCCAGGCCTAGGAAATAGTGCATCAGTCCTAGGTCCTTCATCTCGACTTCAGCAGCAAGCTCCCTCTTACATTGATGAATGAGAGGGTCATCACCAGTCAGGAAGAGGTCATCCACATATAGTACTAGAATGAGAGGCTTCTCTTTCACAACCTTGAAGTATAGGTTCGGATCAGCATTGCTTCGAGTGAAGCCCAACTTCATCAAGTAACTATCCATCCTCTCGTACCAAGCTCTGGGTGCTTGCTTTAACCCATAGAGGGCTTTCTTCAACCTGCAGACATGAGTGTCTCGATCCTGAACTTCAAATCCCAGAGGTTGTTCCACATACACCTCTTCATTTATTGCACCATGCAGAAAAGCGGTCTTGACATCCATCTGATGAAGACTCCATCCTTGCGTAGCAGCAAGGGCTATGATTGATCGGATGGTGGTATATCGTGCCACAGGTGCAAATATATCGTCATAGTCAATTCCTTCCTTTTTGAGAGAAGCCACGGGCAACAAACCTTGCCTTAAACTTTTCAGCACTCCCATCAGATCCATGTTTGATCTTGTAGAGCCATTTAGCGGTGACAACAGATTTGTCCTTCGGTCTCGGGACCACATCACAGACATCATTCTTCATAATGGACTCATATTCTTCATGCATAGCATCCTTCCAGACTTGATGCTTCATGGCTTCCTCCAAAAGATCAGGGTTTTGCGAGAGAAGTCATCGATGAAATGTCATATAGTAAGAACATCCCCCGGGGGATGTTACGAACGCTGCTCCCCAGGAAAGATCGAATGGACCGATTTATTATCTCGAATGTGCGCCTTGACACTTGAGGGGAAAAAAGGTCCCCTTGTTATGTTATATTCTTCAGCACAGCCCTTACATACACCTTCCTTGCTTCGGGAAGAGCTTTCCAAATCTACGGTGCCATAGTTCGGTTTGTCGGATAGTATCACAAGTCATAGCTCCCAACGGACTCCTTCCAACCTGATAGAGTGTACCAACCCTAGAACCAATTGAGATAGCTTCCTTGAAGCTCTTCTTCCACATGAGCACCTTTCCATCAGAGAAAGTTACATTGAATCCTTTGTCTTCCATGGCAGATACAGACACAAGGTTCTTCTTCAAATTGGGTACATAGAGTACATCTTGTAGACGGAGGACTTGTCCTTGAGACAAGTGAAGGGTCACAGTTCCGGTCCCTTTCACAGGATAAGTGGCATTATCCCCAAGGATAATTTCTAGATTAGTATCCCTTTCAACCATGTCAGAAAGTGCTTCCTTGAATGCGGTGATGTGTCTTGAGGCACCACTATCGATTAGCCAGACATCCATAGTGTCGGGCGGAGATGCAGCTGAGAGAGCAGATACAAGAATATACTCATTTCTTTTATCAACAACATTAGACTCCTCATACCTGGTATTTCTGGACCTTTTAGAAGGTTGATTGTTTCCTCCAAAGTGAGCCTTCCTCTTTCCTTTGGATTTGTCATTTCTTTGATTCCCATTCCTTCGGTTGTTGTTGTTATCGTCACTATCGGGAGAATCCTCCTTGAAGGGGCATTCTCTAGCATAGTGTCCGGGCCTATGGCAGGTGAAACATTTACCCTTCTTCTCTTGAGTCTTTGTCCTTCTTTTGTCCTTAGAACCACCAGAGTTCTTCTTTCGGGACTGAGCACCATAGGCAGCATTTCTTTCATTATCAAATTCCTTCATCCTTGTTTCTTCTTGCATACATCTTGACAGAAGCTCATCAAAGTTAGGAATGGTATTATTGTTGAGGATAGTAGTTGTGAATACTTTCCATTCATATGGAAGTCCTCAAAGTGCGGTGAGAACCATCTCACGATCAGCTATTATCTCCCCAATAGCTAGCAGATGGTTCCTGGTTTCGGTCAACTTCAGAAAGAAAGTTTGAACAGACTCATCTCGGCCCTTCTTCATATTCTTCAACTTGTTCTTGAGAAATAGCACTTGGTTCACATTGTTTACCTGAAACATAAGTATCAATTTGTCATACATCTCCTTGGATGTGCCTAGTTCAGATATGTAGGCAACCAGACTCTTATTTATGGATTCCCTGATCAGCAGCTTTGCTTTGATTTCTCCCTTCTTATACTTGTTTCTAGCAGCAGCAGAGGCATTGGATGGAGGTTCTTGAATCCTCCCTGTCACATGATCCAGGAGATCATGATCTTCTAATTTGAGATCTAATATCATCTTCCAGGGATGGAAGTCATCACTTCCGGTCAGCTTGTCATTCTCCTTGAATTCAAGACTAGTGGAACCCTTTTCCACGATGATGATTGCTATAGATTGAGTTTGTCTTCACCTCAGCTCTGATACCATGTTAAGTTTTGTAGATGTTCTATGCTAGAAGCAATTTCACTTTTATTTCAGCAATCATACAAGTAGGTAAGCAAAATGCAAATAGAACATATAAGTAGATCTTACAGAAGAAACAGGAAAAATGTGTTTATTCGTTTCGGCGGTCAACAGGATGCTTCAACCAGCAAAGTCTCCTTTGGTCAGCCAGCCCAGCATGTGTCACAACAACCCTCCAACCAGTAGATGAGTCAACCCAAGTCAACTCTGCAAAAGTCAACGCTGTCCTGAAAAGTCAACGCAGGGACAGCAAGCTAAAAGTCAATGCAGCAGCAAAACGGTCAACCCTTTGACCTCGATTTTTGTGCCAGGTAGTACGGCCTTCATAAATCAAACTTTCCACCAATTTTCAGCTTGTTTGGACCAAGCGTTGACCAAAGTCAACGCTGGTCAAAGTTACTGCGAAACCCTAGCAGCAGCAAATACGTACTTCAGCTTGACCGTACAGTTTGTCCTCTTCGTCCTTCACATGTGTGGATTAAATTCGTCCTTCTTGGTAGCTCGTATTCCTAGATGAGAGAGGAAGATGTGAGTTGTGATGATCATGAAAATCTCTCCAACTTTTCCTGTATATATATCCATCATGAGGGTGTGTGACACATCTGTTGGGCATCCGAGCCTACATTACAAAACTGGCCGACCTTGCACATATAATTCATTAAAAATAATAAATTCAAAATATAAGTTCTGCTCATCGGATTAAGACATATTTTATATGGATTTTACCTCTACGAAGGAATCCAACAAAAATATTGGCCTCTTAATCTTGAGCATCTTAATATGGAGTTTGGACCTAGTTGTCCAAATTTAACCCAAATGACAAGGCATTAATCCTCCATTGGTGATCACTCAAAAGCACATTTTTCTCACCTCTCTCTCTTTTATTTCTAGAGCTTAGCCTCCATAGGTGACCTAGGGCGTCAATTTTCTCACAATTCATCCATCAAAAAAGTTTGATCTCTTGCCTACAATTGCGTTGTTGTGTCTTCTAGAGGCCCTCCAAATTTGAAGCAATTCCAGCGGTGGGATCTTAGGATATTTCAAGCCCTAACTCCGAGATCATTTCTTTCCCTTGGTTCCCCTTGGCTAGTGACCTCATTGCGATCATTGCATCAAAATTAACGAAAATTATCTCTTTGATCCCCTTCTCCCCCTCAATTAGGTCAAGCACACCCTTGGTTGATCAATTGCATCCCCTTGACCTAATTTTGGGTCTACTTGGTCCCGTGTGGTCCCGCGACTTCTTGAAGCTAATTTCACAAAGACCACTTAGAAGCTAAAGCATCCACAAGGCCTTTTGTGACTAGGGGCTACCTTGACAAAACATACTCGCAAACCCTATCCTCGAAGGCCCTCTTAGCCCTTCCTAGAGTGCCCATCACCTTGCTTCTAAAGCAAGCAACCCATTTATTTGAGTCTCTCTTGTGAATAGGCCTTAGGAATCACTCCTTATCCTTTCATTGACCTACTCATCTAGTGATTTCCTTTATACCAGGTCTCCTCAAATCGATGAAAGTTTGTAAAGTGCAGGGAGCCTTAGCTGAGTTGACAGTGGGTTATCACTTTATTGTTGCCCTTGACCTAGTAGTTACCCTTTAGGATCCCCTCCTAGGACCCATGTTAGTTTGAGCGATAACAATGCCAACATCCAAATCAACACACTAACTGATGCAATAGCTTTGGCTTTGTATAACCTAGCTGATGTGAAGGCCAAGTTGATCATTCTGTATGGAGTCAAGGATCACTTCATACCTCACCTTGTTGAGAAAGACATTGCATGGCACATGTGGGAAGCTCTGAAAGCATTGTTTCAGAACAAGAACAAGAACCAGAAGATGGTATTGAGAGAGAAGCTTGGGGACATCAAGATGTGAAGTTCAAGAACGTGACTTTGTATCTCACAAGGATTTTGCAAGTTTGTGATGAGCTTCTAGATATATGGGACAATGGGGAAGAATTGGAGTTAGTGAGTACTGCGATAAAGGGCTTCTGAGATCAATGGAAGCCATTCATTAGAGTAGTCTCTCAAGAGAATCTTCCGAATTGGAACAAGTTCTGGGATGATTTCATCCAGGAGGAACTTTGAGACGAAGAACCTCAGCATAAGAGTATTGATGCGAAGAATGTTGCCCTCGCTAATAAGATGAAGAAGGGAAAAGAGAAGTTCGTCATCAAGAAGGACCTAAGCAAAGTGAAATGCTTTGCATGTGAAGAGTATGGTTATTATGCGAGCAAGTGTATGCACAAGAAGAAGAAAGGAGGGAAAGAGAAGAAGCCTAAGATTGCAATCACTGCTCCAACTACAGTCGACAAGGAGTTTTCTCTTATCTCTCATTTCTCTGGACCATTGGTGAGGATTATTGATTCATAGATAGCAGAGCATTAAAGCATATGACAAGATCACAAAAAGTGTTTGGTTTGACCGAGTGGTACTCTAAGCTACATGTAAAGATTAGTGATAAGAGTCAACATGCAGTCAAAGAAACAAGGACTATACCATTCAATATGGAGTCAAGTGGATTTCTACGAGTAAAGGATGTACGTTGGGTACCGAAACTCAAATGCAGTTTGCTTTTAGTCTCAAAAATTGAGGCAAAGGGGTTTGATGTTATTTTCTGGGATGGAAAAGTGATGCTCAAGCCCAGTGGATCTAACTCTAGCCCGAGAGTGGTTCTTGCAATCAGAGAGAATGGATTGTACAAGCTAAAGGGAAAGCCTATTAACCAAGGGAAGAAGGTTTTTGAGAATCAAAGGGAGTCAAGCTCCAGTTTCAGAGGGAGACTCAACAACCCCGAAAGAATGCATCAAATGAGACTTCCATATCTAAGAAGGAGCCATGGAATGACTTATTGGCCTTTCTGGAAAAGCTGCGGGAGGATTCTAGTAGCAAGGAAACTTCCAAGAAGGATTTTGTTCTTACAACAAGTTTTGCTTATGTGACGAAAGATGAAACTTATGATGAATGTTGTGTTGGAAATACTGAGAGGGGGGTGAATTAGTATTTCTTTTCAATTGTTAATTTTACCAGTTAGATCACTTATATTTAGAACACAAAATGAACAATGATGGAATAGATACTTTTATTAATTTTTTCTTTACAATAAGTAAAGTACAATAATGATATAGGGCTCCAACCTTAGATGAAGACTCCAATGTTTCAAGCTCCAACCTGTATTGTGCCAAGCACCGACTTGGTCTTTCCAAGGCTCCAACCTCTAGGGCTCCAACCCTATCTCTAGTACAAGCTCCAACCTGGTTTCCTGAGGACTCCTATCCTCTAGGGCTCCAACCCTATCTTCCAAGGCACCAACCTTGTCTCTATGAGGCTCCAACCCTCAGCTTCACTTCGTCAAAATATGTTTGCTTATCCTTCACGACTCCCAATGTCTTCTTTAAAGAGCCCTCACAATCTTCAGCAATGCCTTCACTTAGTCTTCATGTCACATCATCAATGACAACCTTGTCTTATCATGAAGGTGTCTCTACTGCTCTTCATGTCACCCAAATGATCACCAAGGTCACCTCATGATGATTTTCAATAATACGTTATGGTCTTCAAGATTAACTCCAAGGTTAGTCAACACTTCTCAACAAGGTGTCTACAATAGCCTGCTCAAATGAAGGTCAAATTAATACTCTTCAAAAGTGTGTTCCAAAGAAACCTTCAAGATCAGCTCCAACAAGATTTCAACTCCACAAAGGCTGCTGCAGAGTATCTTCTCCAAATAGATCTTCAATAATGGTCACCAACAAGTTCAGGTCTTCAATATTTTCTTTAGTTTGTCCCAAGAATGCTCCACATATTTCAATATGCTATATCTTCAAGACACATCACAGCCCAAGGGTCTAATCACTGTCCATGACTTCTCATCTTATTCATTGTCTTCAGCACTGATCACTGAGTTTGGTTGTCTACTATAATTCAGGTCTGAGGTGAGGTCTTGTCCAAGCCTTCAAGGATAAATCCACAGATTAATCTTTTCTAGCCACAGGTCCAAAGCATATAACAGGACTGTTTCACTTAGTTCTCACAACTGTCACTGCAATCGGAGCTGACTGTCCAATTCTTCAAAGTATATTTACTATCCTTCCATATGTGACTGGTACTATCCTTCCATATGTGACTGTTTACATACAATGATCATAGGTTTCAACTTCAGGCCTTAGTTGTTTTGATCAGCAAACTGAACCAACAATCCCAACTTCAGATCTTAGGCACACTCCACAATCCAAATTGTAATCTGACCATACTTCGTATCATCGGTCAAGACAAGAAAACACAGGTCCGAAATAATATATCACAGGTCCAAACTGTATGGCAACTCCTTGTCATGTCCTGAAGTCTTTGCAGCTCTTTGTTACAGGTCTGAAGGTATTACAGACAAGTCTTAAGTCTTTTTGAATGATTTCTGCGGTTTAATCACAGAATTTAACCCAAAAACGAAAATAAATTATCCTCGAGTTCTTTCAGCCTTCTTCAAATTTACTAGCTGTGAACTCCTTTCTGTTTTTGTCCTCTGAGATATCTTCACCGAATTGCTTTTTCAAAATGAACAGTCCAGCCTTGTATTTATACGAATTTTGGCTTTAGAATGAAGGGGCACGTCATATGGAGGTAGGCCGACATGAATTCCAAAGTGTAGGTCAGCTCATTAGAAAGAGGAAAAAGTCCTCTTTAAGATGGTATAGAACTTATTGTGTAAAAATTTATCCAAGGTGTCCAAAATATTTTTTCTTTGTGACTGCTCCGAAATTTTTTGTGTAGAGGGTGATTAGGACAGCAAGGTCATTAGGGCTCCTTCATTGTTACGACTCCAAGTTCTTCATCATAGTGTGTTATCATGTTTGTCATCAATGTCATCTATGTCATCATGATAGTGTAGCATCCAAGTCATGTCATGTAATAGTGCAGCGATATGTCATCCATATGTCAAAGTGCAACATCCATTAATTTCCCACCAAGAGAGCTTCAAAGTAGTCTTCCAACCACCATCCATATCATCAAATGAGATCTTCCAACAATGTCATCATATGCCATCAAGTGATCTCCAAGTCCTTCATGTCATGCAATCATTGTCCATGTCATCAAGTGGTCCTCCATGTCATCATATAGTTTCCAACCATTGTCATCAAGACCTTCATCAAGAGGCCATCATCAATTATGGTCATTCATTTAGTGTATGACTCCATATGTCATCACGGGTTAAGTTCTAGATCATCAAGGCACATGCAACATTATAGTTAGTTCAAGGACTTCTTCATTAGTGGTTTCACATCTTCGTGCTTGACATCTTCATTGATGGCATCCTTGTCAAACAAGAGTTATGTCATCATCATCTAGAACCAAGCATCTCAAGAATATTTGCCATCTCGGCTAGTGCCATATTGACATCAATGACAACCTTGATTAACAATCTCCCCCTTTGTCATTGACAGCAATATTCTTTCCCTTCAACATTTTCTCCCCCTCTGACATCAATGGCAAACGGGGTGCCCAAGTACTCCCCCTATCACACTGCTTCATGTTGCTCCCCTTGCCATGGTGCTCTTTCTTCTGGCAATGTGGTCCATGATAGATGTGACCACATTTCTTCATATGATGAACCAAGTCCCTTGCTTGCATAAACTCTTCTAGCTCAAGAAAGGTTTCTTGCTTTGTGATCTAATGGAAGACAGTTTCAAAAATGGTCCACCGAGTGAGAGGGGATTATGTTCTTCAATGCTCCCAAGAGATGATCTAAAAGATGATTGTCCACGTAGTGCTCTTTCGCGGAATGATCACAAACTCCCCCTAATTGTATGCATGGTCTCCTTTTTGGCAGAGTCTCACCATCAAATACTTGGAATATCACGGATGACTTCATCAAGTCAACAACATGTGTTGTTGGCTGGAGTGTTCAAGAGAGTTTCAAACCCAGTTTGCTTCCTTCTCCATACTTGTGTAACTTTCTTTTCTGGCTTGGTTGTCATGGTTCTAGCTTGTGTAGGGACCCAAGTAAGTCAAGTAACAATCACGTGCCATATGTCCAATATTATGGCAATTGAAACACTCTATCTTGTTTATGAATAAGAAATCATGACTTCTTGCAAGATTGCTTCTAGGAGATTGAAGGGTACCATTATAATTGTCTTTGTGATATGCCCTACAGTCTTTTGCCATGTGCCCAAAGTTTGTACAAGAATAGCAATAACCAAGAAATATACTTTGGTACCTCGAAGATCGAGTTTTCCTTGATGTACTTATGAAGTCTTTTTGCCTTGGGATTGTAGAAATTTCTCATTTCCCACCCCGGTTTTCAGTTTCACCTTATTTCTCCAAAATAGTTAAATGCCCTTTCCCATATCCATACATTCAACAACTGGAAAATAAATTTTGCTGAAAACACAAATTCTGGAAATATTACAGAATGCTCGAAAATGCAAAAATAAATATTAGCACATACAAACAGCCATTCAACACATTTAAACACAGTGATTTTTGGTCAAGGTGACCCTGGAAAAACCCCCTACAACTCTTGGGGAAAACCAGTTCGAAAGCTCCTTTCTTATTTCAGGAAAATGCTTTTTACAGTGAGAGAAATATTCAGCAAAAAATCAGCAAGCAAACTTTTACAACTTATCTCGTTTTCCGTGCCTCACAACCAACTGGAAAAACTTGCAAACAGCAAAACAGAACAGCAATAAATGTTGTACGGCCTCCTCGATTTTTGTGCCCAAATTTCAGCCTTAAATGCTGCTGTACGGACTGCCTAGAAAAGCATGCAAGCTGCCATAAATGCTGCTGTACGATTTTCCTCTATTTCTGTGCAGAAAAACAGCAATACAGCTGTACGGATTTCTGCCTAGAAAAGCGTGCCAAGGTACAGCCACTTGCTGTACGACCTCCCTTGAAAAACGTGCCAGCAAACTTTAGCTTTTCTGCTCCTCGATTTCTGTGCTAACTTGTTGTACAGCCTCCTTGGAATCTGAACCAAAACTGTTGTACAACCTTTCTAGAAAATCGTGCCCAAAATCTGCCTTTCACTGTGTGCTAACTCAGCTGTACGGACTTGCTGAAACGCTGCCTTGGAATGTGTGCCAAGCTGCTGCCTCCTCCTCCTCACTGTCCAGAAATCTCCCTTGCTCTCTTGCTCTCCTTCTCTCAATCTGCTCATGAAAGAATGAATGACATTTTCCTCCTTTTCCTCCTTTAACCTAACCCTAAGTGACTTTTGGGGAATCCCTAAATCCAATGGTTGAAATAGATTGAGATCTAGGGTTGAGATTAAATGCTCATTTAAATCACTTTCTATTTTTTAATTCACCCCACTTTAATAAAGACCCACTTAGTCATTTATTTCCAAAGTTACTTTTCCTTTCTAATTTCACATTGACTTTATTAAAGTCACTTTAAAATTAGACTTTAGTAACTTTATCACATAAAGTCACTTTTAAATTAGATTTGACTTTATAAAATTATAAAGTCACTTTAGGAGAAAAATTAAATTCTTTTGGACACTTTTCCCTAGGCCAAAGATCAAAGCCTTAGGGAACCACCTGTCCTCCGGTACCAAATTTCAACACTTCCTCTTACCGAGGAAGTGTTCCTCACCACACCCATCTTGTCTCCGAAGTAGACATGCTTGCCCCTTGGTAAGGCTTTGGTAAGAATATCTGCAACCTACTCATCAGTGGGAATATACTCAAGCTTCACAGCTCCTTTCTGAACATAGTCTCTGATGAAGTGATATTTGATCCCGATATGCTTTGACCTGTCATGAAATACCGGATTCTCCGTGAGTTTAACGCAACTCGATTATCACAACAGATAAATCGAAGGTCTCAACTACGACCAAATAAGCCAAACAACATCTTGCGAAGCTTATGTCTCACAACTAGCTGTGACCGGGGTCGCCATATACTCTCCGTCTCAATAACTTCCGATACCGATTGTCGTTCCGCCGAACCACAGACACCACCGCCGATCCTGCAAACCAAAATAACACCTCCGTTGGCTCTCTCCTATCAAGCACAACTCGCCCAATCGACCGCGTAACCTCGCCAATCACCCATCCCCCGCTCAGAGTCCGCACTCATAATCCACTGGGTCCCTTGCAAGTACCGCAAAATGTGTTTTGCAGCAACCCAGTGAACCCTCCTGGGCTCACACATGAACTGGCTCATCGTGTTGACTGCAAAACATATATATGGTCTAGTGTTGACCAAATACATCAAGGAACCAATCAACTGTCTATTCAATGTGGGATCCACCAACTCGGAATCTGAAGCGTGAAACTTCTTCTAGTTGGTGATCATCGGTGTCGACATGGGTCTACAATCCTCCATGTGGAACTTGCCAAGGATGTCCACAATATACTTCCGCTGCCCCAGGAAGAAATGCCCCTCCTCCTACCACACCTTCAAACCCAAAAAGTAATGCATCAAGCCAATGTCCTTCATCTCAAACTCCGATGCACGATCTCTCTTGCAAGGCTCTATGAGTCTCTCTGCACCCGTAATAACCAAGTCATTCACATACAACACCAGAATGAGAGGCTCCTCACTTATCACACTAAAGTAAAGGTTCAGATCTGCATCACTCTTTGTGAAACCCATCTCCCGGTAAGTCTTACCTTCCATTCCGGAGCACCAAGCAACATGGAGCTTGCTTCAGGCCATAAAGGGCCTTCTTCAGTCTGCACACATGGGACTCCTTCCCATGCACCTCAAAGCCCTGTGGCTGCTCAATGTACACCTCCTCCTGTATGAAGCCATTGAGAAATGCGGTCTTCACATCCATATGGTGGATCCTCCAACCCATCTCTGTTGCTATCGATATAATGGAGCGGATCGAAGTATATCGAGCCACAGGAGCGAAGGTCTCCTCATAATCAACTCCCTCTACCTGGGAGAACCCTCTAGCCACAAACCTCGCTTTGAATTTCTCAATGCTGCCATCTGCAGCATGCTTTACCTTGTAAAGCCATCCGGAAGTAACCACGGATTTTCCCTCAGGCCTCGGCACCACCTCCCAAACATCATTCTTCATGATAGAAGAATACTCCTCCTGCATGGCCTCTCTCCATACCTACTGGCTAGCTGCCTCCTCATAGCTAGAAGGCTCAGAGTCAAGGATGCTGGTAGCCATTGCCATATAGCTACAAAATCTCTCAGGTGGTCTGCTCTCTCTGACCGGCCTCTTAGGCTCAGCAACAGATGTGGCATCTCTCAAGGTGTCCTGAAGCCACTTGGGCTTCCTCTTCCCTGAGCACACTTCCACTGGAGAAATGAAACCCTCCTCCTCACTACCATCGTGAGCCCGAACCTCAACTGCCGTCTGTCCTCCGCTCGCACTCCGAACTCGAGAAGTTGAGGTGCACGGTGAACTCATTCCATCGCTGACTTCCTAGTGAACGCTTCCGTGGACTACTCCCCCGCATGCCGCCCGAGCACCACCCTCCGGTCTCCTGGGCGAGCCACCGGCCATCGACGACTCCGACATCGCTTACACCCTCCGATCCTCCCGATCCCCGCCCACCTGATCCCTGTCGACCGACTCAACCGCCGCCGAGGTCCGTTGCTACTTTACATCAACTCCCGTGACCTCCTGAAAGCCCTGTCCTCCTCAAATTTCACATCCTTCCTAACAAAAACTCTTCTCTATGCAGGAATATAAATCCAAAATGATTTTGAGGTCTCACCGTAGCCCACAAAGATACCCTTCTCTACGATGGGCTCTAGCTTGGTACTCTTCTCCTCGGGTATGTAGGAGTATGTAATACACCCAAAGATACGAAGATGACCAATATCAGACTTCTTCCCAGAAAAAGCCTCCTCCGGAGTCATGTGCCCCAAGGCACGATGCGAATCCTGTTCTGCAAATAAACAACAGTGTTGCAGACCTCTGCCCACAAAAACAATGGCAACCCCTGATCATGTAACATGGCTTTGGCAGCCCCTCCGATGGATTTGTTCTTCCTCTTCGCAACCCCGTTCCGCTAGGGGTTGTAAGGAACAATGAACTCCCTCCTAATGCCTGCCTCTGCACAATAGTCAACAAAATCTCCGAGGGTGTACTCTCCTCCATTGTCCGACATCACACTCTGATCTTCCGAACTCGTCTCGTGTCTCCACATGAGCTCTAACTCTCAACCACTTGGAAGACCCTACCTTGGTCTCTCAGAATAAAATCCAGGTCCTCCGGAGTGATCATCAATGAATAAAACATAGTACTCATATCCACTCAAGGAAACATGAGACATCCGACCGCTCACATCGGAATGAATCAAATCAAATATTCCAGTCGCTCTGCCGTCACTGCTGGGAAAAGGGGATTTGGAAAACTTGCCCATCGCACATCCTCTGCAACTATCAAAGTGGTCAGTACTAAAATATGGCACACCTATAGTGATCTCCCGTAAAGTCCTCAAGGCTCCATGATACATATGCCCCATTCTGCGGTACCAAATCTCACATAGCTCAGAACTGCTAGCTCTACTGTCGGTACTACCGCTCAATGCCAAAAGGGGCTGGAATGCAAACTTGTACACCTTTGCATGGCGTACAGAGCACACTCTAATTAACCAACTGACAGCCTCCCTCAAACAACCTCTCGTCCACCCTGAACAGTATCTCATATCCTCCGTCCTCCAAAGCTGAGACGGATATGAGGTTCTTCCTCATCCCTGGCACATAAAGAACATCAGACACCTTCAAGGGAGGTTTAGACTCCCTCTGAAATGTCAGTGTTCCCACACCGACTGCTCTAACAACTCTGTCATCACCGAGTACTACCTCTATATCAGTGCCACTCTCTGAAAGCTCTGAGAAGTACTCACGGACTCCTGTCATATGACGTGAAGCCCACTGTCCACATACCAGATACCCGAAGATGCTCCGCTAGTCGAGGAAAATGCATGCTCCCTCTGAACCTCTGTGGCAGGTAATCCTGCACTAGAGGACTCACACGCAATGAACCCAAACTCCCGGTCAAAGCGATCTGCAAAGTCCTCAACCTCTGCTGATGCTACCATGCTCTGGTTCTTCCCCTTCTTCTTCTTCTTCTCCGGACACACAACTGCATAGTGTCCCATCTTCTGACAATTCCAACACTTCACCTTGGAATAGTCCTTCTGTGTGTTACCCTGTTTACCTTTACCTTTACCTTTGCCCCCACCATTACTTGTGGAAGTCTGTTTCTTCCCTTTGCCTTTTTTGCCTCCTGCCAACAGTGCTACATCCTCATCTTGCTCAACCGGCTTGGCTGCCCCAAGCTGACCTTTCCTGATCTCTGTCTGAATGCAATCATCCCAAAACCTCTCCCATGTGGGAAGGGTCTCACGTGCACAAACCCCATCAGCAAAGTTCATCCATGAACTGGGGAGGCCATTCACCGCAATCCGCACCAACTCAGTGGGTGGAATGACCTCTCCAATTGCTGCCAACTCATCTCTCACATTAGTAATCTTTGTGAGATATCCAGCTGCACTATCAGCCTTACCCATCTTAATGGTTTTCAGCTTCTCCTTCAGGACCATTTTCCGGTTCTCATTGGTACTTTGGTAGAGATTGGACAATGCTGTCCACATCTTATGAGCATTTCTCTTTCCTTTCACATGAGGAATGCAATGGTCTTTGATTCCGTCTAGAATCAGTCTCTTACCCTTGTTGTTCTTCCTATTATATGCTGCCAACTGAGTAGCATCAGTAGGCACATTAACAGGCTGCTGTGTGGTATGAACCATGATATCCCAGACTTCTGCTTCCTCAAAGATACTCTGCATTCTCTCCTTCCAAACGCTGTAATTGGTATGCCCAGCCAACCTATCCTCCATCCTCAATCCCAATGACATCCTGATGTCCTAAAACTGAAAAATAGCACTGTTGTAGTAAAGATAAAACTGTCGTTTGTGAAAAATCAGCTTGCTGGAATTTTCTGAGTGAAAAATCAGCAGGTTGTAATTTTCCTCCTTGCTGTCCCAAACTGCACTTCAGCACTCAAGCTCTGATACCATGTAGAAATTTCTCATCTCCCACCCCGGTTTTCAGTTTCACCTCATTTCTCCAAAATAGTTAAATGCCCTTTCCCATATCCATACATTCAACAACTGGAAAATAAATTTTGCTGAAAACACAAATTCTGGAAATATTACAGAATGCTGGAAAATGCAGAAATAAATATCAGCACATACAAACAGCCATTCAACATATTTAAACACAGTGATTTTTGGTCAAGGTGACCCTGGAAAAACCCCCTACAACTCTTGGGGAAAACCAGTTCGAAAGCTCCTTATTTCTAGAAAATGTTTTTTACAGTGAGAGAAATATTTAGCAAAAAATCAGCAAGCAAACTTTTACAACTTATCTCGTTTTCCGTGCCTCACAGCCAATTGGAAAAACTTGCAAACAGCAAAATAGAACAGCAATAAATGCTGTATGGCCTCCTCGATTTTTGTGCCCAAATTTCAGCCTTAAATGCTGCTGTACGGACTGCCTAGAAAAGCGTGAAAGCTGCCATAAATGTTGTTGTATGGTTTTCCTCGATTTCTGTGCAGAAAAACAGCAGTACAACTGTACGGATTTCTGCCTAGAAAAGCGTGCCAAGGTACAACCACTTGCTGTACGGCCTCCCTTGAAAAACGTGCCAGCAAACTTCAGCTTTTCTGCTCCTCGATTTCTGTGGTAACTTGTTGTACGGCCTCCTTGGAATCTGAACCAAAACTACTATACGGCGTTTCTAGAAAATCATGCCCAAAATCTGCCTTTCACTGTGTGCTAACTCAACTGTACGGACTTGCTGAAACACTGCCTTGGAATGTGTGCCAAGCTGCTACCTCCTTCTCCTCACTGTCCAGAAATCTCCCTTGCTCTCTTGCTCTCCTTCTCTCAATCTGCTCATGAAAGAATGAATGACCTTTTCCTCCTTTTCCTCCTTTAACCTAACCCTAAGTGACTTTTGGGGAATCCCTAAATCCAATGGCTGAAATAGATTGAGATCTAAGGCTGAGATTAAATGCTCATTTAAATCTCACTTTCTATTTTTTAATTCACCCCACTTTAATAAAGACCCACTTAGTCATTTATTTCCAAAGTCACTTTTCCTTTCTAATTTTACATTGAGTTTATTAAAGTCACTTTAAAATTAGACTTTAGTAACTTTATCACATAAAGTCACTTTTAAATTATATTCGACTTTATAAAAATTATAAAGTCACTTTAGGAGAAAAATTAAATTCTTTTGGACACTTTTCCCTAGGCCAAAGATCAAAGCCTTAGGGAACCACCTGTCCTCCGGTACCCAAATTTCAACAAGGATTCTTTGATGATATTCATTGCCTTTTGTATTCTTGACACCATCTGCAAGTCTCCTTGGAGTAGAATTTCTTCCGCTGTTGTCTTGATTCTTCTCCTTGCCTTTGCTGGAACTGGGAGCATCAACATTTCTTTCTAGGTTCCTCACATCTTTGTTGTTTGAAGCATTATCATTCTTGCTTGAGGATTCACCTGCATAGCAAAGACCTGATTTATCAAGGGGAGACCTTTGATGACTTAGGATGTCATCTAGGGTTTGAGAACTTTTCAAGTTCTTATTCAGCAAGTCAACTTCCTTTTTAAGAAAGACAATTTCTCCTTTCAAATTTTCACAATCTTCATCTTTCATAACTAGTTGCTTCATTTCTTCCATCATTCTTGTTGCTTCATGTGCTTCGATTTTAAGGGAGATGACATTTGATTTCATTATGAAGACTTCTTCATTCTCCTTTGCTAGAATGCTCTCCATTTCTTCTTTTATTCTTGTAGCTTCACATGTTTCGGCCTTGAGAAGATTGATGCCTGATTTTAGTTTCAAGATTTCTTCATCCTTTTCTTTTAGTTGGCATATCATGGTGTTTCTCTCCTTTTCTGCTTCAGTAACTTGTATTTCTATGAATGCCAAAGTTTCCATCACCTTCTCGGCTTCTTGCTCTTGTTTCCTTGATTCTTCTAGTTGAGATCTAAGAGAAGAGACCTCTTCCTTGTATTGACCAATATTTGCTTCTAGATTGTTCAAACCCTTAAATCTTTGTTCAAGGTGGATTGACAAAGTTTCTTCCCTTTTCTTTGCCTTATCCAATTGATTTTTCATAGATATGACTTCTTTATGATGCTTTCTTTTGTTTTGATGGAATTCCTCTTTAATTTTGGCAAGCTCCTCATCTCTTTCTTGTACTTGAAGCTTGAAAAAGTCAACTTCCTTCCTTGTCTTGTCTTGGTTACCATCTTGCGCTTTCTTCCTAAGTTCCTCATTTTCCTTTTTCAAACCGTTAATCTCTTCCATGGAAGCCATAAGTTTATTCAGGTTATCTTCTTCAAAGTCTTATTTGTTCTCTTCATCTTCTAGGTATTCTTTAGCATTGTTGTCATCTCTCTTATCTTCATCTTGCTTGAGTGGTTTTGGATTTCCTTCTTGCTTATCTTCTTGACTAGAGGTCATGGTGAATGCTCGTTTTGAGTGAAGGTCATGAAGTTTGTCCCATATGCCTTTTGCTGACAAACATTTTTCCAAATTGGCCTTCATAGAATCAGGTAGCCCATTCAAGATTTCTTTCATTTCTCTTGTATTATACTCCTTGGAATCTCCTTCCAGCATGTTATCAGTAATCATTGATTTCCAAACTTCAATTCCTTGAGTCTTCAAGAAATTCCTCATTCTTGCCACCCATATATCAAAGTTTCTAGTGAACAATGGGGCCTTCACAAAATGATTGACTTCAATTTCGATGGTTGAGGAAGACAAATATTTAGGAGGATTGGAGATTTTCTTCCTTGGCTTTGCCATTTGTGTTCTAATGATCAACCTTCACGCTATTAGGCTTTGAGTGAAGGTACTGGCTCTAATACCAATTGTTGGAAATACTGAGAGGGGGATGAATCAATATTTCTTTTCAATTTTTATTTTTACCAGTTAGATCATCTATATTTAGAACACAAAATGAACAATAAGAATAAATGTTTTTATTAATTTATTCTTTACAATAAATCAAGTACAATATATGTAGGGCTCCAACCCTAGATGAATACACCAATCTTCCAGGCTCCAACCTGTATTGTGCCAAGCACTGACTTGGTCTTTCCAAGGCACCAACCTCGTCAATTTGAGGCACCAACCTCGTCAATTTTGAGGCACCAACCTCTAGGGCTCCAACCCTATCTCTAGTACAAGCTCCAACCTGGTTTCCTGAGGACTCCTATCCTCTAGGGCTCCAACCCTATCTTCCAAGGCACCAACCTTGTCTCTATGAGGCTCAAACCTCTTGGGCTCCAACCCTCAGCTTCACTTCGTCAAAATATGTTTGCATCCAAGTCATGTCATGTAATAGTGCAGTGATATGTCATCCATATGTCAAAGTGCAACATCCATTAATTTGCCATCAAGAGAGCTTCAAAGTAGTCTTCCAACCACCATCCATATCATCAAATGAGATCTTCCAACAATGTCATCATATGCCATCAAGTGATCTCCAAGTCCTTCATGTCGTGCAATCATTGTCCATGTCATCATATAGTTTCCAACCATTGTCATCAAGACCTTCATCAAGAGGCCATCATCAATTGTGGTCATTCATTTAGTGTATGACATCATCAAGTGTATGACTCCATATGTCATCACAAGAATGACATATGGAGTCATATGGAGTCTCCAATGTAGGAAACAGAGACTTCCAAGGAATGGAAGTACCTCCTTCGCTAAGAGGGAGTGTTGAAATTGGGTAGAGCATCGAGAAGTACTCTCACATGCCCCTGGTGATAGGATTGTGAGAGAGAAACGCCCACAAAGTATGAGTGTCGTCTTTGCACCCAAAGTCGGGCTTTTAGACCCAAAGTGATAGGATTTTGTGCGTGAAGAGATTCTAATTTATTGTTAAGGTTGAGTTGGAGGGCTCTTGAAGGAAAGGAGGGCTTCCTAAGAAGACCCAAAGACAAGTATATATAGTAGCCAAAGGAGAGGCTATTGGACAAGAAGGTGAAGGACAATTTCTTCTTCTATGAGGAGTCCTGGTTAGGCAGACCGAGGACTATTGTGGAGGCTACCACTGTCAGAAAAGTTTTTGAGTGTGCTAAATCACTGGGTGAAGGATACAGCAAAGTGGCATCAACCTACCAGGTAAGCATATCAGTGTTTGAGTGAATTTAATGAGGGCTGGCTATGCCCTAGTTGTTACATCTGTGTGATTTGGATGTTGTAAGTGTAGTTATTTGGGCAATGAGGGCTTAGAGGCCAAAGCCTCAGCCCTAGGTATTTAGTCAAAGGACAAACTTGTATTTTGGCATTTGTGCAGGGATATAAAGGGCCATATCCCTGGTATGGGAGCCCTGTGATTTTCTTATTAATGGGCTGATAAGAAACAAATTCAGGCATTAAACTCTTGTGTACTATCATTGATATGATTTCTGTTATATTTTCGTTGTGCAAAATTTTTTAAGTTAGGCACTGCTAGTGTGTTTATGTTTCTAGTTAAGACATAGACCAGACCTAGAGTGCGTGGATTTCTAACAGGGCTAAGGCCACATTTTATATTATTTATCATATATTGGGTTTAAACTTTAATGTTAAGGCTGACTTGGTCAAACATGATATGTTGGCTCAATAACCATCTTGGGGTGTCTCCCTTCTTGAGAAAACACCCTACTTGAGTTGTGTATAAATACAATCTCCCCTTTGAATCATCTCATCTTGAGTTCTTACAGGGAAATAATAAGTGTCATAAGCCTAAGGGCACTTAATTTTACCATTTTTCTCTTGGGTGCACTAGTGTATTTCCGCTTTCAGCACTTGTCATCAACTTTCTCACTCTATCTCTAGTGCACTAGACCTATCTCTCTCTAGCACACTTGTGAGGAGGTTATTTCAGAATTTGGGTGAGATTTGGTTCCATCAATTCCTCTGCTGACCCTTATTAATCTTAGCAATACCATCTTCAATAACAACCTCATGAAACATTGGCATACAAGGGATTTCATAGATGCCGGAAATGAGGCCCACTAGAAATATTGTGACCACTATTTAACATGTTGAACTTCCTGGAGCTAACTCTCATGCCTATTATCGTAGATCTGGTTGTGCTTCATAGGTACATCTAGAAGATGGTTGGCCTGCAAATAAGGAATTATCATGCTGTTAAAAATCCCAAGACTAAGGGGGTCATTATCCAAGCCGGTGGTTCTGCTCACACTAGTTAGTCATGTTTCCTTATGGTTTTCATTTGCTGTGTGTGGGAAGCTTTAGTGCTAGGTTTTTTGCCCATCTTATGTCGCGTCTCATTACATACTTCATATTACCTAGAATCTATTGTTAGTAGGCTTTTACTATTAGGCTGTCCAGCATGTTTTGTTCTTAGGCTCTTCTATGCTATGTTGTTATTCAACTCACTAGTCTCTGTCTGGAACTATCAAAGCATTTTCTAGTGAACAGCATGATCTACAAAGGCCCATTTTGATTGCTATGGTAATGGCTTGGGCCATCAATGCTCTGTACACCTAAGCAAATTTGTAAGCTATGAGTGTGCCTAAGTGTGCCTAACAGTTAAGAACATGAGTTTCCTCCTTGAAAGTCACAAGTTCAAATCCAAAGGGGATAGGGTATGTACCAATGTTGCAAACATAGGCAACGGGATAAAATCGGCAAGGTTCCAGAAAACCAAAATATTGTGAAAATCGGGAAAATATCAGAAAATTTCGGCAAACATCAGCAAAATAAAGATACCACCAAAATATTGGTAAAAAAGGCAAACATCGGCTAGGGCAAAAAGTCCCGTTTTCAAGATTTTATCGTGATAAAATCAGGATGTCTGCAACACTGGTTTGTACATCTCCATAGACAAAGCAATAAAATCACTAAACACAGAGTGTCACATACATCAATTTGGTGTCTGGCTTTGTCACCTTAAGATTAGATTATTATTATTATATTAATATAGATTTACTTTCACTTATCAAAAATTAAATTCAAGACTGTATACTTCATCACCCTGATAATACTAGCTAGGTAATTTAATGCAAAGAGATAGAATATTTAGAGGCAGAGTCGTTACCATATAAAGACGAAATTGCTTTCTTCCTTTTTTATCTTGAACAGTAATAATAACTTTCTGCCTTGTAGTAGACAACTTCGATGCATCATAAACTGCAATGTCAGCATCTGACTCTTCAGATTTCTGAAGCTCCCTTTTAGCAGACTCCTCCAATTTCCTTACCATGTCGGCTGAATCACTCGTCAAGGAAACCAATTCCTCTCTCTTTAATCTGCAATACATGGTTCTGACAAGATTCAATAAAAAATACAATCACAAAAGTGAAGGACTTGTAACTATCCTTGTCTAATGCAAGTGGAAACAACAAATTGTCCACAAGAAATCAAAATTAGCTTCACGACACTGCTTCTAACATATGTTAGCAAAAAAAGAATCAAAATTGGTTTCATGACACTGCTTCTCGACTATGTTAGCAAAAAAACAAATCAAAAAGAATTCACAAGTAAAAAGTAAAACTGAAATGAATCCAATTCTTCTCAAGCTAGCAATTTTAGTTTTGATTTTATGCATCTAATAAGGGGCTCTCTTTCTCATGTTCTACTTTCTTCTTCCACGATGATTAATGCATCTGATACTCACCTTATTTTAAGGATTTACATTTGATTTGCCCCATTATTGACAAGACAGACAAAACTTTACAAGAATACTAAGATGTTATGTACGACACTGGAGGCAATATGAAGATGGGATAAAGGCCTGCTACTCATTGTGTGGTCCCATGAATGGCTATGAGAATAAGGTGCCAGCTTCCAGGCCCAGTAATAATAATTAACAACCTGAAAGCAGAAGATAGATGTTTAACACTGAAACACAAATGTTGCAACCTGTCCAAATACAGCCTCAGAAATTTTGGAAACCATGAGTGTAATTCCTTAAAATGGGCTATGATTTTCAGTATATATTCCCTCAAACTTAATGCCAAATTGTAACACATCTTTTTGCACTGAAGAATTTTTCCTAACTTCATGTTTGATGAACAGGAAGCAAAAGCTGGAGGTGGATGGAAATGATCCAAAACTAAAAGCAAAAGATGAGAAAGAAATTACTAATATAAATGACAAAGGTAAAAAATAGACTTCAATATTTCCCTTGTTGCCATGTTGCCATGCTCGGAATAACCTGATATCAGAATATTACACAGCAATAATATGCAATAATATATATAATGAATTGATTGTTGAAAGATGTGTTTTACAATGAAAGCCCTGGCTTAAATATAGCCTTGGGTGCCTTTTAACAGGGGGTCGTGATCTTAGACTGTGGCCCTCTACATAATTAATATATTTCCATAATTATATTTATTTTATTATTTTTATACATAACAGTGCCTTCCCCTCAAAAGAAATGCTTTGTCCTCAAAGCATAGGTAACGAGGGATGTTGTTGACAAAAATCTTCCATCTCCCAAGAGGCTTCTTCCTATGGGTTATTCCACTTAATAAGATATTATTTAATTACTCATGATCGTAATTTCTTTTCTCTGGTGGTAACTATTCCTTCTACTTCTAAAATGATCTTCCCTTCATCATCTAATGTCGTGAGTGTAATTTGTGCTGCTTGGTGCTTACCTAGTGCCTTCTTGAGCCAAGATACATGGAAAACATTGTGATTGTGGCTTTTATCAGGAAGGATCAAGCCGTATACTACTTGGTTGATATTTTTGTTAATCTGATATGGTCCATAGAATTTTGGTGCCAATTTGTTTTTTCCTTCTTGTTTCAGGAATAATTGTTTGTAATGGTTGAAGCTTAACAAATACCCATTCTGCAACCTCAAATTCTCTTTCTGTTCTACGTTGGTAAACTTGCTATTTCATGCAATTTTTTGAAATATTTAGATTTTCTTTTAGTGTTTGAAAGACATTTTGGGTTTCTTCTAACTAATTTTTAACTGCTCGAAATTTGGTTTCATTAATGGCAAATTCCTTCCATTTAGGGGGCTCATAACCATAAAGAGCTTGAAGTGGAGTCATTTTGGTTTAAGTGTAACAAGTAGAGTTGTACTACCATTTATCGAGGTGTAACCATTGAAACCACCTATTCTGATTGTTTATTACATAACAACGAAGGTAAGCCTCTAAACATTTATTGACAATTCCTATTTAACCATCTGTTTTAGAATGATAAGCTAAACTCATGCTAAGGTATGTTCTAAACTATTTGAAAATTTCATTCCAGAAATTCCATTTAATTTTGGCACCCCTAACGCTAACAATGACTTTTGGAAATCTGTGTAATTTGTAGACATTTTTGCAAAATACTTCGGCGAATTGGTTTCTGGAGTCCAATCTTTTTATTCCCATGAAGTGTGCATGGGAATAAACTCCACTCCTCCAAGAGGTACAGTGCAAAACAAGCATTCTAGATTGTAGTCTTGAATCTGCAATTTTATATTTTGGCATTTTCCTACTCCTTTGATTTTATTTCCATCTGCTACCATCAATTTCATATTAGGCACTGGATCTGTGAAAAGATTCAACCTTTTTGCAAGATTTGCGTCAACAAAATTGTGAGTGCTTCCTATATCTATTAGAACCATTACATTGTTCTTTTTCATGTGCCCTTTTAATTTTAAGGTCTGGAGCTGGACTATTCTTGTCATGGCTAATAATGATACTTGTGAAACATTGTCGTTGTCATAGTTAGGGAAAATTTGTTGAGAATCATCAGCTTCTTCTACGTCATATTCTTCATTATCTGAATCATCTTTTGCTTCACATTTATATAGATTCTTAGTATTATTTCCTTAAAGCATCTGTATTTGGGGTCCCAATTTTTTCCACAATCTCTACATTTATGTTCTTTTATCATTGGGACATCTAGACTAGGTTTTCCTCCTCTTAGATGCAGTGGAAGGTATTTTGTATTCTCTATGTCGGTAGTTTGGGGAACCCTTTGCCTTGAATATACTCTTTTAATTTTGGCAGTGGTATTCTTTCAAATTTCTTTCTGCAGCTTTTATTGCATTTTCTAGAGTTGTAATATCATGTATCTTTAGCTCATTCTAGATATGTGGTTTCAATCCAGTGATGTAAGATCACACTAAGCGTTCCGTTGATAAACCAAGCACTCTTGTAGCTAGTGCTTCGCATTCATGTGTGAACTCATCTATATTTACTTGTTGCTACAACCTAGTGAATTCAGTGAAAAAGTCCTCTTCTTTGATGCCCTAAAATCTTTTAAAGAATTTGTCAATAAATTTGTTCCAACTTATTGTGCATGTAGATTTTTTCCATCATATGTACCATTTGTATGCATCTCCTTCCAGTTGCATGGATGCATCTTTGATCTTTTCATCGTCGTTATAAATGTCGTAGATTTCAAAATAATCCCGTCCTGTTGAACCAAGCCATACTTTGTTTTTCGCTCTCATCAAATTTTGACATTTCCAATTTGGCTCAGGGAGGATATGCAAAAATTGGTTGGTTATATGGTCGGTTTTGGTTCTGAATCATCATACCATTAGTAGTATATTTAACTGTGGATTTGGAGTATTAGGCAGAGTCTAAGGAACATTTAGTTGGGGGTTTGATATGTGAGATGAGTTAGGTGTTGTATTAGGAAGAGTTTGAGGCATATTTAGTTGGGGGTTTGGTATGTCAGGCGAGTTTGGTGAATTGGATGTCCCATAAGCATTTTGTTCGGGACCAAATGCGTTTTGTGACAGAAAAAGATTGAGTGTGAGCTTTTCTAATGAGGTGAATTTTTGTTGTAATTCAATATGATTTGGAAAAGGCAATTTTTTGTTGCAATTCAACATGATTTGTTCCAACCAATGTCTTTAACACTGCTTGATCCTGTTGTATTAAATTGTGATTTTGCTTGATTTGTGATTCTAATTGTGTGTGCTTCTCCCTTAGTTCCTTCTAAAGTGCATATTATCATTCATTCATCTTGGACAACTTTGTACTAAACTCGCTCATAGTGTGACAGAAAAAGATTGAGTATGAGCTTTTCTAATGAGGTGATTTTTTGTTGTAATTCAACATGATTTGGAAAAGGCAATTTTTTGTTGTAATTCAACATGATTTGTTCCAACCAATGTCTTTAACACTGCTTGATC
Organism: Pinus albicaulis; assembly: GCA_034641835.2. Lineage (NCBI taxonomy): Eukaryota > Viridiplantae > Streptophyta > Pinopsida > Pinales > Pinaceae > Pinus > Pinus albicaulis. The sequence continues at coordinate 279,546,429 of CM076571.1, forward strand.
CTGTTGTATTAAATTTTGATTTTGCTTGATTTGTGCTTCTAATTGTGTGCACTTCTCCCTTAGTTCCTTCTGAAGTGCATTTTATCGTTCATTCATCTTGAATAACTTTGTACTAAACTCGCTCATAGTCATCGTCCTAGTGACTAGCGGTGTTTTTCAATCTATCTTGACTTCTTCAAGATTTTTTTTAATTAATTGTATATATAATAATAATAATAATAATTTGATGACTTGTAAAGTTATTAATAACTTTATAAATTTCTAATAAATTAACTTTAGTAAGTTTATAAAATGACTATACATATATTTTAATAATTTAATTATTTATTTAGAGAAAAATAGCATACTTGCTTTGTGCTCATTTGAACAATTGTGCCCTTTACATCATGCCTTGTTTGGTAAATGGTGTAGTGAAAGATGGCGGCAGCACGAGACAGGGTGTCACGCCCCCATCTCGTTTGTCCACTTGGGCAGGTCGTGCGGCACCGGCTAAACGGCCTCCCTTCGGTTTTGCCATTTTCCGAACTACGCCTCTACTTATTTTTTTAAGTGTTAGTCTTCACTTTTTATTATGTTTTATTGCGGAATTATAAAACATTAAAAACATACACCATCACACTTAAATACACCAAATGTATTGAAGAAACCAATTTTATTATATAAAATATCATAAAATCATTTACTGTTTATACTGTGTCGAGGCCTCATAGAGCGAACTCGGCTCCACAGAGAGCCATCGGGCCGTGAGTCCCTCCGCCGCCCGCCGGCGCCCGTCCGCCCGTCGTCGCACTCTCGACGCGCGCCCACCGTAACTTTTTAATACGTAGTGCGCACCACCCGCACGCCTCACCGCATTTTTGACAATAAATAAGACGCGCTTATAGCACGCTCGTCACCCGTCGTGCCCGGTGGCGTCGTCACGCTCTGTTGGTCGCTTTCGTCTGGCTAAGCATCTTCGCCGACCACAAATCTCTGTAAGCCGCTAAGCTTGAGACTGCTTCACGTTGGTTGTTCTTTCCCCACCAATCCGCCTTTACATATATGCGACGTCGTTGGTGAGTCGGGTCGCTCGGCCGACCCGAGCCGACCCGCACGCTATCCGTTTCGTCATGAACCGTCGCGTCGTTTCGTTGAGGGGCGCTCGGCCGACCCGAGCCGACCCCCGAGTTGGTGTGAGGGGCGCTCGGCCGACCCGAGCCGACCCCCGTGTGGCTATACGTGCGCCCTTGGCCCGTTTTAACCCGTCGGTCCGTCGCGTCGTTACATTGGGGTGCGCCCGTGTCTAGAATGGGGCGCCCCTCGCCGCTATAACTAAACTTCAAACGCCCTTCGTTCAACTCGGCCATGACGCCCGTTGTGGGCGCGCCCGTCGCCGTGGCGCGCGCCCATCCATCGTTTCGCTCAAGCACGCCCGTGGAGGGCACCCGACTCACCCGAGTCGTGGGCGTCCAACTCGTGGGCGTTACATACTCCCCCACCTTGAGTCATTGACGTCCTCGGCAATCCGACAGATCTCAGCAACATTCGGTCAAACTCTGCTATTTCTTTCTTCCATCTCCACAGCGTTTCCTCCGGTTCCCAGCTCGATTCCTCCGGTCGTCCTTCCCATTGAATGAGAAATTCTCTCCGTGCATTGCCCGCAACTCCTGTCGTTCGAAGATCAAGGATCTTCTCCAAAACTAAGTCTGGTTTGTCAATGATCATCGCTGGTCCTCTCGGTGGTGCTGCTCGGTTTGGATCATCAGCATCACGTTTGCCTCTTTTTAGTTGACTTATGTGGAAGACAGGGTGTTTGGCATGCATGTGGTCTGGAAGTTCCAACTCATAGGCAACTTCACCAATCCTCTTCTTTATGCGGAAAGGCCCATCATATCGTCTCGTCAAAGATCTAGCAGTCCCCTTAGGTGGCTGAAACTGATCTCCGGTGATCCTCAGAAGAACCTCATCTCCAACATCGAAGTGTGCATCCGTTCTACTCCTATCTGCCTTTTCCTTCATCTTTTCTGCAGCATTGTGCAGATGCATCCGTGCTATCTCCAAGTTTTCTTCCCATGCGGTCAAGAACTTTTTGGCATATGGGTTCTTGACAAATCCCCTTGGTAACACCGTATGCAGCGCAATAGGCATCTATCCATTGACCAACTCGAATGGAGCATACCCCGTTGCGGAACTCTTCTGCATATTGTAGCTATACTGAGCAATATCCAGGAGTTCTGGCCAATTCTGCTGATCAGCCGTAACATAATGTCTCAAGTAGTCCTCCAGCAATGCGTTTATCCGTTCAGTTTGCCCATCTGTCTGCGGATGGTAACTCGAACTTTGCAGCAAATCTGTCCCAGCCAGCTTGAACAATGCGTTCCAAAACTTCCTTGTAAAACGGGAGTCTCGATCAGATACGATACTCATCGGTATCCCCCAATACTTCACAACGTTCTTGAAGAAAAGCTCCGCTGTCATCTCAGCCCCACATGGTAACTTCGTTGGAACGAATGTAGCATACTTGGAAAAACGATCAACAATGACCATGATTCCGTTATACCCCTCAACCAATGGTAAGTGAGAAATGAAGTCCATAGAGACACTTGCCCATGGTCTCTCCAGAATCGGCAAAGGCTGCAACAGACCTGCTTGTCTATGATGATCCGATTTGTCCTGTTGACAAATGATGCACGTATGTACATACTCCTCCACTTCCTGCCTCATCTTCTCCCAGAAGTACCCCCTCTCCAACAATGCCATAGTCCGACGTTGACCTGGGTGGCCAGCCCAAGTTGAGTCGTGGCACTCCTTCAAAAGGTGCCTCCTAAGTCCCGATGACTTTGGAATGTAAAGTCGGTCTCCATAAAACAAGAAGCCATCCCGCAAGTAAAACTTGCGTGTCTTCCCTTCCTTAACCTGCTTCATGATCAACTTCGCTTGTGTATCTGTCTCCACGCTAGCTCTAAGTCTCTCTTGCATCTCCGCAGGCATATTGACCCTGCTTCTTGTCCTTTCAGCTCGGCCTTCAGCGTCCAATGCTGCTAGCTGTGCCTTTCTGCTGAGGGCATCTGCCATAGCATTGAGCTTCCCCGGTCTGTACTCAAGAGTCATGTCAAACTCAGCCAAGAAGTCTTGCCAGCGTGCTTGCTTTGCTGACAGCTTCGGTTGTGATGCAAAGTAACTTGCAGCAACGTTGTCAGTCTTGACAACAAATGGTTTCCCCACCAAGTAATGTCTCCAAACATGCAGACAATGAATGATGGCAGTCATTTCCTTCTCATGGACCGGATATCTGCGCTCTCTATCCTGCAACTTCCGACTTTCATAAGCCACTGGATGTCCATCCTGCAATAGAACCCCTCCAATTGCAAAATCTGAAGCATCAGTGTGGACCTCAAATGGTCTCTCGAAATCAGGCAGCCTCAGTATCGGCGCTGTCACCATCCTTTTCTTCAGCTCTTCAAAAGCTTCACGACACTTCTCGGTCCAACTCCATCGTTTCCCCTTCTTCAAAAGGTCTGTCAGTGGCGCAGTTATCTTGGAGTACCCCTCTACGAACTTTCGTTGGTAGTTGGTCATTCCCAAGAAGACCCTCATATCATGGACATTCTTTGGTTCAGCCCAATCCTTTATTGCCTTGATTCTACTCGGCTCCATCCGTATATACCCTGGTCCAACAATGTGTCCAAGGAACGGAATTTCTGTTTGAGCGAACATACACTTGGACTTCTTCAAGTACAGCTGATGTTTCTTCAGCGCTTCGAAGACTAACGCCAAATGCTTCTTATGATCCTCCATGTTATCACTGAAAATAACGATATCATCCAAGTACACCACCACAAAGGTGTCAAGGTGTGGACGCAGTACATCGTTCATCAAAGTGAAAAATGTGGCTGGAGCGTTGCACAACCCGAATGGCATGACTAGGAACTCGAAGCTCCCATATCTCGTCACTATCGCGGTCTTCCTCTCATCTCCTTCCGCTATCCGCACCTGATAATACCCCTGTCTCAAGTCCAGCTTGGAAAACACTCGGGCTTTCGCAAGCTTATCGAAACAATCCACTGCTAACGGTAGAGGATATCTGTTCCTTATCGTTTGCTTGTTCAAGGCACGATAATCACAGCACATCCGTAGTTCATTCGTATCCTTCTTTCGTTGGAACAATACTGGAGCACCACACGGGGACCTTGAAGGTCGAATGAAACCTGCTTCGGCTAAGTCCTTCAGCTGCTTCTTCAACTCTTCCAATTCCGGCCCTGACAGTCGATAGGGAGCTTTGGCTGGAGGTTCCTTCCCCGGCTCTAGCTCAATGGCATGGTCCACTGCACGTCTTGGTGGTAGCACTTTCGGAAGCTCATCAGGCATAAGATCTGCATATCGCTCTAGCACATCGGAAATCTCGGCAGGAATAGGCGTCCCCACTCCATCATCCTCAACTCCTCGGATGACCGTCGCAAATGTCTCGATCCCTGGGTCCTTCATAGCTTTGTTCATACTTGGTGCAGAAATGTACTGCACACTCACTTCCCTACGCTGCACATGAGTAGGTATAGTCCACCATCGTGAGTCCTTCCATATAACTATCTCACTGCTTGAAGGTGAGACAACCACACGGTTGCCCTTCAAAAAGTCCTGCCCCAATATCATGTCAAAGTCGCTCATCTCCATCACGGTGAAGTCCAGACAACCCTGCCAATCAGCAATACGAACCGGCACTTCATTTGCCAATCCCGACACTTTCGTTCTGGAGTTCACTACCTTCACTTCCGCATCATTGGGAAGTAGTTGCAGCCCAACTACCTTCGCTACTTCGGTCGACATGAAGTTGTGCGTTGCACCGGTGTCCACCAGCGCTTGCACATTCTTGCCTAGAAGCTCTAGGTCAAGAAAACCCAAACTGTGCAACCAAGCTTCATGAGAAATACTTGACTGCATACATACCTGTTTCTGGTAGCATTTCTGAACGCCTCTGATACCATCTGTCACGCCCCCATCTCGTTTGTCCACTTGGGCAGGTCGTGCGGCACCGGCTAAACGGCCTCCCTTCGGTTTTGCCATTTTCCGAACTACGCCTCTACTTATTTTTTCAAGTGTTAGTCTTCACTTTTTATTATGTTTTATTGCGGAATTATAAAACATACACCATCACATCAGAAATACACCAAACAGATTGAAGAAACCAATTTTATTATATAAAATATCATAAAATCGCCTCGTTGGTTTATACAGGTCGAGGCCCTGTTTTTACATAGAAAACGCCGAACTCGGCCCGTCGCACTTGGTCGGGTCGTGAGTCACCCGACTCGCCCGCCGTGCGCCTGTCCGCCCGTCGTCGCACTCTCGGCGCGCGCCCACCGTAACTTTAATACGCGTAGTGCGCACCCGACTCGCACGCCTCACCGGCGCCCGGTTACAACAGCGCACGCGCTGTAGCGCGCTGCTCACCCGCCGCGTCCGTGTGCTTCGCTCGTCGCTCCGTTGGCTGCCCGCCCGGCGGGCGCATCTCTTCGCTCGACCACAAATCTTGTGCTGCGGTGCGCTCTTGAGACAGCTCGCCGTTGGTTGTTCTTTCGCCCACCAATCCGCCTTTACATATATGCGACGTCGTTGGTGAGTCGGGTCGCTCGGCCGACCCGAGCCGACCCGCACGCTATCCGTTTCGTCATGAACCGTCGCGTCGTTTCGTTGAGGGGCGCTCGGCCGACCCGAGCCGACCCCCGTGTGGCTATACGTGCGCCCTTGGCCCGTGCTAACTCGTCGGTCCGTCGCGTCGTTACATTGGGGTGCGCCCGTGTCTAGAATGGGGCGCCCCTCGCCGCTATAACTAAACTTCAACCGCCCTTCGTTCAACTCGGCCGTGACGCCCGTTGTGGGCGCGCCCGTCGCCGTGGCGCGCGCCCATCCATCGTTTCGCTCAAGCGCGCCCGTGGAGGGCGCCCGACTCACCCGAGTCGTGGGCGTCCAACTCGTGGGCGTTACACAGGGGGTCCCATGAAAGACGAAGACAAAAGGACAAGGGAATAGAGAATGTCGACAGGGAATGTGGGGGAATCGTGTGGCCCATTAGCAATGGCGGTTGTGGTGTGAGATGGGGACTATGTGTGGCCCAATGATGATGGTGATTGTGGCATACGAGACAGAGGTGGTACAGTGAGGTGGTGCCAATGGCAGCAAGACAGAGGGACAGCGCAACGGTCAGGAAGACGGGACAACAGTGTCGATAAGATTTTAGCAACAGTAGCGGTGGCAGTAGTTGTGGCAAAGGTACAGCGACAGCAGTTGCTCGAAGGCGACCAGAGCAAATGGTCTACTGATGGCCAATACGCATGTGGCTACTACAACAAGCAAGGCGGATCGTGCTGTATGGATGTCGATACAGCTAGTGGTGAGGCTTGATTTGGTAGCTTTGATACAATATATTACACAACGATTTTGAATATGCAATAATATATATAATGAATTGATTGTTGAATGATGTTTCTTACAATGAAGGCCCTAGCTTAAATATAGCCTTGGTTACCTTTTAACGAGGGGTCATGATGTTTGATCATGCTCCTCTAGACAATATTAATATATTTACATAATTATATTTATTATATTATTTTTATACATAACACACAACTTGAGGAGGATTGTGATTCCACTTATTAATTTTGGCAGTATACATAACTCCATAGCTTCTAAGCTAATTTCATCGATGGGGCTAAAAACCAAGACCAAACCCATTACCAAACTTCTAAGGAGAAGTCGCCAAAGACATTATGATAGAATGATTAGGGCTGGAAAACTGAAATTACAACTGGACAGCTATGATGTAACTTCTGACTTTTATGTACTAGCTTTGGCAAAGGTTGATGTGAGCATGGGGGTGCAGTTTTGCATAAATTTGTGTATATTATACATAAAAATTGAGGAAGGACAGTCACTGATCATAGGCTGCAGCCTAGTGCAAACGTGTTGATTTCAATAAACAAAATCACAAAACAGCTAGCTAAAGGGTGAACTATATTTCATTATCTAGTGGAATTTCATGAAGGGCTTGCATCCCCAGGTAAAGGTATATAAACAAGCAACAAAAAAGGAAGACCATTAATTGATTGAGCAATTATGATTTTACAGATGTTTTCCTGGAACTACCTCCTGGGCTGCAGCTACACAGGAGGGGGCAGGTGCCAGGAAAACAACATTGAGCCAGAACCAAGGTTCAAATAGGTTATTGTTTCTCCCTACAGGGAGATTTAAAGTTTTAACCAAGGACGAGATAGAAAGAACACTGCAAAAATTATTGGGAATGGGTCATTTAGTGCCTAGTAAAGGTTCCTCTGCATCTCCAGCAATGTCAATAAAGGAGGAGGACTGCTTCTTTCGTATACGCACTAACGAATAGAGCATTAAACAAGAGGACTTTTAAAAATAGATACCCCATTCCATGGATAGATGAACCATTGGCAGAATTACATGGGGCAACAACATTCACAAAGATTGAATGGAGATCTACCTTTCATTAGATAAGGGTGAGGGAATATGACCAATTTAAGAAAACTATCAAACTCACCATGGCTGCAATGAATTTTGGGTGATGCCTTTTATGATAACAAATTTACCAGCCACATCCAAAGGTACAAACCAGATCTTTAATCCACATTTGAGAAAATTTGTCTTTGGAATTTTTTCATGATATTCTCATCTGTATAAGAACATGGATCAGCTTTTGCAGCATCTAACAATTGTCTTGGAACTCCTTCAATCTAACTCACTATTTTTCAAAGAATGCAAGTGCTAATCTGCTAAGAGTGGACTTGTGAACCTTGGATACGTTGTCAATAAAGATGGGGTTAAGGCTGATCCAATTAAGCTCTAGGCCATTCTCAATGGCCCACTTCCAACATGCCATGCAGTTAAGAGGGTTACACAGTATGTGTAACTTTTATACAAGACTTATTAATAGAGGTCTAATGGCAGCACTTAGTGATCTTTAAAAAGAAATTGACTTACATGGATAGAGAAAACTGAAGCCACAAGATACATCAGATGGATGTGAAGACAGCCTTCCTCAATGGGGTCATTGAAGAAGAGGTGTATATTGAGCAGCCTCAGGGATATGAGGTGCATGGGAGGGAGTCCCATTTATGTAGGTTGAAGGCATTGTATAGACTTAAGCAAGCACCTAGAGGCTAGACCATGGTAGTCAAGGATTGATAGGTATCTGCTAGGCTTGGGCTTCACCAAGAGTGACGCAGATTCCAACTTGTACTATGTACTTATTGGCGATGATCTGCTTATCTTGGTGCTCTATGTGGATGATCTCTTTTTGATAGAATCTAAGAGGTTAATAGAGATGTGCAAGGAAGAACTTGCTTTGGAGTTTGAGATAAAGGACATCAAGAAGATGCACTACTTTTTGGAATTAAAGGTGTGGTAGCAGCCAAGAGAGATATTCCTTGGGAAAAGCAAGTATGTGGTCAATATCCTAAATAGATTCAAGATGGAGGATTGCAGGCCTATGTTGCCACCCATGTTTACCAACTTGAGGAAGCTTAACGCTTCTGAGTCAAGGTTGATGGATTGCACATTGTACAAGCAAATATCTTTGATGTATCTCATCAACACTAGGCTAGATATATGTTTTGATGTGAACACATTCACTCAGTTTATGGTGGAGCCTAGGAGGATGCATTGACTGGCAACGAAACATGTGCTCAAGTACTTAAGAGGTACAGTGGAGTAAGGACTCAGGTATATTAGAGGTGATGGAGTGCAATTGGTGGGCTCTACAAACTCAAATTGGGTTGGGATTACAACTGATAGGAAACATGGCTACTTGGGAGCGAGAACGATAGCAGCAAGCGAGAGCGATAGCGAGGAGCGACATTTTCAAAAGCTTTTGGGTCAGGAGCGATTTTGGGAGAGATTTTTATATAATATATATTTGTATCTAAGTTACCAGGAATCGGATACGGATACGGATACGGATCCGGATAGACCAGTTTTTTGAAAAGCTAGGATCCGGATACGGCAGGGAAACGACAAGTACAAACAATATAAATATAGTTTTATAATTTTAAAAACAAACTATTTATATAAAAATAATATAATTTATCATTATTATATATATATATATATATATATATATATATATATATATATAATTCTATTATTAATGTATATTTAATATTAATTAATATGAATATAATTATTATATATATATATAATATTTTAAATTAATAATCGTATAATTAATGTATTATTTATAAGTATTTAATCTTAATTATTTAGACAAGTTTACATTAATTATTTCTTATTAATTAAGTTACTTTATAACCCATATCACTTGCACATTACATGAACATGTTACTTTAATGTTAGTATTAACTTTACTTTTTAAATTTTAACACATTACATTAACATATTACTTTAATATTCCTTTCTATAAACTTTACTTTTAACGTTTTAATATTCCTTCATATAAACTTTATAAGTTTTGAATGGAGGATAAAGTTCACATTTAATATAACTATGCCAAATGGCCATGGTTTATAAATATTACTTTTTATATATTTAAAAAAATCATGTCACTTTAACAGGTTACATTGAACATGTTTAATATTTTTATATTTCTCGTTATAAGCTTTTGTTTTTACTTCCGAATGTTTTATAAAGTTCACTTATATTTATAACCATGTCAAATGGCCATGATTTATCAACACTAATTTTATATATTTAAAAACCTATGCTGAATCGTCATTTTTAAACCCTACGGCAAGTGTTAGACGCTCGAACTATCTCGATCTTTCAGTTATGTGAAGAAAATACAGTGTGTGAATTATTCAAAACTACACGGAAATGCAGATATTGGCAGGAAGGTAACGCCCAAGAGGTTGATCCATCTAACATCGTGATGATGGGAATTTGATTTTCAGTTTTACAATAACTGTAATCGCCAAAAAAAATCCATTTACCAGCGCGAAAACCAAAAGAATTCATTGTCTGGTCTATCGTACAGTCCACGAGGGAAAGGGTGTTGTTGTTGATTTGTCAACCATACGAATCCTGGGTGTATCCGAATCCGTATCCGTATCTGATCCGGGATCCGCACATCCTGCAACCAGGCTTGACGGATCCGGTAACACAGATTTGTATACATTTTGATGCATATATGTCAACAAAAGCATGTAGAATGATGAATTAGTGATAAAAACATAAAAACATGGATTAAACCATATAACATCATTCCTCTAGAATGTATAATCTTCAAAACCACAGGTCCAAAAATTACAAGTTCGCATTTATATAGCATGTAAGGGTGCTGTTAAAATTGGCAACTAGGGCCAAACTCCACCTTGGACAGCTCATATGATGGAGCTGATATTTTTGTTGGATTCCTCTTTCCGAGAGGTGCAAGATTGATCTAAAGATCATCTTGTTTGGATGAGCGGAAGTGAGATTTTGAATTTAATGTCTCACACATGTGCAAATTGTCAAGGTCGGCAAAATTCTTTATACATATGGGCATACATATTTAAGACTGACAATTTGTCATGACTTGAAAAGCATAATAAAGCTGGCAATCATACCCCCATGTTCCCAACAGAAGAATGAGATCGAGACATGTTTTTACAAGACGAGCATATTGATTGAGCCAAGTTGCCACCATATGTCCAAAGTGGTAAAAAACCTATTATAATTTATAGGCCATGTTCTGTGCCCAGAAGAAACATAAGTTGAGAATAATCTGGTCCACATTTGGTATATGACTATAAGCACACTGAAAACTTTACCTCAACTCTGACAAAATAGAATTGCCATCTGCAGAAATTTCCCCTACTTTAATGCTTTTCGGAGGTGGAGGCAGCCAATCTTCTTCTTCGGCTTCTTTGGCATCTGCAACAGCCATGATGTCATTAATGGTTCTTTCTCTGCCCTGCAGCAAAAGCCATCAACAAGTATTTACCAGGAAGTATGTAATTTGTCTCTGTAAGAACATAATGGCTCCTAAGAACTAATTTTGCCATTGACCAGAATAGATAATGACATACCAACAATAAAAAGGCCACTTCATTTGAATCTTAAATGTTTTTTATAACAAATAAGTATTCCCTCAACCACCCAACAAAATCCTATTTGAAACAAAGGCACCAGACACAACTATGAGTATGATTCAGCCAGGACAAAGAGTAAGAATTGACTCGGACTTCAGAAATGCTCATGAGTTGAGCCAGGGAAAAATAAATACACTAAATTAAACAAAGTATATATAATCTTTACTGATATGGAAGTTTGCATGTCAATATAAAGCAAACTTTTAATACCTCACTTCAAAGTGCTTAGATCATACTAAATACTATAAAATGGAATGAATTCTGGAAAGTAAAAAACAAGCATAAAGTTTAAACAGTGCTGTTTTGTTTATTTTTCTTGCATAGGACTTGTGGTTCAGACTCCTTAGACGGCTAAATTGCAATTGACTTGTTGGTATGAGTGTGACTCGAGGTCAAGTCAGACTCGGAAGAACTTAATCAACTCAGTTTTCTCAAGGAGCAGAGTCGATCTTGGAAGTTGACTTGTATTGTAAAGAATCTGGTAACACTGATCTTAAAAAGTATTGATTTTTTGTAACATCGGGAGGTGATCCTGCATGCCAAAAGGCCTCCCAAATCAGCCAAAGAAAATTGTAAGAAATGAAAAATTTAACTTATTATTTTGGACTTCGTGTAGGCCCCAAAAGTCAAGTCGGCCCCACAAATGAAGGGTTGTACCGTGACAATTTTGGTCAAAAGTCACCCCATCTAACTAATATAAATACAAGATGAGCTCTTCCACTTTGACCAATTCAGACATCACATCAATCTCTTCTGTTCTGATCCACACATGCGAGGAAAAGAGGAGGAAATCTTAAGTTTGAAGCTGCCATTTGACCAACATTGACCTGCTCATTTAACAAAGTCTGATCTGCTTCATTTGACCGAGTTTGTGGCAGACTTTGACCAAAGTTACAGGCTGAATTTGACCAAGAAAAGAGGCTGTGTTTGACAAAAAATCTGGACTGTTTGAATGCAGAGAGGACAGTTTAACTGAGCTTTGACCGCAGGGTTGACCATGTGATTGACTGCAGGATATCAACCACAGGTCCAAGTTGACCAAAGGGATCAACCACAGACCTGAAGTTGCCCACAGGAGACTGTAGACTAGGCCAAAAGTTGACCATAAGTGATTATTTTTAAGGGTTTGACCAGCATTGACTGACTGATATTTTGACCAGGCTTGACTGGTACCTTTGACCTGGATTTTGGCACATATTCCTATAACAATTTTGAATTGTAATTATTTCTGAAGAACAATTTCTCCTTAGAAGAAAATTTTGCTGGGATTTTTCCCAAGGTTGGGTTTTTCTTAGAGTAAATTTGTAGTATCTTTGTTGTTTGGCTGTCTCTTTACAATCCTACTATTATCATTGTATTATGGTTATAATTTTCTATGTATAATTGCTTAATGATACATGTGACAATGTTGATTTTGTAGCACTGGAAAGTGTTCCAAGTCTCATATTTTGAGAGGAGGCTTGGACATCAATATTCCAGAGAACCCAAAAACCGTTTGTGGAAATTCCACTCGTTCATGTTTTATTAAAATAATTAATAATTTTAATGTGATCCCTAAGTCTAAACTTAGGGAAATTAAATAATTAAAGGGTACTAATAAAACAGAGTTTGAATCTTCTAGAAAACGAAGATCAAATCATGTTTTAATCTCAACCATTGATTAGAGGTCTAATCTGGGCCGTTGATTCATCAACGAGAAGATTATAAGAAAAGGCTTGAGGGTCATTTGGAAAGTGTAAATTTTTGTAGATGTTCTATGCTTGATGCAACTTTACTTTTATTACAGCGATCACCCAAACAGTTAAGTAAAATGCTGATAGAACATACCAGTGGATCTGTAGAAGACAAACCAGAAACAGAAAAAATGTGATGGTGCGTTACGGCGGTCAACAGGATGCTTCAACCAGCAAAGTCTTCTTGATCAGCCAACCCAGAATGTGTCACAACAATCCTCAAATCAGTCAACACAAGTCAACTCCAGAAAAGTCAACGCTGTCCAGAAAAGTCAATGCAGGGCAGCAACATAAAAGTCAACGCAACTCCAACTTCGGTCAACCTTTTGACCTCGGTTCTTGTGCCAAAGTGTACGGCCTGCTAAAATCGAAGTCTCCACAAATTTTGGGCCTCTTTGGACCATGCGTTGACCAAAGTCAACGCTGGTAAAACTTCCTAGGAAACCCTAGCTGCAGCAAACTACGTCCTTCTTCTTGGCTGTAGTAGCTTGTCCTTTTTCCCACGTGAGAGCTGAATTTGTCCTCCAAGAAGCTCGTACTAAATCAGAAAGGAGAAGAAGATGTGATGAGATGAGATGAGTGAAATGCTCTCCAACTTTGACTGTATTTATATCCATCATTGAGGTGTGTGACACATCTACTGGGGGTGCAAAACATTAAGGCCGACCTGCACATATAATTTATTATAAATAATAAATTCAAAATAAATGTTCTGCTCATCGGATTAAGATATATTTTATATGGATTTTACACCTCTCCGAAAAAGGAATCCAACAAAAATATTAGCCTCTTAATCTGAGCATCACAACATGGAGTTTGGACCTAGTTGTCCAATTTTAACACTCCCTCTCAACTAGGGAGAACTCCATCCATCAGTGCAATCAAACATCGTGCGTCATCCTGCCGTAACTTGCTTTGCTGGCCTCTTTATTTCAGAACAGAAGTGGGTCAGTCACAAAGACATCATCCCCCGACTGACATAATCAGTCCAGAGGTTCAAAACCTCTATCAAACTCATGAAGAGTATCCAACCAACCCAAAGTTGGTTCATCTGACCCGAAGTCAGGTAGAGGTCCCAGACCTCACTAAACTTGATCCCAGATCAAGTGGTTGGACCGTGCCATCCTAGATAGAGAGTACGGCAATCTCTGATGCGTCCATCAGTATTTGTTACTAGTCTCTAGCTTTTCCCACCTCATTGGCCAAATGAGAGGTACTTCCCATGAGCCCTGAACTCAATGGGTAGGATGCATACGGGGCACAGAAAATGAGAGGTGAACCAACTCAAAATCACAATGGTGGGGTCCAAGCACACCACCAAGGTTGGCAAGCCTAGCCTTGTGGTTGCCCATAGCTCCAAGAAGCTCTCCCCAAAGCCCCCCAGAGCTCCCAGAGCTCATCGTCCAACAGGACCCACATCATAGGGTCTTTCCACGACACCAAGACTCTCACGGAAGGTTAGGAACTTGACCTTCCCCAGGGGCTTAGTGAGAATATCCGCGACCTGCTCATTAGTTCCTATATGATCGAGCCTTACGGCGCCTCGCTGCACCATATCCCGGATAAAGTGGTACCTGATATCAATATGCTTGGATCGGTCGTGGAACACAGGATTCTCAGTCATACGAATCCCACTCTGATTATCACAGAGTATCACAGTGGTATCTAGCACATGTCCAAGCAGCTCACTAAAGAGCTTCCGCAACCAAACTGCTTCAGAACAGGCCATACTAGCAGCAATGTATTCGGCCTCCGCGGTGCTCAAAGCCACCGACTTCTGCTTCCTGCTCATCCATGAGATCGAAGCAGAACCAAGATTGAAGCAGCATCCCGATGTGCTCTTACGATCCACCACACTTCCAGCCCAATCGGCATCAGTATATCCACGGAGTGTCACACTCCCGACAGTGTATCTCAGCCCATGGTTTATCGTGCCCCGAAGATATCTCAGAAGATTCTTGGCACCAACCCAGTGAAAGTGATGAGGCTCAACCATCTGTTGACTCAAAGTGTTCACTGCAAAACATATATCTGGACGGGTGTTCACTAAGAACATCAAAGCTCCTACGAGTTGACGATACTCAGTAGGATTGGCCAAGATGGGCCCAGCAGCGCTGCCACTCAACTTCTTAAAGTTGAGTTCCATTGGTGTTGACACGGTCTTGCAGTCCACCATACCAAATCTTTCCAGAAGTTTCACAATGTACTTTCCTTGAGAAAGGAAAATCTCTCCAGGTCTCTGCCAGACCTCCAGGCCTAGGAAATAGTGCATCAGTCCTAGGTCTTTCATCTCGAACTCAGCAGCAAGCTCCCTCTTACATTGATGAATGAGAGGGTCATTACCTGTCAGGAAGAGGTCGTCCACATACAACACTAGAATGAGAGGCTTCCCTTCCACAACCTTGAAGTAAAGGTTTGGATCAGCATTGCTTCGAGTGAAGCCCAGCTTCATCAAGTAACTATCCATCCTTTCGTACCAAGCTCTGGGTGCTTGCTTTAACCCATAGAGGGCTTTCTTCAACCTGCAGACATGAGTGTCTCGATCTTGAACTTCAAATCCCAGAGGTTGTTCCACATACACCTCTTCCTTTATTGCACCATGTAGAAAAGCGGTCTTGACATCCATCTGATGAAGACTCCATCCTTGCGTAGCAGCAAGGGCTATGATTGATCGAATGGTGGTATATCGTGCCACGGGTGCAAATATGTCATCATAATCTATTCCTTCCTTTTGAGAGAAGCCACGGGCAACAAATCTTGCCTTGAACTTTTCAGCACTTCCATCAGCACCATGCTTGATCTTGTAGAGACATTTCGCGGTGACAACTGATTTGTCCTTCGGTCTCGGAACCACATCCCAGACATCATTCTTCATTATGGACTCATATTCTTCGTGCATAGCATCCTTCCAGACTTGATGCTTTACGGCTTCCTCAAAAGATCCAGGTTCAGATTGTACAATAGTACTCATGGCAACTAGATACCCTTGGTATCTACACGGCTTCTTGCTTTCCCGGAATGTCCCCCTTGGGGCAGCATGACCCTCAGCATCTTCGAGGGTGTCCCTGAGCCATGATGGTCTCTTTCCCAGTGAAGGAGATGGATCAATAGGGTCCATTGGTCCTTCAATATCAGGCATTGTCTCATCCTGCGGTTCTTCTTGATTTCCAGGCAGCACTTCCATCAGCACCATGCTTGATCTTGTAGAGCCATTTCGCGGTGACAACTGATTTGTCCTTTGGTCTCGGAACCACATCCCAGACATCATTCTTCATTATGGACTCATATTCTTTGTGCATAGCATCCTTCTATACTTGATGCTTTACGACTTCCTCAAAAGATCCAGGTTCAGATTGTACAATAGTACTCATGGCAGCTAGGTACCCTTGGTATCTACACGGCTTCTTGCTTTCACGAAATGTCCCCCTTGGGGCAGCATGTCCCTCAGCATCTTCGAGGGTGTCCCTGAGCCATGATGGTCTCTTTCCTAGTGAAGGAGATGGATCGATAGGGTCCATTGGTCCTTCAATATCAGGCATAGTCTCATCCTGCGGTTCTTCTTGATTTCCAGGCCTTTCTTCATGATTTTCCTCAGATCTTGGAAGATCTACTACTTTCTTCAGGGAAGCATCTTCGTCAAAAGTGACATCATGGCATATCTCTACTTCCCTTTGACCAGGTACATAGATTCTATAGGCCTTAGAAGTTTCACTGTAGCCCACCAACATTCCTTTCTTCCCAGAAGCATCCGGCTTGCTTCTCTTTTCTTTTGGCACATGAAAATAAACAGGACATCCAAAAATTCTAAAATGTGAGACATCAGGTTTCTTATCAGTGAAAACCTCTTCGGGAGTTTTGGAGTCCAAAGCGGAATGAGGGCATCGGTTTTGAATGTATACAGCAGTATTTGCAGCTTCTCCCCACAGAAACTTCGGTAGACCCTGGTCACATAGCATGGCACGGGCAGCTTCCACAATAGTCCTATTCTTGCGTTCGAGCAACACCATTACGTTCGGGAGTATAGGCGGTAGTAGTCTCCCTCTTAATGCCGGCTTGTCCGCAAGAGTCCTTGAACTCCATTTGACTCATATTCAATGCCATTGTCAGTCCTCAAAATCTTGATCTTCTTTCCGGTCATATTTTCCACCAAGGCTTTGAAGGTACGGAACCACATGAAAGCCTCATCCTTCTTCTTCAAGAAGTATATCCAGGTTTTGCGGGAGAAGTCATCAGTGAATGTCATATAGTAAGAACATCCTCCTAGGGATGTCACGGGTAGCATACCAGATAGATCAGAATGGACCAGTTGCAAAATATCATATGTCTTTGTGACACTTGAGGGGAAAGGTCCCCTTGTATGCTTTCCTTCGGCACAACCCTTACATACACCTTCATGATTATTTCCAAAGTCGGGCATCCCTGTCACCACCTTCCTTGCTTCGGGAAGGGCCTTGTAATGAAGGTGTCCAAACCTTCGGTGCCAAAGTTCGGTTTGTCGGATAGTATCACATGTCATAGCTCCTAGAGGACTTCCTTCAACTTGATAGAGTGTTCCAACTCTAAAACCAATCACGATAGCTTCCTTGAGATTCTTCTTCCACATGCGTACTTTTCCATCAATGAATGCCACATTGAAGCCTTTGTCTTCAATCGCTGATATAGACACAAGGTTCTTCTTCAATTTTGGTACATAGAGTACATCCTGCAAATGTAGGACTTGTCCTTGAGACAAGTGGAGGGTCACAGTCCCTGTCCCTTTCACGGGATATATGGCATTATCTCCAAGGATAATTTCCAGATTAGTATCCTTCTCAACCATGTCAGAGAGTGCTTCCTTGAACCCAGTGATGTGTCTTGAGGCACCACTATCTATCAGCCAGACATCCATAGTGTCGGGCGGAGATGCAGCAGAGAGAGCAGATACAAGAATATATTCATTTCTTTTATCAACAGCATTAGACTCCTCATACCTGGAGTTTCTAGACCTTTTATAAGGTTGATTGTTTCCACCAGAGGGAGCCTTCCTCTTTCCTTTGGATCTGTCGTTTCTTTGATTCCCATTCCTCCGGTTGTTGTTGTTGTCATCACTATCGGGAGAATCCTTCTTGAAGGGACATTCTCTAGCATAGTGAACAGGCCTATGACAAGTGAAACACTTACCCTTCTTTCCTTGGGCCCTTGTTCTTCCTTTGTTCTTAGGACCACCAGAGTTCTTCTTTCTAGAATGAGCAGCATAGGCAGCATTTCTGTCATTTTCGAATTCCTTCATTCTTGTCTCTTCTTGCATACATCTAGACAGTAGCTCGTCAAAGTTAGGAATTGTATTATTATTGAGAATGGTAGTAGTGAATACTTGCCATTCATATGGGAGTCCTCCAAGTGCGGTGAGTACCATCTCACGATCGGCTATTGTCTCCCCAATAGCCAGCAGATTGTTCCTGATTTCGGTCAATTTCAGAAAGTATGCTTGAACAGACTCATCCCGACCTTTCTTCAGATTCTTCAATTGATTCTTGAGGAATAACACTTGGTTTACATTGTTTACTTTGAACATTAGGATCAATTTATCATACTTCTCTTTGGATGTGCCCAACTCAGAGATGTAGGCTACTAGACTTTTATGAATGGATTCCCTGATCATCAGCTTTTCTTTGATCTCCCCTTTCTTATACTTGGTTTTAGCAGCAGCAGAAGCAGTGGATGGAGGTTCTTGTATCTTACCCAGTACATGGTCCATGAGATCATGGTCTTCCAATTTGAGATCTAATATCATCTTCCAAGCATGGAAGTCATCCCTTCCAGTCAACTTGTCATTCTCCTTGAATTCATAACTTGTGGAACCCATTTTCTTAGATGGTGATTGCTAAAGTTAGGGCTTGTCTTCACCTCAGCTCTGATCCCATGTAAATTTTTGTAGATGTTCTATGCATGATGCAACTTTACTTTTATTACAGCAATCACCCAAACAATTAAGTAAAATGCTGATAGAACATACCAGTGGATCTGTAGAAAACAAACCAGAAATAGAAAAAATGTGATGGTGCGTTACGGCGGTCAACAAGATGCTTCAACCAGCAAAGCCTTCTTGATTAGCCAACCCAGAATGTGTCACAACAATCCTCAAATCAGTCAACATAAGTCAACTCCAGAAAAGTCAACGTTGTCCAGAAAAGTCAACGCAGGGCAACAACATAACAGTCAACGCATCTCCAACTTCGGTCAACCTTTTGACCTCGGTTCTTGTGCCAAAGTGTATGGCCTACTAAAATCGAAGTCTCCACAAATTTTGGGCCTCTTTGGACCATGCGTTGACCAAAGTCAACGCTGGTCAAACTTCCTAGGAAACCCTAGCTGCAGCAAACTGCGTCCTTCTTCTTGGCTGTAGTAACTTGTCCTTTTTCCCACGTGTGAGCTGAATTCGTCCTCCAAGAAGCTCGTACTAAATCAGAGAAGAAGAAGATGTGATGAGATGAGATGAGTGAAATGCTCTCCAACTTTGACTATATTTATATCCATCATTGAGGTGTGTGACACATCTGCTGGGGGTGCAAAACATTAAGGCCGACCTGCACATATAATTTATTATAAATAATAAATTCAAGATAAATGTTCTGCTCATCGGATTAAGATATATTTTATATGGATTTTACACCTCTCCGAAAGAGGAATCCAACAAAAATATCAGTATCTTAATCTGAGCATCACAACATGGAGTTTGGACCTAGTTGTCCAATTTTAACAGAAAGCAAGCTGGGCACACACTCAATACCCAAAGGAAATTGATTCTGAAGGAATAGAATTCGATTTCAGAGAGAGAAGTTGCAGAAGCAGAGGAAGGGAGGGGAAGTCAACAGAGGCAAAAGAACGCAGGAGGAAGACGCAGAGGGGACAACGCTAAGCAGCAGCACTAGGTCTCCATGCAAGGACTGCGCAAAAGACCACGCAAAGGGAGCTAGGGTGTCTCCCAGGTGTCAGAAATTCTTCCGAAGGGTTCGGAAAATTTATCTCAGGCGTATTCTAGACATTTTCTCGTCAAATTCTTGTAAATGATTTCCACTGCTGAAGAATAATACAAACCCTCATCTGTTGCACCAGTTTTCCCGCATTGGGTTTTTTCGGGGACAATTGTCCAAAAATAATTGTGTTCATGTGATTGTTTCTATTGCTTTATATGTGTTCTATTTGATTTTTTGCTTATGATTAAGTGAATATTGCAGTTGTGTTTATTTCGGAATTTACTGGAAGAATCCGTAAATAACTTATCATAAATAAGTAGGTGAAATAAATCAATCACTGCAGTAGTATTTCAGCTTGAAAATTTCACATGGTATTAGAGCAAAAGACGAGAAACAGAAGAGGAGGTTCTGCAATGAAACGAAGGCCCGACAATGATGCAGCATCATCTTGGAAGGGTTCACGCAGTCCTCCAAAACGCATGGAAGAAGAGGGATCATGACGTTTCAGTTCTGGCATCCAGACTAGAAGAGGATTTTGCTTGTGTCAAGCATGGCCTCTCTAGGGATCTGGTATATTGACAGTGGAGCATCCGCTCACATGACAGGAGTTCAAGAGTGCTTCTCGAGCTACTAGGAGGAGCAGATGAATTTTCAGATCACTATGGGAAACAAGGCCAAATGTACCGCTATTGGAAGAGGGACCATAATATTTCAAACAGAAGCTGACAACAAGCTTCGGGCCACCAACATACTACATGTACCAGGATTGGGGATGAACTTGCTCTCAATGTCTCAACTTCAGAACAAGGGTTACGATATATACTTTATTGGCAACAAAGTTTATGTCAAACACCCTAGTTGGAAATGGAAGGCACAAATTGGAGTAAGGAGCCATAAACTGTATAAGTTACAACACGAGTCCCCAATGGCACTGTTAGGCAGTACTGATGAAAGAGATTTGAATGAATTATGGCACAGAAGAATGGGGTATCTACATCGTGGAGCCTTGAGGATCCTTAAGAAGACTGTCACAGGAGCTCCGAAACTTAGCACCAAGAGAGACGATGTCTGCAGGGGGTGCATATTAGGGAAGTATGCCAAGGCAGCATATCCGAGAAGCAGCAGTATGGCCAAAGAGTGTGTTGGGATTGATACACTCAGACATCTGCAGACCAATGTCCACAAATGCTCTTAGTGGTGCAAAGTATTTTGTCACCTTTATCGATGACCATTCTCGAAAGACATGGATCTACTTTCTGAAGACCAAAGATGAGGTCTTTGAGCAATTCTAGGCTTTGGTGGAAAATCTAACAGGAAAGCAGATCAAGAAATTGCGATCAGACAATGGTGGAGAGTACAATGAAAAGGACTTCACGAGGTTCTGCGCAAAGGAAGGCATCAAGAGAGAATGGACAGCTCCATATAATCTGGAGTAGAATGGGGTCGCAAAGAGGAAGAATAGGACCATTATGGACGCTGCGAGGGAAATGTTGTATGATTAAGACATGCCCAAATTTATGTGGGTTTAAGCTTGCAATACAGTCGTGTATGTGCAGAACAGGGTGCCTCATAGAGCATTGGGGAAAGTTACTCCTGAGAGTGTGTTCACTGGCAGCAAGCCTGAGTTGAGCCACTTCAAGATATTTGGCAGTATAGCGTATTGCCATGTACCCGATGAGAAGAGGAAGAAGTTAGATCAGACTGCAGAGAAAGGATACCTTATGGGATATAGCGAAAATGAGAAAGCATACCGCATCTATATTCCTGAGAGTAGGAAGATCGTAGTAAGACGGGACGTGAAATTCATAAAGGAGAGAGCCTTCAGGAGATCCCGAGAGATGTCTACAGCTACACAGTTTGAGGAGGATCCGTTGGTCCAGCCACAGCGGCCTACAGAAGATGGCTCTAGTGCCTCTCCATGGCACAAGGATCCTAAGGAAAGATTTTCCAAGGAAGTGCAAGAAGGAGAGCAGGTGAATCCACCCACCACCAGTGGAAGGACGAGCAGAGAACTTCAACAGACCTTGAGGGATGCAAAGGAGTTTACTAGAGCTCCTAGAAATGAGAAGAGGGAACGCAAGCAGCCAGACAGGTACCAGGCATTGGTAGCACAGGTTGGATAACCCTCTAGTTTTCGGGAGGCAGCTCAGCATCAGGTGTGGGTAGACAATATGGTGGAGGAGTATAGCTCCATCATGACAAATAATGTATGGGAAGTAGTCCCTAGACCTCAAAACAGGTCGGTTGTAGGATCAAGGTGGATCTACAAGATAAAATATGCTGTAGATGGCAGCATAGAGAAATTCAAAGCCAAGTTTGTGGCTAAGGGGTATGCACAGAAGAAAGGGATCGATTATGAAAAAACCTTCGCCCCTATAGCTCAATACACTTCAATGATGGGAAATTCACCAAATGGATGTCAAGACAGCGTTCTTGAATGGGGTGATAGAAGAGGAAGTGTACATAGAACAGCCATACGGCTTTGAGACGCATGAGCAAAAAACTCATGTGTGCAGGCTTAAGAAAGCCTTGTATGAACTAAAGCAAGCCCCTAAAGCATGGTATGGGCGAATTAACAGCTACCTGCAGAAGATGGGATTCGTCAAGAGTGATGCAGATCCCAACCTCTACTATCTGAGAGTAGGGGATGAGCGTCTAATTCTGGTATTATATGTAGATGATCTGTTTTTGACTAGATCATCTAAGCTCATTATAGACTACAAGGAAAATCTGGCTACAGAATTCGACATGAAGGATCTAGGGCGGATGCACTATTTTCTGGTTTTGGAGGTTTGGCAGCATAAGGGAGAAATCTTCCTTGGGCAAGGAAGATATACTACAAAGATTCTAAAGAGATTTCAGATGGAGGACTGTAGACCCATGGCTACGCCAATGATCACAAACTAGAAGAAGATCGATATGTCCAAGGATGATGAGGCTGACCCTACCTTATATAGGCAACTCATACGATCATTGATGTACCTGGTCAACACTAGACCAGACATTTGTTATGCCGTGAATACCCCCAGTCAGTTCATGGTAGAACCAAGGAGGGCTCACTGGGCGGCACCCAAACATGTTGTCAAATAATTGAAGGGGACAGTCGAGTTTGCATTGAAGGACACCAAGGGCAATGAAATCCAATTGAGTGAGTTCACTGATGCAGACTGTGATGGAAGTCTAGTAGATTGGAAAAGTACCAGTGGGTACTGTTTCAGTGTCGGATTAAGAATGACTTCCTCGTGCAGTAGGAAACAGAAATCCGTGGCACTAAGCTCAATTGAGGTTGAATATATGGCAACTAGCACAGCATCATTTGAGGCCATATGGCTTCGTAAGTTGCTCGTGAACTTACTCAAGAAGAGGATGGAACCGACCAAAATTTTGTGATAATCAGAGTTGCATCAAGCTCTCTGAGAATCTTGTGTTTCATGATCGGTCGAAGCACATTGACATTAGGTGTCACTTCATCAGAGACTTTGTCCAACGGGGAGTTGTACAGTTGAAGTACATTCCTACAGGGGAACAGATGGAAAATATCCTTACAAAAGCTCAGAGTAAGATTAAGTTTACTTACTTCAGAGATAAGATGGGGATGGTCAAGAACCCATTCCAGTAGAGGAATGGGTGGACTTGGGATTTAGAGGGAGTTGCAGTACGGATGAGGCAGTGGCAAAGATGGTGTCACGAGCAACAATACAGAGGGCAGCAACACAATAGATGAGGGGCAGCAGCCAAGACATCAGCAGCGCAATAGATGCTTCAAGTCAAAGCAGATGCAGTTGGTATTTTACTCGAACACTTTCCTCGCTAAGAGGGAGTGTTGATTTTGCATCATTGGAAAGTGTTCCAAGTCTCATGTTTTGGGAGGAGGCTTGGACATCAGTATTCCAGAGAACCTAGAAACCGTTTGTGGAAATTCCACTCGGTTCATGTTTTATTGATCCCTAAGTCTAAACTTGGGGAAATTAAATAATTAAAAGGTATTAATAAAACAAAGTGTGAATCATCTAGAAAACGAAGATCAAGTCATGTTTTAATCTCAGCCATTGATTAGAGATCTAATCTAGGTCATTGATTCATCAACAAGAAGATTATAAGAGGAGGCTTGAGGGTCATTTGGAAAGCAAGCCGAGCACACACTCAGTACCCGAAGGAAATCGATTCTGAAGGAATAGAATTCGATTTCAAAGGGAGAGGTTGTAGAGGCAGAGTTGCAGAGGCAGAAGAAGGGAGGGGAAGTCAGAAGAAGGTAGGAGGAGGACGCAGAGGGGACAGTGTTGAGCAGCAGCACTGGGTCTTCATGCAAAGTGACGCAGTCCAGCGCAGGGACTGCGCAGAAGACCACGCGCAGGGAGCTAGGGTGTCTCCCGGGTGTCAGAAATTCTTCCGAAGGGTTTGGAAAATTTATCTCAGGTGTATTCTAGACATCTGCTCGTCAAATTCTTGTAAATGATTTCCATTGCTGAAGAATAATACAAACCCTCATCTGTTGCAGCGATTTTCCACATTTGGTTTTTCCGAGGACAATTGTTCAAAAATAATTGTGTTCATGTGATTGTTTCTATTGCATTATACGTGTTCTATTTTATTTTCTGCCTATAATTAAGTGAATACTGCAGTTGTGTTTATTTCAGAATTTACTGGAAGAATCCGTAAATAACTTATCATAAATAAGTAGGTGAAATAAATCAATCACTGCAGTAGTATTTCAGCTTGAAAATTTCACAGACATAAACTTGATCAAACAATTATTGGAAAGTAATTATTAGATTAGAAGATCAATTTCTCTTACAGAAATCAACATTATATCAGAGCATTGGTGAAGGAGTAGCCATCAAAATAACTTGAAGAAACCAAGTTTGGAAACGTCTGTCATTAGCCAAATGTTCTCGAGCCGTAGAATTGCAAAAGAAAGGCTAAACTTTGATGAATATCCAAGCCTGATTACAGAGATCAGTTTGTGATGCATTCTAAAGGATATTTTAAGGGTTGATTAAGGTTGGTTTCATGGCACCTCCAAGAGCAGAACTCAGGAGCAAAGAAGGCATTCTAAGATGGCAGAAAGCATGACAGACTTCATTGATTTCTACAAGGAAGCAAGGATCAAGATGGAGTCGACAATTCCCTTTGACTCTCAACAGTTTAATCAAAAGAAAAGTAATTCATATTTTTCTCCCTTGATTACTATTATTATTTTATTATTTGGTCAACCTCTTGTCTTTGTATTCCTTGCTTGATCATAATTGTTTCTTCCATGGCACCCTGAATGAGGTTTGCAAGTACATTGGGAAGGTTGCCAAGGCAGTGATTCTAGGAGCATCAAGAAGAATGAAGCAAAGCTTGTGACAAGAGGGTTCTCCCAGTAAGAGGGAGTAGCTACAGCAGAAGGACTTGCTTACAACTTCAACAAGAGGATTTGCTTGTGTGATAGAGAGAGCAGCAGTGGCAATAGGATTTGCTTCAGTGTCAGAGGGAGTTTGGCCTCAAAGATCGAAATGAAGGATTTTGGCAGATGCACTATTTCTTGAGAATGAAGATTCAGACCTGGTGAATCCCACGATGTATAGGCAATTGATTGGATTCATGATGTACTTGGTTAACCTAAGGCATATGTAGTGGATGACGACAAAGCATATGGCACCTATGTTGTACAATTGGATGTGATTTGGGATGTATCATGAGGTGAAATTAGTTTTTGCAGAAATATCACTAATGATGAAGCAATGAGGCTTCAGAAGCCAGAAGGACATGGCCAAGTCACTTCATCTGAGACATAAAGTAAAGAGGAGCAGGAGAGCTCTAGTACATATCCACAGATAAGTAGCTTGTGGACAAAGATGAGCTTAGTATGATGTTGAACATCTCCCTCATTGGAAGAGAATGATGAGGTCTTTGCAAGATTGGGTTGACCATCTCCTTAAGCCATAAAGGACTTTGGCTGGGTCATAAAGGATTTTGACCAAGAGGAGATAAATATTCACCTTTGAAGCCAAAAGGACTTGGCTAGGTCATAAAGAACTTTGACAAGAAAGATGCATGGCCCAAGGCATTTACCAAGGCAATTATAGGATACATTAATCTTTGAAACCAGAAGAATTTGGCTTCCAAGAGGACTTGGCTAGGTCATAAAGGACTTTGACCAGAAAGGTGAATGGCCCAAGGTATTTACCAAGGCAATTATAGGATACATTCACCTTTGAAGCCAAAAGGACTTGGCTAAGTCGACCAGAGATTAATGTCCCAGGGAGATTATAGGTTTGGACAGATCTTCTCCTTAGAAGCCAAAAGGACTTGGCTATGTGGACCGAAGGAGATATATGTAATTCACTTTTAAGGCCAAAAGAACTTGGCTAGGTCTTAAAGGACTTTGACCAAAAAGGTTAATGGTCAAAAGGCAAATTCTTTCCCAAGAAGCCAGAAAAATTTGGATGCCTAGGCTAAGTCATGACCAAAGGAGATTGATACATTTTCCTAAAGAGCCATAAAAGACTTTGGCCAACTCTGGATATATGAGCAGTTACATTGCCCACTCCAAGGTGGAGTTATTTTATAGACATGCATCAACATGACAAGCTCGTGAACTTTTCTTAAGGAAGAAGAAATTTCAGCAAGGGAAATCTGTTGAGGAGAATACCTCCCTCACTAAGAGGGAGTGTTGATTTTTTATAACATCGGGAGGTATTCACGAATGCCAAAAGGCCTCCCGAGTCGGTTAAAGAAAATTGTACAAAATGAAAAATTAAAATTAATATTATGGGCTTCATGTAGGCCCCAAAAATCAAGTAGGCCCTAAAAGTGAAGGGGTGCAACTTTTGGTCAAAAGTCACCCCATCTAACTAATATAAATACAAAATGACCTCCTCCACTTTGACCATTTCGGACATCACATCAATCTCTTCTGTTCTGATCCACACATGAGAGGAAAGGAGGAGGAAATATGAAGTTTTAAAGCTGCCATTTGACCAATGTTGTTGACCTGCTCATTTGACAAAGTCTGATCTGCTTCATTTGACCGAGTTTCTGGCTGACTTTGACTGAATTACAGTCTGGATTTGACCAAGAAAAGAGGCTGTGTTTGACCAAAAATCTGGACTGTTTGAATGCAGAGAGGACAGTTCGACTGATCTTTGACTGTGGGAATGACTGCAGGAAGTCAACTGCGTGTCCGCATTGACTGCAGGGGTCAACCACAGACCCAAAGTTGGCCACAGGACACTGCTGACTAGGCCAAAAGTTGACCAGAAGTTACTATTCTGAAAGGTTTGACCACCGTTGACTGGCTGATATTTTGACCAGGTTTGACTAGTACCTTTGACCTGGATTTTGGTACATATTCCTAGAATAATTTTGAATTATTGATGAAGAACAATTTCTTCTCAGAAGAAAAGTTTGCTGGGTTTTTTCCCAAGGTTGGGTTTTTACCGGGTAAATTTGTTGTCCCTTTGTTGCTTGAATGTATTTTTATGATTGTTGAGATTTTAGATGTATAATTGCTTAAGGATACATGTGACACTGGAGTTTGGTACATATTCCTGAAACAATTTTAAATTATTGATAAAGAACAATTTCTTCTAAGAAGAAAAGTTTGCTGGGTTTTTTCAGAAGGTTGGGCTTTTACCAGGTAAATTTGTTGTCCCTTTGTTGCTTGGATGTATTTTTATGATTGTTGAGATTTTAGATGTATAATTGCTTAATGATACATGTGGCATAAGTTAACTTGATCAAACATCATCATTGGAAAGTAATAGGAAAGCAATTATCAAATTAGAAGGTCAGTTTCTCTTCTAGAAAATCAACAAAAGTGGCTATGACGATACGAAATCGTGATCGTAGAACGAAGGGCAAGTTTAAGGAGCCACTGTCTTTTTTAAAGTGGTAGAATTTTTCAAATCATCATCATCTTCAACATACTAAACATCCTAAATTTACGAAAACCTACAATTTTCTTTCCGTGGCTTCAGGAAGAAAAGTCGACTTTTAAAATAAACTGCGTTTGCATTCTAAAGTCAGATTAGTTAAATGGCAAAGATAAGCTGCCTAAATTTCATATGCATCTTCAACATTGCAAATATGGAAAATTTGCATATGCAAAAACATACAATTTTCTTTCAAGCCTTCGGAAGTAAAGTTTCTTTCTAAAATAAACTTAACTTTATTAGCAAATTCGAATATTTTTGGATGTCAAAATGGAAAAGGTAAAGTTAGTTTAGTTTCTGTGTGTTGCACTGCCAAACAAATGTTACTGAACTATTATTATTATTATTATTAAATGAAGGAATGAAAACTATGAAACTCTTACATAGGAACTAGCACGTTTCTTCCCAGTGGCTCTGAAAAAAGGGTCTGGCTCAATGATCTGGAGATCTTCGCCGTCACTGTCATCTGCGTCCAAAGAAACGAATAACTTCAGCCACGGTTGCCCTAAACCTTATGAATCAAGTGGAAGAATAGTATCCAAGGGTTTTAGCTCCCGAAAGAAAAAAAAACGGCCAAGGTAGCTAGATTGAGATTATACAGCATAAAGCTTATTTCCACAAAAGCTCAGCACTAACCATCCTCGACAATTATGGCGGGCTGAATATGACTGTAATCAAAAAGGGGTTCATAGCCGTCGTCCTCGTCCTCCTGTAATGACAACAAATTTTGAAGTTAAAAACGTTCTTCATTCCTGTAAACAAAATCCAACATCCTGGAATTTGAAACTGGCCATAGGCATGTACATTTTGTGGTGGAGAACCTGTTGAAGGGCTCCCCATTTAGTCGGAATTCGCAGAATTATGTTAAAGAAGCTCGATATGTGTAAAATAAGATACTTGATGATTCAAATTCGGTCGAATTGACACTGGCCTAGGGTGGGCGCCTCCTGGCCTCCCCGCAATTTCTCGCGCGCTATGCATTCACACTTTCCTCTAATTAAAACTTCAACCACCACCACTATGCATATTAACCATCAGTTTTTTTTTTTCTTTTTTTAACTTTTATCAAGTTTTTTTGTTTTTTTTTTCTTAAATATAAAATTTTGTTTTTTTGGTTTTTCTTTTTTCATTTTTTTTTTTGTGGTAACTACAATTAGTCTAGTTAAATACGAATGATATTCTAGTGAGATAATATCATTAAGATTAAGATTATATGAAGTTGAGTTGAGTTTGGACACATCAAATAATTTGAGAGTCATTTAACTTTACAAAGTCATGCACATTATGATGTAAGTAATTTTGTGTTTTAGTCCAACAGGCTATGTCAAATGGTGGATGTCCCACATCAAAAAGTGTTTGTTCATCAATATTGTGGCCCCACCTAGGTTTGAAACTCGATTAACCTACCTAGTGTGTTTATGGGCAATTGCGTTAAGTTAAGGGGTATAGGGGCAGTGCCTCTGACTTGACTCTAGGCTTCCTTAGTGACATGTGGCAAGTCTACCAATTCTCTTAATACAAATGTGTGTGTGTGTGTGTGATAGAAGTAAATGTGGATGGTAGAGAAACGAGTCCAAGAGGATATGGTGAGGTCAACACACCCAATTAAAATATTGGAACTCTTTGACATGTTTAATAATAAGGGTGACATAAATGTGTCCAGCAGAGGTAGTAAAACTCTTCTGACATGCTTGGTAATAATCTAACCACATCCTCACTCAAGGATTTTTGTCAATATTGATACCAACTCACACTCAACACTAACCAATCAAACTATTGCCATATACTTAGACAAAATATGATGTTACATGTATAATGGGATAATATATGAATTATTGAGTTAGGGTTAACCAAGCTTAAAATCATCATGTTGTTGGAACCACTCTTAGTTTGGGTACCCTTCACTTTTGTTGATTCTCTCTCGTGTTTGTTTTGGAGAGGGGCTTGGTTTCCCCATTCTCTCTCACCATTTTGCTTGAGAAGTGACAACATTCAAATATTGTGTCAATGTTGTTGATAAAAAAGCTAGGCTTAACAAGGGTGGTCGCTCCTCTCAATCTGTTAAAAGGTTAGATCACCTAATGAGATTGACATAAGAGTCATGTGCGTCTATTATTGAGTCTGTGAATTGTGATTTGCAATGTATCTAAAACAACGTTGAATGGTGAAAGACTCAATGTGTGGAAAAAAATAATCAGCATATGAGAATTATAGTGATGAAAAGGGTGTGAAGGTGATCAGGCCACACACCTAGCCACAAACAAGCTCATCATCCTGGAACCTTCCCAGTTATAAGAAAGACAAAATAAAATAAACACATAGAAGGAGGACTATTACTACTTGGGGGTATTGAAGTGTCGGGGATGTGTAACCTTTTGGTTGCTACTGAGAAAAGAAAATGACCCCTGGCTAACTTATAAGATGCAAGTGGTAAAAAGGAGGGTCTTTAGGTAAAATTTGGTAGGGACTTTGCAATTTCCTTCATAGCAAACTACTACAACTTAGAGAGTATCATCATACTTTGTAATTCTCCGTAAACTCTAATAATATTAAACTGACTATCACCATTCCAAGTTGGTTTTCCGAAATTAGGTTTCCAAGGTAAAATTGTTGTTTATTGTGGGATTCCTATTTGCATTGTTTAATTCGATATTCATTCTTTGTTGTAGATTTTCTTTAGTGTTGTATAGAAGCTTAACATAGTGATAATGTTCCAACGATTGAATAGTACATGGGGTTCGTAAATCCTTCCATGCCCTCTCTAGCAATAAATTAATGTAATATTTTACAATATTCAATGTGAAAACAAATTTATTGATTTCAAGACCACTAATGTGAGTGTGTGATTATGTATTGGCATAAGAACCTTCTCTCAGATCAGTTGCTAAAGTTGAGTCCATACATAACATTGAATCTCATCTTATAGACATAACACATCTCTTGAATGGTTCCTTTAGATGGCAGAGTATATCTAGCGATTTTGTAATGCCTCATATTATCAAATTAATAATTAGTAGTGATAGTTATAACAACGATAACAATAAATAATAAAAGTGAAAGTAATCATTTTTTTTTAAGTTCAGCAGTGGTGAGGCTACATCATGGTCATGTCCAAGAATAACACTACGAGAGTCATTTAGATTTAAAATTCATGCACGCTGTGATGTAAGTAACTTTGTGTTTTAGCCCATCAAGTTATGTCAAATGGTGGATGTCCCACATCAAAAGGTGTTTTTTCACCAATATTGTGGCCCCACCCAGGTTTGAAACTTGATTAACTTGCCTAGTGTGTTTATGGGCGATTGCGTTAAGTTAAGGAGTATAGGGCAAGTGCCTCTGACTTGAATATAGGCCTCCTTAGTGACAGGTGGCAAGTCTACCAATTCTCTTAATACAAATATGTGAGAGAGAGAGACAGAGAGAGAAGTAAATGTGGATGGTAGAGAAACCAGTCCAAGAGGATATGGTGAGGTCAACACACCCAATTAAAATATTGTAACTCTTTGACATGTTTAATAATAATGGTGACATAAATGTGTCCAATAGAGGTAGTAAAACTCTTTTGACATGCCTAGTAATAATCTAACCACATCCTGACATGAGAGGAAAAAGCTCTCTGCGCGCGCTCTGGACCCTGCTGCTACAGACTGCGACCAGCTGTGCTCGTTCTAGGGCTCGCGCCCATGGAGGTGCAGGGCACTCCCCATGCGCCTCCCCCTCCTCCGCAGCCCTCGACTGCTGAGGCCTTCAATCGTCTTTTGGTAGGTCTTCCCAAGAAGAAACATTCAGAAGCTGCGAAGTTTGTCAAGAAATTAGACGATATACTAGAGATCTCCCTGCCTGCAGAAACCCCGATTCAGGTTGCCTTATCTCTGGCTGAACGTGCTCTCGTAGGCCAGTTCACCGGACTATGGCCATCACCCAAAACAACTGAGAGCTGGGTAAACAGAAATTGGGCGCCATTGATCAAAGAAAGTGTTACTTCATATTTTTTGGGGAGAGGATTCTTTCTCTTCGAGTTCTCTTCAAAGGATGACAAAGATCTGATATTCCAAAACGGCCCCTACTTCATGGGCCCTCAGGGTTTATATCTAAATAAGTGGACTCCGGATTTTGATCCTGCAGTGGATGTGCCCAAAGCAGTCCCAGTGTGGGTAAGACTCCCAAATCTCCCAGTTCACTGCTGGAATTGGGACTCTCTGATGCATATTGGAAATTCCCTTGGGAATTTCATTGATCGAGCAAACAACAAGGACCATGATCGCGAAGATTCCTGCAAGCAGATCAGAAGCTAGCGAGTCTAAAATCAATGCTCTGGAAATCGGGTCGGCATGCGTAAACCGATCATGAATGCTACCGCTTCAATGCCGAATGCTGTTTATGGCCACTTCACTCGCAGGTCGGCCCGTCCAAACATTGAGGCAGACAAAGGACACTAACTAAGTCACGCCCAAACTTTCACAGAAAGACTGAGGCCCAATGGAAGAGGTCCTCACTGTGCCCCCCGCCAGATCCCGCCTCAAGTCATGCAAAATAAGCTTAAACTCTCTGAAATTAAAGAGACACCCAAGAGGTCGAGCACCAGTGTTGCAGGACCTTGACAAAGGTAATCCTTATGCCTCTTCCAAGGATGCAACCATTGCAGAAAGCTCAAAAGAAACCCCTGTTGAAGCCGAGGAAGAGGAGCATGAGACAGAAGACTCGGAGGAGGAAGGAGAAATAGGTGACTCCCAAGCCTCTGTTAGGAGATCCGCAAGAGACCGCAAAACAGATCGGGAGAAAAGAGAGCAGGAAACTTTCAAGGACAAGTTATAGGGCAGCCAACCAACGCTGGAAAAGTTGTTAGCAAAAAAGCCAAAGATGGCGAGAAACCAGCCTCAAGGCTCCAAGGGAGCCCAGCAAAACAAAGGTAAATAATGAAAATAGTCTCCTGGAATTGTAGGGGTATGGGGAGCAAAGTCAAGGAAGAGGCCATAATAAACCTAATAAGAATAGAAGCCCTGGACATACTCCTTATCCAGGAGACCAAGCTAGAGGACTCAATATTCCTCCAGACAAGCAAAAGAATATGGAGTAAATGTAGAGCCAAAGCTGTCTCAGCCCGAGGAGCATCTGGAGGGTTGGGCACCCTTTGGAATGAAAGTAAGTTTTCGTTAGTCTCTGAAACTTCTAGCATTCACTGGCTGCTTCTAAAAATGCAGCACTTAGTCACCAAAGAATTTTTTTGTCTCTTCAATGTCTATGTGCTGGTCAATGCTGCAGAAAAGAAGGTCTGTTGGGACTCCATAAGAAGCCAAGCAGATATAGGGAACCTTGACAATATCATCATTGCAGGGGATCTCAATCTCACTCTCCTCTCCTCAGAAAAGCGAGGAGGTTGCATTGTGCGAGATCCGGCGAGGGAATGGGCAGAGGATCTTATCCATGATTGGGACTTACTAGACATCAAGCCCTCTTCCGATAAGTTTACTTGGTCGAACAAAAGAGTTGGTCCTGGACATATTGCAGCTAGACTGGATAGATTTTTAGTCCAAAGTTCCTTTCTTCTGCTCGGATTAGATGCCAGTATGCAAATTATTCCTTGTAGCATATCTGATCACAATCCTATCAAGCTAGACCTCCGGGCTCTCCCTGATCTTGGACCCATCCCCTTCAGATTTAGCCCCCTTTGGGTCAGGGAACCTAACTTTTTGCAGATTGTTAAGGAATGTTGGTCTTAGCCAGTCAATGGATCTCCTTTCTACGTGTGGGAGGAAAAGCTCAAAAGAACGAAAGCTGCCCTAAAGAGCTGGGCCAAAACTCTTCCTAATCCAGCAACTAAAAGGAAAAATATTCAAAACCATCTTGAAGCCCACCATCTGCTCTCAGAAGATGCATACGTTACCAGAGAAATTCTAGACAAGGAGGTTCAGCTCCAATAGAGCTTCCATAAAGCCTGCCTGGCTGAAGAAGAATTTTGGAGGATTAAATCTCGCTGCCTTTGGCTCAAAGCGGGAGACAGAAATACCTCTTTCTTTCACAAACAATCTCAAGCCAGAAAATGCTTCAATTCCATTACTGAGGTCGAGGAAGATAACTCCATTCATAAGGACTTTGCAAGTATCAAAAGAGCAGCTTTTCTGCATTTTCATAATTTGTACAGTGAGGATGTGAACCTGGTCCATAACAATGTTCTTTTGGACAGGATCCCCTCTTCAATCACTGCTGAGATGAGCCTCCTGCTTGAAGCTAAAGTCACAGAGGCTAAGGTCAAGAATGTTCTCTTTGCCATGGACCCAGACAAAGCCCCGGGTCTTGATGGGTTCTCAGCCATATTTATCCAATCCTGTTGGCACATTGTGGAAAACGATCTATATAAAATGGTTCAAAAATCCCAGAACTGTCAGAAAATTGGGGGTAGTACAAACTCTGCGTTCCTTGCTCTCATCCCCGAGGAGAAAGGTGCCAGATCCTTCAACAGATTTCGTCCCATCTCTCTTTGCAATATTGGTTATAAGTTAATCACCAAAGTAATAGCTAACATGTTGAAATATCTTATCCCCGCAATAATCCCAAAAAATCAAGGGGGCTTTATTCATGGTAGACAGCTTGTGGACAATTTCACTTTAGTTCAAGAGGAAATTATCTCAAGTCAGCAGCGCAAGGAAAAAGGTATGGTTATCAAACTGGACTTAGCTAATGCCTTTGATCGTGTTAGGCATAGTTTTCTCTTGAATGTTCTGAAAAAATTTGGATTTGGTGAGAAATTTATAAACTGGATTCAGGCCTGCATTTCGGAGCCATGGATTGCTCCCCTTGTAAATGGCAGAGCTGCTGGCTTTTTCAAAGCTTCAAGAGGGCTTAGGCAGGGCTGCCCTCTTTCTCCTATATTGTTTGTCCTCCAAGCCTCTGTTTTAAGTTTTCATCTAAACAAAAAAATGCAAGAGCAGGAGATCTCAAGTCTTTGTATCGCAAGAGGAGTCAACAGTATTAATCATGCCCTATTTGCAGATGATACTTTTCTTCTGAGGGCTGCTTCAATTCATTCGGCCAACAGATTCAAAGAAGTTATAGACGAGTATTGTTTAGCGTCGGGAAGCAGTCTCAACAGGGGGAAATGTCATATTTATAGTTGGAATACTTCGCCCAACTTGCTCAGTTCCATTACAAGATGTTTTGGCTTCGCAGCCTCTTCAACTTGGACTTCTTTCAAATACCTTGGGCTCCCTATCTTCCTCAAGCGAGCCTTCAGTCGGGATTGGCTCCCTCAAGTGGAAAAATTCAAAACCAAGCTTCAGGCTTAGGGTTTCAACTGGCTTAATATTGCGGGCAAATCAGTTCTCATCAAATCTGTCCTATGTAGTCTTCCCCTTTTTCAGTTTTTTGTTCTTTTGTCTCCTGTTGGCATCATTAAGAGAATGGATCAGCACATTCGGCACTTTTTTTGGAAGGGGGGCAAAAACAATGAGAAAAAATTCCCTCTGGTTAATTGGGAGATTGTCTCCAAACCTCTGAGGGAGGGGGGTTTAAATTTCAAGGACCTTTCCCTTCAGAATACTGCCATGGGAGCCAAACTTCTCTGGAAAATCATCGCGCCCAAGCCTGGCTGGGCCCAATTAGCACTTTGGAAGAAATATTTCAAAGGTATGAGACTCAGATGTTTGGATGGCCCTCTCCCACAAGGCGTCTCCCCCTTTGCAAGGCTCTGCACCAAAGCTGCTCCACTTATCACCTCCAACGCTTACTGGATTCCTGGAAATGGCAAGAAAATCAATATCTGGACAGATCGTATTATGAATCATGACCCGATTGGTGACTGCCCCTCCCTGAATGCGCTGAGATGCTGGATGATCACTGCTGGGAAATCTACTTTGTGGGACATCTCCACTTGGACTGGATCACGTTGGACAGGCTGGGATTTGTTAGATGTGCCCCCGGAGCTTCTCCAGGACTGCAACACTCTCTGCTCCATGTTCAATGGAATAGCTCCCACACATATGCGCAAAAGAGACACACATGGCTGGGGTACGCTAGCTGTAGGTTACACTGTAGCTCAAGGCTACGCCTTGCTCGTTCTGAGACCACACGTCCCTCCGGACCCTGCTCCCTGGGCAGCGATCTGGCATATTCATTCTCTACCTAAAATTGACATGTTTTGTTGGATCTTATGCCACAAAAAAATCCTTACTGATGATAAATTGCAGAAACGTGGTTTTTATGGTCCGTCCAGGTGCTCTTTGTACAGAGCGAGTGTGGAATGTGCCACGCACCTAATGTTAAATTGCAAATTTGCTTAGCAGGTTTGGAAAGAGCTAATGGATGATTGGAACCCCATCTTTGTTCTTCCCTCTTCTATTACTAAACTCTTTGCAAATTGGTAGAGCAATTATCCCGGTCCACTTCCCAAAAACAAAGTGATCAAAGTCGCTTGGTCTTCTCTCCCTAAAATCTGCTGCTGGCAGATCTGGCTAGAGCAAAATAGCAGAATCTTCAGAGACACTCAGCACGATGTCAAAGTGGTCACGGCCAAGATCAAATTCCAGCTAAAAGAGAGTTTGGGAGATCAAAAAGATGCATCAAATCTAAACCAGATTGATTTTGTTTGGGGTGCCTCCCTAAATCTGCAATTTCATCAAGCCATCAGCAATACTTCCCCCTCTGAAGACTGGCAAATAAGGGGGAAAAACAATGATGATTTTCAAGACTGGATCTCCACTCAAAAGGTGCACTCTCTCTTCTTCGATGGGGCATCAAAGGGAAATCCCGGAAGCGCTGGGGCAGGAGGAATTGTTAAAAATGCTGAAGGTCTATTGATCCACCACTTTGCCTAGGGTCTGGGGATCAAATCCAACATCCAAGCTGAGGCTTTGGCCCTCTTTCAAGGACTTAAGTTACTCCTGAACTTAGGGATCAAGGAGGCTAATATTTTCGGGGATTCCCAAGTGGTTATAAAAACCATGGTGTCAAATTCTTCCCCTCGAGATCTAAGATTGGCAAGATTGATATCTAGAATCAGAAGCTTGGGGAAATCCTTTCAAAACCTGAATTTCTTCCATGTGTTGAGAGATAACAACAAAGACGCAGATCTTGAAGCTAATAAAGCTTCCCTTCTCTCTATTGGGGTAATGACAAGAGACGGGGACGAAACATGGGATCCAATACCATAATCTGTCAGTTGAAATGTTTTACTGCTTGCTTTTGAATAAGTTTGTTTGTACTTTCAAGCTTGGGGAAATCACAGAAATCGATTGCATAGCTGTATACATAAAAAGCTGGAAGCTGTTCACAAACGCCATTGCAATTCTAGCTATTGATATCTTCTGGGCACTGCCCCTCCTCAATGTAATCTGAATTCTGGCAATTAGGCCAACAGTTAATACAATCCATAACCGTTCCTGTGAAAAAAATAATAATCTAACCACATCCTCACTCAAGGGCTTTTGCCAATATTGGTACCAACTCACACTCAACACTAATCAATCAAACTATTGTCATATACTAAGACAAAATATGATGTTACGTGTATAATGGGATAATAGATGAATTATTGAGTTAGGGTTAACCAAGCTTAAAATCATCATGTTGTTGGAACCACTCTAAGTTTGGGTGCCCTTCACTTTTGTTGATTCTCTCCCATGTTTGTTTTGGAGAGGGGCTTGGTTTCCCCACTCTCTCTCACCATTTTGCTTGAGAAGTGACAACATTCAAATATTTTGTCAACGTTGTTGCTAAAAAATCTAGGCTTAAAAAGGGTGGTCGCTCCTCTCAATATGTTAAAAGGTTAGATCGCCTAATGAGATTGACAACAAAGTCATGTGCGTCAATTATTGAGTCTGTGAATTGTGATTTGTAATGTATCTAAAACAACATTGAATGGTGAAAGACACAATGTGTGGAAAAAATTAATTAACATATGAGAAGCATAGTGAT
Source organism: Pinus albicaulis (assembly GCA_034641835.2). NCBI lineage: Eukaryota > Viridiplantae > Streptophyta > Pinopsida > Pinales > Pinaceae > Pinus > Pinus albicaulis. The sequence goes on from CM076571.1 coordinate 279,584,027, forward strand.
GACAAGGGTGTGAAGGTGATCAAGCCACACACCCAGCCACGTACAAGCTCATCACCTTGGAACCTTGCAAGTTATAAGAAAGACAACATAAAATAAAACATAGAAGGAGGAATATTACTACCTGGGGGGTATTGAAGTGTTGGGGATGTCTAACCTTCTGGTTGCTACTGAGAAAATAAAATGACCCCTGGCTAACTTATAAGATGCAAGTGGTACAATGAAGGAGGGTCTTTGGGTAAAATTTGGGTGGGACTTTGCAATTTCCTTCATATAAAACTACTACAACTTAGAGAGTATCATCATACTTTGCAATTCTTCATAAAATCTAATAATAATAAACTAAGCATCGCCATTCCAAGTTGGTTTTCTGAAATTGGGTTTCCAAGGTAAAATTGTTGTTTATTGTGGGATTCCTATTTGCATTGTTTAATTCAATATTCAATCTTTGTTGTAGATTTTCTTTAGTGTTGTGTAGAAGCTTAACATAGTGATAATGTTCCAATGATTGAATAGTACATGAGGTAAATAAGTCATTCCATACTCTCTCTAGCAATAAATTAATATAATATTTTACAATATTCAATGTGAAAAAAACTGTATTGATTTCAAGAGCATTGATGTGAGTGTGTGATTATGTATTGGCATAAGAACCTTCCCTCATATAAGTTGCTAAAGTTGAGTCCATACATAACATTCAATCTCATCTTATAGACATGACACTTCTCTTGAATGGTTCCTTTAGATGGCAGAGTATATCTAGCGATTGTGTAATGCCTCGTATTATCAAATTAATAATTAGTAGTGAAAGTTATAACAACGATAACAATACACCCTAATGCGAGTGCTCTCCAATAAGACGAGGAGCCTCGAGGGAGCCATGTGGCGGGACACTTGGCCATCCCACGTGCCCGCACATGGTTTCCAACCCAGAGTTTATTGCACAAGCTAGTATGTATTAATTCCGCCCTCTGCCACCTTCACTCCGATGTCCTCTGGTTGCAAAGCATTTATAACTCTTGAATTTGTCACCATGGCTATTAAGTCGGCTACCCCCGCTCATTCGACCTCCATTTGGCTCTCCCTCCTGCTTTTGGTGCATGCCTTTCGTTCTTCTCATCAGCCTCTGGTTTTTTGCTCTGCCCCACCCTGTCTCAGCCTTCCCTCTGCGTGCTCTGGTGGAGGCTCCTCTCCCGTGCTGTCAAGAGCGCCCTCCTGGTCATGCACTTCTGCTCCTGCGACAATTATGCCAAGGCGTCATTGTATGAGATGCAGAAAAGCGGGAGGCCGCGACCTCCCATCCAGACCTCCTATGACGCAAGCCTTGGGCAGAGAATTGAATCTTTATGTGGGTTGGGAGGAGCCGAGCAGGCTTGACCCCGTTAATCTTTGAGCTCGACTTTCCTTGCAGCTCCCTGTTCCCCCTCTGGCATCTTCTAGCATCTACACCAAGAAGCGTACGCCCAAATTGACCATTACGCCAAAGCTGCCCTTCATCCCTCACAAAATAAAGGCTCTTCCTGTGCAGAGCGCCTCTAGCAGTAGCCACTGCACCAGCAGCAACACAGGATCCAACGATGGTTGTAGCTCAAATAGTGAAGCAAAAGACAAGAATGAGAACACCAGTCAGCCAGCTGCCTCCTCTAAGAAGCTTGATGCTCCTGCGTCGCCACGGCTTCAGGCCACAAGCCACGTGCCGAACAAGGAGGACGAGGATGAGTTCTATGTTTGCAGGATCGAGGAAGAAGACCCCAACTCCAGCAAGAAGAATGAAGGTTCTCTCTAGTTTCTTTTGCAGGGTGATCTTCTGTCTTTCTAGTTTTTTAGTAGCGTTATCTAGTTTTACCATGTTTTGGAAGACTCTGCTCTCCATATACAGTTTAATTTTTGCTACTATGTATGTTGGTTTCCCTTTCTGGGCAGCATTTTCTATTTGCTACTGGTGGACTGGTTTCCCTAGCTGGGGCAGTCCAATTTCTGATCTCAAACACTTGATACTTCCCTCCGGAATTGGAAGAGAACTATAACTTTTTGCTTTGCATGATATAATAGATATAGATTAACTTAGAAAGAAAAAAAAAACAACGATAACAATAAATAATAAAAGTGAGAATAATCTTTTTTTTTTTGTAAGTTCAACAATGGTGAGGCTACATCATGGTCATGTCCAAGAATAACACCCAAATAGGGCGGAGAAATGAACCAATGACTTAACATCTAGGAGTGTCTTAACAGTGCTCCTCATCACCATCTATCCAATACCCCGTGGACAAGTGAGAATAATCCATGATTAATAAATCAAATAATAATTAATAAGGTGAAGCTCAAAATAAATAAGAAAACTATTTGTAGAAAAGGAAAAGAGTAAAAATAGTAACAAGAAATTTATGGGGAAAAAAAGTCAAATTAGTAAACATTAAATTAAAGAGAATAAAACAAATGAGAGTAAATTATGGAAAAAATTAAGTTAAGAAAAAATTAAGACAAAAAAATAGAAATTTGCACAATGACACATGGATTATGTGCATGAAGATTTTTCCATTGTCAGAACAAAACGTTCTATTTAATGGATGAGAAGGATGATGCGAGTCATTGTTTTCCTATGATAATTTTAGGAGAGAAGGGATTCACTGGCATAAGTAGTTGATTGAGGGCTCGAGGAGCCGGTTGTAGAAGTACATAGTGTAGCTAGGCTTATGGTTAAGTGGAGAGTCGCCTCCAAAACGTTGGTTGCAGTCAGCTGGATAAAAATAGCACAATGGTTTTGAAATTACAAGTAAGTTAATTCTTTGCTTTAAAGATAAGTTCTCACCACTCATCATTGTTGTACTAATTTATCGAAATCTTCCATATGTTGACAATTAATGGCCTTGAATTTCTCTAAGTTATTTTCGTATTTAATTATGTTTTATGTTTGGACAACCATTACACATTTGATACATGATGAATTTATAGTTTCATTGTGATTGCATGCAACTATTTTTTTTTCATATAACATTTATTATTTGCTTATGTAAATCAGTGGAATAACATATACGGTGTTACCACTCAAACTAACACCCTTTGCAAAAGTCCTAACGAAAACTCTACGAAGGTAAGCACACTTGCAAAACATGCCACTTCCACCTTAGCACAGTTTTCCCTTCACTTTAAGTCAGGTCCTTGAAGTCACAGGAGGTATCCCCATATGTAAAATGAACTTGTAAAGTATATCATTGTATGCACTAAACAATTCACAAACAAACAAACACTTCAATACAAGATAGACTAGTGCCAATTAAGTGAAAAAATAGCCTGAGATTATTCAATGAATAGTTAGGGCATCTATCACCACCTACTAATAAGGATTAGGAGCTAATTAGTAATTGTTGAAATCTATTATATGACATGCTATAGCAAAAATAAAAGTCAACACAATGATTTCAATCTTTATGCCATATAAAATATACTTTTTTACCACATAAGAATGATATATTATTGCACAAATCAATGATAAATGATATTCTAAGATCACCTCTTGATTATGTGTTGTATATTGGACAAGTTTGCCACTATTGACAATTTCCATAAATTGATTTATGACAAAAAACACATAAAATGCAAGTTTTGGAGGGGGAAAGCCACCCAAGGGTGCCTAAAAGAATTGTTAATGTTAGCTCTTGAACGCATTGGCTACGACAATGAAATATATATATATATATATATATATATATATATATATATATGATAAAATACAAGTTCAAATGACAAAAAAATTCTAAAATTAGCACAAACTTGCATGGAGAGGGTGTGAATTCCCCCCAAGGTTGTATCCAAAATTTTCCAAATTAAAATATAAGTCATGTAAATAACTTGAGAGATATATTTCATCACAAGGCATTGTAAATAACATTGGATAACAATCCAACAATGAAACAAGAGTCAGGGGAGAGTTAGAATGCACCTTTTTTAGTAATCCTTGGCTTCAAGGTTTCTCCCAATATAGTTTATTTTGTTGTAATTGATTTCCGAATCTAGTAAAAACCATAAATCAGTCCACAAATAGATAAGACCTTGAAGCACAAATATATTGGGCTACATTGCACAATTAGGGTTAAAAATCAACAATTTATTATAAACCCTTGGATAAAGGTGTGGCATACCCTATTAACTCCAACCTCAACTAAGGTTAGAAGGAGGCAGTTACTACGTTAACCCAATATTTGTGGTCCAGTTATGGAAATAGGGTCTAATTTTTTGCTTTATTTTTACTCTCAAGAAACTAAAAACGAATGACACCATCACATTCATCTTGTCGAGATGATTCCTATAATATAAATTTTACTGTAATCTAATTCCCGGATCCAAAAATATGGCCATCCAAAGATTAACCATTCAAATAGTACCACCTCACCAACCTTCCACGTGGCATCTGCATGATCCCCACATGGAAATCCCCATTGGTCCTTCTCTTCCACATGGAAATGTTACCATAGTTGTCGACCTACTCATACTGGTCACATAGCACCCACTATACCATGTTCGACACCCATCTCATAACATATCCACGCTATATGAAAAGTATTATGGGTGTGAGTCCGTCAAAGACCACATAACCCTGGAACCAGTCTCCCTGGAGGTAGCTCTTGCCACCCCTCGTCGTTCCTTCTAGGTGTTATCACCAAATTGATTTATGATGGGCTGCTCATCAATCAACTTAATGTAACTCTTTCAACCCACTTTTGGCTTAAGATTAGCCTCTTTAATTTGAGAGGGCTCTCTCAAGGTAATTTATGATTTTCAATGAAATTTCTAATTGATGTCTAACTCTATAACTGTAACTTGATTGTGATTGATTGCAGGTTGAAAACGTAAGAAGTTGCTACCATTGAGCTATGGGGTCAACATCTGTAAACTCAATGAGAATATTGATTCTTATGGAAACTAAGGAAAATAGAGGTTTCAATGAAAAGGCAGTACACACATACAACACAAGAATAAAACAGTAATTTAATCTCTAAAGGAAGTGAGAGCATGTTACCATGAGTTCTGAGTGATTAGACATCAAACCGACTGCAAATATTAAAGATGAAAGATATAGAACATAAAACACATTAAACACCTCCTTTGAATCTCAGGTAAAGAAGCAAATATCATTGTATATTACTGAAACTGAAAACTATTACAGAGTAGTAGTTTGGTACTGTCAGACCAGGAGGTAACTCCGCAAAACTCAATGTATATTGGATGGATATTGTGTGTGTATTTATACATGGAGGTGAGGCTATTGGGATTCACTTCCCAATGACTCTTGGCCTTCCTTATTTACTAAATTACAATAATATACAATCTCACCCAACCCCTTAGGATTAGGTGTCAACATTCCCCCCTTTAATCTGAAGGGATGTTGGTGAGTCCAAGCATCATTCTGAACTTTTCTCTTCCAAGTGCTTTGGTGAAGATGTTTGCGGTCTGCTCATTTGTGGAACAATGATGTAGATGGATGGTTTTGGCCTGAACATGATGTCGAATCATATGGTATTTTGTATTGATGTGCTTTGTTCGATCATGGAACTTCGGGTTCTTGGCCAACTTTATTGCAGAAGTGTTGTCGATCATGAGTGGTGTTGAATGCATTTGTTTCATCTGCAAATCTTCAAGGATTTTCCCGAGCCACACAATTTCCTTTGTTGCTTCAGCTGCTGCCACATATTCTGCCTCGGTGGTGGAATCTACTGGAACTCCAAGACTCATGGCATAACTTGAAGTAGACACCCCAGTTTCTTTGTCCCCGTCAAAGTTTGAATCAGAGTATCCGATCAAGCTGAAATCGCCTACCTGTGTATATTTGAGTCCAAGTCTTGAGTCCCCTTCAAGTACTTTAGAACTCTTTTTGCAGCAGACCAATGTCCTTCACAAGGTTTTTGCATAAACCTGGAGAGGATTCCAACAGTAAATGAGATGTCTGGTCTAGTGGTAGTCAGGTAGATAAGACTTCCAACAAGCTGTCTATACTTCGTTGCATCCTCGAATTCCTTCCCTTCAATGGATGTGAGCTTCAAATTTTGTTCCATTGGAGTGGTTAAGGGATTGCATTCATCCATGCCAAACTTGTTCAAAAGATATCCAATGTACTTCTTTTAAGAAAGAAATATAAATTTAGGATGTTGAGTTATTTTAATACCCAAATAGTAATGAACACAACCCAAATCAGTTATTTCAAAACCTTTCTTCAATTCTTTCTTTATGGATGCAATATAACTCTAATTGTTCCCTGTCATCAAAAGATCATCTACATACACCACAAGATATACAACTGTCTTTCCAACTTTCTTAACAAACAAGGTTGCATCATCAAGATCAAAATGTTTGAAGTCAAGTTTCAAAATATGCTTAGTTAATTTCTCATACCAGGCTCGCGGTGCTTGCTTGAGGCCATATAAGGATTTTATAAGCTTGCATACTTTGTGTTCTTGGCCCTTCACAACAAATCCTTCTGGTTGGGACATAAAAACTTTATCCTTTAGATCTCCATTCAAAAAGGCGGTTTTTACATCCATCTGATGGACTTTCCATCCCTTCTGTGCTGCTAGGGCAAAGAGAGTCTGGATGGTGGCCCATCTTGCTGTGGGAGCAAAAGTTTATTCATAATCAACCCCTTCTTTTTGTGAAAAACCTTTTGCCACAAGCTTGGCTTTATGCTTTTCAAGTGAGCCATCTTCTTTGTACTTGTTCTTGTAGACCCACTTACAGCCAATTGGTTTGGTTCCCAAAGGCGGATCAACTAGCTTCCAAGTGCCATTATTTATCAAGGCATCATACTCCTTTTGCATCGCTTCATTCCATTCATCACGAGAAGTGGCTTCTTTGAAGGAAGTTGGTTCATGATATGTAGACAAACTCAATTCACAGTTATAAGCAATATCCATATCAACAGGTGAATTAGAATTATCTGCATCACCTTCGTTTTGTCTAGTGGAACTTCTTGTTCCTGTTTTTCCAACCTCATTGGGATGAACGTTTTCTAGTGTCTTTGTCAGCCATTTGGGGGGACCTTTCTAAGATGGCCCAGGCTGCTCATTTGACTGAGTTGGAATTTAATCAAGATTCAATCTCTCAATTCTGTCAATCACATCGTTCAAGGTGTCATCCGTGGTTGGTTCTTCAGGTGGGGGAGAAAGTGCTTCGGGAAATGATTCCACAGATTGATCCAGTATATGAATCCCCCCTTCAAGATGTGGAATTTGATTATCAAATTCATGAAAATACTTTGCATGTGTGAATGTATCCAAGCGATCAAGTTGCCGCTGAACAACATTGTCAGTCTTGGAAGATTCAAGGAATATGACATCTCTTGCTATTACAAACTTCTTATTGACTTCATCATAGAGATGACATCCTTTGGAGGTATTGGAATACCCCAAGAAGATACATTTTCGACTTCTAGCACCAAGTTTATTCCTTTGTACCTTGGGTATCAAAGCATAGCAGGTGGAACCAAAGACCCCGAAATGCTTTACCGAAGGAATGTGGCCATGCCACATTTCATAAGGAGTTTTGTTTCTGATTAAATTTGAAGGACACCTATTCTTTATGTATACAACACATAGAACTGCATCAGCCCAAAACATCATTTTTTCATTCTTAAAAAACATCATGGAGCGAACCATATTTAAAATTTCCCTGTTCACTCTTTCAGCTACACCATTTTTTTGGGGGTTATAAGGCACAGTTGTTTGATGTTTGATCCGATGTTGATGAAGATAATTTTCAAATTCGTTTGAAGTGTATTCTTTTCCGTTATCAGTACGTAAAGAGCCAATATGAGTTTGTGCATCATTTTCAATCCATGCATGAAAATTCTTGAATGTTTGAAAAGCATCAGATTTATTCTTCAATAAGTAAACCCAACACATTCTGGTGTAATCATCAATAAATGTCATCATATATTTATTTCCATTTGCAGAAGCAACAAGCATAGGGCCACATAAATATGAATGAATAAGCTCAAGTTTTCTATGTGCTCTGGAATATGAATCATGAAATGGCTGTTTTCTATGCTTTCCTAGAATACAAGCATCACATTGCTTAAATTTCCTAGGAATTGTAGGCAGTCCATTAACACCATTTTTCTTCAACAATCGAAGGCTGTCATAATTTAAGTGTCCAAATCTAGCATGCCATAAAAGACTTGATGGGAATGTACCTTCATCATGATGTGTACTGAATGCACAGTTTTGTGTATGAGCTGAGGAACCTTGCAGCTTCAAGAGTCTTCCTTCTTCTATTCCCTCCATCACAAGTGAGTGATCTGATGCTTTTCTGACCTCAGCCTTGCCATCAAACATGTGAATGGAGTGTCCTTGCTAGTGGATGTGGACCAAGGACAACAAGTTTCTCCTCAACTCAGGGAGGTATAGAACCTCATGTAGAAGATGATCTGGAATACCAGGCAACTTAAGCCTGATTGTGCCAAGCCCTGATGGCTTGAGTTTGGATTTATCTGCGAAGTATACTGCTCCATCAACTTTGTCAGTAAATTCTTCAAAAAAATATTTTATAAATGTCATGTGACATGTTGCTCCTGAATCTAGAAACTAATCATTTCTCCAAGAAGTAAATGAAACATCAAACAAGTCTTCAGTTACTCCATTGTTACAATGTGCTATAACAAAATGAGCGGATTCAGGTGCTTTACCTGTCTCTCTTTCATTAGTTTTACCTTTTTCTTGATTCCTTTGCTGCTCAATTTTATCCCAAGGTATCTTGCATGTAGATGCATCATGCCAGTCTTTATTGCAGCGTATGCAATGAAGATTAGATTTTTCAGTTTGAGTTTGTCTGCCCCCCCTTCCTCTGAAATTTCTTCTTCCTCTTCCTCTTCGGCCACCTCTTCCTCTGGAAGAATCTTGAGCATGATTCTTCTCTTTATGTGCAAAGCATACAACCTCTTCAGAAGTCAGAGGGGTGGTCATCTTTCCAAAAGCTTTCTCTCTTTCTGCAAACTCTTTCTCAAGGGACTCAAAAGTGATTTTCACGAGGTTTCCACTTGCTTGCAATGACTCAAGATAATTTGAGTAAGTGGGATACAAAGCCTTAACATATGCTATGAGAGATATGTCAACATCTTCACCAGTGCTTTTAATATCATGCATGATAGATCTTACTTCTGAAGCTAAAGCAAGAGAATCATCATTTTTCAATTCCAGACTTAACAACGTAATCATTAATTGAACAACTTCAAGTTCTGAATGTGAGTCATAGAGTTCTTTTAGCTTGCTCAAGGCTTTGTAGGCATTTTAAAATGGTGTAATATGGCGACTCACCTCTTCATTTACGGAAGCTGTAATCAAGGCATAGGCCTTGCAGTTCTTGTTTTCCCAAATGGCGATCTCCTTGTCTGAAGTGGGCTTTGCTGGTGGAAGGTCATCTTCTCCTTCACAAATTCCTTTCCACATCTCATTAAAAATGAGTGTGTGTTTGATTTTTCGAGACCATTCACGATAGTTCTCCTTGCCAGAGAGAACAACTCCTACAATAGATATGAGATAATGCATTCTTTTGAAGGAAAAAAATACTTCGTTGGGTAAAAACTCAATTCTGCGAAAAAAACAAATAAAAGTAAAAAAAAATAAAAATAAAATAAATAAAAATAAAATAATAATAATAATAATAATAATAATAATTAAAATTAAAAATAAAAATAAAATTATATATATATATATATATATATATATATATATATATATATATATATATATATATATATATAAGGGGAAAAAAACAGAGGTTTTAATTAGGGGAGAATTTATCTGGGGGAGGTTTTAACTCGGGGGTTTTTTTTGGGGGAGGTTTTAACTAAGGAGGTTTATTTGGGGGAGGTTTTAACTGGGGGGCGTTTATCTGGGGGAGGGGAAACTGTGTAAAATGAAAAAAAAAATATTACAGAGGAGAACGCAGAGTCAGGGGGAAGGGGAGGGCCGGGGATTTTTGGGCGTGAGGAAGAGCATGGGGAGGGGTGTGTTGGCCGTGGGGAGGGCGGAGAGGGTCGAGTGGGGAGTGTGTGAGGGGGAGAGCGGTGAGGGGGTCGAGTGGGGAGTGCGTGAGGGGGAGGGTGGAGGGGGTCGGGTGGGGAGTGTGTGAGGGGGAGGGCAGAGGGTGGTGAGGCAGTCGGGTGGGGATGGTGGAGGGTGGTAAGGGAGTCAGGTGGGGAGCGAGTGAGGGGGAGGGAAGAGTGCTGTGAGGGGTTGGGAATGAGTGAGGCCGAGAGGCCGTGAGGGGTTTGGGTGGGTTGAGTGAGGCTGAGAGGCTGTGATGGGTTGTTGTGCGAGGGAGGTGAAGGGTTGGGAATGAGTGGTGAGGGCGAGTGCAGGCCGAGAGGCCGTGAGCAATGTGAGGGGGTGGGTGCAGAGAGGGTGATTTGCACAGCAAATGAGAATAAAAATGTACAGTAAGTTTAACTGTGCTCAAAATTTGAGCAGAAAATGCACATTAGGAGAAATTATAGACAGAATGTGCAGAAAAATTGTAGAACTTGCAGTAAAAAAAAATTGCAGAATTTTCCAAAATTGCATCAATGACAGAGGAGAAGTAAGAAAACTGAATAAGGTATAAAACTGAATGCACAATGACAATCTGAAAAAATGTAGAGCATGAGGGAGTTACACCAAAGGCAGGAATGCCAAAAATGGGACTGGCTCTGATACCATGTCAGACCAGGAGGTAACTCCGCAAAACTCAATGTATATTGGATGGAGATTGTGTGTGTATTTATACATGGAGGTGAGGCTATTGGGATTCACTTCCCAATGACTCTTGGCCTTCCTTATTTACTAAATTACAATAGTATACAATCTCACCCAACCCCTTAGGATTAGGTGTCAACATGTACGATATTCTCCAACCCTTTGATATTCGATCTTCTGTCTATAAATAGACTTCTTTTACATTACATAGGATTTTGGATCATCGAACCTTCAAACTAACAGCTAATCATAACTGACACATCTATGTATAGAACATAAAAGACACCTATCCATTTAAGAGTTATTCTCCTAATAGGACTCTAGTTATATTTATTACAATTACTAACTAAAGGAGTGCATAATTACATCAAAAGTAGTTAGATGCTCGAATGGCACTATCCATCATAGAAAATAATAAATGCCCTCACTGAACTACAAAACAATCATCTTATTTTTAAGGAAATGATGACATGGCATTTATTGATTGTCCTTTGGTGAGTTGGTGAAGAGGACAGCTTTGTCGAAGGCCAAATATCTGTTAGATTGTTCCACTGATACCCTTTAATACCTCCATGTGGTTGGCTGAGCTTCAAAACACTTTCAAACCTTCAAAAACCTTTTAAAAAACACCTCGAAACAGAGCATTTTAGGCAGTTTCGGATCGTAATTTAGTAGCAAGGTTATTTTTTTCCTTTATCCTTTCCTTCTGCCACCTCTACTGGCCAAATAATGTTTGTCAGGTGAAAATGAGTAAATACCATCAACCTCCCTCCTTAGACCTTCAAAAAAATGTTTTTTATAGGCAAAAAAGCATCTTCAGAAATTCCGCAGCGTTTTGAGGCCTTCAACCCTGGAGCACGCTACGAAACTGCCTAACAAGGCAGAGATTGCAGATTTTGTAATTTTCTTCAAAATTTGATCTTCTGAGCCAAAATTTATGTCCCTTGCAAGCTATAAACCTAAAAAAAAATTCTCAACTCAGCTCTTCAATGTTTGGGAGTTTCATCTTCATTAACTATAGGTTAGCCTTTAAGTTCTTCAATTATTTTCATTTTTAGTCCCATATTCTCCAGATCATTTAGAATCATATCCATCTGTTCCTGAAGGTCTTCCACTTGATCTTTCAATGATCTGTTGTCAGCTTGTAGGTGCAGGTTCATCCTCCTAGTATGTTTGGCTATAAGTCTTAGAGGCTCTGTCCTTTTCAACAATCTTTTGGCATTACTCATAGTTTTTGAAACATTTGAGAGTTGACTATCCAATTTTTTCATCATCTGGTCAAACTCAGCCTTTTCAGACTTGTGCTTCTCTGCTTCCAACTTCAACTCAAGTATTTATTCTCTTACTTCCCTCGGCTGTTCCTTGAGGAGTTATGTCTCTAATTTTTCAATCATCTTCTCTTTTCTCTTTCTCTGCCTGGTGACAACTTCTTCTTCTGCTGCTGGGGAAAAATCTGCGATGTTTTATGGCTGCATACCTTCACTAACTTTCTCTTCCCTTTTGTTCTCCACGGCCTTCTTTGCAAACCTGGTCATTGGCTTCCTTGGCTAAAATATGAAGCCAACATCCTCTCCTGCAAAATCCAATTTCTTAACAGTATTACCTTTCTTAAGTGTCCTTCCATCACCTTCAATGTCTTTTGCTTGCACTATTGGGGAATCAATATCTATTGCATGTAGGATATCTTCCAAATTTCCTATGGCCAATGTATAACTCCTTGTTATCCTCTTACTGCTTTGTTTGCTAATCTTTTGTTTATGTTTTGCAGGTGTTGGTTGAGGGTTAATAGTTTCTTGCAGAGGTTCTTCTTCGATGTCGATTGGTTCTGCATGAGACTGTCTTCTCTCTTCTTCAACCTCTTCTATTGTAGCTGGTGATGTAGTAATTTTAGGTTTTGAAACTTTCTTTGGAGTCACTACATCTATTTCATAACCACTCATAAACAGAAAATAATTCCAGTCTCTGTTTAATCTTTTCAACTCTTCCAGCACTAACAATTTTATGAGACCATGGTGAAATAATGATGTCTCGTTACTTTCTGACTTGACCTGAACTCTATCTAACATTTTCCCCAAACTCCTGTATAAAAAGAAAGGTAGATCAAGGGGTTTCTTACCAGCAAAATGTAGAAGGAGTCTAATATGATAGGAATAGACCACGTGGAATCTCCCTTCGCAGGTGAAGTATTTTTGGATCACCAACAACAACTTTGCATAATTCTCCTTCATATAACCTCTGGGGATGCCATTTGTCATGTCAGCTTCTCTGTGCTCCTTCTTGAGAAATTGTTCATATCCTTTCATTCTGAACTTTGTGCCTCTAAACCATTCTTCACCAGCTCTAGGAATTTCTGTAGCTTGTGATATGATCTACGGTGACACTGTGAGATTCAAAATCCCAACCTTAGATGTTGTCCCTGTAAAATTGGAGGCAAAGTCTTTGGATACCTGTAGATGGAAACCCTATAACTTTTGGCATAATTGTAGGTAGACCACCTTCCTGAAAGCCTCCGTAACAGTGGGATCTTCATTCAGAAGCTTCAAATCCATAGGCTGATACCTTACGCAGTAGTCACCCTTGTTTGTTTTCTTTTTCAATGCCATGAATGCTTTATACACCTTTGCTGCCTTGCTTGCTGATGACACCTGCAAAATCAAAATCGAACAGTAACCTGCCTCGTGTGGTGAAGCATCTCTCAAATATCGACAGTGGGAGACTTCACATGCAAGGATTAATCACTAAATGACAAAGAGCAACTTGGGGTAAAGTTTTAAAGATAATTTGACAACTCAGAGTTTGATAATGATGCATGTGACCATAAAAGGCAATAATTACTGGAAAATACGACTATACATGTTTGGGAATCATCATAATGAACTCAAAAGAACTCACCCTTTACTTGTCTAATCAAACATTGACATCTCACAACACTCTGACCCTTTCTGCAGAAAAACCCAATTTCGTAGCGAAAATGGTCCGACTGATGACATATTCGCTACGGAACTGTTAGGTAGTTTCGTAGTGAAATCTGCTGATTTTATTTGTAATTCGCTACAAAACTATGAAAAACTGACAGGCGGAATGTTTTGTGATTAAAAGGCATGGGGATGAAAACTATATGATATCAGGTTGATTTGACTGAAAATACATGATTAAAGGTGGGTTTTAAACTTAAGGTACACTTCATCAGGTTTTTTTTTTTTTTCTAACCAAAAATTTCATGGAAATGACTTATGAGACCACATCAACCTAGGTGAATGACATGTATGGTCCTATCAATGAAAGTGTTAAACTAATGAGTGATAACAGTGGCTCCACTAGGGATGGTGTGCCCATGTGGTACAACAAAGAACATGTAGTTCTAGTGCCATCACTCTTTAAAATAAAACTTCTAAAATTCAGCAGGCCTTCTTCAAACTCTTATGGCCTTCTCCTCAGGCTCAAGTTTGATGATCAACCTATCTTTATTAGCAGAAAAGCATAGTAAAACGGAATATATAAAATGGAGTGAAAATTCAGTAAAATTTAAGAGGAGTAGTGCTTTAGAAACCTGCCATTGACAGGTCCTCCAGCACAAAGTTGTCCATCCATCTCCCGAAGTAGATAAGTATTGTTGCCATGATATGAAGCTACTACAAAAGGCCTCTTCCAGATGTTTTCAAACTTTCCATGCTTCCCCTTTTCCTCAATTATGGCTTCCCACTTTAAAACTACATCTTGAATTTGAAAATTCTCTTCTTTGACCTTTCTGTCAAATGTTTTACTTACTCTATTATGTGATTGCTGATGGCTGTTGTATAACTCCTCTCTTTTTTATTGCAATGCTATGAGTTGGTTTATCCTCCTCTGAATGGCATTGGGCTCCTCCTCAAGTCCTTGTAGCAGTTTCATTACAGGACCTCCTAAGGAAGTAGGAAAAATTACTTCAGCTCCATTCACTAATTCATAAGGTGATGTACCAATGGATTGCTTTGTATAGACCCTATCAACCTAAAGAGCATACTTCAATTTCACATGCCACGATCTCTTATTTTCCTGTAGTACCTTTTTGATAATTCTCACAATTCTTTTATTAGATGATTCTGCAAGGCCATTGCCTTGGGGGTAATAGGCTATTGAATGTCCAAGTGTTATATGATACTCATGAAAAAAGCTAATTAATTTTTTGGATTTAAAAGCTTGTGCATTGTTAGTAATAATATTCATAGGACAGCCAAACCTAGACAAAATGTTGTTCTCCAAGAACTGAATGACGACGAAGTCATTTTCTTGCCTTGTTGGGATTGCTTCAATCCATTTAGTGAAATAATATGTGGTTGTCAGGATCCAATGATGCTGCCCTAAAGATGATGGGTGTATTTCACCAATAAAATCCAACCCCCATTGTTGGAAAGGCGCCTCAACATATATTGGCATCAAAGGTAAAGGAATTAGTTTTTTCTTACCATAAAAAAATTGACATTCATGGCAAGCAACGATCTTCTTAAAAACATCTTTGAACATGGTGGGCCAATAGTAACCTGCTCTGAGTATTTTGTTTGTTGTAGCTTTCCAATAGTGGTGTCCTCCACAATCTCCCTTGTGAAATTCTTCAATAATCTTTTCAGCCTCCTCTTCCAACAAACAGTTTAAAAGGATTCCACCAGTATATTTCTAATACAAATTCTTATCTACAATGCAATATCTTAATGATTTCAGCTTCACAAACCTTTCTTTTGACTTGGTCAACTCCGAAGAAGCTTTTTGATGATGCAAGACAGAAACAATATCTTTGTACCATTAAGATAGAATGAACTTCTCTTCAATAGGTATCAACTCTCCATCTTCTTCTGACAGTTATAGAATTTCTGCAATCACATGCATGTCAAGGCATTCAAAATTTGATTGTGCTATAAACTTTTCCAACCCTTGTCCTTTCACCATTTTTTAGGCTTGATCTCTATGTCATACTCCATAAAAGTGGATATCCACTTCCCTCTCTTGCCATCAGGATCAACTTGTGTTAAAATGTCTTTAACCACAGTGTTAGGTATAAATGCAATGACATGAGAGTGCAAAATATAAATTCTGAAGTCTTTAATAGATTTGATCAAAGCATATGTCTATTTTTCCAAAATATTATACTTTAGCTCTGAATTGGCAAGAGTTATGCTGAAGAATGAAATGGGTTATTCTGTACCTTGCTGTCCTTTCTGCAATAAAACTCCAGCTATGGTATTTTCAGATGCAAATGTGAAAACCAAAAATTCACTTGAAAAATTTGGACTGATAAGCATTGGAGCTTGAGAGAGGGCTTTCTTTATCTCTTCAAATGATTGCTTGGCTTCCACAGTCCACTTAATATCAGCTCCTTTCTTCAACATCTTGGTAATGTCTTTGACAATTTCAACAAAGTTCGGGATGAACCTTCTCACAAATTTTACCTTCCCAAGAAAAGACTGAATTTATTTCTTGTTCCTTGGCAGGTCTATCTTCTCAACAGCATTGATTCTATTTGGATCAATCTTTATCCCATCCTTTGATATAATATGTCCAAGCAAATTTCCAGAAGTTAGAGCAAAAATACTTTTAGTGAGGTTAAGAGAGATACCAAATCTCCTACATTTATGCAGAATTTTCTCCAAATGCTTCAAATGATCTTCCTCCCTTCTTGAAAACACAGTTATGTCATCTAAGTAGACTACAACTGATTTGTCTTTCTCCTCAGCAAAGGCAATATCCATTTCCCTTTGAAAGGTCGTTCTTGCATTCATCAAACCAAAAGGCATCTTGGCGTACATGAATGTTCCCCATGGTGTAGTAAAAGCAGTCTTCTTTGGTTATAACCTGAAAATCCATCCAGCATGGACATCCTTTGAGAGCCAACAATATTCAGCAAAATTTGATCCATCTTAGGAAGAGGGTAGTTATCCTTCAAGGAAGCCTTGTTCAGATTTCTAAAACCAATGTTGATTATGATCTCACCACTCTTCTTTCTGATTGGAACTAGATTAGCAAGCCACTTTGAAAATCTTATAGGACCAATGATCTTTGCATCAAAAAGTTTCTTAATCTCTTTCTCAATCAGAGGCATGAGCAATGGGTTAATCCTCCTCAATTTTTGCTTGAAAGGTTTCTCATTCTCTTTGATAGGAATAGTATGTTGTATAATACTAGGATCATACTTTTTCAGATCAGCATAACTCCATGCAAAAACATCAATGTATTTCTTCATCAACTCAATATATTTTTGCTTCATCCCTATAGAAAGAAATTTGGAAAGCTATACCATTTTAGGCATTGTGATTGTACCAAGATTACAAGTTTCTACTTCCTCATCATCAGCCTGCATCCTAGGAGATTTAAAGACATCATTTTGATCAAAAAGATTCTCAAGTGGAATAATACCCTTGGGTATACAATTATTCTTCAGCTACAAAACTTCAGAATTAACCTTAGTTTCAACAAACATGTTTTGCTGATCCACTTGTGTGTTTTCAAACTCTTCCTTTAACTCTATGAAATTTCTGACTTGTTGGTCATCTTCAAACACCTGCCAATGAATGATGTTATCTGGGATGGCAGGCCTATGCTGGACTTCAATTTCATACTTCTCAGTAGAATGTGTAGGGATGACAAACAAACTTGCAAAAACGGCTAGAGAATGAACCACTGAATTTTGATCTCTAGTTTTCACAATAAATGCATATTCTTGAAAATTCTCAAGCATTTCCATAATCAAATTTGTGTACGCTCTCATCCTTACATCCCTATTTTGGTATACTCCTTCAACTTGTTTGATTACCAACTCAGAATCTCCACATACTAATATTTTCTTGGCACCCAATCTTTTCAAAATTTCCAAACCCAAAAACAGAGATTCAGATTCAGCCATATTATTTGTACAATCAAAGTTAAGTTTAAAGGAATAAAACTTACTTTCATCGTCAGGAGTAGTGATCCATATGCCTTCTCCAGCCCCTTCTTTTCCAGCAGATCCATCAAAATGTAGAAGCCACCAACGCTCTGATTTCTCTTCTACAATTTCCTATTTTTCAACTTGCTGATTTTCTATTTTCCCTTCAATTTCTGCTTCATCAGTTAGCTCATTGAAAAAAATTGCTGATCATAATTCACTTTCAACAACATAAATGGGAAAATTCCGAGGTTTATCCTTGTTGTTTACCATGTAGGTCATCCTACTCTCCCTGTACAATCTTCTCTACTTACCAAAAACAGAAATGGTGGCATATGCCATGTCCATCTGCATGGTGCCTTTGATTTTTGCTGCCCAAGATTTGGATAAGAGCATGCCAAACTTGGGGGGAATATCTACCGCCACAATGTCCATCACCAATGTCTTGACAGGCACTTGTTCCAAGCCAACAAAAACATTCTTGATCAATCCTATGCATTGTACCCTTTTAGAGTCAAAAGAAAATAAATCATTGTATGGCCTAGTGATCTCTAAACCCATCCTCTCCATAATCACATTAGGCACGAGGTTATGAGAAGCTCCTGAATATAACATGGCATTGTGTAAGGTCGTATCATGGATATTAAGGCTGACATAGAAGGGAGAGACTTCTTCATTTTGTTCATCTTCCAATCTTGGTCCTAGGTAGATGGTAGGATGGTCTTCTTGTAGATTAAGGATATCTGATGCTCCTGGCTGAGAATTCAACATTTTCACAATTTTACTTCTGTACTCATTAACCTTGATAATTTCTCCAGAAGGGACAAGAATCTTAATTTTGGAGATTTAATTTTCTAAAAAAAGAAAAAAAAGGGAGAAATAGTGATCTTTTCATTTTCTTTTGCAGGAGGAGGAAGTGGTGGGTCTTTTTTTGGCTCAAATGCTTTAGGAGCATCCTTCTCTGGCTGAGTTTTATTTGTAGTGATGGGAACATTTCTGTTTCTTAGATTGTACTGCTTCTGCATTTCAAATATAGCATGTTGATAACCTTTTAGGTAATCAGATTGTCCCTTATCCTCATTCAAGTCATGAACAGACTCATCATGCTCCTCTTTGGTCAAAAACATCCCAGACATGTTTTCATCTAAACAATGGATAATATCTTCTTGAATCTCGGGCTGAGTTTCTTCTTCACGAATCAAATTCTATTGAAAGGGGGGCCTCACTTGAGGGTCAGGCTGATTTCTATTTTTTCTTTGTCTTTATTGATTCCAAGGCCTCCTAAACTGTGGGTTTCTGATTTGTGGATCATGTTGTGCAAGAGGTAAAGAAGTGGTTCCAAGGGCAAGTATATCCATGAGTTTCTTCATGGTCTTTAACATATAGTCAAATTTATCATCTGAGGAGGAAGGTTTCTCTTCTTCTTTTAGTTTTGTTTCACCCATCTTAGACTTCTTAGTTGCTATCATGTTTACTTCTACCTTCACAGCATCATTCTGCATATCTGCTAGAGAGACAAATTATCTTTCCCTTAGCAGAATGGAGAAATCATAACCAAATGCCTCTGCATAGCGTAATTGAGCGGCTCCTGGGGGAGGTTTAAGATGAGCAGGTATAGAGTTGTATACTTTTTTAAACCTCTCAGAGAAGTCTTGGATAGATCCATCTAAAGCTCTTTTTAAACTGTTGTATTTCTTCAAGGCCTGCACTGGATTTGTCCTATTCCCCCATTTTCTCAAAAAAATATCTTTAAACTAATTCCAATTCTACAAGCTTGCTGGAGCTAGGGATTTAAACCATTTTCTTACCTCACCAGTGAAACTTTGAGGAAATAGTATCATTTTAACATCTTCGTGGTCTACTTCCTCTTTGTCAATGAAATCATTGAATTGATCTACATGTTCCTCGGCTGTTATTTCTTCTTCACTCCCCCAAGTTCTAATTCTAGCTGATTATTTACTTGGGAGGTCATGAAGAACAACAGGGAGGAAAAGTGGAGCATACCTTGCAGGTGCAACAGGAGGAGGTGGAGGTGGAACAACTCCAACCATAATGAAAGGAACTGTGGTATTTATTGGAAAAACAATAGGAGAAGATGAGCTATTAGGAGGTGGTGTAATTGGTCTTTGAAGTCCAAATACAAATGAGCTCCACTCAGGCAAAGGTATACCACATTTTCTTTTCAACAAGAATTCAAATGGATATAACTCTTTTAAATTTTCAAAAGACTCCCTCTCTAACAACAGTTATGATGTAACTATTTCCCAGAATTCCTATTTTTCTTTTTTGGATACTAGGGATGATGTATCAATGCCTAATATTTGCAGGTCTATAATTATCTCAGTCAATTCACTTTCACTCTTAGACCTAAATAAAAATTCTTAAATTTTATCATCAAATTTTCTCTCTTCAAAACTTCGAACAATTTCATAGGACAAGGCTCTTGAGCGTGATGGAATACCTGATTTTGAAGAGATGCTTTCAATGCCTCTAAGAATCCTCTCTGGATTATCCACAATGGTAGGTGGGATAGGATATGGATTTCTCCTTGTATATCTTTTTCTCGAAGCCACCTTTTAGCATGGAAATTTGTAGTGGAGTCGCCAAGGTAGTTTCTACCGCCTCGAAAAGTTTTTGAGCTCCTGTTACCTCCAAGAGTTCAGCTTCACTGTTTGCACACAAACTTTGGGAAATGTGTCTTCAGCCTCCCGGCAAACGCACCAAGATGTTTTATCACCAAATTGATTTTTGATAGGCTGCTCATCAATCAACTTCATGTAACTCTTTCAAACCACTTTTGGCTGAAAATTGGCCTCTTCAGTTTGAGAGGGCTCTCTCAAGGTAATTTATGATTTCCAATGAAATTTCTAGTAGATGGCTAACTCTATAACTATAACTTGATTGTGATTGATTGCAGGTTGAGAATGTAAGAAGTTGCTACCATTGGGCTATGGAGTTAAAATCAGTAAACTCAATGAAAATATTTCTTCTAATGGAAACTAAGGCAAATAGAGGTTTCAATGAAATAATAGTACACACATACAACACAAGAAGAAAACAATAATTTAATCTCTAAAGGGAGTGAGAGCATGTTACCATGAGTTCTAAGTGATTAGACATCAAATTGACTGCAAATATTAAAGATGAAAGATATAGAACATAAAACACATTGAACACCTCCTTCGAATCTCAGGTAAAGAAGCAAATATCATTGTATATTACTGAAATTGAAAACTATTACAGAGTAGAAGTTTAGTAGGATATTCTCCAACCCTTTGACATTTGATCTTTTGTCTATAAATTGACTTCTTTTACATTACAGAGGATTCTGTATCATCGAACCTTCAAATTGACAGCTAATCATAACTGACACATCTATTTCTGGAACATAAAAGACACCTATCCATTTAAGAGTTATTCTCCTAATATGACTCTAGTTATATTTATTACAATTACTAACTAAAGGAGTGCATAATTACATCAGAAGTAGTTAGATGCTCGAATGGAATTATCCATCATCAAAAAGAATAAATGGCCTCACTGAACTACAAAACAGTCATCCTATTTTTAAGGAAATGATGACACGACATTTGCTGACTGTCCTTTGCTAAGTTGGTGAAGAGGACAGCTTTGTCGAAGGCCAAATATCTGTTAGATTGTTACACTGGTACCCTTTAATACCTCCAAGTGGTTAGCTGAGCTTCAAAACACTTTCAAACCTTCAAAAACCTTTTAAAAAACACCTCGAAACAGAGCATTTTAGGCATTTTTGTAGCGAAGTTTAGTAGCGAAGTTGTTTTTGTCCTTTATCCTTTCCTTCTACCACCTCTGCTGGCCAAATAATGTTTGTCAGGTCAAAATGAGTAAATACCATCAACCTCTCTCCTTGAACCTTCAAAAAACTTTTTTTATAGGCAAAAAAGCATCTTCAAAAATTTCGTAGCGTTTTTAGGCCTTTAAGCCTGGAGCACGCTACGAAACTGCCTAATAAGGCAGAGATTACAGGTTTTGTAATTTTCTTGAAAATTTGATCTTTTGAGCCAAAATTTATGTCCCTTGCAAGCTTTAAACCTCAACAAAAATGTCTCATCTCAGCTCTTCAGCCTTTGGGAGTTTCATCTTCAATAATTATAGGTTGGCCTTTGGGTTCTTCAATTATTTTCATTTTTAGTCCCCTCTCCTCCAGCTCATCTTGAATCATATCCATATGTTCCTGAAGGTCTTCCATTTGATTTTTCAATGATCTGTTGTCAGCTTGTAGGTGCAGGTTCATCCTCCTGGTATGTTTGGCTATAAGTCTTAGAGGCTTGGTCCTTTTCAGCAATCTTTTGGCATTACTCATAGTTTTTGAAACATTTGAGAGTTGATTGTCCCATTTTTTCATCATTTGGTCAAACTCAGCCTTTTCAGACTTGTTCTTCTCTTCTTCCAACTTCAACTCAAGTATTTATTCTCTTTCTTCCCTCAGTTGTTGCTTGAGGAGTTCGATCTCTGATTTTACAATCATCTTCTCTTTTCCCTTTCTCTGCCTGGTGACAACTTCTTCTTCTGCTGCTGGGGACAAATCTATGATGTTTTCTGGCTGCATACCTTCACTGAATTTCTATGCCCTTTTGTTCTCCATGGCATTCTTTGCAAACCTGGTCATTGGCTTCCTTGGCTGAAATATGAAGCCAACATCCTCTCCTGCAAAATACAATTTCTTGAAAGTCTTACCTTTCTTCAGTTTCCTTCCATCACCTTCAATGTCTTATGCTTGCACTATTGGGGACTCCTCAATATATATTGCATGTAGGATATCTTCCAAATTTCCATTGGCCAATGCCTGACTCCTTGTTATCCTCTTACTACTTTGTTTGCTAATCTTCAGTTTCTGTTTTGCAGGTGTTGGTTGAGGGATATCAGTTTTTTATAGAGGTTCTTCTTCGATGTCCATTGGTTCTGCAGGAGATTGTCTTCTCTCTTCTTCAAACTCTTCTATTGTAGTCGGGGATGTAGTAGCTTTAGGTTTTGAAAATTTCTTTGGAATCACTAGATCTATTTCATAACCACTCATTAAAAAAAAAAAAAAAAAAAAAAAAAAGAAGAAGAAGAAGAAGAAGAAGAAAAAAGAAGAAAAAAGTCTAGTCTCTGTTTAATCTTTTCAACTCTTCCAGCACTAACAGTTTTATCAGACCATGGTGAAATAGTGATGTCTCATTACCTTCTGACTTGACCTGAACTCTATCTGACATTTTCTCCAAACTCCTGTATAAAAATAAAGGTAGGTCAAGTGGTTGCTTACCAACAAAATGCGGAAGCAGTCTAATATGATAGGAATAGACCATGTGTAATCTCCCTTCGCAGGTGAAGTATTTTTGGATCACCAGCAGCAACTTTGCATAATTATACTTCACATAACCTTTGGGGATGCCATTTGTCATGTCACCTTCTCTGTGCTCCTTCTTGTGAAATTATTCACGTCCTTACATTCTGAACTTTGTGCCTTTAAATCACCCTTCACCAGCTCTAGGAATTTATGTAGCTTGTGATATGATCTCTGGTGACACTGTGAGATTCAAAATCCCAACCTTAGATGTTTCCCCTGTAAAATTGGTGGCAAAGTATTTGGATACCTGTAGATGGAAACCTTGTAACTTTTGGTAGAATTGTAGGCAGCACACCTTCCTGAAAGCCTCCATAATAGTGGGATCTTCACTCAGAAGCTTCAAATACATAGGCTCATACCTTGAGCAGTAGCCACCCTTTTTTGTTTTATTTTTCAATGCCATGAATGCTTTATACACCTTCGTTGCCTCGCTTGCTGATGACACCTGCAGAATCGAAATCGAACAATAACCTTCTTGGTGTGGTGAAGTAGGTCTCAAATATCGACAGTGGGAGACTCCACATGCAAGGATTAATCACTGAATGAAAAAGAGCAGCTTGGGGTAAAGTTTTAAAGATAATTTGACAACTTAGAGTTTAATGATGATGCATGTGACCATAAAAGGCAATAATGACTGCAAAATACGACTATGCACGTTTGGGAATCATCACAACGAACTCAAAAGAACTCACCCTTTACTTGTATAATCAAACATTGACACCTCACACCACTCTGACCCTTTCTGCAGAAAAACCCAGTTTCGTACGAAAATGGTCTGACTGCTGACAGATTCGCTACGAAACTATTAGGCAGTTTCATAGTGAAATCTGTTGATTTTCTTTGTAATTCGCTACAAAACTATTAAAAACTGACAGGTGGAATGTTTTGTGATTAAAAGGCATGGGGATGAAAACTATATGATATGAGGTTGATTTGACTTAAACGACATGATTAAAGGTGGGTTTTAAACTTAAGGTAGACTTCATCAAATGCAAATTTTTTCCAGAAATTTCATGAAAATGACTTATGAGACCACATCAACCTAGGTGAATGACATGTATGACCCTATTAATGAAAGTGTTAAAACTAGTGAGTGATAACCCCAGGGACGATCCTTTTGGGCTTACCTTGAACCCCACAAACCCCACCGTCAATGTGGTCCAATGCATATGGCACTTATCTAGGTGGCTCCAGAGACACACAGGACAAACAGGGTTTATGAAAGCTCAAAATCAAAGTGGTCGGAATGCTTTCGGATAGGGACCAGAGCGTAGATCTCGCCGTCCTAATTGCCACGGTGTGAACGGTTCATGAAACCGAGTTAGTATGTGAAAGTTAGAGCTTGTAAATTTTTTTGGATTGACTTGATGATGTGACATGTTAAGGAGGCAACAATTTGGAAGTTTTTCGGTGGCCAGATTTCGGGCGAAATTGTGGGCTCATTTATTTGTCTCCTTCGGTGAGTTAACATAATTTTTAAAAAGGGCATATTGCTTATTTAAAACCAAAAAAATATAAAAAAAAAAGGGAGGTGGCAGGCCACCAACCCCTCCACCCCGAACCACTCTGCATAAGCCAACATTATATTGCGTTAATATATATATATATATATATATAAAAGGATGTCGGGGGGTCAAATCCCGCCCCCTCTCAACATAGCACACATATATTTTATTTAAACCCTGCAGCATAACCGTTTAATTTTTGTGGCGCGGTTATATAGTTGTTAAATGTTGTTTAAATGCATTTTATTGGAATGTTGGTTGGTAATCCGATTTGGGTTGGAGTCATTGTATATAGATTTAAATGTGGTTGGATTGTGGTTTCGCCGGCGGACCGGCAGGCTATTAAGCCAAGCAGGTTCGACACCCACTAGAATAATTGGTAACGACAACGTATATGGAGTGGGGGTGGTGTGGGACGGGTCCACCGGAGGTGGCTCGCCCACCCACAATATATATATATGTGTGTGTGTGTGTGTGTGTGTGTACATACACATACACACACAGATATATATATATATCTGTGTGTGTGTGTATGTGTATGTGTGTGTATATATATATATTGTGGGTGGGCAAGCCACCTCCGGTGGACCCGTCCCACACCACCCCCACTCCATATACGCTGTCGTTACCAACGGTTTTGGTGGGTGTCGAACCCGCCCAGCTTAATAGCTGGCCTGTCCGCCGGCAGAACCACAATCCAACCACATTTAAATCTATATACAACGACTCCAACCCAAATCGGATTACCAACCAACATTCCAATCAAATGCATTTAAACAACATTTAAAAACTATATAACCGCGCCACAAAAATTAAACGGTTATGCTGCAGGGTTTAAATAAAATATATGCGTGCTATGTTGAGAGGGGGCGGGATTTGATCCCCCGACATCCTCTCCAACAATTTCTATATTTATCATTGCACCAACCGACAGACTTTGTAAAGTTTGCCCAACCTTTTATATTTAAACTCAAATCTGCAAATGCGCCCAGGCAGAGGAGAGCGCGAAGTTCGAGACAAACATTTTTATTTGCAGGTGGAACCCTGAACCAATATGCAGAGACAGTGGAACCATGATTGAGCCTCATTTCCAAAAGGGAAAAGATCTCCCAGTGTCCAAATTGGACAAATTTTATATGGATTTTACACCTCTGGGAGACACGAACCTAAAGGTGATGTCAGTTTCTACAATAAAAGTCTTGATTTTTCGGCCATTTTCCAGAATGGAATGACAGTGTCGGTTTTCAGCGTGTGGACAATTGATTTCATGCCATTCGATGCCACGATTTCGATGGTGCATTCAGATCCAGCGATTGAGCACCCTATTCTTCAGCCAACATTAGAGTTGAGGTATATGAAGTGTTGTTCCCATGTACTTCATTGATTATTGTTGTAGGATGCTTTATGTCATGTCGATTCCTGCTTGATGTATGATGCAAAATCCTTATGCTTGTTTGTTGTTGTCGATTCCTGCTTGATGTATGATGCAGAATATTTATGTTTATTTGATGTGGCATGTATTTATCATGGATGGTGATTTGTGTTGTGAGATCCCTTTTTTGCCTTGATGGCGGGGTACTCTTTGTCACCATGTGTGAAGTTGTCATGCTAATAGGGGGTCTATATGAGTGAGAGTTCCCTGCAGCAAAACGTCTCGTGGAGAGACTTTGCCACTCATGTTGAGGGCCCATTTCCTTCTATGACGAGTCAATAGTGTCCATGTAAACCATAACCATTTACAGCACCAAATGAAGCGGCCAACGTTATTAAGACAACAAGACCTAAAGACATAGTCCACACTGGATGAACTCCATTATTAAACGTCTTGGATTTTTTTTTTTTTGATTGTTGACATGCTTTCCTCTTGATTATATATGCATATGTGTTTTGCTTATCACTCCAATAATTCCTAGGGTTGTTATGTTTTTGTTTAAAGAAGTATTAGAGGTAACTATCAACCTACTTTTGAGATCAGGATCTAGCCTTCCTAATGCTCAGAGCAGGCTCTCTCTTTATGTTTTAAATTTGTTGTTTTAATTGATTTTAGGCTAGTTACGAAAGATTGATTTGGTTTGATTTAATTTGTTTGGTGGAATTACTGATTTAGATGGATAGATGACTGTCTATTTTCCATTGGGCTATGGAGTAAATGTATCAAGAAAACATGACAAAATTAACTTCTAAACGAAGTGTTCACGGGGCAAGGTAGCTGAGAAAAATCAGATCTTTTAGACTGGATGGTGAAGTGGTTTTTAATCAAGATCAAGGAGCAGTTAAGGATTCCTTAAATTGGATAATGAAGGAAGGTGACAGAGGTCAATCGGGATGGGAAAGAAATTAAGGATCTCAGATCCGGATATCATAAGAAAACATTAAAATGAATAACAGTTTAGAACAGAGTGTACTTAAACAAATTCTGCAATAATATTACTGTTATAACATTTAAATTGTAAAACATGCAAGTTTATGGAATACTTAAGGAAAAACATGAACAATTGAAAGATACTTCACTGAAGTGGCTCAACACATGAATCCTGTAATGCAATTCCGTTATTACTTGTCATGTCGGCTGACTTGAAAATGGTACAATAAACCCTCAGGAATTTAGATCAATTACAACTATATAAATGTTCAGGAATCCACCCTCAATACTTCGAATTATGAAGTATTTATAAAAAAAACTTATAAAAAATATCCTAAAATTGATTTAGGAATTATTCAAGGGAAATCAAATATCTTCATGCAAGAAGATAGAGACACCTATGTAACTAATGCAAGCTTCCCCTCTTTTATTGATTTGTTGTTTGCTTCTTTGATCTTTTGCTACTTTATGTCTCTAATTGTTGCTTTACGTTGGCTATATCTTTAAAGCTGCTTGTCTTTCACTCTGCCTTGTCATCTAATTCTCTTTCAACTCTATTTTGATCTTTAAACTCTGTTATTTCTTTATCTGCCTGCTCTCTTTTACTATGACTGCTCTGTTTTCACCTTTGTCCTGACTGATATGTTTTCAATTTAACCTTGACTGCTCTTTTACCTGTTTTACTTTTCAATTTCACAGTAAATCGTTTAGTTTTTCCCAAGCTTCTTCATCTGGTAATTTGATTTTTACCATTCTCCTGTAAATCTCATCACCTTCTGTGTATTTTGCAAAAGTAGGCTTGTTTATCGAGAGATTATTTACCTCATGTTGGAGGTAAAAGAGATTCTCAAAAGTCCGATAAATTACTTTGCCTGTACGAATTCCTTTCATGGAGGAATTATTGGAATGTTCTTTAGCCACTTCTTTGATTTTCTTGTTAGAGTCTTCATGCTTCATTAATCTGTCATTTATCACCAAAGGATTAGGCAAACCTTTCTGCCTCAAAACATCAAATTTGACCATGAATCTGGTTATTGCTAACTCCATAGTATGACACTTATCTTCAAGTTGTGTCATCAAGTTTCTCTTGGAAATTACATTTCTTACCTCTAAGATTGTTATTGTTATGTCACTTATGCCAATTTCTTCTAATTCCTGTTTGTTCTTGGAATTAGGAAACTTCATTATTTCAGTGGCCTCTCCTTGTTTCTTCCCAAGTTCCTCTTTGACTTTCTGAATAGTTTCACTAGCTTCCTTGATCAAATATTTCTGCTCAAATATGACTTAGATGGAAGGCCAAATATCATTAACATAGTTAATGATATTGGCCCACAGCTGTTGTTTTTCTTGGGCAAGTGGTTCTTTCAATGTCAATTCTTTCTCTAACTTCTGTATTCTGTCAGTCAATCTATTTGACTTCTGTGTTTCTGATTTATGCATTATTTGTACCAACTTATTTTCATCTTCTAGAATTTTTATTTGTTCTTTAAGTCTATTAATCTCATTTGTTTGGATTGACAAGTCCTGCATGGCTTTGATCAATTTACCTGCTTCATCATTGGGATGAGCTGCTGCTGATTCTATTGCTGATGTAGTAGCTGGTTGAACTTTTGTTGTCACTAGAATTGTAGTAGGTAATGGATTTGATGAAGTAGATGGAATTGTTGTTGTAATTGTAGGGATGTCAGTGACAGGGATTGCTTCCATGATGGCCTTTTTTCTCCTGCACTAGTTTATCCATTTCATTCTCCATCTCTTTCAGTTGAGCTGTAAACTGAATGATGAGATTCATCATTTCATCTTTCTGACCTTCATTCTCTATAACTTCTTTAGTCTGTGGATGCTCTGTTGGAGGTAGTTTCAGCTGCTTCTTCAATGCAACAATGTTTGCATTCTTCTTTTTGATGATTTCTTCAACTGCTTTTATGTTCTTTGGATCATATCCAACCTCCATGACTAATTATTCAAGTGATTTGATTCTGTTTTCCTTGGCTTGTGAGGAATCCTTCTCTAGTTTTAACTGTGCTCTGATGTTTTCTAGAGAATCTAAAGTTTTTGAACACTCATAGCTTTGTTGGTCATAGTGGAGTAGATCATTTCTCCAGCTTGCTTATGGAACTCAATTTGATCTATTGGATGTAGATCTTTGGCTTGAACTTCAAATGTTGTTTTCTTATAGTCTGTTGATGAATTTGGAGCCTGCACTGTTGGCTACAAAAAGGTCATTTGCATCTTCCTGGTTTTATAATCAAAGGCTGAAAGCAACATGTTCTGGTCACTAGGTGTCTATTTCCAATATTGGGCATAGGTTACAGCTTTCAATGCCTCATTCTTGAGTTTGATTCTTTATAATTCTCCATTATGTCATGTTCTTTGTCCACTGGTTTACTTGATGAAGATACCTCTACACTGTGTTGATTATGAATGATTTTTGTATTAGAGGTTGATGGCTGATGAGTTTCCTCTGAAACTGTTGGAGGTACATTATCTTTAACCACTTTGTCTGTATCAATGATTTCAATTGTCTCAACTATTTCTTCTTGTTCAATTACTAAATTCAGCTTGGGCTTCTTCCTGTACATTAATTTGAATTTGCTTTTAGTAGTGGTTTCAGAAGAATATGAACCTTCTTCTCGTGGCCCCTTTGAGTTCCTGTCTTGTGGGGCTGGAGTATGCAAAATGGAACTAGTATCACTTCGCTTCTCTACCTCTTGCAAAGTATTTTCCAACCACTCTGACTAGTTGGAATACTTCTCAATCTCTGGTTTCGACTCATGGACAAAATGAGTCAATTTAAATTTTACTCTTAATTTGTTGATAACTCCCAAAGTATCATACTGCCATTTGAAACTACTGTTGAACTTAAAATCATGTAAACACTTTTCTGCTTGTTGACCAGCATTCCTATTATTACAAATGAAAGGACCAAGCTGGTTCTTAATTTTAAACTGAGTTTTCTTCTTTGCTGATAGAAAATTAACCTCATATGAGTTCAGGATCTGCCTGATGTATTCTAATGCAAATAACCTCATTGGGAGGTATTTGGGCAGCTTATATGGAGTGATTTGACATCCATACACCCTAATTTCAGTGTAGTTATAATATAAATACAAGTCTCCTATTCTACTGTGTTCAGACAATTGTAAGACCTTCTTTATCTCATCACTGACTCTTGGTTGTATGCTACTGCTTAGCATGTCGACAATTGGATAAACAAATGCATCAATGAACTCCTTGTAGGTGAATTCTATGGAATCCTTTCTGATTAAGGAAGTCCATAAGACTATAGATTGGGGGTTACCCTCTGTGTCCAGTTTTTGAAGGCTAACTACAAACCTTTCAGATTGGAAATATAGGAACATGTGAAACAAAACTGATGAATACTTAAACACTCCCTCCTCTGATAATTTAACCAATTTCTCATGGATGGCTTCTGATAGATATTGAGAAAAGTTAAATGTAGAAGCTGGAGGCTGTCCTGGGCAGAAAATGGACAGAAAACCTAAGATTGAAGCATCTGCATATTCATCTATGAAATACCCTAAAATGCAAGACAACATTGTGACAATCTGTCTTGTTCTCTCCGAGAAAATTGAAGATGAATAAGGAGGGTTACTCTTTGGGGTTTCTACTGATGGAGTAAGAAAGGTTTGGAATATTTGAAACCTCTTGGGAAATTCCAGCTTTAAATATAATTCAGTGAGGATTTCAATAGACATTAGGGCTTCATCAGTCTCAGGATGGATTTGCAACATCTGGTTTATTGATTCTGAAGTAATTGTGAACAAGATCTCTTTGCTTGGGGTAACTAGGGCTCTTTCATTAGGCAAGTAATTCATTTGACAGAGTCTGATGATATCTGGAAACTGAAAGGTTTGTGGAAAGATATATTTAGGCAAATTTGATTCCCAAAGGTAGATATCATCATCTTGGTCTATGGATTTATCATGGCTCCGGCAGTGGATGTCCAAGAGGTTAAAATCAGTGATTGTATCACTGATTTTGAAGTCTTTCTCTACAAGGGGGGCATGTTCAACATCTATTACAAGGGGTTGCAGAGGGTTAACAGTCACAATGCCCTGGGAAGCCATAGATTTGTTTATTTTAATCAATTATTACTTTCTGGCTTAAGAAATGGCTTTAGGCGCTTAGGAATACCTGTGAAATGGTGATTTTGGTCTGCAGAAAGGGTTCTAGAGGCAACAGGGGCTTTCCTTGGTCTTTATAATGCTTCAAATCTGAGTCGGCAATGTCTTTTGGTACCAAAATGCTTGAATTTTTGGTTTATATTGTCTTCAAAATAGGTCGACAAGGCTTCTTCTTCGCAATTTTGAATAGAAATGGTTAACTAAGGGTAAAGAGCGGGCTTTAATGCTTTTTTGACTGGATGCAATAAATCATAAGGTGCGGGGTCAAATTCAAATAGGGTGGTATCATCGCAATGGGTGAAAAAAAGATAAGTAGTTTATCGCACGCGAAAAGGCGGGTTGGTAGTTTTAGGCTGGGGAGTGCGATAAGATGTGGGAATGACGCGTGGCAGAGAAGCGGGGTTGCGAAACCACCCATTTCGCACCCCTCCAATGGTTTTAAACGTCGAGAATTTGAAAGTGCGAAATGGTTGGATCATATAAGCGCCAATCGAACAGTTGACGGGTGTCGAGGGATGAGTTGGGGGGATGTTGATAGGTGGGACCCAGGTATAAGTTATGCGATTGGTTTATTTGATATATGCGATGGGTCGGAGATTTATATGAAATCAAAGGGTTAGCAATGGTATATATGTGGAATTTTAAAGTAAGTGGGACCCGGGGAATGGATATAATGTAGGGGCTTTTAATAAAATAAAAACTATATGTTTAAACTAAAAATAAAGGGTCGGGGGAAATATATTCAAGCGGGAGTTAAAATATAATGTGGTTTATATAGTGGAAGGGTTTAATACATATTAAATGGGGTTAATATGAATGGGGGGTTAATGAATATGATGCGGGATATAAAAATACACCAGGGATATGCGTTTAAAAGATATCGAGGAAGGATTTACAGTGGGGCCCGATATTTTCCAAACATTTAAAGCTTAGGATAAGTGGATTTTGCATGTTTTAAATGGAAAAAAGGGGAATTAGTAAGGGAAGTTACTTTTACCAAAGGAAAAAATGTTTTTTAACTAGGGAAAAGGGGTTTTAGGAAAGGAAAAGGGGTGAAATAAGGGGAAAGGGGTATTTCACAAGGGAAAATGCCTTCTAAGAGTGGCAATGGGATTTTAAGCAAGGGGAAGGGGATTTTGGGGGATATTAGTGATATGAAATGAACCAATTTACCATTTCCATGCCTTGTGAAATAATCTACCTACCCATCATTTACCCTAACATTTTTTCTTCATTTATTGGGTGCATTTGAGCTTGCTGACCCTTTTATTTTTCTTTGATAAGAAAACTAATCTACTTCTAACCTTATAACTTCCAATGGCTCATATTAAACTGATGAGCTCATTTTTATTTCTCTACCTAACTACTGATCTGCCAAGATTAAATGGTTTGGCCAGATCTTTATTCTTTAACTATTTTGACATGAAAGTTAAAACATGAATGAATCAAGATTAAATTGTTTGATCATCATGGATTGTGGCATTTTTGACAAGCTGCACACAATCTTATTTGCAAAGTAAAGTAAAAGTAGTGGCATTTGAATTTTCAACACTTTCAAGATCTATTTTTATCTCTTTTTGGTGGGGTTCATACTTTATATTCTTTTTTGATCTTTTTCTTTCTGTCCTTTGATTTTTCTTTTAGGACTTACCCTCTTTACATTTTTTAATATGGGAAAACATTTGCAAAAAGCAAAGCATGTACAATATTACAAGACTTTAACATAGTCAATTCAAAATTATGATCCCTATTATTATAGGACCCTAACAGTGGCTCCACTTGGGGATGGAATTTCCTGGTGAAATGTCAAGAACTAAATGATTAATGGCCTTGGAACTTTGGCTTTGCTTGCCTTGAAACTGTTTTTTGAGCTCTCCTTTATTCAATCATATGATGTTATATCTTTTAAAGCTTAGGGCCTTCTTTTCGGGCTTCAACTTCAAAAGATAGTCATTCAATCCAATCTAAACTTTGCAATGTTGTTTACAATGAGAAAAGTAAACAAATGCACTAATGGTTAATCAGGAGAAAAGTAGTGCTTCAACATCCTACCATTGACTAGTCCACCTGGTAGATCTGATCCATCTAACTCCTTCAAGAAAAATGCATTATTACCTCTGTAACCATAAATTATGTATGGGCCTTTCCATAGAAAATTAAATTTGCCATGTTTCCCTTTGTCTTCTCTTCTGGAATCCCATTTGAGTACTTTATCACCTATGTAAAAATCATCTTATTTGGTTTTCTTATCAAAAATATTTTTAATTTGGTCCTGGATAACTTGTGATTTGACATAGACTTCTTCCCTTGTTTGTTGCAAATGTGTTGTCTGATTTATCCTTCTATTGATATCATTTGGTTCTACTTGTAGCTCTTGGATCATTTTCATCACTGGCACTCCTAAAGAGGATGGAAAAACAACATCCATCCCATATACTAATTGATAAGGAGATGTACCAATAGATTTCTTTGTAGTTAGTATGTCTGCCCATAAGGCATTAACCAACCTTTTATTTTGGGTCTTCTTGTTGTCTTCTAATAGTGTCTTGATGATATTAACCAGGCTTTTGTTTGAGGATTCTGCAAGTCCATTATATTAAGAGTAAAAGGTAGTGGAATGGCCAAGGTTGATGTGGTATTTGTTACAAAAGTAAATAATTTTCTTAGATTTGAATGCAATTTCATTATCAGTAATGAGCTTTTGTGGGCATCCAAATCTAGAAAGGATGTTATTTTCAAGGAATGAGATAATGACCGAGTCAGTGGCTTGTCTAGAAGGGATGGCTTCTATCCACTTGGTAAAGTAATCAGTGGCTGTCAAAATCCATTTATGCTGGGCTAAGGAGGGTGGGTGAATTTCACTAATGAAGTCTAGACCCCATTGTTGAAATGGAATTTCTGTGGAGATGGGTTTGAGGGGTAAAGGTAATAGTTTTTTCTTCCCTTCAAATATCTGGCATTTGTGACAGGAGGTCACATACTTTCTAACATCTACAAAAAGAGTGGGCCAGTAAAAACCTGCCCTCAAGATTTTATCAGCAGTTGATTTCCAGTAAAGGTGTCCTCCACAGTCACCTGCATCTTTAATAAACAGATTAATAGAATGCCACCATGGTCTTTCTAAAATAAAGCATTCTCTTTGATACAATATTTCATTGCTTTTAATTTTAAGAATCTACCTTTAGTTCTAGACAAACCAGGAGGAGCTTATAGGTTAAGTAAAACAAATATGATATATGCATACCAAGGTGAATCTAAAAAAGGTTCACTGATCTGTGGAGTCACCATCTCTTCCTCATCATCTATTGCTGCAATGAAATTTATATCTAAGGCTCGATAGTTCGATTCAGCCATGAGTTTGGATAAATCTTGGCCTTTAATCAATTTTGTAGGCTTTATTTCAATATCATATTCCAATATAGTGGCAATCCATTTGCCTCTCTTTCCATCAAGCCCATTCTGAGTTAGAATATCCTTTACTACTGAATTTGGAACATATGCAATAATGTGAGAGTATAAAATGTACACTCTAAAATCTTTAATAGCCTTCACTAAAGCAAGTGCTTATTTTTCCATAATGTTGTACTTTAGTGTTGCATCTCTTAAGGATTTGCTGAAAAAAACAATGGGATGTTCATAACCCTCATCATTATTTTGCAACAAGACTGTTGCAATGGTGTGTTCTGAAACAAAAGAAAAAATTATAAAATCTTTTTTGAAATCAGGACTTATGAGGACATGTGTTTTTATAAGGGCTTGTTTGATTGCTTCAAAAGATTGTTTAGCTTCTACTGTCCACTTAAGTGTTGAATCTTTTTTCAACATGTTATTCAATTCTCTGTTTAATTCTGCTAAAATATAAATGAATATTCTAAGAAAGTTTATTTTGCCTAAGAATACATGTAATTCCTTGATGTTTCTAGGATGACTGATGTTTAAAATGGCTTCTATTCTAGCTGGATCTATTATAATTCCCTGTTTTGAAATTATGTGTCCTAAGAGTTTACCTTCTTCTAGTCCAAAGAGTGTCTTTTTTGGATTCAAGGAAATACCAAATTTTTTGCATTTAATGAAAACTCTTCTTAAATGATCTAGATGTTCATTGTCTGTTTTGGATAATATTGTTATATCATCCAGATAAATGACTAAAAAGTCATGAATCTCCTTGGCAAAAGCTATGTCCATAGCTCTTTGGAATGTAGCTCCAGCATTCATCAATCCAAAGGGCATTTTCAAGTACATGAAAGTTCCCCATGGAGTGGTAAATGCAGTCTTTGTTTTATCTTCAAGCTGAACTAAGATTTGATTATATCCAGAGAATCCATCAAGAAATGAAATTCTGGATGATCCTACCACCCTCTATAAAATATGGCCCATTTTGGGGAGAGGATAGTTATCTTTTAGTGACACTTTGTTTAAGTTCTGGAAATCAACACAAAGTCTGATTTCCCCTGTTTTCTTCCTAGTGGGAACTAAGTTTGAGACCCAATCAGAATATCTAATGGATGCTATGATTTGTGCCTCATACATCATTTTTACTTATTTTTCTATCAAAGGCATAAGAACATGATTAATTCTCCTAAGCTTTTGTTTAAAGGGCTTTTGATTTTCTTTGATGGGTATTTTATGTTGTATAATGCTTGTGTCATAAGACTTGAGGTATTCATAACTCCAGGCAAACACATCTTGAAATTATTTAAACAAACTTATGTATTTCAACTTTTCTTATGGAGGTAATGCTTTGGATAATTTTACAAGCTTGGGTTTTCTTTGTGTTCCTATATTACATTCTTCTATGTCTGATCTTAAGGGTTCCATTTTTGGTTTTCTAGATACCTCATTGGAATAAAAAAGATCTTCTAATGGGGTTAATACCTTAGGCAAAAAATATCTTTAAGGTTTAAAATCTCTAATTCATCATTGTTTATTTCTTCTATTTCTATTGTTTCTAATTTATTTATCTCCACTTTAGTAAATCTTGTTGGTTCATTTTTATCTACATCATTTACATCTAACTCACTATTTGGTGTATAATCTATTGTACAATTAGTATCTATATTACAATTTTGAAATTCTCCCTCAGCATTCATAAAATTGTAGATTTGAGAATCTTGTGAGAATATCTGCCAATATTTCAAGTTATCTGGTATAGTAGGCCTATGTATTGCCTCTATAGTGTACTGATGATTTGGCCTAAAAGGAAATCTGCATGTGTTGGCAAAAGTAGCCAAATTGTATTCATGCATGTTATGTATCCTTGGAATAACAGCAAAGTCAGATTCAAGCAAATCTTTAATCGGATATAAAATGATTTCTCTGTATTGGCTCAGTCTAGGATTATTCACAAGATACTCTCATTGGATTTGTTTTATAATTAATTTTGAGTCTCCCATGATAGAAACTCTCTTGGCTCCAAGTTTTCTTACAATCTTCAGTCCTAAGATTAAAGCTTCATACTCGGCCATGTTATTTTTGCATTTAAAGTTTAACCTAGAGGCATGACCCTCTGAATGATCATTCTCTAAGTTATAAATCCATACTCCTGATCCTGCTCCTAATATGTTCACAGAACCATCAAAATCTAAGTGCCATATAGATTCACGAAATATATTTTCACTGTCAATTTCTTTATATTTCTGTTGTAGTGTTGTTTTTTTATCTGTGCCAGTGTCTGAATTACATAAAATGAAAGAATCCATATCAGAATGTACTAAATAAATAGGATAATTATGTGGTTTTTCTGCACTTCTAACCATGTATTTCATTAAAATTTCTCTATAAAGCTTTTAGGGCTGGCCAAATACTGAAATTGTGGCATAGGACATATCTAACTATAGTGATCCGTGCAATTTTTCTCCCCATGAGCGAGATAATAACATTCCATACTTTGGAGGGATATCAACAACTACAATATCCATGACAATACTCTTTGTTGGGCATTGGACTAGAGTGACACACAAGTCTTTTATCAAGCCAAGACATTTAACTTTACTAGAATCAAAGGAGAAAAGATATTTGTATGGTCTAGTGATATCTAGATTCAAAGTTTCCATGATATCTTTTGGCATTAAGCTGTGAGATGCTCCTGAATCTAACATAGCATTGTGTAAAATATTATCATGTATGCTCAAGCTAATGTCGAATGGAGGAACACCACCTTCTTGATGTTTTCCATTTACCTCAGGACCAAATAGTAACTCTGGTTGGTCATCATTGAGGTTAACAACATCTTCTCCTTCACTTATGTTCAGTGTTTCACTGATTTGGGCTTTTTATAAATCATTTTCTACCAGCTCTGTTAAAGGAACTGGTATTTTCAATTTGGCTATTTCAGTTTGGATATTAAATGGGACTTGAGTTTTTCCTAACTGAATGATTTCTTATTTACCATAGTTTGAGTTTTTTTATCTTTTTTATCAACAATTGGTATTTCGGTTTGTGATTCTACTATTTTATTTTCAATTGTCTTATCTGTGACAGTTTGAGTGTCAGTTGTAGTCTTAGTAGCATTTGATGTTTGAGTATCAGCAGATGTGTTAGCAGCAGTTGCTATTTGAGTATCAGCAGTTGTGATGTCTACAATCTTTGGACTAGGTGCAATCTTTGGACTGGAAATTTTCTGAGTTGGACTAGAATTTTTCTGAGTTTCTCTAGGGAGAATTTGTAACACTTTGGACACAAGAGCTTCTACTATTTTCTTGGTCTGAGTTTGGACTGCTTTCTTAGTAGGAGCTTCTGCATTCTTCTTACTTCTAAGGTTATACTATTTTTGAACTTCGTTAATAGAAAATTCATAACCTTGTTTATAGTCAAAGGACTCTCTAAATTCTAACTTTAATTGTTGTAGCATGTATAATTCATGTTCTTCTTGGGTAATAAAAAGAGTATTATCATCATTTATTCCAATTAAGTTAATATGGGTTTCCTAGTATTCATCATTTTGTTGGGAACTCTCTCTATAGTTTCCTTGGAAAGGTGGTCTAATCAATTGATCAGGTGTTGTTTCTCTTGATTTACCAGTATTGGTATTCTTCCCAAAGTTGGGATTTCTGATTTTAGGACCTTGTTGTTGATTATCCCACTGAGGTTTTCTTTCCATATTTTCTAATATATCCATTATTCTTTCCATACTTTTTGCTAAAATATCTATTTTATTGTCTGATGCGGATGGTTCATCCTTAATGGTAACTCTTCTTTCATTTCTCATCCTAGCTCTTTTAGCTAACAAGTTAGCTTCTACACTAACTACATTAATTTTCATCTGTTCTAATGTTTCAGGGTTTCTTTCTCTCAATTGGTAAGACATATCAGTATCAAAACCATCTGAAACTTTGATTTAAGCTAGATTTGGTGAGGTTTGATGTTAGCTGGAATTTCATTATAGATGCTATTAAACCTAGTACAATGATCCTGAACAGGTTCATTAGGAGCTCTTCTAATGTTTTCATATTCAGATAGTATTTGTAAAAGGTTTTCCTTTATTTCCCATCTATTGATAAATAATTGATGAAAAGTAGCTAAATCGGCTATATGATTGGCAGGTAAATCTTTAAACCATTTCTTTACATCTCCAGCTAATGTTTGTGCAAACAATCTCATTTGAACATCAACTTCATCAATTTCATGTAATTCAAAGTAATTAGTCATTTTATTTACATGTTGTTGTGCAGTATATTGACCAGTACCATCAAAATGAAAGATTTTAATCTGGTAATCCTCGGGCATGGCATGTAATTGAGATGGTAAGACCAAAGGGGCATATCTGGCCGCCATGGCTAAGATTCTAGCTTGACTGAGAGGTAAATTTGTGGTGCTTGGTGATGAGGTTGAAGTACTTGCAGATGAAGTTGCAACACTAGAAGATGTACTTGGAAATGAGGTTGAAATATTTGAAAATATAGCAGAAGTGCTGGAAGATGAACTTGAAGTGTTTGGAGATGGAAATAAAACTCTAGGTTGAAGAGGAAGCTTGGGGATGAATGATTCAGTGGAATGAAGTGTAGTGGAAATAATAGATGATGTGGTACTAAATAAATATGAATTTACAGACTCTGAAGGAATGGTAGAAGGCTTAGGGGTAAAAGCAAATAAAGCAGCTAATTCAACAAAAGGTTGAAAATAGGCTTCATCAATATCCTTAATCAAAGTTGCAGTCAAAGCATCAAGTTTATCAAAAGTTTCTAGAGCTTTTTGATCTGAATCAAGTGAAATAGTCTACTTCTTTTCTTCAATAAATTGAATGAAATTAGGATCTATTACACTATCATAGATTGAATTTTCATATTTAGTTCTAAACAAAGAGTGTTCAAATGATAAACGAATTCAATATCTTGTATACTTGATAATTCTTTAAGGAGTGAATTAGCTTTGATTAATTTGCTACTACTTCCTAGAATTTCTACTTTTTTGGTTTTTCTAAAAATTCTATCAGGATCATCAACAACTATAGTAGGTTGTGGATCAGGATGAGCCCTGGTATAGTATGTTCTTCTAGAAGCCAGAATTTTAATTTTCAATGAAAATATCTTAACAACCCTAAATAAAACTTAAGGTGAAAAGATGAGGAAAAGTGTTTCCTTTAAGGTTTATTTTAAACTAAGGACTGATTTCCCCAGTATGGTCGCCAGTATGTTATCACTCCAATAATTCCTATGGTTGTTATGTTTTCTTTAAAGAAATATTAGAGGTAACTATCAACCTACTTTTGAGATCAGGATCTTGCCTTCCTAATGCTTAAAGAGGGCTCTCTCTTTATGGTTTAACTTTATTGTTTTAATTGATTTTAGGCTAGTTATGAAAGATTGATTTGGTTTGATTTAATTTGTTTGGTGGAATTACTAATTTAGATGGATAGATGACTTTCTATTTTCCATTGGGCTATGGAGTAAATGTATCAAGCAAATAGGATAGAACCAAGTTCTAAAGGAAGTGTTCACAGGGCAAGGTAGCTGAGCAAAATCAGATCTTTTAGGCTGGATAGTGAAGTGGTTTTCAATCGAGATCAAGGAGCAGTTAAGGATTCCTTAAACCGGATAAAGAAGGAAGGTGACAGAGGTAAATCAAGATGGGGGAGAAATTAAGGATTCTCAAATACAGATATCAGAAGAAAACATTAAAATGAATAACAGTTCAGAACAAAGTGTACTTAAACAAATTCTCTAATAATATTCCTGTTATAACATTTAAATTGGAAAACATGCAAGTTTATGGAATACTTAAGGAAAAACATGAACAATTTAAAGATACTTCACTGAAGTGGCTCAACACATGAATCCTGTAATGCAATGCCTTTATTACTTGTCATGTCTACTGACTTGAAAATGGTACAATAAACCCTTAGGTATTTAGATCAATTACAACTATAGAAATGTTCAGGAATCCACCCTCAATACTTCGAATTATGAAGTATTTATACAAAAACTAATACAAAATATCCTAAAACTGATTTAAGAATTATTCAAGGGAAATAAAATATCTTCATGCAAGAAGATAGAGACACCTATGTAACTAATGCAAGTTTTCCCTCTTTTATTGATTTGTTGTTTGCTTCTTTGATCTTTTGTTTCTTTATCTCTCTGACTGTTGCTTTACGCTAGTTGTATATTTAACGCTGCTTGTCTTTCACTCTGCCTTGTCATCTAATTCTCTTTCAACTCTGTTTTGATCTTTAAACTTTGTTACTGCTTTATCTGACTGCTCTCTTTTACTATGACTGCTCTGTTTTCACCTTTATCCTGACTGATTCGTTTTCACTTTAACCTTGACTACTCTTTTACACGTTTTACTTTTCACTTTCACAGTAAATCATTCAGTTTTTCCCAAGCTTCTTCATCTGGTAATTTTATTTTTACCATTCTCCTGTAAATCTCATCAGCCTCTGTGTATTTTGCAAAAGTAAACTTGTTTATAAAGAGATGATTTACCTCATGCTGGAGGTAAAAGAGATTCTCAAAAGTCTGATATAGGACTTTGCCTGTATGAATTCCTTTCATGGAGGAATTGTTGGACTGTTCTTTAGCCACTTCTCTGATTTTCTTGTCATAGTCTTCATGCTTCATTAATCTGTCATTGATCACCAAAGGATTAGGCAGACCTTTCTGCCTCAAAACATCAAATTTAACCATGAATCTGGTTATTGCTAACTCCATAGTCTGACACTTACATTCAAGTTGTGTCATCAAGTTTCTCTTGGAAATTACCTTTCTTACCTCTAAGATTGTTTCTATTCTATCACTTATGCCAATTTATTCTAATTCCTATTTGTTCTTGGAATTAAGAAACTTTATTATTTCAGTGGCCTCTTTTGGTTTCTTCCCAAGTTCCTCTTTGCCATTTCTGAATGGTTTCAATAGCTTCCTTGATAAAATCTTTCAGCTCAAATATGACTTGGATTGAAGGCCAAATATCATTAACATAGTTAATGATATTGGCCCACAGCTGATTTTTTGCTTGGGCAAGTGGTTCTTTCAATGTCAATTCTTTCTCTAACTTTTGTATTCTGTCAATCAATCTGTTTAACTTCTGTGTTTCTGATTTATGCATTATTTGTACCAATTTCTTTTCATCTTCTAGACTTTTTATTTGTTCTTTAAGTTTATTAATTTCATTTGTTTGGATTGACATGTCTTGCATGGCTTTGATCAATTTACCTGCTTCATCATTGGGATGAGCTGATGTTGTTACTGTTCCTGATGTAGTAGCTGGTTGAACTTTTGTTGTCACTGGAACTACAGTAGGTAATGGAGCTGATGAAGTAGATGGAACTGTTGTTGTAACTGTAGGGATGGCAATGACAGGGATTGCTTCCATGCTGGCCTTTTTCTCCTGCATCAATTTATCCATTTCATTCTCCATCTCTTTCAGTTGAGCTATCAACTGAATGATGAGATTCATCATTTCATCTTCTGACCTTCATTCTCTAGAAATTATTTAT
Source organism: Pinus albicaulis (assembly GCA_034641835.2). Classification (NCBI taxonomy): domain Eukaryota; kingdom Viridiplantae; phylum Streptophyta; class Pinopsida; order Pinales; family Pinaceae; genus Pinus; species Pinus albicaulis. Next base: position 279,625,959 of record CM076571.1, read on the forward strand.
TCTGTGGATGCTCTGTTGGAGGTAGTTTCAATTGCTTCTTCAGTGCAACAATGTCTGCATTCTTCTTTTTGATGAGTTCTTCAGCTGATTTTATGCTCTTTGGATCATATCCCACCTCCATGACTAATTATTCAAGTGATTTGATTATGTTGTCCTTGGATTTTGAGGAAGCTTTCTCTAGTTTAAATTGTGCTATGATGTTTCCTAGAGAATTCTGAAGTTTTTTTAACACTAATAGCTTTGTTGGTCATGGTGGAGTAGATCATTTCTCCAGCTTGCTTATGGAACTTAATTTTATCTATTGGATGTAGATCTTTGGCTTGAGCTTCAAATGTTGTTTTCTTATATTCTGTTGATGACTTTGGAGCTTGCATTGTTGACTGCAAAAAGGTCATTTGCATCTTCCTGGTTTTATAATCAAAGGTTGAAAGCGACCTGTTTTGGTCACTAGGTGTCTGTTTCCAATATTGGGCATAGGTTACAACTTTCAATGCCTCGTTCCTGAGTTTGATTTCTTTATACTTCTCCATTATGTCATGTTCTTTGTCCATTGGTTTTCTTGATGAAGATACCTCTACATTGTGTTGCTTATGAATGATTTGGGTATTAGAGGTTGATGGCTGATGAGTTTCCTCTTAAACGGCTGGAGGTGCATTATCTTTAACCACTTTGTCTATATCAATGATTTCGATTGTCTCAACTATTTCTTCTTGTTCAATTACTGGATTCAGCTTGGGCTTCTTCCTGTACATTAATTTGAATTTGGTTTCAGTAGTGGTTTCAGCAAAATATGAACATTTTTCTCTTGTCCTCTTTGAGTTCATGTCTTGTGGGGTTGTAGTATGCAAAATGGAACTAGTATCACTTTGCTTCTCTACCTCTTGCAAAGTATTTTCCAACCACTCTAACTGGTTGGAATACTTCTCAATCTCTAGTTTTGACTCATGGAAAAAAGGAGTCAATTTAAATTTTACTCTTAATTTGATGATAACTCCTAGAGGATCATACTGCCATTTGAAACTACTTCTGAACTTGAAATCCTATAAACACTTTTCTGCTTGTTGACCATCATTCCTATTATTACAAATGAAAGGACCAAGCTGGTTCTTAATTTTAAACTGATTTTTCTTCTTTGCTGATAGAAAATTAACCTCATCTGAGTTTAGAATCTGCCTAATGTATTCTAATGCAAATAACTTCATTAGGAGGTATTTGGGAAGCTTATATGGAGTGAGTTGACATCCATACACCCTAGTTTCAGTGTAGTTCTTGTATAAATACCAGTCTCTTGTTCTACTGTGTTCAGACAATTGTAAGACCTTCTTTATCTCATCACTGACTCTTGGTTGTATGCTACTGCTTAGCATGTTGACAATTGGATAAAAAAATGCATCAATGAGGTCCTTGTGGGTGAATTATGTGGAATCCTTTCTGATTAAGGAAGTCCATAAGACTACAGATTGGGGGTTACCCTCTGTGCCCAGTTTTTGAAGGCTAACTACAAACCTTTCAGATTGGAAATATAGGAACATGTGAAACAAAACTGACGAATACTTAAACACTCCTTCCTCTGGTAATTTAACCGATTTCTCATGGATGGATTCTGATATATATTGAGCAAAGTTAAATGTAGAAGCTGGAGGTTGTCCTGGGCAAAAAATGGACAGAAAACCTAAGATTGAAGCATCTACATATTCATCTGTGAAATACCCTAGAATGCAAGACAACATTGTGACAATATGTCTTGTTCTCTTTGAGAAAATTGAAGATGAATAAGGAGGGTTACTCTATGGGGTTTCTACTGATGGAGGAAGAAAGGTTTGGAAGATTTGAAACCTCTTGGGAAAGTCCAATTTTAAATATAATTCAGTGAGGATTTCAAAAGACAATGGGGATTCATCAGGCTTAATTTGGATTCGCAACATCTGGTTTATTGATTTTGCAGTAATTGTGAACAAGATCTCTTTGCTTGGGGTTACTAGGGCTCTTTCTTTAGGAAATTAATTCATTTGATAGAGTCTGATGATCTCTGGAAACTGAAAGGTCCGTGGAAAGATATATTTAGGAAAATTTGATTCCCAAAGGTAGATATCATCAGCCTGGTCTATGGATTTATCATGGCTCCAGCAGTGGATGTCCAAGAGGTAAAAATCAATGATTGTATCACTGATTTTGAAGTCTTTGTCTGCAATGGAGGTATGTTCAACATCTATTACAGGGGGTTGCAGGGGGTTGCAGAGGGTTAACAATGACAATGCCCTGGGAAGCCATAGATTTGTTTATTTTAATCAATTATTACTTTCTGTCTTAAGAAATGGCTTTAGGCACTTACGAATACCTGTGAAATTATCATTTCAGTCTGCAAAAAGGGTTCTGGAGTCAACAGGGGCTTTCCTTGGTCTTTATAACGCTTCAAATCTGAGTTGGCAATGTCTTCTGGTAGCAAAATGCTTGAATTTTGGTTTATAATGTCTTCAAAATAGGTCGACAAGGCTTCTTCTTCGCAATTTTGAATAGAAATGGTTAACTAATGGTAAAGAGCGGGCTTTAATTCTTTTTTGATTGGATGCAATAAATCATAAGGCGCGGGGTCAAATTCAAACAGGGTGGTATCATGGCAATGGGCGAAAACAAGATAAGTGGTTTATCGCATGCGAAAAGGCAGGTTGGTGGTTTTAGGCTGGGGAGTGCGATAAGATGTGGGAATGACGCATGGCAGGGAAGTGAGATTGCGAAACCACCCATTTCTCACCCCTCCAATGGTTTTAAACATCGTTCATTTGAAATTGAAATGGTTCGGGAATGGTTGGATCATATATGGACCAATCGGACGGTTGACGGGTGTCGAGGGATGAGTTGGGGGGATGTTGATAGGTGGGACCCGGGTATAAGTTATGCGATTGCTTTATTTGATATATGCGATGGGTCGAGGATTTATATGAAATGAAAGGGTTAGCAATGGTATATATGTGGAATTTTAAAGTAAGTGGGACCCGGGGAATGGATATAGTGTAGGGGCCTTTAATAAAATAAAAATTATATGTTTAAACTAAAAATAAAGTGTCCAGGGAAATATATTCAAGCGGGAGTTAATATATATTGCGGGTTATATAGTGGAAGGGTTTAATACATATTAAACGGGGTTAATATGAATGGGGGGTTAATGAATATGATGCGGGATATAAAAATACACTAGGGATATGCGTTTAAAAGATATCGGGAAGGGATTTACAGTGGGGCCCGATATTTTCCAGACATTTAAAACTTAGGAGAAGTGGATTTTGCATGTTTTAAATGGAAAAAAGGGGAATTAGTAAGGGAAGTTACTTTTTCGAAAGGAAAAAATGTTTTTTAACTAGGGAAAAGGGGTTTTAGGAAAGGAAAAGGGGTGAAATAAGGGGAAAGGGGTATTTTACAAGGGAAACTGCCTTGTGAGAGTGGAAATGGGATTTTAAGAAAGGGGAAGGGGATTTTGGGGGATATTAGTGATATGAAATGAACCAATTTACCCTTTCGATTCCTTGTGAAAAAATCTACCTACCCATCATTTACCCTAACATTTTTTCTTCATTTATTGGGTGCATTTGAGCTTGCTGACCATTTTATGTTTCTTTGATAAGCAAAATAATCTACTTCTAACCTTATAACTTCCAATGACTCAGATTAAACTGATGAGCTCATTTTTATTTCTCTACCTAACTATTGATCTGCCAAGTTTAAATGGTTTGGCCAGATCTTTATTCTCTAACTATTTTGACATGAAATTTAAAACATGAATGAATCAAGATTAAACTGTTTGATCAACATGGATTGTGGCATTTTTGACAAATTTCACACAATCTTATTTGCAAAGTAAATTAAAAGTAGTGCCATTTGAATTTGCAACACTTTCAGGATCTATTGTTATCTCTTTTTGGTGGGGTTCATACTTTATATTCTTTTTTTATCTTTTTATTTCAGTCCTTTGATTTTTCTTTTAGGACTTACCCTCTTTACATTTTTTAATATGGGAAAACATTTGCAGAAAGCAAAGTATGTACAATATTACAAGACTTTAACATAGTCAATTCAAAATTATGATCCCTATTATTATAGGACCTAACACCTGGTACTACTTTTGAGGGTGGATATGTGAGCCTCTGGATTCCCTTATTGTGTATGCAAGCATCGTATCCTTTTAGTTGTTGGTTGAAGCAAATGTGCATATGTGTATATCTGTATATTTTTTTAAATATTGTATCGAGTTGTGCTATAAAGCTCCATAAACAGTATGGTTACTTTTTGGTTGAAGCAAATGTGCATGAGTATATATGTGTTTATTATTGTAAATATTGTAATGAGTTGTGTTATAAAGCTCCAGTAAATTATATGACTTTCATGCTTTTAGTAGGATGTCATTGTAAATACTAAAGCAAGTTATGTTATAAAGCTCCATGGGCAACATGTTTTGGTTTTCAACAGTTTTGTTGGTTGCAAGTTTCATAGAACACCAAGGACGGTTTTCCCCCAAGGGGGAGGGTTCTGTAACAACTCTAGTTAAAAATCCATGTAATAAAGTTAATAAGGGCAAAATAAGACCAAGGTCACGGGTGTTAGGCGGATAAATCGTTCTTGCGGACAAGAAGGATCTCCCTAGTATCACAAGGATAGCTAGAAACAAACAGGACAAATGTAAACTCCTTTCTCTAGATTATGTATGATTTAGAATTTTATATGATGAAGAAAGGACCTACCTATGATCCAATGCTAGTTGTATTCTTCCTTCCCATTGCTCCAAAGAAGTCACCTCTTAAGACCTGCAATAAAAGACATAGAATAGAATCAAAAGCACCTGCACAATATACTAATTCATAAATCATAAATCTATCTTAATGATCAAGGAATTTAAGAAATAAGTCATTCAAGTAAACACATAAACAACTTATTGAGAAAACAGGATCCATTTGTATTATCTTTAAATAAAATAAGGAGTCTTACAACCGCGTTCACCTTGATGTCGTACAGGTCCTTCCGGGGTCTGGAACAAGCGTTTTCCTTTGGTCTGACAAGCCCTTCCACTCTTTGAACCAACTTAAATACGAGTATGTAATCGTTCTCGCATGGATAACAGCTAATAAAAAAAGTATGTTTCTTCAGCATGTACCCTTGAGACTGAACCAAAGCTTCAATTTATAGGAGAGGGAAAGTGGTTACAGCTCCAAAATGGAAGGTATAGGATCCTCTTATCAAGGGATTAACTTCCAAAGACCAAGGAATAGGCTCCTTTTATGAAGGAATGAATGTTCATGATGAATGGAGGGAGTAAGGCTTCGACTGGATAACGCCTTCTAGAAGCTTCCAGCTGGGAGAATATTCGACCAGCTAGGCTTCTAGAATTTACTTTTGCCTTCAATTTACCTTTTACAGGGGTCCGCACTTTTAATGAAGAAAATGTGCGGTCGGCTCCACAATTTTTAGAGAAAAAGGGTGCGGTGCCGCAGGTAAGGCTAAGGAAAAGTGCGGTACAAGTGTTTTTATGACTTTTACAAGATTTTCTCCAAATTCAGGACTTGGTCTAGGAACTTTAGGGTTGTAGACTTCTAAGGGAGCATTATATAGGTATTGATGAACCCATATAGACAGTAAAATGTCACGGTGACAAAATAATGTGTAACAATGGGACATGTATTCCAAGATGAATGTTGGGAAAAACGTCATAGTGGGTGTTCATTTGGTTTATTATGGCTAAGGGAAATTGGCAAAGTCATTGAAAAGATAATGAGACATTAATTGGAAATAAATTATGAAAATAAATGAAATTAGGAGAAAAGGGAGATGAAAGGTCACAAATTTGCATGAGAATGAAATTGAAGGAAAAATAGAGGAAAATGAAGAAAATAGATGCCTCAATGATAAAAAGGTTTATGAGGATCAGTTCATGGTTTTTGACAGTTCTATGGTGGAGATCTTTCTCTATCCTCTTTATTCTCTCATACTCTTTCACACTTAGAGCATTTTTGGAGCACTGTAGCATTAGAGAAAGGAAAGCAAATTAAGGACAAGAAACCAAAGGGAAGAAAATATCAGGCAAGGAAGAGTTGGATCAAGCAGCTATAGCAATATTACTTCCAGGTATCAAGTTGCATGTATGATTTCCTTGCTATTTTTGGCATGCATGGTATATGCATGTGTGTATTTGGTTCTCCTGTTGTCATTGGCATGATTTTTTCCAAATGTGACAGTGGTTTCAACCTTTCCTTACCATTTTCGGATAGCCATGGTGTGATGGGGTTCTTTCATTGGTTGAGCTGGATTCTTGGATGGTTTTGGAACCGAGTGAGGTGGTATCAGGAAAATTCCCAAGGGCATAGGAATCCTTTGACCGGTAATGGTGGGATACATGGCAAAGTCTAAGGGTGGAGATAGAAAAATTTCTCAAGATATTGGTGAAGAAATCTGGAGGCATCCATGCTTGTTCAGAGCCTGGTGATCCCTTGACCAGTTTTAGTGGTATTATAGTAAAGACTGGTAGTGTGTGTTTATTTCTTAGCCTGGGAATCTCTTGATCAGTAATGGCGGGATTGTGATAAAGCTTGTTTGTATAGATGATGGTTTCAGGCCTAGAATCCCTTGACTAGGATTGGTGGGATATGTGGTAAAGCCTAAAGAAGCCCTGGTTGGTTAAGTTGTGAGTCCCACATTCATGCTTGGAATATGGAACACGGGTGTTGAAAGAAATATTTGGTTCATCCCAATCTATGGTCGAGTGGTACGTGAAATTCCCTAACTTGATTGGTTTTTTCATATGTTAATAAGAGTTATTTTTCTCTTGTATTTAATGAGTAATTATACTTGTTATTATGTGCCTTTAATAGTTGTTCTATCATTGTTAATATGTTGGTTATAAGCATGGTTTTATGAAAAATTTTAGTTATGGATCTCATCATGTTTTGATTAGTAAATGAATAGCTAATGAATGTATGACCTAAAAAATGATAATGCGGGTATTGTAAGATGGCATCAAACCTTCTTGATGATCTTCAGATAAGTATCAAATCCCTATATTCAGATGTGTAATTATGACCTGTAGATTACATGTTCATGATGTGTTTGACGGAATTATGCCATGGTTAGGCCTTGCTAGGTCAAGTTCTTGTCTAAGTTTTCCATTGAAGGCTTAGTCTTTGTGTCATTCATTGTTTTGGAAAGTTTCATCAAGTTCTTGGCAGTGACCTGGAGTCTAGCCCTAAAAAGGTTGCACAAATTTCTCGGTAGCAGACACATAATTGTGAGACTGATACTGCATTCACTCACTTGCAGGCTTATGCATGCGACTGGAGGCCTTCAGTCGCATGGATGCAGGCTTATGTATAGGAATGAGAGTTCAGGCCAATGAAAACTAAAGATAGCTCAAGGTGTGGGCACAAGGAAGGGTACTTTAGCCCTTGGTGGTTTGGTAGCACCTGAGGGAAGTTAGTAAGGTTTTGTTTTTTTTATTCCACTTCCTTAATGTGATCTAGGAGGTTGAATCATATCATAGTAACTCTTCATCACATGTTTACCCCGGTGGGTCGATTAACCTAGGTAAATGTGGGAGGAGGGTGGTTACATAACCCATTTGCATTTCTTTATTTCTAACAAAACCTTCTATTAATCTTTAAATATGTGGGACTTTCACCCCACAAAATTGGGAAAAGGAGGGTCAAGGGTGAGGCCTCCATTGGAGGAGAAATCTTCCTCGAGAATGACTCTCTACTGAAAAGAAAAACCCTTGTGAGAGGGGGCAACACCCTTCATGACAATGAAAATGCTAACCAACCCCTCCTCCACTTAAACAATATATGCTTCTATAAAAGACCTAATAAGCTTAGGAGAGGAGGAACTCTGAGTCAAACCCTCAAATGTCTTGGTATAAGAGACCCGTGGGGGGTACACTCCATGGGAATATTACCTCGAGTTGAGGAAACACTGTGAGAGAGAGCATGATTTGAATGGGAAAAGATAGGTAGGGACTTACCAACACATGAAGATGACCCTGAGAACTTGTCGAACGGAATAGTATTAGGAGCCACAGTTAAACTGTTCAAAGATGAAACTGCAACTTTCTCCTCTGATTTGGATCCTACCTTTACTTAACTCATCATTTGTTATTTTTAAAGGTTGTGGCACTACAATAAATAGGGAATTTGCATCAGATTTAGCACCATGTTTTAGTGCATTTATTTTACAATTGGGATGAGTAACCTGGCGCTAAATCTGGCTCTATTGTACAATTTTTAAAGCATCATTATTTTAACCTTGTTTTGCATCCTTTTTCATGCTATATATTGCAACCTTTTTTACACCATATTATGCATCATTTTTTGTGTCAAAATTTGCACCAAGATTTGCATATGATTTTATGACATGTTTTTCTTCTAGTTTTGTGTCATTTTTTGGATCTATTTTCATCATTTTTTGCTTCCTATTTTGTGCCATTATTTGCTTACATTTTTGCGCCATCATTTGCATTGAGTTTACACCGCCTTTTGCATCCAATTTAGCACCTTTTTTTCCAACCATTTTGTGTCGGTTTTTGTATCTATTCTTACACCATGTTTTGCATCTTGTGTTGCACTAGTTTTTGCTTCTAATTTTGCACCTATTTTTGCATCTATTTTTGCACCTACTTTAGTGCCTACCTTTGCACCATATGTTGAATTTGATTTAGCACCAAATTTTGCATCTAATTTTGTGCCTATTTTTTCATTTTTTTTGGACCATTTTTTATGTCCACTTTTTCCTTTGATTTGCCTCCCTTTTTCACATCCCATATTGCATCATATTTTGCATCGTTTTCTACATCCAATTTTGCATCGTTTTTAACATAATTTCTTGCATCCAATTTCACACCCTTTTGAGCATCCAAGTTTGCATCTATATTTTTGTCCTATGTTAAATGATGTGTTGTATCCACCTTTGCATCCCATTTTGTGTCTAATGTTACATTCAATTTTAAGCCATTTTTTACGTCCACTTTTGCATTTTTTTTACACCAAGTTTTGCATCACTTTTTGCATCTCAAATTGCATCCAATTTTTTACCCTTTTTTGTGTCTATTTATGTGTCCAATGTTGCACCATTATTTACGTCCACTTTTTCATCCAATTTTGCATCATTTTTTGTGTCTAATTTTACATCATTTTTGCCATCCAAATTTGCTTCATTTCTCTACCTCATTTTATGTCCACATTTACCTCTCATTTTGTGTCTAAGTTTGAGTCTAAATTTTCATCTAATTATGCATCATTTTTGGCATCCAATATGGCGTCCTTGGTATCACCCATTTTTTAGCCTCATTGTGCATCTTTTTTTATGTCTTTTCTTACATCTTTTTTCTTTTTTTCTTTTTTTGAGCCCAAGTTTTCATCCCAAATTTACACCATTCTTTGCATCATCATTTGGCATATTAATTTGGATCCTTCTTTGCTTCTTTTTAGCACCCAAATTGGCATCCCCTTTTGCATCCTATTTTACATCTAGTTGTATGTCATTTTTTACATCTAGTTTGGTGTCCATTTTTTAATCCTTGTTTGTGCCCAACTTGGTCTCCTTTTCTATGCAATGTTTTGTTCCCTTCTTTGTGTCTACTGTTGCACCTATTTTTACTTCTAGTTTAAAACAATTTTTGTGTCCTTGTATGCATCTTATTCTAATGTGTAATTTAACATCCAATTCTACTCCCAATTTTGCATCCATGGTTACATCCCCATTTGCATTTGACTTTTTGTAGAGTGCACTTTTTTTTTCCATTTATGACCCCTTTTATGGATTCATTTTATTAATTTCAATTACATAGTGAAATATATCGCAATTTCTAAATATCATTAAAGAAGATGTTACAATTCAAATTGATAGCAATGTTTGTAAAGAAATTTAAGGGAAATTGACAATGTCCATCCAAAAAATAGCAATGTCATCATATACAATAATTCTCTATCAAAAAATCATTAACAAATTTTAATTTATATATATGACTATCAAATCAACACCCATCATAGATATCATTATTTTGAATTAAATTCACATCAACACAAAGAAGAAACCTTTGGTCACCTTTTCTCATGACCCAAAGGAATAATAAGAATATGAAGAGATGCACGACGTTGGCCATAGTTTATGACTACTAAGAATTCTTAGCAAGAAATCCCTTTTACCCAACCTCATGTCAATTACTTTTCCAATTAGAGGAAATTTCAACTCAAAATAGCCACCTAAGAAGAAAAAAAAAATAATAAAATAATGCCATGTAAACATTTTTTAATATATCATTTTAATTATTTTAATTTAATCAAATTTACCCAAATATATGTCACTTTAATCAAAATAATTTTATATATTTAAATTAATTTATAAACACAAGAATTAATAAAATTTGGTAATCTAAAATGTATTGTTTTTCATTAATAAAATTGAAATAAAATTAAAAACATTTGTTTTAACAAATTTTCTTTTTTTTAATATATATATATATATGCACCAAAATAATTGTTATATAGAATTTAGTCAATTAATAGTAGAATGAAAACTATAATATTCGTAAAGGTTATTAATCTTTTATTACATACTATTTACTATTAGTTTATTATATTTTTTTCTTACATATTTTTTTTGAAGTGTGTCTATTTTATTTTAATATATATTTTTTAATTAGTAATAATAAAAATTTAAAGTAAAGATATAATTTAGTTTTATTTATATATCTATTTAAATTTTTCCAATATATAATATATCATGAAATAAATATTTTAATGTGATATATATATATATATATATATATCTTCTTATTTCTAATAACATATATCTGCATTTCCTCTCTGATCGTTCTTCCATCAAAGCCCTCAGTTTTCTGTCTGTGATCTTTGTTGTCCTACTATGCATTTTGCGGTACACGAGCGGGGTGTGCAATGATGTCAGCCCCAATAGGAGCTGCAGATTTGTCTGGATCTTCCTGTTTACAGGTCCTATCAGTACTACCGGTCGGTTCCATGGTTGTTCTGCTGGCAATCTAAGCCATAAAATTATTCAAGAAGGAAACTCAAGAAGCCTTCCATGCTCCAGCTCCGGCGCTTATGCTGGTCTCTCTCTGAAGCCCCCCTGCATCTTCATCAGCTAATCTCACCTCCGTAAGGCAGCGGACCATTCCATCGTGTGGCGTTCTCTTCTCGGCGCCCTATCTCTCTGTAACAATGACAACAATTCAGCTCTGTGTAATTCGAGCAACAACCCCAGACAAAGCAGTCTTGTATTTTCCCGCGACAGCTGGTTTGCCGCCTCTTAATAATAATAACCGTTGTTGTCAAAAAAAAAAAAAACATATAAAATAATTGAACACATGCATTAATATAAATAATTCAAAAACAAAATGCATACAATACAATTGTATATATGGCATGTTTAAATAATAAAATATTACAATTTCACCACACTACACTTTTTTATATCACATCAAACATTTCTTCATTTTGGTATTAAAGTTATGTGATCCATGTATAACTCTTTAGGATCCTTCTGAGTTATGGCTATAGGTCAATTATCTGCAACAACAATATCTTCTTGCTAGTCATTGGTACACATGGTTGCATGCCAACCACAATATCTTCTTATTAATCATTGGTACACATGGTTGCATGATAACCTTTTTTATTTTAAGAAAGAAAAAATTGCAGCTTGTTATTTCAAAAATTTATCAAATGTTGCATGCATATACATCGCCGAATAGGTCCAAAAATTAGTTCAAAACTTCACACAGGTCTCATTCTAACCTTACATAATGAGGAAGTGAATATGGAAAACCCAATATTTTCATAATTTTTCAAATTCATTTCATTTGTAATTTGTTTATTGGTCTTCTATCCTAATATTTAATCACTTCAATCAAGGATATAGATAACATGATGACATTAACAGTGCTTCATTGGCGCATGTGTGAAACATCATCATATCATATCTCAATAATTGTGGCAAGTTGTATAACATATTAGAGATTTATATTATAATGTAAGTTATATGACATATTTGACATTTTATAATATAATGTAAGTTGCTATTTTGATTTGCAGTAATGTTTAACATTATTTTTAATTGATAAAAACTTGTTGCTTTCAATGAATTACCACTTATAGCCAAAAAAACTGCGTTGGCGCTGCATGTTGCTGCATCTTGAGACAGGCCGCGTTCATTCTAGGGCTTGCGCCCATGGAGGGGCTGGGCTCTCCCCAAGCGCCTCCTCCTCCCCCTCCGCCGCCCTCGTCTGCGGAGGCCTTCGATCGCCTCTTGGCAGGGCTTCCTAAGAAGAAGAACTCTGAAGCTGCGAAATTTGTCAAGAAATTAGCTGATATACCTGAGATCTCTCTTCCTGCAGAGACTCCAATCCAGGTTTCTTTATCACTGGCCGAACGAGCTCTCATAGGCCAGTTCACTGGGCTATGGCCATCCCCCAAAACCATTGAGAGCTGGGTCAGCAGAAACTAGGCGCCGTTGATCAAAGAAAGTGTTACTTCTTATTTTTTGGGGAGAGGATACTTTCTCTTCGAGTTCTCTTCAAAGGATGACAAAGACTTGATCTTCCAAAACGGCCCCTACTTCATGGGCCCTCAGGGTTTGTATCTAAATAAGTGGACTCCGGACTTTGATCCTGCAGTGGACGTGCCCAAAGCAGTCCCGGTGTGGGTTAGACTCCCAAATCTCCCAGTTCACTGTTGGAATTGGGACTCTCTGATGCATATTGGAAATGCCCTTGGGAAATTCAATGATCAAGCAAACAACAAGGATCAATATGACTGCGCCAGGATCTGCGTGGAAGTAGATCTGGAGGTTGGGCTGCCAGAGGCCATCAAAATCAATGTCGGGAGCTGGTCGCATGTGCAGAAATTGGACTATGAGCAGCTGCCCTTCAAATGCCGGAAATTCCATGTCTATGGCCATTTCGCCAGAGGCTGTCTGTCCAACATCGAGGTTGTGCAAGGGAAGGAGGACGGTTGGAATCAAGTCAAGCGCTCCAAAACCTTTCACAAGGCTCAAAATCCGGGAGGCCCTAATGGCAATGGTCCTCAACAGACCTCTACTCAGCAGATCCTGGCTAATTCCGCTCCAGAAAACAAGTTCGAACTCCTAAGCTCGCATCAAGAGGACACCCAGGAGGTTGAGGCCCAAAAGGCAGTATCTCCGGACAAAGGTAACCCTTCTATCTCTTCCAAAGATGCAAGTGTTGCAAAAAGCTCAAAAGGAATCCATGTTGAATTCGAGGAAGAGGACCATGAGTCGGAAGACTCGGAGGAGGAAGGAGAAATAGGAGACTCCCAAGCCTCTGTAAGGAGATCCACAAGAGGCCGCAAAACAGATCGGGAGAAAAGAGAGCAGGAAACGTTCAAGGATAAGTTACAGGGCAGCCAACCAACTCTGGAGAAGCTGCTAGCAAAAAAGCCGAAGATGGCGAGAAACCAGCCCCAAGGCTCCAAGGGAGCCCAGCAGAACAAAGGTAAATAATGAAAATAGTCTCCTGGAATTGTAGGGGTATGGGGAGCAAAAACAAGGAAGAGTTTGTAAGAAACTTAATAAGAATAGAAGCCCCGGACATATTCCTTATCCAGGAGACCAAGATGGAGGACGCAAACTTCCTCCAAACAATTAAAAGAATCTGGAGTAAAAGCAAAACAAAAGTTGTCTCAGCCTGAGGAGCCTCTTGAGGGTTGGGCACTCTTTGGAATGATAGCAAGTTCTCGTTAGTATCTGAAATCCCAAACACTCACTGGCTGCTTCTAAAAATGCAGCATCTTGTCACCAAAGAATATTTTTGTCTCTTCAATGTTTATGTTCCGGTCAATGCTGGAGAAAAAAAGGCTTGTTGGGACTCTATAAGAAGCCAAGCAGATCTTGGGAACCTAGTCAACATAATTATTGCAGGTGACCTCAATCTCACATTACATTCCTCATAAAAGAGAGGAGGTTGCATTGTGCGAGATCCGGCGAGGGAATGGGCAGAGGATCTTCTGCAAGATTGGGACTTGCTGGACATCAAGCCCTCATTTGGTAAGTTTACTTGGTCAAATAAAAGAGTAGGCCCTGGACATATTGCAACAAGACTGGATAGATATTTTGTCCAAAGTTCCTTTCTTTTGCTTGGATTAGATGAGAGTATGCAAATCATTCCTTGCAGCATATCTGATCACAATCTTATCAAGCTTTATCTCCAGGCTCACCCCGATCTTGGCCCCATTCCCTTCAGATTTAGCCCCCTCTGGGTCAAGGAACCCAATTTCATGCAGATTGTCAAGGAAAGTTGGTCTCTGCCAGTCAATGGATCACCCTTCTACGTGTGGGAAGAAAAGCTCAGAAGAACGAAAGCTGTCCTAAAGTGCTAGGCCAAAACTCTCTCTAACCCAGCAGCTAAAAGGAAAAATCTCCAAAGTCAACTGGAAGCACACCACTTGCTTTCGGAAGAGGCATATGTAACTAGAGAAATCCTTGAAAAGGAGGTTCAACTCCAACAACACTTCCATAAAGCCTGCCTGGCTGAAGAAGAGTTTTGGAGGATTAAGTCTCACTACCTATGGCTCAAAGCAGGAGACAGAAACTCCTCTTTCTTTCACAAGCAAACTCAAGCCAGAAAATGCTTCAATACCATTACTGAGATCAAGGAAGACAATTCCAACCATAAATACTTTGCAAGTATCAAACGAGCAGCATTCCTTCACTTCCAAAATTTGTACAGTGAGGATGTGAATCTGGTTCAAAATTCCGATCTCCTGGATTGGGTCCTCCCTTTAATATCTGCTGAGATGAACCACCTTCTAGAAGCTAAAGTCACCAAGGTTGAGGTCAAGAATGCTCTCTTTGCCATGGATCCAGACAAAGCACCAGGACCGGATGGATTCTCCGCCAAATTCCTTCAATCCTGTTGGCACATTGTGGAAAAATATCTCTATAAAATGGTTCAAAAATCCCCAAGACTGTCAGAAAATAGGAGGTGGTACAAACTCTGCATTCCTTGCACTCATCCCCAAGGAGAAAGGCGCTAGCTCCTTCCACAGATTTCACCCCATCTCTCTCTGTAACACTGGTTACAAGTTGATCACCAAAGTAATAGCTAACAGGATGAAATATCTTCTCCCCACAATCATTCCAGAAAATCAAGGGGGCTTTATACATGGTAGACAGCTAGTGGACAATTTCATTTTGGTTCAAGAGGCAATTCTCTCAAGCCAGCAGCGTAAGGAAAGAGGTATGGCCATCAAACTAGACTTAGCAAATGCCTTTGACCAAGTTAGGCACAGTTTCCTCTTGAATGTTCTGAAAAAATTTGGTTTTGGTGAGAAATTTATAAACTGGATTCGGGCTTGCATTTCGGAGCCATGGATCGCTCCCCTTGTTAATGGCAGAGCAGCAGGTTTTTTCAAAGCCTCAAGAGGACTAAGGCAGGGTTTTCCTCTTTCTCCCCTACTGTTTGTCCTCCAAGCCTTGTTATCAGTTTCCACCTAAACAAGAAAATGCAAGAGCAGGAGATCTTTGGACTTTGCATTGCAAGAGGAGTCAAAAGCATCAATCACGCCCTCTTTGCAGATGACACTTTGCTGCTGGGGGCTGCTTCGATGCATTTGCCCAATATATTTAAAGAAGCTATAGATGAATTTTGTATGGTGTCGGGAAGTAGTCTCAACAAGGGGAAATGCCATATTTACAGTTGGAATACTTCGCCCAACTTGCTCAGTTCCATTGTGAGATGTTTTGGTTTGGAAGCCTCTCCAGCTTGGACTTCTTTCAAATATCTTGGGCTCCCTATCTTCCTCAAGAGGGCCTACAGCAAGGATTGGCTCCCCCAAGTGGAAAAATTCAAAAACAAGCTCCAGGCTTGGGGATTCACCTGGCTCAATATTGAGGGCAAGTCAGTTCTCATCAAAGTTGTTCTCTGCAATCTCCCCCTATTTCAGTTCTCTGTTCTCCTGGCTCCAATTGGAATTCTTCAGAAAATGGACCAGCACATTCGAAACTTTTTTTGGAAGGGGGGCAAACAAAACGAGAGGAAATTCCCACTGGTTAACTGGGAGATTGTCTCCAAACCTCTGAGGGAGGGGGGGATAAACTTCAAGAATCTTTCTCTTCAGAACATTGCCATGGGAGCCAAGCTGGTTTGGAGAATTATTGCGCCCAAGCCTGGCTGGGCCCAATTAGCTCTCTAGAAGAAATATTTTAGAGGCAAGAGACTCAGATGCCTGGACGGTCCTCTCCCTCAAGGTGTCTCTCCCTTTGCAAGACTTTGCTCCAAAGCTGCCCCCCTGATCAGCTCCAACGCCTATTGGATTCTTGGAAACGGTAAGAACATAAATATCTGGACAGATCGTGTATTGGATCGTGATCTGATTGGTGACTGCTCCTCTTTGCACGCGTTGCGCTGCTGGTTGACTGCTGCTGAGAAATCCACTTTGTGGGATATCTCCACTTGGGCTGGGACGCGTTGGGAAGGTTGGAATTTCTTTGATGTGCCTCTGGAGCTTCTCCAGGACTGCAACTGTCTTCGCTCCAAGTTGAATGGTATTGCCCCCACGCATATGCGCAGAAGAGATTCGCGTGGCTGGGGATTGTTGTCTGTAGGATACACTGTAGCTCAAGGCTACGCAAAGCTCACTCTGAGGCCGCACGTCCCCCCGGACCCGGCTCCTTGGACTGCGATCTGGCGTCTCCACTCTCTGCCTAAAATCGACATGTTCTGTTGGCTTTTATGCCACAAGAAAATCCTTACTGATGACAATCTACAGAAACGTGGATTTCACGGCCCGTCCAGGTGCTCTTTGTGCAGAGAGAATGTGGAATGTGCCACACACCTTATGCTGAATTGTAAATTCGCTGTGCAGGTTTGGAGTGAGCTGATGGATTATTGGAACCCCAATTTTGTTCTTTCCACCTCTATAAATGATCTATTTGCAAATTGGCAGAACAGTTACCCCGGTCCTCCTCCCAAAAACAAAGTGATTAAATCGGCTTTGTCTTCCCTCCCTAAAATCTGCTGCTGGCAGATCTGGCTAGAGCGAAACAGCAGAATCTTTAGAGACACTCAGCACGATGTCAAGGTGGTAGCGGCCAAGATAAAATTCCAGTTAAAAGAGAGCTTGGAAGATAAAAAAGATGCTTCAAATATTAATCAATTAGATTCAGTTTGGGGAGCCTCCCTAAACCTGCAATTTCATCAAGCTACCAGACACATTCCCCCCTCTAAAGATTGGAAAATAAGGGGGAAGAACAATGAAGATTTTCAAGACTGGATCTCCAATCAACAGGTGCACTCTCTCTTCTTTGATGGGGCATCAAAGGGAAATCCTGGAAGGGCTGGGGCAAGAGGTATTGTAAAAAATGTTGAAGGCATATTGATCCACAGCTTTGCTTGGGCTCTGGGGATCAACTCCAGCATTCAAGCTGAGGCTTTGGCCCTCTTTCAAGGTCTAAAATTGCTCTTGAATCTATAAATCAAGGAGGTTAATATTTTTGGGGATTCCCAAGTGATAATAAAAATTATGGTGAAAAATTCTTTCCCTCGAGATCTAAGATTGGCAAGGTTGATATCCAGAATCAGAAGCTTGGGGAAATTGTTCCAAAATCTGAGTTACTACCATGTGTTGAGAGACAACAACAAAGATGCAGACCTTGAAGCAAACAAAGCTGCCCTCCTCTCTGCAGGGGCAATAATACGAGACGGGGACGAAACATGGGATCAAATTCCATAATCTGCCAGTTGAAATGTTTTACTACTTGTTATTGAATCAATTTGTTTGTACCTTTAAGCTTGGGGAAATCACAGAAATCGAATACATAACTGTAGCCAAAAAGCGCTGGAATTTGTCCATAAGTCTCATAGCACTTCTGGTTGTTGATACTTTCTGGGCTCTGCTCCCTCTCATTGTAATCCGAAATCTGGCATTTAGTCCAAACAGTTAATATAATCCATAACCGTTTCTGTTAAAAAAAAACATTTTTTTTAATTGATAAAGGGATTTTTTAAAAAGAGAAATGGGTTAATAATTGGTGTAAGTGATAAATTAATTATTTTAAATATGACATCCTATAATAAATTCTTTCCCTCCTGAGAAGTGCCTTAGTGGCCTTATGGTTTGGAATCATTTGGTTGTCCCTTGTCATGTTTGTCTTTATATATCGTGCTTGCACACAGGACTCATCAATGGTTGTTGGTTGAAAGAGCATCACTAAATTCAAGATCCGAATTTCTCTGATGCACCATACAATAGATAAAAACCCATGCGATGCCAAAATACTGTAACAATATTGTTTATTTTTTAATTGGCAAGCCATAGAAAAATAATAATGAAAAACACCCATTATGACTCTTATCATATGCAAAGAGAAAAAAAGTGACATTAGGAAGAAAAAAATATACGAGTCACATCAATGAGTAGATTGAAGTTGTTTTTTTATTCTAATGATCTATATAAATAGTAAAATATTCTATATGACATTTTGATGCTCCACGGGGATATTTTCCATTTAAAATGTTGAACGAGAGTTCTAAGAATGCCAGACTTCTACAACTATTGAGTTGATATGGTACATCTTATTTCAATTGATTGTCAAACAAACTGAGCTTCTTCAAATAAAAAAGATGTCCCAATTGAACTCAAATATGAGGGTGGAACACATTGCTAGAAAGATCAAGTGAGTGGAGAAATGAAAATTTGACAAGGGGACGAGAAATAAAGCCTTCCATATCCCTGAGGTCGAGAGTGACCACTCTCTGCGGATGGCAATGATTGCAGGTAATACCAGTCGAGTTGCACAAAGGGACTTCAACACTCCAATAGGCCACGGAATTATGAGGATCCTTGGTGACGAGCTTCTTAAATTCCAAGAGGGATTCATGATCATGAGTGAAAAGAAAAGTGTGGCCCAAAATTTTGGTTGTTGCATTTTCAAAATAATCTAATGTCACCCAAATTTTTCACAAAAATGGAAAAAATCAACTGAAAACTTTTGATTGCTACATTTTTCAAAATATTCTAATGTTGCCGAACTTCTGTAGGAATTTACAAAGTAAGTTCCTTAGATCAAACACCAAAGGTCACCGCTCACAAACAGATCAAAAATCAGTACACCAGTATTTGACGTGGTTAAAACCCTCGAAGAGGGAAACAGTCCACGGCCTGAGCCAACACGGCCACTTCAAGCAATTTATTAATATAAAGAAAGAAAATTTACATAAGCTTCTCTCATAAACAGTTACTGGACAGATGACCCTCCATGCTCTTTGAATAGAGATCGTGGACCAATCGGGTGTTAATCCACGGATCAAGTGTCGATAATATCGAGGAGAGAGTGAATCGTCAGATCACTACATATTGTGACCGTCGGATTATAAGTTACAAATGTACATGGTAAAGAAACACACTTTACCTAACTCTACGCTAGACCAAGTTATACTTAACTATCTCCTATGTGTCGGAATATCCTAACATCCCCCCTTAAGAACAACTTGGGATAGGATTGAAGGATTTACAAAGGTGACACAAAAGGAGACTATTTCTTATGTGTCGAAATATCCTAACATCCCCCCTTAAGAACAACTTGGGATAGGATTGAAGGATTTACAAAGGTGACACAATAGGAGAAGGAAGGAGGCATTAGGGCCTATCCCCCCTTAATGATAACTTTCCTGAACTCCAAGCATAGATCGAATTTTGGTAAACTTCGCTTTTGTGAAAGCCTTTGTAAAGATATCGGCAACTTGATCATTGGTTGAACAATACTGCAATTCAAGAACACTATCGTGAATGAGCTTTTTGATGAAGTGTATGTGAATATCAATGTTTTTCCTATGTTGATGTTGAACTGGATCTTTGCATAGCTTAATGACACTATGATTATCACACCAAAGTGTAGTTGGATGTTGCTAACGAAGACCGAATTCGGTCAGGATCTAATGAAGCCACATGGCTTCCTTGCTGGCTTCAAATGCACCACGATACTCTGCTTCTGCTGAAGAAAGAGACATGGCACTTTTTTTCTTACAAGACCAAGTAATAGGTCTTGAACCAAGAGTGAATACATAACTTGTAGTAGACTTTCGATCATCAGGGTCACCAGCCCAATTAGAATCAGTGAAACCAATCAACAATGGAGATGCTCTTGCACTGTAATGAATCCCAAACTGAATTGTACCTTGAATATATCGAAGTATTATTTTATTTTCTTTCCAGTGACTTTCATGAGGTTGGTGCATAAATCGAGCAGCAAGACCAACGACAAAGGAAAGGTCAGGATGGGTATGGGTTAGATACAAAAGTTTACCAACAAGTTGATGATATAATGTAGCATCAACTTTAGGGGTAGTACAAGTGACTGAAAGCTTTACTCCATACTGAAAGGGAGAAGGGGTTGGCTTACAGTCTTCCATGTGAAAGTGGCGTAGAAGATCACAAGCATACTTGGACTGAGAAAGGGTAATACCTTCTTTGGATTGCAAGACTTTAAGACCAAGGAAATAATGCAAGTGTCCTAAGTCTGTCATTTCAAACTTCTTTCTGAGGCTATACTTCACATGGTTTATATGGTTTGGATCACTACCAGTAAGGATAATATCATCAACATAAAGAACAAGGATGATGAAGGACTTACCCACTTTCTTGGTGTAGACAGTGTTGTCAGAAAGACACCTAGAAAATCAATTATCTAAGAGAAAGCTATCCATTTTGGCATACTAAGACCGAGGATCTTGTTTGAGACCATAGAGAGACTTCCTAAGGCGACAAACAAGGCTAGATTAATTTTGGATAAAGCCAGGGGGTTGTTCCATGTAGATTTCTTCATGCAAATCTCCATGTAAGAAGGTTGATTTCACATCCATCTAATGGACTTCCCATTTAAAGGAGGCTGCAAGGGAAAGAACAAGGCGGATAGAATTAATTTTTGCAACAAGGGAGAAGGTTTCAATATATTTAATGCCTTCAACTTTTGAAAATACTTTAGCAACAAGACGAGCTTTATGTTTATCCACTTTTCCATCTGGTCCAAACTTTGTTTTGTAAACCCATTTGCATCTGACAAGTTTTCTTCTCTTTGGAAGAGGAACAAGATCCCAAGTATCGTTTGCCAATAAGGAATGATATTCTTCATTCATAGCTTCATCCCAATATGGATGACCTAAAGCTTCTTCAAAGGTGTTTGGATCAGGATTTTCTGGAACTTGAACCAATAAGGAAGAGGCTCTTCCAAATTGAGAACGTGTACAACGTTGATCTACAGGGTCACCTGCAAGATAACCTGCTGCATTCCGAGTAAAGCGGACCCATATTGGAAGATCTAGAGCTGAAGGAATATCTTGAGGAGGTGGAGGAGGATTGTCGTCCTCGTTGTCATCATCCAAACTAGAAGGAATGTTGTCGAAAATAGAATAGATAGAGAGAGGTGGCACATATGTCGAATCGGGCTCGCAGGCCAAAGGTGGCACACCCGCCGAACTAGGCTCGCAAGATGATATATTTTCATCAAATTTTACATCTCTTCTAATGATTATATTTTTGGATTTTGGTTGAAGAATTCTATATCCTTTGACATATTCAGAGTATCCAACAAAAAAGCATTTTTCACTCTCAGTTTCTAAGGCTTTATGTTTCGCATTTGGAATATGGGCCCAAGCTTCACTTCCAAAAACACGAAAGTGACTTACATCTGGTTTGATTGAGCTCCAGGCTTCTTCTGGAGTTATATTCCTTAAAACCTTAGTAGGAGTGTGATTTACTATGTAATTTGCACAGTTAATTTCTTCTACCCAAAAATTAATACTGATTCCTTTAGATTGAAGCATACAATTAGCCATTTATTTTAGAGTGTGATTCTTCCTTTTAGCTATGCCATTTTGTTGTGGAGTATATGGAACAGTATGTTGCGATTGAATGCCATGCTCAGTGAAAAAGTGGATAAATTTGTTGTTAACATATTCTCCTCCATTGTTAGTTCTTAACTTAAGAATGTGATGTCTAGATTGTTTCTAACCAAAGGCCTTAAAGGACAAGAACATGTTAAAAACTTCACTCTTGAGTTCTAAGAAGTATACCCAAGTGCGTCTGGAAAAATCATCAATTAAAGTTAAGAAGTACTTGCAGCCAGAGAAAGAAACAACAGGAAGTGGACCACATAAATCACTGTGCACAAGCTGCAAAGGGGTTGAAGTGTGTCAAGAGGCACGTTTCTCAAAACTATCCCGATGATGTTTTCTGAGTACACATCTGAAACAAACACCATCTCGATAAGATACCATACGAAGACCTGCCACCATATTTTCCTTACATAGAGTTTGAAGAGAGCGATAGTTTAAGTGACCAAATTGCTCATGCCAAAGTTTGCTCACTTCATCATTATGAGCAACAAAAATGGAGGGAAGACATGATGACCCAAAGTTGTCAAACTTATACAACCTTGTGGAATCATCAGCAATGCCAGTAGCTAAAATATGACTAGGATCTTTGAGGTTTTTAATTACAACATCATGAGGTGAGAATTCTATTGTTTTCCTTTCACCTGAATGAGTTATCTAGAAGGTTGTAGGACAAGGTAGGAACACATAATACATCATTAAACTGACCATTATCTAGATGAATGGTTCCAAACCCTACAACACTAAGAGATCTATCATCACCAACATAAATATGTTTGGTGTTACAATCATTTAAAGAAGAAAACATGGCTTTATTTTTTGCCACGTGGTAAGAGGCTCCAGAATCAATGAGACAATCATGAGAATGAGAAGAAGAAGATACCTTCAAAGCATAACCAAATCTTGATGCTTGACAACCACAAGCAGAAAGTGCCATTCCCGAAGATGAAGTTGAAGAGTGCTCCAAATTGATGTTGTGCTTCTTCATTGCTGCTTCCAAGGCTTCCATCTTCTTAAAACATTTTTACTCTACGTGGCCATCACAATTACAAAAGTTGTAATGTCTATCTGTCTTCTTCCCTTCTTTTTTTATTTGCCTTATCAGTTTGCTGAGTTGCTTTTTCAGTTTGCAGCTGAAATTGCTTAAGACCCTTGTTTGGTTTAGGACCATTCTTTTTAGGATGTTGCTTCTTAGGATTATTTTGGTATGGTTGCTGCTAGGTTTCTAAGGCTTTCTTAGAAGAGTTTCCAGTATTATTAAGACCAAGGTGTAAGATTTTTTCTTATTCTATCATCAAAGAACCACAAAAGGCATCAAAAGAGGAGGGCTTGTAGGTTGTTCCGTGAGAAATGAGGGCTTCTCTACTGGAATGGTAGGTGGAAACAAATACAGAGTATGCAGGGCCAAGCTTAGCAAGAATGGAATAGATAATGCTACCATCTTCCCTTTTGACCTTACAACCTTTTAAAAGAAGTAAAAGGGTCTTGAATTTGGACAGAAAATCTCCAATAGAGGAGAAATTATTGGGGTCCAAAGTAAGCAACTCATTTTCAAGCTGGTGGGCTCTAATTTCATTTTCAATGCCAAAAACAGTATTTTGTTTTTTCATAGCTTCATCAAGGGAGTCAATGTCTTGGATATGAAATCTAAGATCTTGAGCAATGGACATTCCTATCAACCCTCGTGCTTGATCTTGTTTATTTTCCCATTTATCAGCTTTATCTCCATCGGTAGGTTTAGTTTCTTTTCCTATGGCTATTCTATAAAGCCCTTTACTTCTAAGTAAGTCTATCATGTAGGATAGCCATTGGAAATAATTAGTGTTATTAAGAATAACAGGGCATGCACTTTCCAATTATTTTTTAAACTGAAGCTGAAAGGGCTGAAACCAACTGCTCCAATGGAAATATCTTGAAAAATTAGGCCGGTTAAAAAAAAACGGCTCTGAAAACGACCTCCGAATGAAGAAGTTATGCCTTTTTGAAAAAAAGTTTTAGTAGATGTCGAATAGTTACATGAGAAGTTGAAAGATGATGATGAAGACGCAGAAGTTGAAAAGATGATGATGAAGATGTACTTTAAAAAATACTCCACCCCCCCCCCCCCTTTCCAAACTTAATACAATAAGCTTGCTTTTAAAAAAAACTACTTTATGTGACCCACTTTTATAAATAAGTCAATTTTACAATGTTACTATTACATGTGCTATTTCAATAAATAAAAACCTCTTTTTTTAAAACCTGCAACTTACCAAAATTCTTTTTAAGCAAAAGTAATTTAACAAAAATCTTTTTAGAAAAAGAAGCTTGAGAAAGAGACTTGAACCCAAAACCTCCATTCTCATAAAGTAACTTTACACCAAGTGAACTAGTAAAAGGATTTTGTAATTGTTTGAAAGGAGGAAGGGTTTTTTTTTTTTTTGCTCTTCGATATCCTTGTTTTTTCCTGCAAAATAAAACACAAAATCCGTGCAAAAAAAACAAAATGCAAGCCTTATGGCAGAATGTTAGATTTTCGGTTTGTCTTACCGGAAGCTATCATTTTTTCCGTTATTTATGATTTTCTGAGATCGCACAAAATCGCGGGGAAAGAGCATACGTAGCAGAAAATCTCGTCTTCATGTTTTTGATTTACCGAGATTGCACACAGTGCAGAGCAAAGAGCATACACAGAGAATAGGGTATAGATCCGGCAATAAAAAAACTATGAACCGAAATAAACAGAATGATTAATAAATATAACTGCAAAAAAAAAATATTTTATACCTCCAGATCTAAAATGACATGACTTGGGAAACCAAAAACCTTTTCGCTTGAAACGAAAGGGGTTCCTCACTGTAACGAACACTTTGGACACAACAGAGAAGTTCTCTCAGCCCGAAAGTGGTCAGAAATAGTACATCTGGAAAATGGCAGTCGCATGCAGTCATACTGGCTTCAGATTTGGATCAACAACGGATGCAGCCCTCAAAATGGCTATGATACCATGTAAGAATTTACAGGGTAAGTTCCTTAGGTCAAACACCAAAGGTCACTGCTCACAAACATATTACAAATCAGTACACCAGTATTTGATGTGGTTAAAACCCTCGAAGAGGGAAACAGTCCATGGCTTGAGCCAACGCGGCCACTTCAGGCAATTTATTAATATAAAGAAAGAAAATTTACATAAGCTTATCTCATAAACGGTTACCGGACAAATGACCCTCCATGCTCTTTAAATATATATCATGGACCAATCAAGTGTTAAGCCACGAATCAAGTGTCGGTAATACCGAGGAGAGAGTGAACCCTCGGATCACTACATGTCGTGACCGTTGGATTATAAGTTACAAATGTACATAGTAAATAAACACACTCTACCTAACTCTATGCTAGACCAAGTTATACTTAACTATTTCATATGTGTCAGAATTTCCTAACAGCTTCTCTTCAACAATTTATTCATGGATATGAAAAAGAAAAACCCGTTAAAACACTAAGAAAGTGTGATCAAAGAAGCCTTTACCATTGGTTGTGGTGATTGAGATCTTTGATTGTGGCATTGTTTCTCAGCGTGCGCTGCTAACAAACGATCTTCGATTGTGGCACTGTTGCTCACAAACAATCTTCTCAATTAAATGAAGTAGCCTTTCACTTGTATTTTTATTCCCCATGCACAATTGCAGACAAATGATCTTCATAATTAAATGAAATAGCCTCTCACTTGTATTTTTCTTCCCCAAAAATATAAAAAGCGAGAAATGATGAAATTATTTTGAAAAATATATTTAAAATGAAAAAGTGACAAAAATTAATAAAATATATGTATTCACATATATATATATATATATATATATATATATATATATAATTTTCTAAAATGTAAAAAGAAAAATATCAAAATAAATTTAAAATTGGAGTTTTAAAGTAATATTTAAAAATATTACTAACTCTAGTATCTTGTTTCTAAATATTTGTGCATAGAAATTTTTCTTAAATGTTAAAAAAGGGTAATATTTAAAAAAAAATAAAAAAATATTACTATTTTTTGTCATTTTGTTTCTAAATATTGGTGAATATAAACACATGTTATTAATATTATATGGGTTGAAGCTTTTAATTTCCTTTCCTAGTTAATGCTTAACCTATGATTTATGCTTCATTAAAACCACACTCAACCCATGATTTACAGTTTATTAAAAACATTTTCTATATTCTAATTTATTTAGATTAAAATATTAATTTTATTTTTAATATTTAGTATAGTTTTAGGTCACTTGGGCACCATTCACACATAAAGTAGGTAAATCATATTATTAAAAAAAATCACCTGTACCCAAATTAAATAATTCAAATGTGTCATGTCATTTTAGGTGCCTAATCACACCTATATCTCTATTAAATTTTAAAGGATTTTAATTCGCTTACACATTATGACGCGAAAATTCAATATTAACCTTTTAAAATAAAATTTTGTCTAATTGCAGGAAATTCCTTTTACAAAACCTCCTGGAAATTACAAAAGCTATGACACGGTAAATCCATAATTATTGGATTTAAGGTTACACAATCACTGGAATACAATGGTTTCATTGTTCCTTACTTACCCTATGGTTAGTCTTATCTAATATGAATAAATGGAGATAGTATTTCACTATATATGCATTATAACTATAATGCATAGTGATGTAAATAGTATGAGCTAATTTAATCTTTCTCAGTAATGACTACTCAACAACTTAAACAAGTATATTTATTATGGATATTAGCTTAGTTCTTAAAGCTTATATGACTCATATTAGTATAAGGAAAACAAAGGCTTATATGACTCATATTAGTACGAGGAAAAGCAAGGATGTATAACACATCTCATAGTAAGTTCTTCCTTGTCTAACATATGTGGTATCACTAGTGATTATCCCGAGATAGCATGTAACTCCAACATATCACGTCATTAAATATGGAAGATCAACTAGGAACATTGGTTCCCCTAACATTACTAGTTTTTCCCCATCTTATATTTTTTACTTAGGTTGTGCAATGTGTGTTTACACTATCGCTAGGATAACCGATGGAACATTGATCGATTGCAAAGGTGTAAACACTAAGTGAGGAGTATGGACCAAAGGTGGGGTGGGAGTAGGAGCATCCAAATTTACACTTTCACTTGAGGAAATACAAGTAGATCCATAATCATATTACCAGATGTTTCTCTTGGATGTATGAGGAAGCCTCGTTGAGGAGCCTTGTGTTCTTAGCTCAATGGTGATCACGGTGATCATTTGTCAAATTTTATTCACCCAATGTTTGATTAGTAGATCTATCAATCTAGAATAAGGCACTTTATATTCTCTCTCTCGCTCACAACACCCTAGCGACACATAACCCACACACGGGGAGGATTATGGATGATTTCGTTGTAGCCTGAGTTAGAAGTTTCAAGCATTATACAAAGGATATAACATAAGTGTAAACTGAGATATGACAAGCATAAGTCTTAAGAAAATTGAAAAGCTGAGAGACAAAGCATTTGAAAAGAGATCAACTCAAAGAAATATGTTGTAAATTACGCTTCCAACACTAATATGGACTCACACTATAGTAATGAAGATCTAAGCTAATGCATGAGCTTGATATGTCTCTTGACTTAGGGATACATCTTGATTTCAACATGGAGCTTCCCCCACTAATGATCAAATCAAATTAATGCACATACACCTAGAGATCCACAAGACATATAGCCATATTCTAGAACTCCAGTGACTAAAATTTGAATCATGGAAACTCATAGCAGACAGACTAGGGGGTATAGTAGGAGACATTGTTGTGCAAAGTTATGTAGGTATAGTAGCTACCAATATCATTGTACATAAAGATTCATTGAAAATTTTCAACACATATACATAAAATAACAACTTAATACTAATAATGTGATTATCATTTTTAATCAAATCAACTAAAATTCAAATGTGATTACCAGATAAAAATATTTCATGAATATCATTCTTCTAAGATAAATTCATAACAAACATCCAAAGATGGTAATATCATCATACATAATAATTCTTCATCAACATAATGGTGATAATTTCCAATATATACAGCAAATAACAATATAACAATGAAAATATCATCATCATCTTTAATCAAATAAAAAACATTGTATGATTACCGAATCCAATTGTTTCATAAATATCATTATTCTAAGGTACATTCACAACATCCATCTAAAAATAAGAATTTCATTCTACACAATAATACTTCATCAAAAACAATGCATGTGCATGCCTAGCTAGCACCACCAAGATATCCTCATGATCATCATCCTGACCATCCTGATCAGTCTCATCCACGTCATCATCACCAACGTTATTTCAATCCTCCTCCCCATCATCTCCTTCCCTAACACTACCGTCATTCTCATCATCATCATCTCTTGATATATACTCAACATAGTCTAGATCATCATGTTGGTAGTCCTTACCTATAGCATTATGTGTGTGTGTGTGTGTGTGTGTGTGTGTGTGTGTGTGTGTGTGTGTTAGTATTAATTCCATAGCACAATGCATATTTTTGGTGTAACAATGCATATTTTTGGTGTACAATGCTAACCATAAAACGAGGTAGGATATAATATCTAATAGTGCTAAAAAATAAAATGAAAATATGGTTCAAAGATATATTGGAAATCCAACTAAGATTACATAACTCAGATTCCATCCACACAACAAAATCAACCCATATCATTTGTTGCAACATCTCTTTTTCCAAATGATTTGGATGTCTTCCATATTTTATTTCCCATCAATCCGTAAATAAGGGGAAATTAGATAGCAATGATTTTATTCTAGTACAAATTTTATTAAAAAATTATCACATATTTAATATACTTACAAAATTTGTTATCAATTCTTTTAACCCTTTTTTACCACTACTTTGAGTGTCTTTTATCTTTGCTAACCTCGCTTTGGAAGCCTTGTCCTTAAACATAAACCAATTCAATTCATTTTAACCCAAATACACATCTAAGTAATGGAGGTAACCCGATAGGAATTAGAGCTAGAACCAACTCCTCTATATTTCCATATCATGAAGCTTCATGTTTCATTATTTATTTATCCAAGATTTCTAATTATATTAACAACTTCAAATATATTATACATTATACATCAATAAGACAAAGAGTGTATAAATCATTAGAATTGGTACCTCTAATCAGCGACTTACTCTATAACCTTAGAACTTATAACTAATTCCCAAATAAAGACTCTTACTAGATATTGAATAAGTAGGACATACGAAACTCAGAATACTCCTTTGACTCTTTAGGAGGTAATAATGACTTTGTATACTAGTATCCATATAGGTCTCAGGAATAGGAAAGAGGAAATAGATTATAACTCCATTTCTTTCTTTTGACACCCATTTGGCTAACGTTTGACACAGTTACATGAGGAGAGATCCCAGTAAGACTCTTTTGACACACCTTTATCTCTATATTTCCTAGTTTTGACACAGCATGCAGAGGATCAATTCCCTATTGTGTAAATTTACCATTTGATATATACAGTAGCTCCTTAGTTTTTAGCACTGGATATATAAGCATTGAAAATAATGTGGGGTGTAGTAAATTAAGGTTGGACTATTGTATCAACGAATTTCATACAATTGTAGAGTGAAGAAATTTGAGCCAAAATTCTTCGCATATGTATGAACAAAATCCGAAAGGACACAACCAAGAAAACCCTAATGTTGTGGATCGTTGATTTCATGAGGAGAATCAAAACCGTTCATTTAAAAATGC